>CM060692.1:84820988-86070988 GCA_030686995.1 Artemisia argyi | reverse complement strand
ACATACAAATAGGAAGTCACATCCTTCTTCAGCGAATCTACACGGATTAATGATCGGTTTATTATTCAAATACTTGTTTTAAATCAAATTACTCATTTTAGCCAGCTTTTCATTTTTTTAGTAACTTTCCTTTTTTAGCAGTTATCCAAAAGTAGTAAGTTTCCATATTTAGTAGGTTACCAGAAATTCATAACTTCGGTTCACAATGATTAAATAATCGACTTAGGGTTCACAATTGGTATTAGGTTAACATATGTCTAAAAGTATCCATACTAATGTTTCAAAAGTAATTAAAGCCAAAACACATTATTAGCGTTACACTAAACCAAAACCTTAACTTAAGTTGTATTTCAGATTTTTATCATATTCAGGTTTAGTTTCTTATAATTTAAAGGCATATCAAAATAGCTCAGATGATTCTGAGAAAATTCCCAAGTGTTCCCATATCAGTTAGGTAAGTTCACAAATTTTTTCAGATTTTATTTCAAAGCATAAGTATAGTTTAAAAATTCTTATTTCCAGACCTGCCCAAAAATTAGCTGCACATACATGCAGAAAGTTTGCTTTTAGTTAGCCCATTTATACACTTCAGAAAAATTTACGAAAATTATAGGAAGTCACACATATCCTATATTTAACCCCTGTCAAAGGAGAGCTCCTAAATCCTTATGGTTTGGAAATTAAAAATAAAAAACACAATCTGAATTTCAGACTCGGTTTCTCAGCTTTGACAACTTATGTTGTAAAAATCAAAAAGATTACCTCCCGACCTCCAATCACCATGAAACTTATATTTCCAGAAAATAGACAAGTAATAATTAATTTTAGACTCAAGAATCAAGCAAAAACACATTAAGATCATCAGGATACACCCTAATCAATCCGACCCAAATTTCTGTCAGCATCACAAACAAAACCCTAACCTTAACCAAACGCATGATAAAACCCCTAACACATCCCTAATTATGTTTTTAATTATCAAAAATGTTTAGTTACTGAATTTTAATAAACCCTAATCATATCCATCAATTATAGTTACATAAAAAAAGTTAAAAACAAAAGATGTTAAAGAAAATAGGTGATTAATTGTACCAAACCTTCATGCGATTATCACGAATCTTGATCTTGAATTCTTGATGACAAGAAATTATGGAGGCTAGAGTTTTCCCTTTGTTTTTTCTGTATTTCGTGTATGGGAGGGGGAAAAACAACCGGATGTTTTTTTTTTTTTTTAGTATAATGGGTTTTAAAAATTATAGTTGGGCTTGGGGTGTATGGGTTAAAGCTGCGAAACAAAAGAGAACGGCCCAAAACAAAAGTTCATGTAGCGTAAATGGTTTTCTCGTATTATATTTATGTCATACAATTATTTTGGAGTTCTAAAATATTCAAAGATTTCTAAAATAACATTTCGTTATTCTTTTTATGAGTTTACGGTTGATTGTCTAAATTGTATTCGCGTTTAAATTAATCGTATCATTATATAGAAATTTTAAAATTATACGTAAATTTAGGATTATGGAATTTAGGGTTTTACAACTCTTTCCCTCTAAAAAAATTTCGTCCACGAAATCGAAATGAAATGATTAAACAAAAATGTACCAAATCATGAATTGAAACGAAAACGATTACTTACTCGAAATGGTTTCTCCAAAGAATTTTAACGAACGAAAAAGTTTCTCATGACTCGATCTAGACAAAATAGGATAGCCCTAGGCTTTCCAACAAAATACAAATCATAACGAATCTGATCCAATGAATGTTAAATGAACATGAAACGGATGATAGTTGTAATCTCACAAGAGATACAGGAACATCAGATGAATATGGAATAACTACGGAAGTGATGCTAGCTGGTAGAAAAATTCACGAATCTAATCAGGTTCTAAACAAACTAAGAAACTTGCTATAAATCAGAGAAGCATATATCGAATTATGAGACATAACCAGAGTTTCCTAAAGAGGTTGGAATCCTACTCGTAATGACAATTAACTAAGCACATACCGGAGTATCGAATCGTATCAGAATGAAAAATGGGATAGGTAGGATCACCGCACGGATAAGAATGAATCGAAGGACTAACGTATTACGAACCAAGTCTTCCTTATATGCCAAAACATTTAACTCTTTTGTACGGGAACATCATACGGAACCCACAAATTCCTGGCCTAAGGTTTCAAAATTTCTCTTCCACCATGATAACTAATCCATTAGTCGTTGTAATCAACTCCGAACATTCAATAAGCAGCTTCCCGACTTAACTCAACCCAGAAGGTGCTCTACATCACCATTCATACCAAATCTAGAAGGACAACCCTTGTCACTTGCATGCCTTTAATCTAATGAGCAAACACAGTTGGACTAAACACTTGTCAACTCTCCTATTCAACACTTCTTCCATGTTCGAATAGTTGTTCTGCTTATCTGTCAGTCTGTAGGTGAAAAGCATTACTATACTCGAGTTTGGTCCCTCAAGCCTTCAGTAGTTCTTATTGGGACTGAAAGGTAAAACGCGAATCTCTGACACGATCACTGCAGGTGTGCTAAGTAATTGAATAATCTTCAGTCGAAGGATTTATGCCAACTTGCTAATTGTATACACATTTTAAGAGGCAAAAAGTGAGCTGCCTTGATCAAACGATTTATCACAACTCAAATTATGTCATTCTTCTTAAGTGTGCATGGAAATTTCTCTACAAGGTTTCTGAAAGTCTTAATAATGCTTTAGATCCCTTATACGTCTTAGTACAGCCAAGAGGTGTAGCAAAAGTAGAACTGTGTCACCATCATAACAACTTCCTTCCAGTCTTCACAGATCGTAGTTCGTTATCTTGCTCCTGAGCTTCCTAAAATCTGCAACTGGATTCCATCTTCATGAAGGATATGTCTTCAAATCTTGCGAGCAAACGCCACTGCCGCCAGCTCCAAGTCACGCATTTGAATATTTCTCCTCAAACGGTTCTAGTTGTCTTGATGCATAAGCAACAAGTTCTTCGTGCTGAATAAGGGCATAACCAACTCTCTTCACGAAATGTCTCAAAATTGATACTCATCTGAAAGCATGGAAGTTGATTTCTATTTCAACTTTTCCAAAACTCCGTTTTCATCCAAATTAAGCTTCTCTTCCTTATTCACCAATGGTAATGCAATTCTTGAACATCTTCCAACCAATGTCATGCTTCCAGAATATACAAATGATCTTCATATTTCTAACATAATACGAAAATGATTCTCATGTTCTCCCTCGTCTCTGAATGTACTAAAATGCCATACTATGACAACTTTGTCTAAGTACTCACGTAAGGCACGATTCATCAAGTCCATGGAATAGTCAAAGCATTAGCTAATACTATTAGCATCACTAATGGTCATAATGGTTTTTACGAATACGAAAGGCAATTCCAGAAATAACTTCAACCCATAACTCCATCTAAAGAAAACTCCGTGTACTAAGGCTAATCAGATACATCGTCGCTTCGAGGTAGGGGATGATGATTTCTAACAATGATACGGTTCAGCTTCTAGAGGTCAGTACAATTCTCTTGCTCTAATCCTTCTTCATCGCGAATAAAACTAAGGCACTCTCAAGAGATACACTAAGACAAACAAACCACTTCATAGTTTTTGGTTGCTGCTCCACCAGTTCTCTCAATTTAACTGGTACTGATCGATAGGGAGTTTCAGAATCAGATAAACATCGTTCTATACTGACAGGGTTCTGTCTCATCAAACTTTTACTGTTCTCAGGCACTTCTCAAAGACATCCTACGATCCCCATAAGTTCAAGTTATATGATGTAATTATTATCACGTTGGTCAGGCATCATAATACTTGCATTATATAAACATGCCTTTATGAAAATCATATTCAACCTCGAGTCGTGACAAAAAAAATCTCAGTGTCAGGTCAAAGCAAATTTATAATCGGATGGAAATCTTGGTGGTTCATTCAGGGATTACATCAGAAAATTCAGATTGCAAAATGACTTTCTCAAAGTGAGATTCACCCCACCGAGTACAAGAATAGGTACTAGGAAAACCTCACAACCGAGAAAATAACGTACGAGTTTCCAGGGTAGTAAGGATAACAAAAGTTTAACAATTGGAAATCATGACAAAATAAATCAAAGTGGTTCAGTATGCCAAAGGTGAGACGTAATATGACAGTAGTTAGCATCTAGATGTTCAGTCAACCAATCCATACAAGAATAACATCGGATTTAACTTTCCAAGGAAAGACAGATCAGCATAGCAAATCTTATAATTCAAAAGTGAGGGGAAACATTCCTATACTCATGGTTAATCACCACAAGATTTCTCATAGGAATTAAGATGAATAGGGAGACTTATATATGCTTAGCAAAAGTAAGAGAAATCACATAATGTGTCAAACACATCATGGTCATACGAATTCCTAGAATGATCGAAAAGGCACCTAAATGGTTAATCAAATGATTCAGAGGTTGAAATCAAAAGAAAAATGAACCCTATGTAATGTCCAACATTAGCGTAGAATTCTCAATGCGTCCTAAACTTACATGGTCACTAATCTCATGTTATGCAGGATCATAAATTTCAAATCGCCGAAGGGAGGAACTCTTAATAGGGCTTAACTAAGAGCAAGGAACGAATCAGAGTGATGCGGAAGCAACGATACTTAAACAAATGCCCTATAGTCTACCCAATCCTCACTGGTCATAACTTATGCTTCAGAGTGAAAATCCTAAAACAAGTTCTCAACTATTGTTCCCTAACTCTTATGGTGCAAAATTTAGAGGGCCTAATGCTCACATGTCATAGCCTAAGCTCTATGGGTTTTGAATCCGCCGATCAAACCTGGCTCTGATACCATAATTGTAACACCCCAACCCGAAAAGGGCTAAAGTGTAACATTATGGGGTCAATCAGAACACAAGTCAAAAAAGGAAAACATTACAAACCACAAGGATTACAAAGTATATAAATACAAAAGACTATCTCTAAACAATGCATCTTCCAATACTAGTATCAAGCTATGAAATAAAGAATCTAGTCCAACTCTAGTCCATGGGAAGCTATCAATGTAGTCCACTAGGCACTCTTCACCCAACCCAGCTTCCTTCTAAAACCTGCCACAGGAAACGAAATGCGGCTGAGCTTAAAAAGCCCAGTGAACAGATATAAACAAATTAAGACTAATAAACAAAGGAAAATGCAACCGAATGCGAAATGAATCCAAGCAAACCTGCTGAGACAAAGGTCAAGGAATATGGAACATATAGTAGGACTAACGGAATATAATCAAAGGAAATACGAATATGGAATGTCAAACGAATAAAAAAAATGAAACGGATCATAAGTGTAAGCAATTGAAATAAGGCAAACATAAGTAAATCACAATGGAGAAGAAAAGATAATAAGGATCATATAAAAGTAGAACTAACAGAAATGCCCAACAGTCATATATCCAATTGTACATAGAGTAGCTAGCTCGATGTACCAAATGTGAAATGGAGTGTATCGCACATACATACCCATTCACCAAATTAAAAATGAAACAAAGTACCTAGGATGCATCCATACGCCCCCTGCAAAACAAATATATATGCACAAAGCTCTAGGCTAAGTAAACATATACAATAATAAATATAGGCCTGAATAGCTAGCTTAAAGGGAATGCTGTGGACTAAAACCCACCTCCACAGATAGTGTCAATACCACTGGTGCATCAGTGGCAAGGCCATGGACTCCCCATGACTGGCTAATAAGTCTAACACATATAAGCAAAACATATAATGGGCATAGAAATAGGAAATGCTATAAGGAAAGAAACTATAGCATGCAAACGAATATCAACTCATATCAAATCACAAGGGTCAAAAAATATGAATCATACGAAGGGAACATAGCAATGGCTCAAGTCAAAGGTCCAAATCAAAGATTCATATCATGAGTTTCAAATCAAAGGTTCATAATAGCAACAGGGTTCATAGCAAAGGTTCAAAATTTGAAGTTAAATAATCAAAAGATGTTAAAGAAAGTCATGAGAAATCTTAGAGAATAAAACAGATTAAGTACTTTTGAAAATTATTTAAAACCTTTTTATTGTAAAAGTATTTCTTTAAAAACACATTTCATAAAGGTCATAAAACCTTTATATAAAACTGGCATCGTATCGTAATCACATAAATCATTTCAAAAATAGTTTTTCTCAAAAGTCATCAGGTTATATTTTTAAAATGGTCTTCATACGAAATCATACTAACAAATGAACCAAAGATATCAGACGTATAAAGATCAGAAATCATAATAGTGGCAATGGAACGGATCATGAGTCATAAGAAACCTTACTGAAAGGTTAGAATATCTGTACCTTAACCAGCCAATGAAACCATAACATACAAATAGGAAGTCACATCCTTCTTCAGCGTATCTACACGGATTAATGATCGGTTTATTATTCAAATACTTGTTTTAAATCAGATTACTCATTTTAGCCAGCTTTCTATTTTTTTAGTAACTTTCCTTTTTTAGCAGTTTTCCAAAAGTAGTAAGTTTCCATATTTTGTAGGTTACCAGAAATTTATAACTTCGGTTCACAATGATTAAATAATCGACTTAGGGTTCACAATTGGTATTAGGTTAACATATGTCTAAAAGTATCCATACTAATGTTTCAAAAGTATTTAAAGCCAAAACACATTATTAGCGTTACACTAAACCAAAACCTTAACTTAAGTTGTATTTCAGATTTTTTATCATATTCAGGTTCAGTTTCTTTTTAATTTAAAGGCATATCAAAATAGCTCAGATGATTCTGAGAAAATTCCCAAGTGTTTCCGTATCAGTTATGTAAGTTCACAAATTTTTTCAGATTTTATTTCAAAGCATAGGTATGGTTTAAAAATTCTTATTTCCAGACCTGCCCAGAAAATTAACTGCACATACATGCAGAAAGTTTGCTTTTAGTTAGCCCATTTATACACTTCAGAAAAATTTACGAAAATTATAGGAAGTCACACATATCTTATATTTAACCCCTGTCAAAGGAGAGCTCCTAACTCCTTATGGTTTGGAAATGAAAAATAAAAAACACAATCTGAATTTCAGACTCGATTTCTCAGCTTTGACAACTTATGTTGTAAAAATCAAAAAGATTACCTCCCGACCTCCAATCACCATGAAACTTATATTTCCAGAAAGTAGACAAGTAGTAATTAATTTTAGACTCAATAATCAAGCAAAAACACGTTAAGATCATCAAGATACACCCTAATCAATCCGACCCAAATTTCTGTCAGCATCACAAACAAAACCCTAACCTTAACCAAACGCATGATAAAACCCCTAACACATCCCTAATTATGTTTTTAATGATCAAACATGTTTAGTTACTGAATTTTAATAAATCCTAATCATATCCATCAATTATAGTTACATAAAAAAATTAAAAAACTAAAGATGTTAAAGAAAATAGGTGATTAATTGTACCAAACCTTCACAGGATTATCACGAATCTTGATCTTGAATTATTGATGACAAGAAATTATGGAGGCTAGGGTTTTCCCTTTGTGTTTTTCTGTATTTCGTGTATGGGAGGGGGAAAAAACAACCGTTTTTTTTTTTTTTTTTTTTTTTTTTTTTAGTATAGTATAATGGGTTTTAAAAATTATAGTTGGGCTTGGGGTGTATGGGTTAAAGCTGCGAAACAAAAGAGAACGGCCTAAAACAAAAGTTCATGTAGCGTAAATGGTTTTCTCGTATTATATTTAAGTCATATAATTATTTTGGAGTTCTAAAATATTCAAAAAATTCTTAAATAACGTTTCATTATACTTTTTATGAGTTTACGGTTGATTGTCTATATTGTTTTCGCGTTTAAATTAATCGCATCATTATATAGAAATTTTAAAATTATACGTAAATTTAAGATTACGAAATTTAGGGTTTTACACGTACAACTAATTACTAAATGATATAAAAATCGTTAAAATATGGTAACGAATCAAAAAACACAATGCTATATCCCATGACGATCCAAACCGATGGACTCCGTGATGAAGAAAGGAACTAGACCAGGTGGTCGTAACACGTAAAGGTCCATTTTGTTGAGCTGACCCTGTTCACTCGGTTCATGGTCTGGAGTCTGGACCACCTACTTTTCTGAACCATGAATCCCTACTTGACAATGGCCATCTAAGATAGCAGATTTGAGTCGTGGGTCCACTTTGACTAAAGTTTATAAAGTTGTAAAGGACTCCCAAGCTCCCAGCTCCTATGAAATACGATGTTTCTATTTCTCTTTTTGTCTTAACATAATCGCGTTTTTTTTTTTTTTTTTTTTTTTTTTTTTTTTTTTTTTTTTTAACGAACTTTACATAATCGTTCACTTCCAAAATAATTACTAGTATGATCCAACAAAAAGCGTATATCCCTAAAAAATAAAAAAATTAGTATATTCATTTTTTACTTTTTATACATAAAACAATTTTGTTACTCCCTCCGTCTTAAAATAATTATCACACATAGTTTAAAAAAAGCATCATCATTACAGTTTTTTCTTTTCTTACAGAATAGCAATTTTACATTTAATTAATTAATTAAAAACTTCTTTAATGTTTGTAATAACCTCAAGTGAGAATAATATGTTAAATTCAAATGAAATTCGTTATCTATTTTTGCAAGTAGACAATTAATTTTGGACAAATCGAAATAAAAATGTGGAAAATAAGTATTGTTGATACAAAAGTTGGGCGTTCCTGATTATTGGCTCTTGCTCTCGTACCAATTCGCATCTTAGTACTTGTAACCTGCGAACTAAGAAAATAAACAACACCGTTAGGCTTATCGTGGGATTGTCTCTCACGATTAGACTCCGGCGTGAGAGTAAGTAATCGATTTAGGGTTCTCGTAAAGAGTTAGGGTTTGTGAATCGTACCTTGAATGAGAGTTACGTCATTCCTTGTATAGGCGCAGAATTCTTGTAGGGTTCGTGCTCCTTACGTTTCGCACCCGTGGTGCTTATCCGGGTAAGGATATTTATTCCACAGATAGATGATCCTTATCTATACCGTGTATAGTTTGTTTGGGTTGGGCTTACGTGAGCCTGTTCCCATTATTAATGCGGCCCAAGTTACAATAGCCCACTCATGGTGGATTTGGGCCTTAGTAATGTTTATCATTTGGGCTCGTGGCCCAGATATAGACTATACGTCATCATGTCCCCCCAGTCTAGTGTGCGCGGCTCGTAGCCGCGGATGCTAGACTAAAATTAACAGCGGTAAGCGTAGCGGGAGAACATTGAAATATTGCCGCCCTTTTTAAAGTGCAATGCACCTAGTCATGAATATTTCAAAAAGGATACCTCGAAAATTGGGGGTTGTGTCCACGTGGCCCTCGTAAATCGGGAAAAAGTGCATGTACCGGTTCAGTTCTGGCCACACGTTTTTGTTAGTGGGATCCACGTGGGGATAATCTAGGGTTTTATTCCTCCCTATTTAATAGTTACCGCCTCATTTTTACAACCACACACACAGTAAAACACACACTCACCATTGTTCATCTTTTCGAAAGCTATCTTTTGCAAATAAGCATTTCCTTAGGTAATCTTCTGAGTGCGTTTCTCTAGTGAATAAATGAAAATGGTTGCTCAATTAGGGGACTTTCGCTCTGTGATGACGGTTGATGATGTCATTGAGTTTTCATCCGACTATTTTATTCCTCTGGACGTGCGTCCAGAGGCTCCAGACGTTAACGCGTGTATAGCTGATTTCCCCGAAGGGAAAATAGGTTTATACACGAAATTCTTTGAATACGCGAATTACCGCGTGCCAATTTCTATTTTTCTGAGCGATTTGCTCAACCACTATCGCCTCCACATCTCACAGCTGCACTGTATAGGTGCGGCTAAGGTGTCGAATTTTGAAGTAAACTGCCGTTTACTTGCGATAGAACCAACCATATCCTTATTCCGCTTCTTTTACCACACGACGTGGTCAAATGGGTGGGTATCTTTTGCGAAGCGCCCGGAGGCGCTTCAGTGTTACACTAAGAAAGTAGACTCCCTCAGAAATTGGAGGGATCATTTTTTCTGGGTTGATGATGTAGTCTTTCCATCGCCCTACGAGTTTTATACTCAGGATACATTGCCAAGGGATGGGCGCCCCGCACCCGGTTCCTATAGGCTAGCTGATGCGCAGACTCTTGATGCCAACCGTCTAGCCATTAACCCTTATCCGGAGGAGTTTTTGGTGCATATGGGGTTGAGTCGCAATTATTTCGGCGCTGCTGACGAGGTGCCCACTTTCATAAGTGAGGATGGCCGGGGTGGGTGTTCGTCCCTTCTTCTTCAAGTTTCGTAAGTTTTTTCGTATGCGCACTTTTAATAACTAACCCTTTTGTCTGTCTTGTTTTTGTTTATGTGCGCAGAGATGGATCTGTTCGCCGTTGTGAAGCTGGATAGGCCGAAGCAGGTGACGATAGGGGTGCGCCCTTTGAGGGAGGGTGAGCAGCCCCTACTGTAGGCAACTGAGGGTCACGTGACTGTGCTACCCGAGGTTGTCCCTGAGAACACACCGCCGCTCCAAGTGGCGCCCGTTCAGAGTGTGGCTCCAGATGTGGAGGTGGCGCAAGAGGAGGCGCGTGCTGAGTCATCTGACAGCATCGAGATCCTGAAGCCCGAGGAGGTGCTGAAAGAGGAGGTGGCGAGCAATATTAAGCGCAAAGGAGAGGCTGGGACCAGTGGCCCCAAGAAGAGACGTCGCTACCTCATTGGGGATGCGGAGTCGTCCGCGGAGGAGACATCCGCTTCTGGCGCGGATAAGAAGTCTGCTGAGGCCTCTCCCTTTCTGTAAGTGTCTGCGTCTATATTATAATACTTGTATATTACTTGTCGCAATATATACTAACTACGTTCTTTTATGTCTTGTAGGGATGATGCGGCGAAGAATGATGGGGTCTTCGTGGATGTGGTTTCCTCTCCACAGAACGAAAACAAGGAGGGGAAAGCCAAGGTTGATGAGGGTAGGGGGCGCAGCAGTTGATGGATGAGTTGGCTTCGACTACTGCGCGCCAGGCTGAGCTGGTGGCTCAGTTGAAGGAGAAGTATGTTGGGGAGAGCAGTACTCTCGCCCAGAAGGATGAGGAGTTAGCGAAGCTCCGTGCGCAGTTGGCTGATGCGCAGGTGGAGTTGGAGGCTTTGCGGGTGTATACAGAGAAGATTACCCATGAGAAGTTGTCCGCCTTGGCTGAGGTGGAGAAGGCGCGTGGGGAGCTGCATCATTATAAGTCTGACCTAACTTGGGCTGTGCGCTTCTTAGAGGAGAAGAAGGTGGAGCATTTTGCTAATATTGCCAAGTTTAAGGAGGATATGATGAAGATCATCCAGCTGCAGGAGGACAAGCTGCGCGGCCTCAGTATCGAGTACGATGAGGAGTTATATCCTCACTTGATGTCGACCATTGCTGAGCGCAGGTATTTCTTTTATGCTCTTCTCCTTCGTAATACTGTTTGTTGCTATGCTTGTTATTAACACAAATTATTTTTGTTGATGTAGGTGGTTGATTAGCCACGGGCTGCGCCTGGCAGCAATGGGTACTCTTGAGTCCCAAGAGGTGTTGGACGCCTTTGGGAAGGTGGTTCACTGCGCAGTGGCTCGGGGGAAATCGCAGGCCATGGAAGAACTCCATGAGGCCAAGTTGCTGAACAAGGATTTGGCCGAAGTGCCTGGGTATAATGGTGCTGCGTATGATGAGCTGATGCAGGCTATGGCAGGGTTGAAGGTCCTCGAGTTGCCGCACATTGGCAGGTTAGAGCGCGACCAAGACAACCCCATAGATGTACTTATGGCGGGGTTGACATTGGAGCGCCACCTTAGAGAGGATGCAGAGGCGCAATCGGATCACTTTCTGAAGCCTGATGTGTCGCAACTGCAGATTCCTGTGTTTGCGCAGCTTCGCGACATCCTTAACCCGTTTGCTCTTGAAAGGGAGATTCCCTTAAGAGAGGTTTTGGAGCGTCACAAGCAGAGGGCTGCCCAGAAGAGGGGCATTCAGGGTGTGATGTGTGGCATTGGTGCTGCACACATCCCCAGGTCTGATGGTGTGCCCGTGAGTGTTCCCACCGTATCTCCCAAGGACGCTTTGATTCTGAGAAAGCTTCAAGAGGCGGGGAGTTCTGTTGCTCGGGAGGATAGCCCTGAGCATCGCCATAGCGTGTAGGCTTTTTGTATGTTTATATAAATAATGAAGTGTATCTTTCCTTGTAATTTTTGTGGAAAAATGTTGAATAAGATACCTTTTCGTTGTATAAGTATGTGACTTAAAATATACTTGCATTGTTTGCTAAGTTTGATTATTTAACCGAGTGTCTTAAGTGCGTGACTTTAAGAATTATACTTGCATTGTTTGCGAAGTTTTATTATTTGACCAAGTGTCTTGGCTCGTTATTTGCTAAGCTTGTACGGTGTACTTAGTATTTGTGCACCCGTCGTGGGATGCGCATGTTAAACTTACTTTGACGTCTCAAAAGTAAGGCGCTTAGCAATGATGCGTGATCCAATGTTGATGGGTTTGCAACCCTCTTACTCAACGAGTGAATTAGTAGGTTAACCCATCCTTTATGCCTTCGTGGGTCTTTTAATTAGTGCATGCACGCCATGTAGGCAAAAATATAAGATAACAATATTGACATATATGAGTATGTATGTAATAAAGTGAAATACGCTATGGAGTTAGCTAGAAACCATAACATTTTTATTGATACTTGCAAGTTTTTGAAAAAAGAAAAATACAATTCCTATGAAAGTAAATAAAAACAAACACTTATTGGGCATCTCGTAGGATGCAAAGGTGTCTGTGTAGTGGCCGTAGCCTAAAGGTAACATCTTTTGAGGTTGCAGATGTTCCAGGTGCGCGCTAGGTCGTGACCTTCCATGTCGCGCAGTCTGTATGCGCCGTTGCCAAGCGCATCTGTGACCTCGTAAGGTCCTTCCCATTTTGGTCCGAGCTTGCCTGTGTCTTCTGCGTGGCTCGCATCATTAGCGCGATAAACAAAGTCTCCTGGTCTGAATGAAGTGTGTTTGACCTTTGCATCATAATACTTCTTCATTTTTGCCTTAGCCTTTGCTTCTCGTATAGCTGCGCGTTCACGCCTTTCTTCCAGTAAATCTAAATCTATGCACCGTTCCTCGTCGTTTGTTATGACGTTGACCTATGCTGTGCATATAGTTGGCATTCCTATCTCAGCTGGTATGACGACTTCTGTTCCATAGACTAGGGAGAATGGCGTGTCGCCAGTACTGGTTTTGATTGTTGTGCGATGCGCCCATAAGACATGCGAGAGCTCATCCACCCACCTTCCTTTATGTCTGTCAAGGCGCACTTTTATTCCTTCGCCTAGGCTGCGGTTTGCGCGCTCAACTAGGCCATTGGTTTGTGGGTGTTTTACTGAAGCGAAGTGTTGCGTGATGTTCAATTGCGCGCACCAATCTTTTAATGGGTTATCACAGAATTGTTTTTCGTTGTCTGATATAACCTCTCCTGGTAGTCCGAAGCGACAGACAATTTTGTCCCAGACAAAGCGTTTGACTTGGTTTCCTGTGATGCTCACCACCGCCTTTGCTTCAATCCACTTCGTAAATTAGTCTATGGCCACGATGAGGAACTTTACTCCTCCTGATGCTACGGGAAAGGGTCCTGCGATGTCAATGCCCCATTTATAAAATGGCCATGGTGAGGTAATAGGTGTTAGCTCTTGTTGTGGTCGGCGCGGGATTGGCCTATGTACTTGACAATTGCTGCATTTCTTTATCAGATTGCATGCGTCGCGATGCATAGTTGGCCAATAATATCCTGACCTTAGAGCGCTTGCCACCATAGATCGCGGCCCTGAGTGCATACTACATGATCCAGCGTGGATTTCTCTGAGTACGTAGTCTGTTTGAAGAGGTCCAACACATCTGAGCCAGGGTTGTAAGAAAGAGCGTCAATAGAGTATGTTGTCTCGTAGTTCAAACCGTTGCGCTGTGCGTCGCACTCTTCGAGCGTCCTTATGATCTTGTGGTAAGATTCCCTTGCTGATGAATTCAATGATAGGCGTCATCCATGTAGGATCTTGTTCTTTTATCACTGTGGATATCTCCATTTCCAAGATTGACTTGTTTTTTAGGGTTTCTACCAATACCTGTTTTGAGAGGTGCACGAAGCTTGTGGATGCGATTTTGCTGAGCGCATCCGCTTTCCTGTTATCTCCTCTGGGCACCTGTTTTATTGTGAACCTGTCAAAGTTTTTTATTAAGGACTTGGTCTTTTCTAGGTATTGGATCATGTGTTCATCCTTGGCTTCATATTCACCTAGCACATGGTTAGCAACTAGCCGAGAATCTACATTCGCTTCTAGGTTGCGTACACCTATTTGGATTGCGATGCGTAGTCCGGCTAATAGGCTTCGTATTCTGCCTCATTGTTTGTGGCTGTGAATTCAAAGCGCAGCGCGTAGGTGAATTCCATACCTTCTGGATTTGTAAGAATAAGGCCCGCGCCTGATCCATCTACACATGAGGACCCATCTGTGAACAGAATCCAGGGTTCCTGTAGATCTGTTTTGGTTGCAGGTGTTGGACTGTCGTTATCAGGCTTTTCCACAATGAAATCGGCTAAGACTTGTCCTTTGATTGCAGTGCGCGGTCTGTATGAGATGTTATACTCACTTAACAGTACACTCCACTTCTGTAAGCGTCCTGATGCGTCAGGTTTGGAGATAACTTGTTTGATTGGCTGATCAGTATTACAGCTATTGGGTGCGCTTGAAAGTATCTGCGCAACCTTTTGGCTGCGAATACGAGGGCTAAGACCAGCTTTTCCATAGCGCTGTAGTTAGTCTCTGTCTTCTTCAGGGCTTTGCTTACAAAGTATATGGGTGTCTGGACGGAGTTCCTATCTGTCAATAGCACTGCGCTAACTGCTCCGTGGGTTGCCAATAAGTACATGATTAGCTCTTCCCCTGGTCGCGGTGCGACGAGTTTAGGAAGAGATGCCAGATGGTGCTTTAGTTGTTGGAAAGCTTCCTCCGCTTCTTCGGTCCAGCGAAAATCTCCCTTTTTAGTGCACTTTGTGAGTGTTTTAAAGAGAGGAAGGGATTTGTCTGCTGACTTGGATAAGAAACGATTTAGCCCCGCTAACTTTCCATTCAATGACTGGACTTCTTTGAGTGTGCGCGGTGAGGGGAGATCAATAACGCCTTTGTTTTTTCAGGACAAGGCTTGATTCCATCGGGTTCTATTAAGTATCCAAGGAACATACCTTCGGTTGCGCCAAAGGTGCACTTCTTGGGATTTAACTTCATATTTATGCGTCCCAATGTTCTGAACGTTTCCTCTATGTCGCGCACCAATTCATCCACTGTGTGGCTTTTGATGACAAGGTCATCAACGTAGACCTCCAAGTTGCGGCCTACTTGTTTCTCGAAGGCTGTGTCCACCAATCGTTGGTATGTCGCGCCTGCATTTTTTAAGCCAAAAGGCATTTTTGTGTAGCAGTACACTCCTTGACTGGTGTGGAAAGCTATTTTTTCTCCATCTTCGACTGCCAACTGAATTTGATGGTACCCTTTGTATGCATCTAGGAAGCATTTGAAAGGGTATCCGCACAGAGATTCTACCTTCCAGTCTATTTCTGGCAGTGGGTAGCAGTCCTGTGGACATGCTTTGTTAAGGTCCGTGAAGTCCACGCACATTCTCCAACTGCCGTCACTCTTTTTGACCATAACTGGGTTAGAGAGCCAGTCGTGGTAGTACACTTCGCGCATGATGCCTGCGTCTACAAGCTTGTGTACTTCTTCCAGAATAGCCTTTGCACGATCTGGGGCCTGGCCGCGCTTCTTTTGTCGTATTGGGGGATATCCTTGTCGGATTTGCAGCTTATGCTCTGTGATAGAGCGTGGCACTCCTGTCATATGTTTTGGTTCCCATGCGAAGATGTCAAGGTTCTTCTGTAAGAGTGCGCATACGGCTGCTTTACCTTTGTCAGATAAAGATCCACCAATCGAAACTTGTTGCTCCGGGTAATCGGGATGAATAGCGACTTTTAGATTTGGCGTTTTCTCTGTGCGCTGTTCTGGAATAGTCTCTACTTCAGTTGTTACGGCATTGCATTCTCTTGGTGGTATTGTTGTGTTATAAAGAGTGACAACTCCTCCTTCTACTGGAAACTTAAGCATTCCGTGCGCTGTGGATGATACAGCGCGCATGGATGATATTTCAGGTCTCCCAATGATACCATTGTATGGTGAGGGAGACTTTATTACCATGAAATTTATCTATGTTGCGATTGAGTGTTGTTCATCTCCTACGACCACCAGCAAGCGTAACTGCCCCATGGGCCAGATCTTTTCTCCTGTGAATCCAGTCAATGACGTTGTTGCTGGTATCAGTTGACTTTGGATCTCAGGTCGCAGTCTTTTGAAACAATGATCATACAGGATATCTGCGGATGCTCCTCCATCAATGTACATGCGATGGATATCGTATCCTCCCGTATGTATTTCAATAGTTAGAGGTTCCACAGCTGCATTGTCCGCAGCTAGAGTAGGGAAAGATATCTCTTTTTCTGGAGAGAATGTTTGGCTAACTTTTTGCTTTATCTTGCGCTGCCATGATTGTATCATGTATATGGTATCAGCTTTTTCTTTGGGGGGTTCTTTCTTACCCCCGTTTCTCTGTTTATCTTTTCTCTCTTTGATGTTTTTTACGAGGTGGTCCATTCTGCCTTCCCTTACAAACTTTTCAATTAGCTGTTTTAGCTGGACGCACTCGTTAGTTGTATGGCCTTTTTGACCATGATACTCGCAGTATCCGTTTCCTATGCGCTTTTCCTCTACAGTGCGCATTGGTGGCGGTTTTGGGAAGTTTGCACCTTCTGTTACAAATATTTCTCTCGGGGTTTTTGTAAGAGGGGTATATTTGTCATTGTCCCTTCCACTGCTATAATTCCTGCTGCGGTTGTTATTCTGATCATTGGATTGTCTCCGAGGCTGCTCTTGCTGCCTATAGTTCGAATAACCCTTTTTGCCGTCCGCAGCAGCAGCCTCTCCCTGTATAAAGGATCTAGTGCGCTTTGTTAGCTCATCGAAAGTTTGTGGAACTTTGTCGTTTAGCTTTCGGATGAGTTCTGGGTTATTAATCCCATTCATGAACCCTGAAATTTTTAGGATTTCAGGACATGCTTTAACTTGTATACACTCATCCTTGAAGCGTTCCATAAAAGCGCTGGTTGATTCTCCTTGGCACTGTTTCACTCTTGCTAGCTCAACAGGGTTTTTAGCGCACTTCTTTCGCTGGGTGAAGTTGAGACGGAATGCTTTCCGTAATTCCTCGAACCCACCGATGCTCTTACGTGGGAGTCTGCTAAACCATGTGCGCGCGTTCCCTACTAGCGTAGAATTGAACATGTGGCACCACACTGGCTGTGGCCAGTTTTCGATAGTGGCGGCTGATTCGAAAACTTTTAGGTGATCATCCGGATCACCTGTTCCATCATATGTTTTCACGTTAGTGGGCATGCGCCTGCGTTTGCGGTCTGAGTAATCGCTGATGCGCCGTGTAAACGCGTCAACTTTCTGGCGACGCCATGGAAGAGACATATCTTCGTTCTCTTCATCGCGACGCCTTCCTCTTGACTTCCAGTGTCCTGTCTCTCTATCCTCGTTGTCCGAGGAGTCACTGGAGGAAGAGTAGTCTCTCTTTCGGCGCTTGCGCCGACTTCTTTTAGAAGAAGAGCTTGAGGGATCTCTACTTGGGGATCTTCTTCTCCCCAATCTGTCTTGGATCCTCTTACTTCTAGGTTTGGAGGATCCTTGGCTTGGCGAATGTTGAGGTCCTAATCGGTCTTGTATCCCCCGACTGCCAAGTATGGAGTGAACATTAGTGCGCCTCTCGCTATCTTCTGAGTATTGTGAATCAGATATCGTACCCAGCCTATCATGGATAGTGGTACGTTCCGCGCGTCTTCCTCGCGGGTGGCGCAGTGGTGATGGTTCGCGTTCAGGACCAAAATTTAGTCGAGCTTGTAGGCCCGTACTTGCCCTTCTCCTCGCTTCTTCCTGCATGAGGGCGGCTAAGGTTTCATAGTATTGGGACACAAAATTTTCCAAAGTTAGATTGGGTGCGTCCTCAGTTATTGCAAGAATGTCTGCCTCAGCATTAGGCACCCTATCTCGGTTAGACACGCCTGGTGGCACAGTGTTGTTCACTACGGGTACAGTTTGGTGAGGAGTAGTGAAGAGGGTGCGCTGGAGTTCCTCAACGCTTGGGACCACTGGGGTGACTTGGGTAGTCCTTATAGGTAGTTCTACCGCTGGAAGAGGTTGGGTAGTCCCTGCCTCTTGGTGACCAGGTGCGCTGGTTGTTCCAGCGACCTGTCTAGAGGTCAAATCTTGTTGATTCTTCCTCTGATGGTCACGTTTTTCTGACTGCGGAGTCCGCTGGCTTGAATTCTTATTCTTTGTCATTCTAGTCTTTAGTTCTTAGTAGGGTCTCACGGATGGCGCCACTTGTTGATACAAAAGTTGGGCGTTCCTGATTATTGGCTCTTGCTCTCGTACCAATTCGCTTCTTAGTACTTGTAACCTGCGAACTAAGAAAATAAACAACACCGTTAGGCTTATCGTGGGATTGTCTCCCACGATTAGACTCCGGCGTGAGAGTAAGTAATCGATTTAGGGTTCTCGTAAAGAGTTAGGGTTTGTGAATCGTACCTTGAATGAGAGTTATGTCATTCCTTATATAGGCGCAGAATCCTTGTAGGGTTCGTGCTCCTTACGTTTCGCACCCATGGTGCTTATCCGGGTAAGGATATCTATTCCATAGATAGATGATCCTTATCTATACCGTGTATAGTTTGTTTGGGTTGGGCTTACGTGAGCCTGTTCCCATTATTAATGCGGCCCAAGTTACAATAGCCCACTCATGGTGGATTTGGGCCTTAGTAATGTTTATCATTTGGGCTCGTGGCCCAGATATAGACTATACGTCATCAAGTATGGAACGGATGGAGTATTACTTATCAATTTCTCATTCCAAATCAATATTGTTATCCATATTTTTATTTCGGATTGACCTAAATTAATTGTCCATTATTAAATATAGATAAGAAATTGTGATCGGTATTACTATATTATTCTTACTTGAAATTGTAATATTAATAAAACATTAATTAATTAATTAAACGTAAAATTGTCATTCTGTAATAAGTGAAAAAGAAAAAGCAGTAATAATTATGTTTTTCTTTTGTCAGTAGACGATTATTTGAAAGGGATGGAGTAATAATCGTTTAAAATATTTAACAATAACTTTAAATTAGAATAGTATAGTAAACACGATTAAAATGTTATATTTATTGTTTGTAGTGCACAACTAATTTGAGAAAACCTAAATAAGAAATACAGATAAATAATTCGAGATGAAAAAGTATTGATCCCATTATGCAAATTATTAGCTTCAATTATCTAAGTAATAAAATGATATGCATCGTTAGAAGTTAAATGTGGTGCAAATAAATTCTAGTTTGGAAAACGAGAATGTAGACCTATATAATGTTAAAGAAATAGACAATGACAATAATATGACAAAGAAATTGAAAAAACAAAGAAAATTAATAAAAACACATGCTTTAATCTCTCTTGTAAAATGGAATCATGATTCATACGTTTGTTTACGTGAGGTATATTAGGATGATGAATTTGGTTGACTCATTACGCTATGTTAGCTATGATGTTGTTAAGAAAAAAAAGCTGAGTTAATGCTGATAAATGCGGTCGTCATTATTAATGTCAAGAAAAAAAAAAAGACGTAGGATAAAATAAGCTCATGGTTTAGAGCACAAGGTGCAGATGGGGAACCTGTGCTCGCCGTCCGATGTGCATGGACAACATCGAGCCGTTGCTCGCCGCCACACCGAAACACCCTCGCCGTTGGCAAACTCCCAGTGGCCACGGCGAAGCAATCGTCTGACAATCATGCAGGTTCTTTCATTTTTTTTTTTTTTAACAATTCTTTCTTCCATATGTTTAAATCTGGGTTAGTTTGTGATGGTGGGATGGTGGTGGAGGGTGGTCGGAAAAAATGGTGGTTTGTTCAAAACTTGTTTAAACACCGGAGAAGATCCATTTTTAAAGAATGGTGGTTTGGTCGGAAAAAATGGTGCTCGAGCCAGAATGGAGAAGATCCATTTTTAAAGGAATATGTAACTTTTTTAAATAACAATAATAATAATAATAATAATAATAATAATAATAATAATAATAATAATAATAATAATAATAATAATAATAAAGGTTTTAATAAAATAAAAAGGTTTTGACAAAAAAATGATTTTGTGATTTTATTTTTGAAAATGTTTTAATGAAATGAATAAAAAATAAATGTGTAAGAGGTTGGGCCCTAATGGGAAGTTGAGGTTTGTTGTTTGGTGAGGGGGGAGGGGGGGTAGGTTTGTTGTGGTTAGTTGAAGTTGAGGTGTTTTGGTGATGTGGCATGGTGGGGCTCGAATGGGGAGGCAATGCCTCAACTTTGCACCTTGTGCTCTTAAGTTGCAAAGGTCGACTAACAAACAGTTCTTTTCTTTTTGAAAATGAGAGCATATTATTGAGCATTCAAATGGATTGTATCATACGTAGTGCTACCATTCCATTGTGTGGCTTGTGGTGGCATAAAGTATTCACCTCTAGAACGAGTACACGCGATGAAAATGCATAAATTCAACACAACCTCTAAAACTCCTGTAAAAATTATATTCGGTGGGTTTCCAAAACTAACCTTTAACAAGAGCTACTTAAAGCCTAAATAATAGCCATTGCTTCAAACTGAACATCTAGTGGCGGAACAACAACATTTTTTTTTTTTTTTTTTTTTTTGGGGGGGGGGGGGGGGGGGGGGGAATTTATTTTGGAGGGGCCGGATCGAATATTTGTTTGTAACCTCAACTAAATTACCCCCAAAACCTATAATATTTACATTATGTGTCGCAAATTTTGTAGGGGCGGGAACCCTCCTCTGCCCCTACATAGGTCCGCCTTTGTGAACATCCACGCTGCAAATTTACTTGTAGTGGTCACTACCAAAATGGGCCCATTGTGGTACCTCATGATGGAGCTTTGTTGTGGTTAGTTGAAGTTGAGGTGTTTTGGTGATGTGGCATGGTGGGGCTCGAATGGGGAGGCAATGCCTCAACTTTGCACCTTGTGCTCTTAAGTTGCAAAGGTCGACTAACAAACAGTTCTTTTCTTTTTGAAAATGAGAGCATATTATTGAGCATTCAAATGAATTGTATCATACGTAGTGCTACCATTCCATTGTGTGGCTTGTGGTGGCATAAAGTCATCATTCACCTGTAGAACCTCTAGAACGAGTACACGCGATGAAAATGCATAAATTCAACACAACCTCTAAAACTCCTGTAAAAATTATATTCGGTGGGTTTCCAAAACTAACCTTTAACAAGAGCTACTTAAAGCCTAAATAATAGCCATTGCTTCAAACTGAACATCTAGTGGCGGAACAACAACATTTTTTTTTTTTTTTTTTTGGGGGGGGGGGGGGGGGGAATTTATTTTGGAGGGGCCGAATCGAATATTTGTTTGTAACCTCAACTAAATTACCCCCAAAACCTATAATATTTACATTATGTGTCGCAAATTTTGTAGGGGCGGGAACCCTCCTCTGCCCCTACATAGGTCCGCCTTTGTGAACATCCACGCTGCAAATTTACTTGTAGTGGTCACTACCAAAATGGGCCCATTGTGGTACCTCATGATGGAGCTTTGTTGTGGTTAGTTGAAGTTGAGGTGTTTTGGTGATGTGGCATGGTGGAGCTCGAATGGGGAGGCAATGCCTCAACTTTGCACCTTGTGCTCTTAAGTTGCAAAGGTCGACTAACAAACAGTTCTTTTCTTTTTGAAAATGAGAGCATATTATTGAGCATTCAAATGGATTGTATCATACGTAGTGCTACCATTCCATTGTGTGGCTTGTGGTGGCATAAAGTCATCATTCACCTGTAGAACCTCTAGAACGAGTACACGCGATGAAAATGCATAAATTCAACACAACCTCTAAAACTCCTGTAAAAATTATATTCGGTGGGTTTCCAAAACTAACCTTTAACAAGAGCTACTTAAAGCCTAAATAATAGCCATTGCTTCAAACTGAACATCTAGTGGCGGAACAACAACATTTTTTTTTGGGGGGAGGGGGGGTGGGGGGGAATTTATTTTGGAGGGGCCGAATCGAATATTTGTTTGTAACCTCAACTAAATTACCCCCAAAACCTATAATATTTACATTATGTGTCGCAAATTTTGTAGGGGCGGGAACCCTCCTCTGCCCCTACATAGGTCCGCCTTTGTGAACATCCACGCTGCAAATTTACTTGTAGTGGTCACTACCAAAACGGGCCCATTGTGGTACCTCATGACAAAATCATGTCCCGCGACAACAATTTTTCATGATATTCTAACGTAGACGCTCAATTTTAACACCGTTCTCATGGAGTAGACCAAACTAGACAAAGTGCATTATGTCACAATGGTGACTTCTCTTTCACTATATTAGTTTGGTTTAGGGTTGTAAACGAACTGAACGTTCAGTGAACATTTCATGACTGTTCGGTAAAAAGTTCGTTTATGTTCGTTCGTTTATTAAATGAACGAACATGAACAATATTTTACGTTTGTTTAGTTACATGAACGAACATGAACAAAAGTCTCGTTCGTTCATTTATGTTCGTGAACGTCCGATTAGACGTTTGTTAAAGTTCATTTATGTTTATTTATCTATTTATGTTCATATATTATATCTTTTAATTTTATAATTTTAAAAATTGGTTTGTTTAAACAAAACAACACTTATAAAACAATATATTGTGAAGAATTCAATAAAGTTTAGAGTAAATTTCACCATTCGTCCCTGAACTTGTCAAGATTCTCGTGAATCGTCCTTAAACTCTTTTTTTTTTCACTTTCGTCCCTGAACTTATCAAACGACGGCGCGTTTAGTCCCTGGGAGCGCGTTTTGGCAGACGGACGTTATGTCCGTCCGTTATCTGATGTGGAAAGCTTGGGTTTTTTCGTCTTTTCACGTATTTCAAATTCTCACCGTTCGTCCCCAATGCCTTTTGTATATTGTAGCAAACGCTTTGCATGTTTCGTCCCTAAGATTTGATGCGTGTTGTGTAAAAATTCGACCGTTGGCAAGAAGTGAACCATGTAAATACCCGTCCATTGTGCACATAATAAGTATGTAAAACACCCATCTTTTCAAAAGAAAAACAGAGCAACGATGGTGGTCTGCACATGTGGTAAACCCGCTGTTGTCAAGACTTCTTGGACAAACAGGAATCTAGGTCGCCGTTTCTTTGGCTGTCCGACAATTGTAAGTTTGTCATTGTCTTGTTTAATTTAAAAAAATGTGTTGCTCATTTACACACTTTGTTGTTTCAGGGCTCAAACTGTCCTTTTCTGGGATGGTTGGATCCTCCGATGTGCCCAAGGTCAGTAGACATTATCCATGGTTTGTTGAGGAGGATTAATGCTCTACGAGGTGTTGTTGAAGAGCTTGAAGAACAATGGTCCAAGTACAAGAAGTATATCATCATCAGTTGGGTTTTGTTTGCATTGTAAGTTTATTTAACTGCTTGACATGTGTTGTGTAGTAGTAGTTGTTATTTTGTGATGGTGGTGGGTGAATGCTTTTAGTATTTTCAAGTAGATGATGGTAGTTGGGTGGTGAAGCTATCGTTTGTAATGGTTGTCAATGGTCAATGAAATTTCTTGTTTGAATAATGGCTAAATCCAAATGGTTTGTGATTAAGTGAATGTGGCTTGTTATTGTCAAGTATTTTGTTTCATTGTTCAATGCATAATATGACTGAGTTAGGGAAGTTAACAAACCATAATGCTGTACTTTGAGTTAGGGAAGTGAACAAACCATTAGGCTATAGTTTGACTTAATAAAGTCAACTAAGTAAACCATTTTAATGGTAACTATTTGCGCATGGTGCCATAAACCTTTTTTTGATAATATTAACTAAAACAGTACATGACAGTCAACAAATACAGATTCATTACCAATAATAAAAGAACATAAATCTGTTCTTCATTACAAAAGAGATACTGGTTATACCATGAAAACACATTCTTATCATGAACTGGCATATTTAAATGCTATAAGTTTCCTTTTCCTTGACTGGCTTCAAGGCTTATTTGCAGGAGTGGAGGTTGAATCTTTGTTAGCTTGAAGCTTTAAATACTTGCTATAAGCAGAATCAGCAGTACCAATGACATAATGAGAGCTTGTTGGAATGGTGCCTAAACGTTTTGGACCTATAAGCTTTAAATACTCGGCATAATCAGGATCAACAGGACCAATGATATACTCAGATGTTGTAGGAGTGCTGGTTGAACCTTTTTGAGCTTGAGTAGTTAAAAACTTGGCATAATCATCATTAACAGGACCAATGATATACTCAGACCTTGCAGGTTTGCTTTCTGCAAATAAGAAAAAAGAGAGCATCAAAAAACAAAAAAATATAGCTTCACAAATAGATAAATGTTAACAGAAAACGACCCTATATTGACCTTTTTTTAATTAAATACAGCCAATTATATATCAAAAACAGAAATAACAATACCTTTTTTGTTTGTGGCCTTCATTTTATGTGAAGTAATGTTATAGGATACTTAGGTTTAAGAGAAATTTAGGTTACAAGATTGATTATGTGGGTTTGTGTGTGTGTTTCATCGTTTGGGTGGGTATTATATGAGATGGGATTAAATGATATGGAAATATGTGTGGTTGATCGGTTTGGTGGGTATTTAATGGCTTGGGCGGGTATTTAATGGGTTTGGTTGGCTGGCATCACAGGGCTCTATCGGCTCACCAGTACTAAGTTCCATATTTATAACAGTATTAAAATCTTAGTACTGGTAGTACAAAATTCCTTGTAACATAATATCATTTATTTAGGGAAGTCAAAAAACCATAACAGCAAGCCTGAGAGGGCCAGTTTCCGTGGAGTTGAACTCAATGCTTTGCTTGACATGTCTACCGATGAGTTGGTCAAGATGTTCACTGCTCGTGCTCCAAGTTGGTTTCAGAGGGGTTTGTAAACATTCATCCTATTGAAGTGAGGATGCTACTTGTTTTAAAGGATTATGTTTTTAAAGGATTATGCTACTAGTTTTAAAGGTTTACACCTAGTATGTTGTCATTTCAGAAGGTTAACATGATACTTGTTTTAAAGGATTTTGCAACTTTATTTGTTTTGTGTTTTTTAAAAAAACACGTGAAAAAGGGTGTAGTTTGACTTGAAAAAGTCCCCTTTTGCACTACCAGTATTACTTTTTTACTACTGTTTGAAATAAAAAACTTAATACTGGTGAGCCAATAAAGGCGTGTGAAGACCACCCAACACAACCCAACCCATTACATACAGTACACAGATACATTGCCAAATAAAATGGAAATATAAATGTGTTCATATTTCCAACAAATAATTGGGAACCGAAGAGTCAAATAAAAGGCTGTAAAATTTAATAAAGACTCTTCGTTTTCCCCATTATGTGTCTATATATTGGTTACTGCCACATTATGCATCATACTAATCTAATACTAGCAAACATCAAACAATTTAAGGTGTAAGTAAAATGTCAGGAACCAAGAGAGCAAGAGATGTTGTTGCAACCGACAACACAGAAGAAGAAAACAAGGAAGTGATGAAACGAGCAAGGGGAGATCCAAAAGAGCCAGAGGTGCCTTCGTTGGAAAAAGGGTCTAACGATAACGATAAGAAGAAGGTGGATGAAGAAAAGGAGAAGGCTCCTCCTCCAAGTCCTGCTGAAGTTGAAAGACGCAGGCTTGCTGCAAAAAAGAGGGCCGATGAGCATTGGAAGGAGATCAATGCTGTTAGGAGATTAGAAGAAAGGGATAAAAAGAAAAATAAATATGTTAAATGTAATGAAGAAGAGAAAGAAGAATGTTTAGAAACATTCTCGTATTATGATTTGTATAAGTCATATGAGTCCGATTAATTTCATCGTGTAATGGAAAAAGTTTGTTTAATAATAATTTTATTGTTGATTTTGTGAGTTTTGTTTTTTTCAATTGCATTTTTTTTTTTTTTTTTTTTTTTTTTTGTATTTATTTATTTTTTGTGCAAATTTTTTTTATGGTTATTTTCATGATGTACGTTTGACTTTCAATTTATGCACCAGTATGACCTTCAGTTTATGGTTATTTTCATGTGTATATCTAATAGTGGTATTATTCACATTGTTGACCAAAAAAATATGTTGACTTTCATAGTCAACTCACTTAATTATTCAAAACACGATACTATAGTGCATATGTAATTGGGCAAATATAAATTGTAATTAGTTAATTTTACCCATGTAATGTAATAAAAGTAACAAAACAGGTTTACAAGTGAATATTCAATAATGGTTCAGTTAGTTGACTTTATTAAGTCAAACTAGAGCAGTATGTTTATTGACTTCCCTAAGTCAAACTAGAGCCTTATGGTTTGTTTTTATTTTAAAGCACAATCCTTTAAAACAAGTTGCGTCTTCACTTTCTGAAATGATAAAAGACCAACAGGGAACGAAATTAATAGTCTTTCTTTCGAACGATAAGTGGTAGTACTGAATGGTTTGGTTTGGGTGGAATTCACACGTTTGGAAGACTCAGCAGTACTAACTTCCTTATATCTAACAGTATCAAAATGTTAATACTGGTAGTACAAAAATTTGTCTAACCGTATTAACTAGTTAGGCCTGGGACTGTCGTTATCTTTTCAGTAGTACATGGTTAGTCTACCATTCAACTGCTTCAATTACAAATACCCACAATAGTAGTACAAAAGGGTAACAACATGTTTATTCAGGTTACAACAATATTATTCAATCATACCACGTCCTAAATCAACTATTACATTTTCTTTTTACCCTTACCTTTTGGAAAAGGTTTGCCAATTGCTGGAGCAAATGGTTTGATTCCATTGTCTTCACAGAACTGATCACTTGGAAGGCCTAGCACCTTTTCCCTTTAAAAAAAAAGTTGTTTCTCTGTCTTTTTAGGATTCTTAAACTTCCTAGCATCAATCTTTCTTCTCATAGAACCTGAATACGTCTCTGGAAAATAGCCATCCCAGCTGTTGGTTGCATTTGAGTCACTCCAGTTGTTGATGGAGCTTGAATCACTGCTGTTAACGTAAATGATTTCTGCAAACAGGTTAAGAAAACCATTAAAAAAAAGTATGCTAGAAATGAAAAGGAGCAGGGTGTTGCAATTGAGGGTGTCTTTCAAACAACCTTTGTTCTTGGAACTCATTATTTCAGCAGCTAGGATTGGGTGGTGGAAGACTGGTTGGTGTCTTTGGTTTTATAGAGGAAAACTTATGCTTGTTTAGTGTTTACAAAATGCAAAAGTATTCACGTGACTAAACAGAAAAAAAGTAGTCTTTGGCGCCCTATGACAAGTCATGCCATGTCTTACTTTTATCATGTGTGCAGACATGAGAAGAAAATAGTGTTTGCATAACCAAGCCCAAAATAGTCATTTTCAAACACAAAAATGCCACCACATTCAATTGATGTGAGCATTTAATACTCCTTAACCTACCTCACACAGGGATTCTTCAAACGGGTTTATTTCAAACTAGATAAATATGGCACAACAATTCCTGTAAAGTCAGTGATCCTACCAACTTGGATACTCAAGTAAACTCTCATCTTATTCCAAAATTATCTAAACAAAAAAATATGGCACAACCTGAAACTCCAAATTTAAAGACAGAGACAAGTGGTGGTTTTATAGGTCTGGGTGTTCGAACTGGTAATGATCCACAGGTACAGGTGTTGGATGAAAGATGCTTTATCTGTTGCAAGGACAGACTCTGTTGGAGGCATGCAAACACAGGACCAAGTGTTGTTGTAGTCACAAATGCAGCTGGTGCTGAGGCAAACAAAGTGAGTGGTTGTGTTATAGGTCTGGGAATTAGATCTGGGGAGAAAAAGAAGAAAAAAAAATGAAGAAGAATAAAAACCCAAAAAAGTTGATTACAAAACAACCACAAATTTGAATAGTTGTATTGTGGTAGACGACTGTCATGGTTTTGGGCATGTCCAATCATTGGTTGTATGTCATATGTACGTTACCATTTTAATGTTTCGTGTCTGTATTACGGATTGATTAATGTGATGCTCATGTTTATGTTTGTGATACATATCAAACACACTAAAAAACCTAAAACATATATGAACACATTATTCATTGAAAAACTCAATCATAAGACCCATTACATTAATTAACCATAACATGGTGATCTGAACAAAAGAAACCCATGACCAATGCCCAACACACAATAACCTCATGGATATTTCTTTCTCACAACAAATTCAATCTTCTTAAACATCTTCTCCTTGACTTGGTTGGACTTCGTCAACAATGCCTTCGCCCGACGCTTATCAATTGTGTGTAATCTCCTAAGCTTCTTGGTGTTGCTCCTTACAATTCTTGCTCGTGAAATGTTTTGAACTTCAGTAATCAGCTCCCCCCTATGTTCGACCCTTTCAGAAATTTTTTTGGACTTGTACTCCAAATCTTGTGCTTGCTGCAAGTTTTCAAGAATCTCTGTGTGGTAAGGGCCAAGCATTACTTCTGTTAGAACGTACGCGTTACAAACAACCTTTAGATCAATATTAATTTCAGAGTTGTTCATGATTAAGGAAATAGGGAGCTGTGGATTGCAAGTTTTGAGTTGCAACAAAGGATGTAGGTGGGTGATGAGTGCTCAAACACTCATCATTTTTGGTCTAATCTGAACAGCAAAACATACAAAAACACTCAGAAATGCATCAAAATACCAAAAATATTTCAAAATTGTGTTTTAGTCCTTGGGATGAAAGTTTGGGAAATTTACATTTTTGGTCCCTCTACTTTCACATTTTACATTTTTGGTCCCCGGGATTTAAATTATGGAAATATTAACTTTTATGGTCCTTGTATTATTGAAGATTGGAAATGTTGGACCTTATGAGTACTTTTGTATAAGTGACATTTCAGCCCCCAAGTTTCATAAATTACAAAAGTGGTCCTTGTGGTTTCTTAAGTACTAAACTAAACAAACAAACCAAACAAACCCAAATAACAAACCCAACAATACATCCTAATCCAACCCCAGCCCACTACATCCCCTAGCCCATCTCAATTCTCAGCCCACCACAAAAAAATAAACACCCCCGTTATTTCTATTATCCCCTCGTTGACCCCCACAAGTCAAACAACTCACCTTCTTCCCCCCACTTGGCTGCTACTCCCTTACACACTCAACCTTCTCCATACCCCCAGCTCACCCTTCCCACTCTTTGTCCCTCCACCTCACTAATAATTCCAAAACCCATTTAATTCCCTTGAAACCCTCCAAGTTAGCCACAACCTGCCAAACCCACTTTGGCGCCAAAACTACAATTCAAAGGTGGGGATCAATCCAAACTAATCCAATGGCCATAAAGCAATGTGGGAAAGCACCAGGAGCTCACATGGGTCTATATTAATCAAGAAAAAAGAAAGAAAAAGCAGTTAGTATAGTAGTAGTAGTTATAGCTTAGTTTAGCTTGTAGCTCTTAGTATAATTTTACTTCCAGTTGTAAAATCTAGATTTCAATTGTACCCTCAAGTGTTTTTAGTACATTTCCAAGACAGTTTGAATAACAATGTTATTGTTCTCATTCATTTTCAGTTTATATTAATTTTTCCTTAAAGACCTCAAATTTATTTGAAGTTGTTAATGTTGTTAATTCATGGTTGTTTAAGCTCATCTCAGCCACTAACAAGCTTTCATGAGCTTTTAACACTGTAAAATCAGTTTCAGCTTAAAAAACTCAAAAATACAAAAAAAAAAAAAAAAATAGTAGATAATAGAAAAATCAGTAAAAAGAAGTTGAAGAAAGCAAGATTGTGGCTGTGGATTGCTATGGTTTAGTACCTCAGGGAGGTTTTAGGACAGTGTAATACACCGTAAAATCGCAGGTCATTTATTAATGCCAATTGTCAACATTACTCTTAACTAAGCCATTTTTGCGGGCAAATTTAAAACTTTTCACATGAGACACTGTTTGTTTGAACACCCGATTGTTATGTACACTGTTTGTTTGAGCACCGAAATGTTTTGATCACCGTTTGGTTAACACCCGATTATGTTTTGTCACCCGATATTACCCGAAAGTCACTCTTGGATATCACCCAACGAGGTTAACACCGGTAACTCCACTTGCGACCAGACACCCGAATTTGAGCACCGAGATTTTTCTAATATATATATATATATATATATATATATATATATATATATATATATATATATATATATATATATTATATATATATATATATATATATATATACACATCAACTTTCACAAATTATTATTATTATTATATACATATAAGTATATATATACAAGCGATGACACCGTTTATACACTTACGGTTTTCACAAACCGACATCGACACCGAGGTACATATTTCACACGTTTTACGACACCGATACCCCGATATTTTGGGCCGGATCTCACCCCAAGCCCACACGATTTTTCCTTTCTTTCTTTTCTTGGGCCGAGCACATCACAAGTCCATTTCAACTTTACATTCATGTTCTTTTTTTTTCGGTTTGGGCCACGAATTTCACAAGCCCACCAGGCTTGTCTTGTTTTCCTTTCTTTTCTTCTCTCGTGGGATGGCAGTCGAACAAGCAAACACCACCAAGGGAATGCTACACACTTTGATTTTAAATCATTGTCTCCTCTTCACAAGACATCAACTTACACACCCCTCTCTCCATTGAATTGTCACTCACTACAAGGAACCACTTTGAGCCGAAAAATCCTTTGGTCACACACAATACTCACACTAAATGTTTACCCAAGGGATCGAGTGTTTCATTAACCAAAACATGTTCCCTAAATTAATCCTTAAAGTACAACACATGCCAAATTAAGCTTAGAAGTCTAGCCTTGACAAGAAGATGTAGCCCCAAAACCTTTACCCTTTCGACTTGACAACACAAGGGTTATGAGACAACAATGTCGAGCAAGGACAATGCCATGCGTTTGATGTTGTGTTCCATGGAGACAATCGAACCACCCTCACCTCCTATAAATACCACATTTAATGCTAAATTTCTCACACACTCAAAAACATCCAAATCTCAAAGCATACTAGTGTCTCACGTTGTAATTGTGGTCGAGAAGAACAAAGGAGAAAGCCAGCTAAGGAGTTGGGTTTGATCGAGTTGGATAGCTTTTGGGTTAAAGGATTTCTAAGACGGGAAGAGAGTACCACGTTGCTTATTCACTTGCCTCGTACACACGAACTCTTCACCACCATTTTTGGTGTTGTAAGTCGATTACCACTCTTTTCTTCCTTTACTTACAAATCGTAGCATTGCATATTCACTCGACACACCTATGATAATTTGTTATTTTCACTACACCATCATTTCACCACATGACTCGACACCTCTAGAAAGGCTTTCACCAATCATTTTCTACACGTATAACGTACGTATTTTCTTCGACCCTCCCATTATTTGGCTCGAGCTTAACCAAGAACACGAAACATGCAAAGCTTGTACATCTTCGAACCACAAAAAAGTTAAACACAAACCTATACTAGTCGAACAAGATCTTAAAAACAAGAAAACACCCATATGGGCCTTACCGGGCTAACGAGCCCAACACAAAACCTTATAAATTTTTTGGATATAAAACTTATTAGTTCGAGTGGTAACTGATTTCATAGAACCAAGTTTTTACAAGTAAAAAGGAGTAAAAGTGGTAACTTTTATAAAATAAAAGTTGACTTTTTCAAAAACTAGATTTCGGACTAAGTTTGCAAAAGTCCCACGATGAGGGACTAAAAGTGACAAATTGTGAAAACCTTCGAACTATTTTGAAAACTGCCGAATTGTAAGTAATTAAGGGGTATAAACCGTAATTTTCTAAAGTTTAGGGAACAATATGTAAAAAGGCAAAAAGGACCATATTGTAATTATTATTAACCAAAGGGTAAAAAGGTGTAATTTTAATAAAGTTAAGGGATAAAATGTGACAAGACCTATTCTTATAATTTTTTTATTTCATATACTTTTATAATTATATATATACATATTTCTTAAACTTTAATATGTATGACTTTATTAAAAATATTTAATCATAAATATTTTTCAATATTATTTTCATAACGAGTTAATATATATATATATATATATATATATATATATATATATATATATATATATATATATATATATATATATATATATATATATATATATATATATATAACACCGATTCATATCAACGCTAACAAATAACTACGTAAAGTTATTTGGAATATATTTTAAGACACCCGAAGCGGATATCACCTTACACGTGATATATTACACGTCATTTATGACACGAATCTAAAACACCGGTTACACTATATTTTTAGGTCGCAAGTCGGAGGAATTTCATTGCTAACCATAGCAATACACCATCACTTTTGAGCACCGTTGTGATTCACACGCACCTTCCAGGTGAGTTCATGGTCCCACATTTTTAATTGTTTTTAAACCCCGTGGGGAGATACATGCTATAAATCGAACACAAGTATTTTTCTGTATGCTGTTATCACCTGATATTGCCTAAGTTGACACCTGTGCTACAAGTCCCTCATATCACGAACCTTAGTCACTTGCGAGTGAGCGCGAATATAGTTGATAGATCTATTGGATGGTATCCCACCTCTGTCAAGGTGATCACTTGGCAGGAGGTGTGCTATATTCGAGGTATTATGGAAATTTGGCACATTTCCTGTCACCGAGGGCCCCTGTCATTTACATCCACTGTGGTGTAGATGATTGTTATTATCTTTATGATATGTCAAATCAATGTTAAGGCTTGCGTTTCGTGAGGCTTAGGAGCAATATTACACCCGACTTAGTCAAGACCTGTCTATCTTGGCTTGTTTATTTCAAATGCTTGACTTGTGTTCACACTATTACTATTTAAACTACTATGGATTCACTCAACCTTTGTGTTGACTTTTTAAGCATGTTTATCTCAGGAAACTAGCAAGCATGGCGGCACGGAGCTGGCAAAAGGGCACAGGACCTCCATTTTATTTCAATAATTATATCATTCTTTACAAACTCATCACCACTTTTGTGAAACAATTAACATTTTGGGTTTGTAACTCTGAATATTTGAGTTTTCATGGAATGATATTGATAATCTTTTGAATTGTTTTCTATGAGTATGACTGTGTACTAAACTGTAACGACCCATGATTCTGACCATGACACCCAACCTGTATCACCTGCTATACCATCACCTGTTCCATCTGGAGACCCCTCTGCTGACACTGAGCCCTTCGAGGAGGGTGAGGTTGCTTCTACACCCGTTGATTCCTTTGCTATTCAGCCTCTCTTTCGTCCTGTTTGTGGACCCATGACACAGGGACAGTACCTTTATGACCAGTACCTGACATCTCAGCAGTTTCTTGCGGCTGATGATCGTCCTTCACCACCTGCTAGTCACCACACCGGTTCAGATGCTGATGACGAGTCTTCTGACTCCGATACTTCTGACACTGCTGCTTCTATTCCACCATCATCCCCGCCTGCACCGATTCGTAGGTGCAAGCGAGTGAGGATTCTTGAGCCCTATGAGCCTGAGCCTTGCGGCGAGTTGTTCCGATACCATGAGGGAGACTATACCCTCAAATGCACGGCTCGGAAACGAGTCTGTATTTTGCCTGCTTCTACTGTTACACCACCTGTATCTGCACCTGTACCTACACCTGTATCATCACCCATATCTGTATTACCATCTGTTTCTATGCCAGATTTGACACTTGTGGCATCACCAGCACCCCCACCATCACCTGTATCACCCCCACCTGAGCCACATCCTTACATGTTGCCTACTTACACCGCACCTCCTACCTCTGAGGTTTTGCCACCCATGCCACCACCTACAGTTTTCTACTCTCAGACTACCACTGTACCGATTCCATCACCTGCTACATCACCTGTACCATCACCTGCCCCCACCGAGACACCCACCTCACCTGGCATTCATAGATTGGTTGATGCTCGTCGATGGTCGTTTTTGTTAGACTACATACGTAGATGGAGATTAGCTGAGGGATCACCTAGGGCTGCTGAGCTTGGAGATGGCTCTTCAGCGGTGTTACCGGTCACTGGGGAGCCGATACACCATACTATCCCTCTTTTGGCTGCTAGATTGGTTAGACATGAGATTCGACTTGATGAGCTGTTGAGTGTTATAGAGGATATATCCTTGGAGAGGATAGAGTGTATGCAGGAGGAGGTCACGAACCTCGTGGTACATAGGACAGCCTTAGAGATGGTATTTGAGATGATGGGTACAAAGATCGAGGAGGCACAGGCTACTATCACTGAGTTTGGTCACCGATTAGATGTTCAGAGGCACGAGATTGACGATTTGAGAGCGGTTGCGGCCATTACACAGGAGATGATGGAGCATCAGGCACAGGAGTTAGCTGCATCTAGTTCTACCATCCATGCACTTTCGACTACTATTGAGGAGATTCAGGCCCGTGAGAGATCCAGAGATATGGAGATGTTGGGGATGATCCGGATTATCAGAGAGCTGGAGAGGAGATCAGGAGGCACACCTGGACCTTCATAGATCTATGACATGTCATTACTTACAGAGACATCTTAACTTGCCGCCTGTGGCATTAATAATTGTTGTAACTTATTGTTTTGTAACAATGAATTCCAAAAATTATTAAAACTTTATGTTGGTTACGATTGTAACGTATTGATATTGATTTATGATGTTCTAGTTGTCTGATCTTTCTTTTTATTATGCTCCCATATTGAGATTCATTATAATTTCCATGTATGTTGTTACATGTCGTGATGTTTATTTATGAATGATATGGTTTATGTTGATGTATGTATTTATGGTGTGGTTGTGATATGTGTTTTGTGATGATCTCGACTATTATGAGTTGGATACACTAGTTCTCTTGTTATTGATGTTTGGGAGTTGTACATATGCACTTACGATTTTATAGAGTTATGGCCCCAAGGAAAACCGCTACTGCTACCTCGTCACCCGCTATGACCCAGGCTGCTATAAGAAAGTTGGTTGCCGACAGCGTTGCTTCAGCTTTGGAGGTACAGGCTGCTGCAATGGCACGAACTAGTAGCAATAACCAAGCCACTGCTGAGAGCGAGTCTGCTGCGACTCAGAAGTGCACCTATAAGGACTTCATTGCTTGCAAACCATCTCACTTCAAAGGGACTGAAGGAGTAACAGAGCTTGCTCGTTGGTTTGAGCGAACTGAGACTGTGTTTATAAGGAGCGGTTGTGCTGCGGAAAACCGAGTCTCGTTTGCTACTGGAACATTGCTGGAAGACGCATTGTCTTGGTGGAATGCAACTGCTCAGAAGATAGGTGTGGAGGAAGCCTATCAGATTACCTGGGCTGATTTCAAGGAGAAGATGTTGAAGAAGTTCTGCCCTAGAGGTGAGATCAAAAAGTTGGAAGATGAGTTTCACACTTTGGTTGTGAAAGGAAATGATCTCAGGGCTTACGACAGGAGATTTCAGGAACTTGCTACACTTTGCCCTTCTAAGGTTCCCGACTTGGAAAAGTTGTTGGAAAGGTACATTGAAGGATTACCCAGGAGCATTGAGGGAAACGTCACCTCGTCTAAGCCTCAATCTTTGGAAGAAGCAATGTCCATTGCCCAAAGACTGCTAGACCGGGAGATTAAGCGTAACTCTGCTCAGGGAAACAACGATCTCAAAAGGAAGTTTGTTGATCGAAGGACAAACAACAACAACAACAATCACAACAACAACAACAGCAACAGCAACAGCAACAACAACCGAAACCCCAACCGTAACTACCACCATGACAGAAACACCCACCACAACCAACATAACCGACGACAGGAAGCTATCAAAGCTTATGTTGCTACACCAGTTAAGGATGCTAGGTATGCTGGACCACTTCCATTCTGTGACAAGTGTAAGATGCACCACAATGGACCCTGCTATGCTAAGTGCGGGAAGTGTTCAAGGGTTGGACATAAGACACAAGATTGCAAGGCGACAGGAGCCAATTTGCAACCCGTGGCTGTAGTATGCCATGCTTGTGGAGAGAAAGGACACTACAGGCGACAGTGCCCTAACAAGGATAACAATGCACGTGGGAGAGCATACATGCTGGGAGATGGAAATGTCCAACAAGATCCGAACGTAGTCACTGGTACGTTCTTTCTAAACAACCGCCTCGTTAAAGTTTTATTTGATTCCGGCGCCGATCAAAGTTTCGTATCTGTTTCACTTGCACCCCTACTTAATATTGCACCCACCCGACTAGACACCACGTATGAGATTGAACTAGCAGATGGAAAAATAGTGAGCACTAACACCATACTCCGAGGTTGCACCCTACGACTATTAGACACCCCATTTGACATTGACCTTATGCCTATTAGACTCGGTAGTTTCGACGTCGTTGTAGGAATGGATTGGTTATCCGAGAACCGCGCTAAGATTATTTGTGACGAAAAGGTCGTTCACATCCCATTGAATAACGAAACCCTGGTTGTTCGCGGAGAGCGAAGTAAGACACGTTTGAGCGTCATTTCTTGCGTCAAAGTTGTGAAGTACATCGAACGAGGATGTCAAGTATTTTTAGCTCAAGTCATCGAGAAAAAGTCGGAAGAGAAGTAACTCATGGATGTGCCGGTAGTCAGAAACTTTCCAGAAGTTTTCCCTGAGGACTTGCCTGGCCTTCCGCCGACTCGTCAAGTGGAATTTCAAATTGACTTGATGCCAGGAGCCGCACCCGTAGCACGAGCACCCTATAGACTAGCACCGTCGGAAATGAAGGAGTTATCTGGACAATTGGAGGAATTGTCGGATAAAGGATTTATTCGCCCTAGTTCATCACCGTGGGGATCCCCGGTGTTGTTTGTAAAGAAGAAGGATGGAACCTTCAGGATGTGTATCGATTATCGTGAGTTGAACAAACTGACGGTTAAGAATCGATATCCGTTTCCAAGGATTGACGATTTGTTTGATCAACTGCAAGGATCGAGTGTCTACTCGAAGATTGATTTGAGATCGGGTTATCATCAACTGAGAGTTAGGGAAGAAGACATCCCTAAGACAGCTTTCAGGACAAGGTACGGTCACTACGAGTTCCAAGTAATGCCATTCGGTCTAACAAATGCACCCGCTGTATTTATGGACTTAATGAACCGAGCGTGCAAACCCTATTTGGATAAGTTTGTGATTGTATTCATCGATGATATCCTTATTTATTCACGTAGTAAGGAAGAGCACGCAGAACACTTGAAGGCTATACTAACACTGCTCAGAGAAGAGAAATTATACGCCAAATTTTCCAAGTGTGATTTTTGGATTGAGAAGGTACAATTTCTCGAGCATGTTATTGACAGTAAGGGTATTCATGTTGATCCCGCCAAGATCGAAGCTGTTAAAAATTGGGCGTCACCTACGAGTCCTACTGAGATACGCCAATTTTTAGGTCTTGCCGGATACTATCGGAGATTTATTGAAGGTTTTTCAAGGATCGCTAAACCTTTGACTGAGTTAACACAGAAGAAGAAGAAGTTTGAATGGGGAGATGAGCAAGAATCGGCATTTCAGTTTTTGAAGCAGAAGCTTTGTGAAGCACCGATATTAGCACTACCCGAAGGAAGTGAGGACTTCGTGGTATATTGTGACGCATCAATCCAAGGTTTGGGTGCCGTATTGATGCAAAGACTCAAAGTAATTGCTTATGCTTCTAGACAACTTAAACCCCACGAGGAGAACTACACTACTCATGATCTAGAATTAGGAGCGGTGGTATTCGCTTTGAAGATCTGGAGACACTACCTATATGGAACTAAGTGTACGGTTTTCACCGATCACAAAAGTCTTCAGCACATTTTAGATCAAAAGGAGTTGAACATGAGGCAACGTCGATGGCTAGAGTTGCTAAGTGACTATGATTGCGAGATCCGTTATCACCCGGGGAAGGCAAACGTTGTAGCAGATGCCTTGAGTCGAAAGGAACGACTTAGACCCCTCAGAGTTAAGTCATTGGGTATGACGATTAGATCACCACTGCCGTCTCAAATTCTTGAAGTTCAAACTGAGGCTCTCAAGGAAGAGAATAGACCGCACGAGAAAATTTACGGTATGCCCGAAAGCACGAATGGATTTGTCAAGAAACCAGATGGAAGGCTGTGTTTCAAGGACAGAAGTTGGATTCCATTGTATGGAGGAATACGAGATCTCATCATGAACGAGTCTCATAAGTCAAAATATTCCATTCATCCGGGTTCAGACAAGATGTATCAAGATTTGAAGAAGTTGTATTGGTGGCCAAACATGAAAGCTGACATTGCAGAGTATGTTGGTAAGTGTTTGACCTGCTCGAGAGTAAAGGCTGAACATCAAAAACCATCCGGTCTTTTGATTCAACCCGAGCTACCAATGTGGAAATGGGAAAGGATTACAATGGATTTCATAACGAAATTACCCAAGACATCGAGTGGGTTGGACACAATATGGGTTATTGTCGATCGTCTCACGAAGTCAGCACACTTCTTACCAATCAAAGAGACTAATGATATGGATGTTCTTGCACGTTTGTACCTTAAGGAGATAGTTTCACGGCATGGAGTGCCGATTTCTATTATCTCCGACCGAGACAGCCGTTTCACGTCTAACTTTTGGCGATCTTTACAGAAAGCCTTGGGAACTAAGTTAGATATGAGTACAGCTTACCATCCACAGACTGATGGTCAAAGTGAAAGGACAATACAAACCCTAGAAGACATGCTTAGGGCGTGTGTGATTGATTTTGGAAAAGGCTGGGATAAACACTTACCGTTAGCAGAGTTTTCATATAACAACAGTTATCACGCTAGCATTAAGGCTGCACCGTTTGAAGCACTTTATGGAAGAAAGTGTAGATCACCAGTTTGTTGGGCTGAGATTGGAGATGTAGAACTCTCAGGTCCCGAGTTGATACTTGAAACCACTGAGAAAATAGTAAAGATTAAGCAACGATTACAAGCCGCTAGGGATCGGCAAAAGAGTTATGCCGATGTGCGAAGGAAACCAATAGAGTTTCAAGTTGGAGACAAGGTCATGCTCAAGGTATCACCTTGGAAAGGAATGATTAGGTTTGGAAAACGTGGGAAGTTAAACCCAAGATACGTTGGACCCTTCGAAATCATTGAAAGGATCGGTCCCGTGGCATACAAATTGGAACTACCTGAGGAACTCAGTAGAGTACACAACACCTTCCACGCGTCAAATTTGAAAAAGTGTTTATCGGATGAAACACTTGTGATTCCATTGAAAGAGATTAGAATCGATGATAACTTGAACTTTATTGAGGAACCCGTTGAGATTATGGATAGGGAGGTCAAACGACTTAAGCATAGTCGCATTCCCATTGTTAAGGTCAGATGGAACTCTAAGAGAGGACCCGAGCACACATGGGAGCGCGAGGATCAAATGCGTGCCAAATACCCACAACTATTTGATGAGACAACCCCGAGCACCGATTCAACTTTGGATTCCGGGACGAATCCAATCTAACGGGTGGGTACTGTAATACACCGTAAAATCCCAGGTCATTTATTAATGCTAATTGTCAACATTACTCTTAACTAAGCCATTTTTGCGGGCAAATTTAAAACTTTTCACATGAGACACTGTTTGTTTGAACACCCGATTATTATGTACACTGTTTGTTTGAGCACCCAAATGTTTTGATCACCGTTTGGTTAACACCCGATTATGTTTTGTCACCCGATATCACCCGAAAGTCACTCTTGGATATCACCCAACGAGGTTAACACCGGTAACTCCACTTGCGACCAGACACCCGAATTTGAGCACTGAGATTTTTCTAATATATATATATATATATATATATATATATATATATATATATATATATATATATATATATATATATATTTATATTATATATATATATATATATATATATATATATATATATATATATATATACACACATCAACTTTCACAAATTATTATTATTATTATATACATATAAGTATATATATACAAGCGATGACACCGTTTATACACTTACGGTTTTCACAAACCGACATCGACACCGAGGTACATATTTCACACGTTTTACGACACCGATACCCCGATATTTTGGGCCGGATCTCACCCCAAGCCCACACGATTTTTCCTTTCTTTCTTTTCTTGGGCCGAGCACATCACAAGTCCATTTCAACTTTACATTCATGTTCTTTTTTTTTTCGGTTTGGGCCACAAATTTCACAAGCCCACCAGGCTTGTCTTGTTTTCCTTTCTTTTCTTCTCTCGTGGCATGGCAGTCGAACAAGCAAACACCACCAAGGGAATGCTACACACTTTGATTTTAAATCATTGTCTCCTCTTCACAAGACATCAACTTACACACCCCTCTCTCCATTGAATTGTCACTCACTACAAGGAACCACTTTGAGCCGAAAAATCCTTTGGTCACACACAATACTCACGCTAAATGTTTACCCAAGGGATCGAGTGTTTCATTAACCAAAACATGTTCCCTAAATTAATCCTTAAAGTACAACACATGCCAAATTAAGCTTAGAAGTCTAGCCTTGACAAGAAGATGTAGCCCCGAAACCTTTACCCTTTCGACTTGACAACACAAGGGTTATGAGACAACAATGTCGAGCAAGGACAATGCCATGCGTTTGATGTTGTGTTCCATGGAGACAATCGAACCACCCTCACCTCCTATAAATACCACATTTAATGCTAAATTTCTCACACACTCAAAAACATCCAAATCTCAAAGCATACTAGTGTCTCACGTTGTAATTGTGGTCGAGGAGAACAAAGGAGAAAGCGAGCTAAGGAGTTGGGTTTGATCGAGTTGGATAGCTTTTGGGTTAAAGGATTTCTAAGACGGGAAGAGAGTACCACGTTGCTTATTCACTTGCCTCGTACACACGAACTCTTCACCACCATTTTTGGTGTTGTAAGTCGATTACCACTCTTTTCTTCCTTTACTTACAAATCGTAGCATTGCATATTCACTCGACACACCTATGATAATTTGTTATTTTCACTACACCATCATTTCACCACATGACTCGACACCTCGTGAAAGGCTTTCACCAATCATTTTCTACACGTATAACATACGTATTTTCTTCGACCCTCCCATTATTTGGCTCGAGCTTAACCAAGAACATGAAACATGCAAAGCTTGTACATCTTCGAACCACAAAAAAATTAAACACAAACCTATACTAGTCGAACAAGATCTTAAAAACAAGAAAACACCCATATGGGCCTTACCGGGCTAACGAGCCCAACACAAAACCTTATAAAATTTTCGGATATAAAACTTATTAGTTCGAGTGGTAACTGATTTCATAGAACCAAGTTTTTACAAGTAAAAAGGAGTAAAAGTGGTAACTTTTATAAAATAAAAGTTAACTTTTTCAAAAACTAGATTTCGGACTAAGTTTGCAAAAGTCCCACGATGAGGGACTAAAAGTGACAAATTGTGAAAACCTTCGGACTATTTTGAAAACTGCCGAATTGTAAGTAATTAAGGGGTATAAACCGTAATTTTCTAAAGTTTAGGGAACAATATGTAAAAAGGCAAAAAGGACCATATTGTAATTATTATTAACCAAAGGGTAAAAAGGTGTAATTTTAATAAAGTTAAGGGATAAAATGTGACAAGACCTATTCTTATAATTTATTTATTTCATATACTTTTATAATTATATATATACATATTTCTTAAACTTTAATATGTATGACTTTATTAAAAATATTTAATCATAAATATTTTTCAATATTATTTTCATAACGAGTTAATATATATATATATATATATATATATATAACACCGATTCATATCAACGCTAACAAATAACTACGTAAAGTTATTTGGAATATATTTTAAGACACCCGAAGCGGATATCACCTTACACGTGATATATTACACGTCATTTATGACACGAATCTAAAACACCGGTTACACTATATTTTTAGGTCGCAAGTCGGAGGAATTTCATTGCTAACCATAGCAATACACCATCACTTTTGAGCACCGTTGTGATTCACACACACCTTCCAGGTGAGTTCATGGTCCCACATTTTTAATTGTTTTTAAACCCCGTGGGGAGATACATGCTATAAATCGAACACAAGTATTTTTCTGTATGCTGTTATCACCTGATATTGCCTAAGTTGACACCTGTGCTACAAGTCCCTCATATCACGAACCTTAGTCACTTGCGAGTGAGCGCGAATATAGTTGATAGATCTATTGGATGGCAGCCCACCTCTGTCAAGGTGATCACTTGGCAGGAGGTGTGCTATATTCGAGGTATTATGGAAATTTGGCACATTTCCTGTCACCGAGGGCCCCTGTCATTTACATCCACTGTGGTGTAGATGATTGTTATTATCTTTATGATATGTCAAATCAATGTTAAGGCTTGCGTTTCGTGAGGCTTAGGAGCAATATTACACCCGACTTAGTCAAGACCTGTCTATCTTGGCTTGTTTATTTCAAATGCTTGACTTGTGTTCACACTATTACTATTTAACTACTATGGATTCACTCAACCTTTGTGTTGACTTTTTAAGCATGTTTATCTCAGGAAACTAGCAAGCATGGCGGTACGGAGCTGGCAAAAGGGCACAGGACCTCCCTTTTATTTCAATAATTATATCATTCTTTACAAACTCATCACCACTTTTGTGAAACAATTAACATTTTGGAAAAATGTTTGTAACTCTGAATATTTGAGTTTTCATGGAATGATATTGATAATCTTTTGAATTGTTTTCTATGAGTATGACTGTGTACTAAACTGTAATGACCTCGATTAGACTTCCGCTGCTTAGTCAAATTTCGGGGTGTTACTGACAGGTCTAGATACATTGGTTCTTGGTTTGGAGTTCACAGGATCAAGTTGTGAGCCAATCTTTCCCTTCCTTGTTTTATACTGTAGCATTGCTCAGAACCTGCTTATCTTTGCTTATTTGTAATGCTTGCAGCTTATTTGAGTTAATTTGATAATTAGGAAACTGTCATGTATCATTTGGATCACATCTCAAACCAACTGTCTCAATATTGGTATAAGTTGTGAATTATGGACTTTGTTAATTATGGTTGTTCATACCTGAGTTTCTAGGTTTGAATGAATCTAATGCATCAAATTACTAGTTAAAACCAAGATTTTATAGCTCAAACTAGGTAGTTGCTTCACAGAATTGAAATCAGCTACATTAAGGGGGTGTTTGGATCAATGTGTTTCACTGATGTCTTAGTTATTTTTGTTGTTATTTATTGTTGATACATAGTTCATTAGGTATATATAGCTTAGTTATAGCATTAAACCAGTTGTCACTTGACCAAAAGTCAAAATCTCAATGTAAATTTCCCATATCTGTTCACTGTTGGATCAGTTGGTCCCCAATCTCACCCATTTGGTCTAAAAGTTACCTTGCTACCCTAATTTAGTTTTTATATCACCAAAAACTTCAATGTCAGTTAGTTTAATCCATTAGAAATTGGCAAAAGTCAAAGTATCAAGTTTTTGCAAAAAGTCAATTGTATGGTTTCAGATTTTTCCTAAAGTTCAAGGATTTTTAGTGAATTTTGTGTTTGGATTGGAGATGTGAGATTTGTTCCTAGTGATAGCCCCCCAGCTCAACTTTTGAATTCCATCTTGGTTACATTTTTATGAATTTTTCCTTGAGCCCCACAGCCACCCAAAGTGGTCTGCAGGGCTGAGCATTGCTCTGTCTCAGCAGATACACCATCACCACCACCACTTGGTGGTGGTTTTCTGATCAATCCAGTGGGTCCCATGGCCCCAACCTTGTTCCTATCAACCCCCCTCCTAGTAGGGTTCCCCCTTTGACCATTGGTTTGACCTAGATACCTGTGGACCCCACCTGAATCTAGCCTTCAAATCTGTCCCCATTTTCAGTTTCAAAACAACTTTCCAAGTGCTTATTCATAGCTTATTTGCTTATTGTGTGATCCACTTTTGCTTTTTCTGGCTCAATCAAGTCCCCTAAACTCATTTAAACCAGATTAAACCAGAGTGGGCCCCACCTAAGCTGATTTTAGCTTATTTTGCCCCTTGGTCAACAAAAGTCAACTGTTGACCAAATAAGCACCTCAAGTGCTTATTTTTTATTTTCATAAAAGTTGTTTTTGTAAAAGTTTGTTGTTTTTAGTTGTAAAATAAGTTTCTAAAATAAAAATCAAGAAAAATCAATTTAATATTAAGTGATAGTTTCTATTTAATGTAATTTAATTTTAATTTTCATTTTTAAATTTTAATTAAGTACTTAGCTATTTTATATTTTTCTTAAATTATTCATATATTAAAGTATTTACAATAATTTGTTCAGATTTTTATTTTGTCATTTAGTGTTTATTAGAATTAATCTTAGTTTTATTAATTATTAATTAATAATTAGTTTTAAATAGCATAATTAGTTTTTATTAAGCAAAACCTAGTTTTTATATTTTTTATAGCTTTTATATGTTATAAAATAATTTTAGAAATTTTCTTAGAATTTTTACTGTTCATTTTCTATTTTTCTTAATTTAAAATAGTTTAATTAGGTAATTAATAATTAATTAATATAAAAAGCATAAAAAGACAAAAATACTTATTTTTAATTTTAAAACTTATTTTTAGTTATTTTATAATTTTAGAAATTTTATTTTCATTTTTCTAGTATTTAATTAATATAATATTGTATTTAAGTTATTTAAGAATTAATAATTAGTAATAATTAGTATTTAATTAATAATTAATAATTAATTAGTGTAAAAATTAATTTTAATTTTCTAAAAATTTTCTTTTACCTTTAAGTTTGTAAAAAAGTCATTTTCACCCCCTGGGTGTTTTCAGATTTCCGTTTTCACTTTTTATTTCGTACGTTTACGTTTTATTTAAACGTAACGTACGCGTTTTTAGGTTTAAATCGTTTCTGGTTTTTCTTAGCTTCCAGTCTTATTCATATAGCTTGTTTAAGCTATTTCTTCGTATATTCCTTAGTTCAGATCACTCACAAATCTTTTCCTATCCAAATTCACCCGATCACGAACCCGTTTTAATACCATCCACACCTCGTCGGGACTTAACGACCCGGGGAAACACTATATTCCGCGGAGCATTGACTCCAGGCTGTTTGACCCTGTTGACCATCACCTGGTCAATTCGGGTGCCGCCGAACCGGTCAATCATAAAATGAAGGATAGAAAGTCTCCCTTGACTCAGGCACCGGGGGTTTCATATCTAGTTTTTTCTACTTACGAAATGCTTACGCTTACCAAAAGGTTTGGAGCCAATCAGTGGGTAGGTAAGTATTGAATATGAGTAGTAAATGAGACACAAGTAAAGCAACCCATTTTGTCTTAAAGGCTTGTCATACTTTTGTGACACATATAAAAATGTTATAATTAACAAAAATGCCATATATAATTAGAATTTTTAAAAAGTACATCATAAATTTAAAACATTGCATAAATGTAACATAAAAATTACATAATACTTCAGTTGTAATCCGGGTGATCCAATGTCTGAGAGTTGTTGTACACGTAACCGTCATCGTAAGTAGCAAAGCTCGCAAACTTATCGGCTTCTAACTGAGCTTCCAACCTGCTAAGCTCCCGGTCCTTTTCTTCGTTCCAGACCCCATCATCAGTTGCCACCACATTTTCTTCAAAGCTTGGCTTAAAGTGCTCCAAATGAGAGTGTTGCTCAACAACTCTTGATGCAACAGATGAAGTAGATGCACCAGCATCACATGCTGCCACATTATCCACATAACTCCAACGGATCTTGTTAGAAATTTGTGCCTGTATTTGAGAAACACAACCCCACAGGGACTCAGCAATGGCACTGTCCTTGCAATATTCATCGTACAGAAACTGGGCGATGACGGCTTTCCTCTCTGCTGAGATATGTTGGCACGCTGTGTATTGTTCTCTAAGTTGGTTTTTAACTTTTTTGGCAACGTCAAACTGTTTGATCACTTCAATGATAGCATTCTGCCGAACCGTGTCGCCTTTCTCGGTCTGTTTCTTGATGTATGTTTGCAATTCTTCGACTGTGTGAAGAAGTTTGCAAGCCATTTATGTTTTGAATTGTTGTTTGCAATGTGTGTGCATTGTCTTTACTGGTGGTATTTATAGGAAGTCAATTTGGTAAGTTTGCAAGCCATTATAAAAAATAATATATATTTGTTACTTTCAAACGGTAACAAACAAGTACAACCACATGTTCACTTGTTTGCATTCAATTGACTTGACTTAGTGAAACCCAACAATGATGAATCTTACCCGTTTTGTTACCCATCAAGCACATAACTAGTTTTGGTTGACATAATGTATAAGTCAAACAGGTCACAAACCATCTAAAGTAGCCACACAATTAGACTTATATAACTTTGCCTTAAAAAGGACTTTGAAAATTGCCACATATGTGGACTTTCAATGTCTGCCTATAATAAGCCATTAGATGAGTGCCACAGATGTGGACTTAGAAAATTGCCACATATGTGGACTTTCAATGTCTGCCTATACAAGGACTTAGATGAGTGCCACAGATGTGGACTTTGATGTTTGCCACAGATGTGGACTTTGATGTTTGCCACTTATGTGGACTTTCAATTACAGATGTTTCATAACACCGATAGTACTAAAATTTAAATTTGTCCTGAATTTAAAACATGGCTAAAGGATAGCCCATTCACTGTCATTGACTTGGTTGGATTGAGTTGGAATAGGAGCAGATACTCCTTGGAAACTTGAACTAGGACCAGCTTGAGACGCACCAGATACTCCTTGCACAGTTGACCTCTGACCACCTTCAACAGCTACATCTCCATATTGGACAGCTGAACTAGGACCAGCTTGAGCAGACCCATTACCCTTAGCTTGCCGAGCTCCAGCTTTGTTGAAACCTACATAAGAAAACAGGTTATAAAAAAGAACCAAATATAATACAAGCAAAAAACATAACTATGAAACTCTAATAATTACCTTTTCTAGGAGGTTGACCTTGTCCTTTGCATGTAGTCTTGTTGTGCCCAGCGTTACCGCAGAGTCTGCAAGTAATAACTCTCCCTCTTTTGGTCAGCTTTCCAGAATCTACACAGGGTGCATCCTCAAACTTGGACCTTCTTCTCTTCTTCTTTGGTCTTCCAACCTGGACATGATGCTTTGGTGGCAAGAGCTCTGTAGCATGGGTGGTCTTCTCCCAGTAGTTGCTGCCTCTAATTGGTTCTACTAAGTGAGAGTATACTTCCTTCCATGTGGACAACCAATAACAGCTATGTACCCAAGATTCAGGAGGTCCAACTTGAATGCCATTCAGTCCCATGTTCCAACAGGCTGCAACAACATGCTTACAAGGTATCCCTGTCAATTCCCATTTCCTGCATGTACATACCTTATCCTGTACATTCACAACACACTGGTCACCCCATGCCCCTGTTACCTGATACTTAACTCCTCCATTCCATATCACCCGCAATGATTCAGCCTCGCTCTTAATCTTTCCCAATATTTTAGCTGCAGTTGGGGTTAGAGGGCCATCAGTTTTGTCAATCATACCTTGTACAGCTACTATCCTCTTCATGCAGTATTCTCTGATGTACTCTAAAAGTGTAATGACTGGCTTGTCCCTTGCTGGAGCTATTTTAGCATTGAACACCTGACAAATGTTGTTGATCAATAAATCTGTAACTGGTCTACCTATAGCACAAAAATATGAAACACTTAAATGATATACATGTCTACTATTGAACCACTTTTGTTGAAAACAAACAAACACTTACCAGAAAAATGAGATCTTGCCCATTGTTCAGCTGGTATCTTGCTCAACCATTCGTGTGCTTCCTTCTTCATAGCCTTCAAATGTTCCATACACTTTGCAAAACCAGACAGGGTTGTAACATATGCACATCTCCACAAAGCTTCCTTATATTCCAAGCCACTAAACTGCTGCCTCATATTTTCATGAATGTGCCTCAAGCAAAATCTGTGTTCTGCATTAGGGAAGACAGATTTTAAGGCTGGAATGAGTCCCTGCATAAACCAACAAAGTTAGCAAAATAATAATTTATATTTTGTTGGTTATTAAAGAATTCAATTAGAGGAGCATCATTTACTAACCTTTTGTCTATCACTCATGAATGTGAAGTTAGATCTAGGGCCTAGATCTATGTCATCACCCAAGCACATTAAGAACCAAGACCATGAACTCTTAGTTTCAGCTTCCACCAATGCATAAGCTAATGGGTAAATCCCATTGTTAGGATCAGGTCCAACAGCCACCAACACTTGCCCTGGATAAGGACCTTTCATGAAACAACCATTTAGCCCCAACAATTCTCTTTTGCAAGCCTTGAAGCCTTCCTTCAACGGTCCCAAACAAACATAAATTCTTTTAAACACCCTTCTAGACTCACTAGGATTAGCAGAATCTCTATCAATTCCAAGCTTCACAGTCGTATTAGGGTTTGTAGACAACAATTCACCAATATAGTCCCTTAGCATCATATACTGCAGGTTGTGATCACCTAAAACATCTTTTTCTGCTTTGGCTTTAGCCCTGAATGCTTTTGTCATAGATACCTGAAGATGTAATTCACGCTGGAGCTGGTCTTGAACTGCCTTTCCTGGAATCTCTGGATTAACCTTCACTAGGTCATAGATCTTGTTTGCCAGGTATTTATAAGTGCAGTGTTTGATTTCCCTAGATTGAACGCAAGTGTGTTTGTCTCTGTGTGTCTTTACTATCCAGTTTTTCCTAACTCTGTCTTTGCCTACATACAACACCCAGGGGCATCCATCACACACATCATCAGAAGTTCCTACATCTTTTCTCTTTCTTTTTCTCCCTCTACCTAATGGGCCACTTGATCCACTAGGCCCAACACCTGTATCCACAGTTGGGCCTGTTGATCAACTTAAGACTGACTCTGTAAAGACAGGAATTTGGTTATCACATATAGCTCTTATCCTAATACCATCATTCTTGAGCAACTTAAAATTTCTCCTGGTCTCAACTGCATGCATGTACACTCTTTCCTTCACCTCTTCTGGGGTTGAAAACTCTTGTCCAGTGAAAAAATAATACTTCATAACAGGATTCTCTGCCATGTCAACTCCAATTGCTCTCCTTATTTCCCTTAACTGTTTCCTAACACCAGTATCTAGTTCACCATCACTACCTGATTGACTCTTGAAACCTTCAACACAAACAGGTTCTACTCCACCGACAACCTCTCCAACTAAACTGCTGTTGCCAATGCTGTCATAAGCTTTATTCCCTGTTAGTCTAAACCTATTTACTTGATCACCACTGCTATTGCCAATACTGACAGAAGGATTATCCCTTGCTAAATAAAAACCATTTAGTTGCACAGGAGGCTCAACTCCAGTGTGTCCTTCATCATTCATAACTGCAACCTCTCCATCATCAACTGAACCATCATTGTCACTTGACCCTCCTTCATAATCACTATCATTGACATTATGAATGTCATCCTCCTCATCCTCTAGTGGCCCGACACCATTACCATGCTGAACCTCACCCTCTAGTGCCTCTTGCCTGGTATCCTGTTGACCCTCACCTGAATGTATTTGGGGATCATCTAGGCCAAAAACAGGCAACCCTACATTTAGGTCCAGGTCACCAACACCAAAAAGTTCATTAGGACTTAATCCAAAAGTGCTGTCAAAATTCATGGCATCCAAATAACTATATGACAGAGGCACATCTAACTCATTCTCTTCAAACTCCATCATCCTGACTATATCAGCAATTTTCTTTGCCACAATCTCCTGACTAGCAGGTACAACAGGGGTGAAATTTAAATTCAAACTTCCAAATTGTGAATCAATCAGGGGAAGTTCATTGTTTTCATTTTGACCACATTCACTTAAAGTCAGTTGTGTAAAAGGAGTGCCTTGACTTGAGTTGCCAGGAAGTGGAACACTATCAGTATTATCAGGCCATGTGAGGGGCAACAGTTGAGGGTGTTTAGTTTCCTTAGATGCTCTAAGTGGACTAGAACCTAGTTCCTCTATTACTACCCTCGTTTTACCAGTGACCCTGGAACACCCGTGCTCTATATAGACTTCAATCAACTTGTAACGACCTACCATATAACCCAAACATCTGACATCATCGTCAGATGAAAGGGGAAATAGTCCGTGGTCTAAACTACTCATTGGACTAAGATAATGATAAAACCGAGGCTCTGTCTGACCTGTGTAGCCCAACTTAAGCACCATCTCGTCCAGATCAAACACTGAGAATACATCAATATCCACCATGTCAAATATGTCTTCAGTACCACCAATGTATTCCCTGTTAGGGAAACGCATAAATGCACCACCATGATGTATTCGAATGGTGAATAAATTCCGATTAAATTCTGCAATATAAAATCAGTTACTTAGTACCTAAACATACATAAACACAACCTAACAGCAAAATAAGCTCAAATCAACTGGACTTAAACTCATTACCATAGGCATTCTCAAATTGCGCCTCCAACTCATCTGCAGGGACTGACACTCCTCTTGTGCGCATCTTTCACATTGGTGCGGACATTGTTCGGGACGCTTTTCAATACTTTTGTGATTCTGACGTTGATGTGATTGCGCGGGAAAGTTTTTTGCAGGTGTATCTTGGAAAACGAAAGCTTCAGGCAAAAGTTAATAGAACCTTCTTTATATGCAACTTTTAGGGACGATTTGCGCAAAATACACATCTTGGAGCTATCTTTTAGGGACCAACGGCGATAGTTACTGTTGGAGAAGTTTGGGAGTGAAAAGACGAAACTATCCATAGTATACACGTGATACGTGGGAATCGCACTAGGCTTTACCTCTCAAGGGATCTTGAGAAGCTTACAACCCCCACCAGGCAGTGTACCTGATCGTTGTAGTATAGTATAGTGATAAGTACCGGGGGATTGATCATTCAGCTAGGAATAGTGTCGCTAGGATTAGAAAACCTAAATATTAGTTCTAAAGGTGAGGGATGATTATTTTTGTATTTTTATATTTTTTAGAAAGCAATTAAAAATCTCGGGTTTGAATGATTTGGGCGGAATTAGTTGCAAGTCAACTAACCCAATACTAAAGATGCAATCAAAATAAAATACTAGAAATAAAAATAAACTAAATTATACTAAAGTTGTGAGCAATAAGTGGAGAAAATGTGTTTACTTAGATTTCACTACTCCCTAGACATCTTTTACACGTTAATTACTTGTTATAGTTGCATGGATGACGGATCGTATTCCTTAATACCATTCATGGGGTGGCGCACTTAACTCCCCAATTCTATGAGCTCTTATCTCCTCCAATACCATGCCCAGCACAACCATAGGGATTATAAACAGTGGCTCATGCATTAAATACAACCAATAAAGACCTAGTGCACATCGGTTCATGTTTCTTAAGATGTTCAAGCATGTTACCATTTGGAGATCTGCCAGTTTTCTTAAGCCTAACATATAAATCATTCATCCAAGACAATTATAAACGAGTAATCAACACATAATTAACATCTAGGTTTCATTAGATCCAAGCAAACACAAGATAGATCTAGCCTAGCATGATGGAATTAAGACAAGAACAAGATATAGACAACCAACACATAGACATATTGATTGAATTAAAAGAACACTTATCTCAATTACACATGAAAGGTATCAAGGGCTTAGAACCCTTGAAAAACCTGTAAAATTCGCACCAAGTTCGCACTTAGGGTTTCTCCAAAACCTCTCCCCTTTTAATGTGAAAATTAGAAAACTATATATAGGAAAAGGGGTCTGACGGCGTCAAGACCAAACTTGTGACGCCGTCACCTTGCCGCCAAAACTCTTCTCGGACTGCCTTGATCTACTTCTGACGCCGTCATGTGTTGTGCATTTCCAGGCCGTCATGACTTTTACTCTTGACGCCCTACTTCGTGACGCCATCAAATCTGTACTGGGTTGTCATGGAAAATTGCTCTTGACGCCGTCAAGGATTCCTTCTTGATGCCGTCACCTACTGTTCCCAGCAAGGAAAATTAAGACTTTGGCGTTTTCTTCACTTTTATGCTCAAAAAACGTCCGAATTGCTTCCTTTTCCAGATTTCACTCCCAAAGTACCTAAAATCACAAAAGGAACGATTTAGGGCAATATTTGATCAAATAAAGTCAATTCCGGGCTTAAATGACCCCCTAAAAGTGGTTCATTTTTCGCCTCATCATATACCCTTACACTTGAGATTTGCTTGTCCTCAAGCAAATGCGCTTTTATTTTACTCAAAATACAAGTTAGGGGTCATTTAACACTAATATAAAAGTAATTACAACAAATAATCGTTCCACTAAAGACCAATAGACAAGCACGGAGGTCATACACAAGCACCTCACAAATAGTGTTTAGATACTCACATCTCTCGGGTGTAATAAAGTGTAAATTACAATATGGAAACGGAAGATATCTCTCACTACCTGTCATAGCAAAATAGATTACCATAGGCTTGAGAAAGGATCAAACCTCCACCACATGGCGTAAGCACCTAGGATAAACTATCAAAGAGGTCTTTTAAAGGGTTGTAACGTTAGGTGTAGGGATATGAAATACACGGTTTTGTTGGATAAAGGAAGTTTTACTGGTGGCGAGTTAACAATCTTGGTTAATTACATGTACAATGTGGCGTTGCTAAGCCAAGACTAGACTCGACTTAAGCTAATAAATGAAAAATAACAAAAACATAAAACAAACATAGAATGAAACGGGATGGTAGTCCGTATGTTTTTTTTTTCTTTCTCTTTTTTCCTTTTTTTTGTATTTTTTTTTCTTTTTCTTGATATTTTCGATTTTTTTTTTTTTTTTTTTTTTTTTTTTTTTTTTTTTTTTTTTCATTTTTTGGCATACACTCTTACCCTACCATCGAAATAATACATCATAGGGGTTGAACATTCCCCTTACACTTGAATTTTTACATATTTTACAATGAACTAATCTAATGACTCGAATCAAGATAATCAAAACACTTGGAGCACTTTTTAAGATTAACGTACATATGGGGGTAATAAATGATGTTCTTCCCAATTACTCCATAAAATAAGTACTTACCCATGAGTCCCAATCGTCCCAAAACAATATGTACAAGGATATGACTCGACTTAGCAACCATGTAATCAATTAGAAAGTTAACTTAGGGTTTAACAAATAACAATAATGCACTAAAAATGAGTGCATACACGGAAGGCTAAGGCGATTTGGGTGTACATTTAAGTGGGGTGTAACAAATTCTTCCTTTAAGTAAGATGCTTAAAGTTAGAAACGAAAAGTTATGCTCGGAGGGGTGTACTAGGGGTTTCGTGTACTAAAAATGAGTACAACGCTAAGGGTGTGGGAAAAATTAGTTGACTTAACTAGCCAAGTAATATGACTTAAATGGTCAAGTAATCATGATACGGGTTTAACACAAGGGTAATCCTAATATCTCTTATCATGTAGTAAATCCTACTACACGAATGTAGTCTCACTAGCGGTCTCGGGATGCATCACTAACGCAAGTTCTAGAATCTAAATGCTACCGGTACACTCATAAGCACTAATAGTAAATGCTTTTCCTATCAAATCTAAAGGCGAACCTCACATATTTGGGTGGAAAATTTTTCTGAATATACGGTTATGTGCTAGTCATACAATCTCCTATCCATGAGACGCTTGCTATGGCTATAGTTTCACTCCTAAATGCTGTAAAAAAAATTTAAATTTGGCGCTAAAATTACACTAACAAGTATTTCTCATAGTTTTATTACACATCTACCATTAAACAAAACAAACTCAAGTGAAAGTGCATATGTAAGGTATCATCTTTTTACCCTCCCCTTACACTTAAGATGAACATTGTCCCCAATGTTCAAGTAAAGAATGTAAAAGTGAAAAAAAAAATAGAAAGAATGAAATCAAATACTCCCCTGATTCGCTCGGTATGGATAATAAGGTAACCAGGTTAAATCTTCCTCCAAGAAAATGAACAATCAAAGCTTCCCTTCCAGAATATAAATCATCTTCTTGTCATACATAACCTGTAAAACCTGAGAAAATAGACAAAACAACCTCGCGTAAAATCGGCGGCATCCTATATAAGTTACTAAATCCTAGAAAACAAAATAAGATATAATGCTTGTGGAATGAAGTTTGCAGATTTCCTGGAGATTATAAAACTTAATAATTCACAAAAACCATAAGACTCCGTTAGAAAAACAAAACCGGTAAAATTTCCAGATTTTTACACTTGACGCAGTCAAGAGTTAACTCTTGACGCCGTCAGAAGTGACCTGCAGAAATTCTTATGTTAAGTTTCCGGAAAATTTCTGGAAAAACTTGGTCCTACTTCCTGGAAAATCCTGCAAAACTTCATTATAACTCAATACAAGCATTCGACTTTAACAATTACGAATATACATGTTCATTTAATATTGTGGAGAATCATGATCGGTTTGTTTCTTAAAAACATATTTGGGGTTTCCCCTTACACTTATCTTTTGCAAAAATACTTTTAGGTGGAGTTAAGACTAGGCCAAAACAACAAAGTAAAGTATTTTCACTATTTAGTTGAGAAACATGATCTACCAACAATAAAAATAAAGCATGCATACGGAAGAAAATAACAAACAAACAAAAATAAAATCACACAAAATGAAGAACGTCAACACAAGCACATTCAATTATTTCAAATAAAAATAAACATGAAAATAAAATTGTTCAAGGCCAACTGAGGCCGAATCCTAAACTATTACAGCATCAATTGTTTTGAATTACATGACCATCAATAAATTGTTCACAAATAACAGATATCAAGGAAGATCACTGGGGAGGAGGACCAAAGCGGTAGTCATATCCAGGAGGGAGGTGTCCGGTGTACCCGTAGGGAGGGTAGTCAGTCTCACGGCCGGGGAATGGGTCAATCTGCAGGTGAGGCTCAAGCTGATATCGGGTGGAGAGGTGCTGCATCTGGCGGATGGTGTGATCATATATCCAATCAAAGCGCTGGTCAGTGGTGGTCCACCATGTGTCCATCTGACCCATCCAGGCACCCTGGTATGCCTGCCAGTCTCCCCGACTCATGTGTCGGTAGTAGTCAGTTGTCCCCTCCTCACAACCCTGGAACTGATGCTGTTGGGGCCCTACCTCATCATCAGCATCCTCCTCAACATCAGGCCCCCTGCCTCATACCAGTTATAGGTCCCATTCCTCTCTAGCATCACAATGCTCATCTGCCTGAGGGATTTAGCCCTCACTACCCTACAGGCCCCACAGTCGCTCAAGTACCTCATGATTGGAGGAGTAAGAAGATCATAGGAACGAGCCAACCGGGTCACAAACATCCCCCCATACACCTTGTCGATATCCCTCTCACCCACACTGGTCCTCAAATAACTGGCCACCCAAAATGGGATGTTGCAGTAGACATCCGCTGAAAAAATGGTGTACAAGTAGAAAAGATCTGAAGCAGTGACACGGTGAGTGGTGCCATGACGCCCTGACAGGCTATATGTGATGCACCTGTGGACCAACCTGACTATGGGGTCCCTGATGGATGCTGCCCCAGTAGTCGAGGTGTAAACCCCATCCCCTATGGTTGGCCAAAAAGTGATACACCTCATCTCACTCCTTTGAGTCTCCCCATGCAACAACCTCTGCATAAAAGTTCCATCAACCGCCTCCTCCCTAGTATACAACCCAATCCTCCAACCAAACTCAATGACTGAACATGACTGCAATTCTCCTCCTAGCCTAAAATAGATAGTGATGCCTCCCACATCCGTCCTAGCCTTAGCCTGATCAAAACGGAAGGTCGCAAAGAACTCCCTAACCAACTCACTATACACCGTCTCTCTAATCCCAAATAACCTCTCCCATTGAGGACCGCAAACCCATCAGTGTGGATCCTTTCCAAAAATGCAGCTTCCAACCCTTGGGCCCTAAGAAATTCCCAATCAACCCCAGCATCAATATGGTGGTTACAAAGTTTCGCATACTTGGTGGTAGCGCCAACAGTGTCAAACTCGCTCCAACTATGGACCAATTCTCCATAATTGACTCTTTGGGACCTAGAGGAACTGCCCCGATGTTGACGAGATCTTTTGCTCATTTTCCTGGAAAAAGGTAGAGTGAACGGAAACGATTAGAGCGAGAATTCTAATGATTTTCATGCTGTCAGATACATCTGACGCCGTTAGGAGTAGTCCTGACACAGTCAGACTGATCAGAATCCGAATCATGCAAATTCGAGGGAAAAATCAATTTTCAAACTCTTAACCCATTACCCAAACGCTCCTTCAATCATAAAACATGGGTGGGGGGTCAAAAAATCCGTGGCATGAGTGGTTTTCCCTAAACTAATGCATGATTCGAGTGGGATAACAAACCCCATGTTTACAAATCACCAAATGGATGGCATTACGATTTGTCAATGATGGGTCAAGAATGGGGTTTCGGGCGAAAGGGGTTTTCCAAATTGATTGATCCTAAGGACAATTGATCGAAAAAGAATGAAGAAAAATCACTTACCAAGTGAAGATTGGTTGCGGAAGACGTCGAATTGAAGAGTGGGGACTAAGAGTAGTAGCAGCACTTTGGGTGAGATTTGTGGGGTATGGGTTAAAAGTGATTGGGTTTAGGTTAATATTGCTGATCTATCGAGGTGACGGCGTCAAGAGTTATGTCTGACGCCGTCAGATGCCCGTGTGAGGTGAGAAATGGAGTAATTCCACGTTTAGTCCCTGCACTTTGTGTGAATAGCTAGACATTAGTAAAACCATGAGTAGCTATTCCGTTAACGAGGTCCACCAGGGTCGAACGTTTCATCACTGTCACGGAAAGAGGTGAGGTTGTAGAAGGGATTGGGTGACGTTTTGGCTAAGTTGTAACCTGTGCACGGGTCACTGGTGTGTAAAAAGAGATGTTGTTCCATAGAGGGTTTCAAATCAGTGGTGTTTTTGAGGTACAACCTCTTTACACCGGGTTTAAAACCAAAAGAACGTCTCTTGGATAGGTTTGGGAATGTGGTTCGCAAGCATCCAACGAAAATGTTATGGAATTGCGAATCCTTCTCTGCCGGGGGATGCTCATGAGAACGGGGGGTAGTTAATGGTGAAGCACTTGGGGAAAATTTCTCGTTATCCTCTTGATCAAACACCAAAGGGGTTGAAACCTCGAAGACTTTTTCGATTTTTTTAGGTGCGGAATTTTCTTTGATCTTTTCTTTGACCCTTGATATGAATTGGTCTGCTAAATTCATGAAGGTTGCCATTATCCATGAAGGTTGCCATTATCCCTTCGAATTCCTCTTGTCGTGAACGTTCAGGAAAATCGTGGTCGATAACCGTATTCCTATGTAAATTAGGATTCCACATGGGTTCAGCAGCAAATTTCTCAATACTCATTAATTCTTTTACCTGTTTCTCGATGCTTCCTAACAACTGTTCTTGGGTGGCGTGTGCGTGGTCAAGTTTTCCCTTGCTTGGAAACATCGGGTCCTCCCATCCTTCTTATTCGTATTGTGCCAACCCCTCAAGAACTTTCCAGCACTCATCAATGTTAAGTCTATTTAGCCTGCCCTTGGTTGCGTAATCAATGGCTCTCCTTGTTTGATAGTCAACTTTATCGTAAAAGATTTGAATCTGGAGCCATGGTTCGATGCCACGATGAGGGACTTTTCAGAGTAGGTCTTTATATCGAGTCCATGCTTCGTAAAAGGTTTCATTTTGACGTTGTTGGAACATCAAGATGTCATTTCTAAGCTTAGCAGTTCTCCCCGGTGGGAAAAATTGAGCAAGGAAACGAGTGGTGAGATCATCCCATGTGGTGATGGATCCCGCAGGTAAACGCTCAAGCCATTGACTAGCTTGATCCCTTAGAGAGAATTGGAATAGGCGTAATCGGGTTGTCTCTCTAGTTTCAACACCTAGGTCTATGGAATCTATGATTTTGAGGAAGTCCTTAAGATGTTGGTTTGGATCTTCGGAACGAAGTCCATGGAATGCACATCCGCTTTGCACCAACCGGATGGTGTCGAATCGCAAGGGGGTCACATTGGCTCCGGTGAGCTCAATGGTGTTTCGGTAGCCTTGGTGGCTAGGTCGGGAATATTCTCCTAAGGTTCGGGGCCTAAGAGGTTCTAGTGGTGGGTTTTATTGTTGTGGGATGACGGGTTCAAAGATGTTCCCATCGTCCATGATGTCGGGTGGTGAAAATTTACGAACAAAAACACAAAGAAATAAGATAGACTAAAGAAGACCTAAAAATAAAAATAAAATCTTACTAGAAAGGAATCTAGCAAGTAGACATAATAAAAAAAATCTAACCTAGACAATAACTATTCCCCGGCAGCGGCGCCAAAAACTTGATACGTGGGAATCGCGCCAGGCTTTACCTCTCAAGGGATCTTGAGAAGCATACAACCCCCACCAGGCAGTGTACATGATCGTTGTAGTATAGTATAGTGACAAGTACCGGGGGATTGATCGTTCAGCTAGGAATAGTGTCGCTAGGATTAGAAAACCTAAATGCTAGTTCTAAAGGTGAGGGATGATTATTTTTGTATTTTTATATTTTTTAGAAAGCAATTAAAAATCTTGGGTTTGAATGATTTGGGCGGAATTAGTTGCTAGTCAACTAACCCAATACTAAAGATGCAATCAAAATAAAATACTAGAAATAAAAATAAACTAAATTATACTAAAGTTGTGAGCAATAAATGGAGAAAATGTGTTTACTTAGATTTCACTACTCCCTAGACATCTTTTACACGTTAATTACTTGTTATAGTTGCATGGATGACGGATCGTATTCCTTAATACCATTCATGGGGTGGCGCACTTAACTCCCCAATTCTATGAGCTCTTATCTCCTCCTATACCATGCCCAACACAACCATAGGGATTATAAACAGTGGCTCATGCATTAAATACAACCAATAAAGACCTAGTGCACATCAGTTCATGTTTCTTAAGACGTTCAAGCATGTTACCATTTGGAGATCTGCCAGTTTTCTTAAGCCTAACATATAAATCATTCATCCAAGACAATTATAAACAAGTAATCAACACATAATTAACATCTAGGTTTCATTAGATCCAAGCAAACACAAGATAGATCTAGCATAGCATGATGGAATTAAGACAAGAACAAGATATAGACAACCAACACATAGACATATTGATTGAATTAAAAGAACACTTATCTCAATTACACATGAAAGGTATCAAGGGCTTAGAACCCTTAAAAAACCTGTAAAATTCGCACCAAGTTCACACTTAGGGTTTCTCTAAAATTTCTTCCCTTTTAATGTGAAAACTAGAAAACTATATATAGGAAAAGGGGTCTGACGGCGTCAAGACCAAACTTGTGACGCCGTCACCTCGCCGCCAAAACTCTTCTCAGACTGCCTTGATCTACTTCTGACGCCGTCATGTGTTGTGCATTTCCAGGCCGTCATGACTTTTACTCTTGACGCCCTACTTCGTGACGCCATCAAATCTGTACTGGGTCGTCATGGAAAATTGCTCTTGACGCCGTCAAGGATTCCTTCTTGACGCCGTCACCTACTGTTCCCAGCAAGGAAAATTAAGACTTTGACATTTTCTTCACTTTTATGCTTCAAAAATGTCCGAATTGCTTCTTTTTCCAGATTTCACTCCCAAAGTACCTAAAATCACAAAAGGAACGATTTAGGGCAATATTTGATCAAATAAAGTCAATTCCGGGCTTAAATGACCCCCTAAAAGTGGTTCATTTTTCGCCTCATCAACACGTCAGCTAACGCTGCATTGCAGCGTCCGTTTCCCAAAAGGACCATTCGCGCCAAAATCGACAAGTTCAGGGACGAAAATGAAAAAAAAAAGTTTAAGGACGATCCGCGCTAATCTTGACAAGTTTAGGGACCAACGGTGAAATTTACTCTAAAGTTTATGTTTGTTTGTCTATTTTCATTTATGTTCGATCGTTTATATTCGTTTAGCGTTCATTGAGTGTCTTAATGAACGAACATAAACGAACATGAACAATTCATTTTCTTAATAAACGACTATGAACAAGAAAATTCGTCCGTTTAAACGTCCGTGTCCGTTTATTTGTCCGGTTAAAATTAAATGAACGAATATGAACAGGGCTCTGTTCGTGTTCGTCCGGTTCGTTTGCAGCCCTAGTTTGGTTTGTAGGTGGGTTTATGATTGTGATTTGGATTTGGATTTGAATTTCGATTAGAATTTAGATTTTTGATTTGATGCAGGAGAGAGATAAATATATAAAAGATATTTTTTAATTTACTTATTGTAATCTTTTAATATTAAAAAAAAAAAAAAAAAAAAAAAAAAAAAAAAAAAAAATAGAGAATGATACCTTATATGTAAACATGTGGCTGAAAATCAAAGTTAGCAAAAGAAATGTTCAAAACCCGGTTATTTGGTCTACTTTTGGGTTTTGGTCACCTCTCCCATGTTTCAACCTAATGGATATACACCAAACAACAAAATCCTCAATCCTCATCTTAGAAAACTGCATAACAAATACCCCCTCACTCCTCCATTATGAGTTTAGTCCCTACTACAATGGATATAGTCAAATTAGTTCTAATCCACGCATCTCAAAATTAACTAAACTAAGTCGACTTATTTGGGGTGCTTTTACTCAAGTCCAATAATTTTGCAGTTGTCTATTATTAACTTAGAAACGAATTTTTACATAGCTAGAGTTAATCTAAACTTATTGAGGGGTGCTTGGTGGATGGTTGTATGGCCTAATCAGTCGTAAAGGATATGAATCATGGTATTTGATATGTTATAATGCAATGACCCATTACTAAATAGTGAGTAATGGTCATTAACCAATAAATTGAAAGGATTGCTCTTTACATTGCTTTGTATTTCCTTTGCATTTAGCATGCCCGGAGTTGTTCTATTGTCATACTTTCTATTCGACTAAAAGTAATACTTTTCCATTTAATCATATATCATGTTGTTGTCAGTGTTAGTTCCGAATTTACTACTAGTATCCAGCAATATGATATGATTGACCCACGTTTCAGGGATGCTGTTACTAATTAATCAATGAATGGCTTAATGATGAGTTAATTTATGTAGACATGTTAAAGTCTTTAAAGAAATTGATAAAGAACAATTATCGTAGCACATGGAATAGCTAAAACGGTATTAGGACGTACAAAGACAGAACAACGATTTCCATGAATATGAAAATAAGATAGATTGGTTACAATTTTTATAGCTAATTGGCTATAATTTTTCACAAAACATACACAAACAATAAATCAGGGATTCACTGAAAAAAAAAAATCAATAATGCGCATTTATAGCACAAAATTGTAGTTAATTAGCTAAAAAAAATATACAGTAATTAATATACAATTGATTTAAAATATTTATGAAATTGAACTCAATAAAACCTATAATGTGCCATTTATTATTGGCGATGGTGAGTTCAAATGGTGGTGCTGGTCTTAACGAAAGTGTTGGTGGTGTTTATAGCCGGCAATAGTGGTGGTGTTTACTGTTGGCGGCTAGAGGTGATGGTCATGATTGTTGAATCCCAAAAGGTATATAGGTTTTTAAATGTGGAAGAGTTAAAACTAGTTATGTATAATAAGTCGTTGAGAGTAAATAATGCTAAAATGAATGAGAATAAAAGTAATAGATAAAGCAAAATGAGTTAGAATATTTATATCTATACTACTATATAATTTATTTGAGACTATTTTATAATTAGAAAGGCTTAAAATTTAGACTTTTTTCTTGCTTATTATGAAAAAATTTTAAAATTAATTTGTTAGGAAGTTTGTTAGAAAGCGGTTGGTTGTTCAAACTAGAATTATTTGGCTTAACCATCTCTAATATCTCTACTTATAAAGCATGAAGACAACGTATAACCAAATAACGCAAAATATAATCACACGGTACCCGCCGGCCCATTGTGCAAGTACCGTTCTATTATGAAATAATACATAAAATAAACTCAAGTGTTTAACCTGTTATTTAAATTGCTTCTTTTATTTGTAAGTAAATGCTACTTGTCCTAAGGCTAGATGGAGTGGTGCTCAACTCACCACTTGGTGAATGAGCCACTCACGCCCCACCTAAAACGGATGTCCAAACATTGCTGACAAATTGGGCCCTACTCTCAAAAGTAATTGTTATTTTATTTGATTGGTGCGTGTGTGTGAGAGGTACTTAGTACAGTATATTTTTATAAAAATATGTATTTTAATAAAAGATTAAAGAAAGGTGATCAAAACGGATGTATGGTGAGAGTGAGTGAAAGTGAATAGAAATGAGAGGATAGAGAAATATGTGGTGCTAAGGTGTCAGTGACTCACCACTACTACTTTTAGCCTATATAATTTATGAGAAGTGATTTGCACACTTTTAAATTTTATTGGGACATTTTAATGTACAAGCGGTTAAAGCGGATTATATATAAAATGTAACTACTTACTGCATCAATTGGAGTGCGCCAATAAAATTAAAGAGTGTGCAAATAATTTCCCATAATTTATCTTCTAAATATTTTTGTAAATACTTTGTTTACACATTTTGTAGATATTGTAAAACTCAAATAAAAATAAAGAGTATAATTTTGAGAAATACAAATTACGCTGTTAACCTTCTATGTCTCATGAAAGATACAGTAAATAGTAATAAGATATCTTTGATGTCAGTAATCTTTTTATTTTATCTCTGCCGTTGGATGGAAGAGAAATTTTCTTTTGAACGATGGATGGAAGAGAATCACAAAGTGAAAATGAAGTACGGCAGAGAAACACATAGGTAATGGTGTGGGCTAGTCTAGCTAGGGCCAGTGTGTATGATGAGTCGGATCAAATCTTTGTATGGAGACATTTAAGAGTAGTTCAGGCTTGCAGACCTAAACAACCTTTTTTACAACAATTATTAGACTTTAATGGCTATGTCAATTACATATGAAAACTTAATACAACTATGTTCAACGAAGGGTATTCCTCGAAGGGAATACTAATACTAATAATAATAATAATACTTTTAGTCACATATTTTAAGTAAAAAAAATTAAGAGAAAATATAACTATTTTATAGATTTATTTGAAATGTGTATTTTTAAATTCTTTTTATTTTTTTTCTTTTCATTTATTCCTAATTTTATAATTCATATGATACCGTTTGTGATATGTACATTACTTTTTATAACCCGCATACTTGAAAAACATTAAAGTAACAACACCTTCATTTTTGTAATATTGGTGTTGAAGAAATGATAAAGAATACGAGGAACGACACTACAAGCGTGAGTACATGACATGCATTTTCCTTAAAAAATATCAAAAAGAATCTACTAACACTACTAAAAATATGCTAAATTATTTACTGATGCTACTTAAAAGAAAATAAATGCTTAAATGGAGAAAAAAATCCATGTTCTAGTTACTCGAATTAGTCGAGTCTTTTGGTTTCGTTGTACGCGATGTGACCGATTATTCTTGAGTTGTTTTCAAACCTTTCCCAATCTTTTCAAAATTCTTTGGTTGTTCAATACACGGATGTAATCACACGTCTAGCACATCGGCTCTCAACAACGTTTGTACAAGGTTCTAACCCGGTTACTTACTAAGCAAAAGCTTACGTTATAGTTGTTGACATTTTTTATAGGTTGTATGGCATAAGTAAGGTCTCAGATTAAGGACCTATTGATATGAAGTAGAAGGATTGAAAGTACGTTGGATTATGTTTATAAACTTAGTATTAGATACCGGGCTTGAATAAGTTAAACCCCCATGAATCGTCGAGTTATAGTCTTTTGTAAATGAATTTTATAAATCAGTCTTGTTATAGTTTTAAAGGTAATTTGCATAAATTAAAGTGTATGTAAAGTGGGTAAAATGGGTATTTGGCAAAACACCCGTATCTATGTAATGTACGTTTCTGCAGGTCATTTAGACCAACTATGTTTATGAAAGTGAGTTTTATGTTGTTTTAAATAATACTTGATGAATAACAAAAGGCTTATTTTTTGTCAGGACATTTACGCAATATTTTTGTCAAATTTGGTTTGGGGCATTTCAGAAATCACTTAATTGTGAGGGTAACAATCATGGCAATCATAGATTTCGTCCTAACAACGATGATTTCTTTGAAAATCATGAGTGTAACCACAACGAGGGTTTCTTTGAAAATCATGAGTGTGACCTGCCTCCCTAACAAGTTTGGAGACAAGAGGAATTTGAGTCTTCAAATGAGGAAGGAGATGGAGATTATGGGGTTTTTGTTGGAGGTACAAGAGGAGGAAATCAGTGTCCTATGGTTTTGAATAGGAGGATTAAGGGTCGACACGGTTATGGAGATCGATAAAGGTACCGTGTTAAGTCTGAGATTCCTAATTTTATTGGGAATCTTGATTTTGAAGCTATGTTGGATTAGTCGTATGAGGTTGATAAGTTCTTTGACATTATGAATGTTCCTGAAGAAGAGCAAGCCAAGATTGTAGCTTACAAGTTACATGGAGGAGCTGGAACTTTGTGGCAAAACGAGTAAGAGAACCTTTGAGACAAGGCAAGTATCCAATCAACACATGGCCAATGATGAAAAGGATTATCAAAGGTAGGTTTTTACCCAGACATTGAACAACTTTAATATCAAAAATATCATAATTGTGTTCAATGAAAAAGAACGTGGTGGAATACACGAATAAGTTTTTGGGATTACAAGCTTGGCGTAACTGGAAGGAATATGAGGAGCAAACTGCTACTAGGTATATTAGTATGTTAAATTAATTAATCCAATAGGAGTTAAGTTTGTTGTCATGTTTGAATTCTACACAGGTAAACCAATATAATTAAACTCAAATAACTATTGGAACTTATATATCTTCAAGTTTATGTTGGATCGATATACTCTGACCAAACTACTTTGTAGCTTGTAAGGTTTAACAATATTGAGTAAACTCAACACTATTAATAATGAAACACTGTTTTGACCTTGTAAAGTATGCGGAATCTACTAACACAAAGCTTAAGAAGAACTTTTATATTAAACCAAACTTGAACCTGCTTGATTACACAGATTCACTAACAACCCTAACTTTACTAATATCGACTTCTCTAACTTGTATGTGTTTCACGTAAAACTCTATGAAACTCTATGCGACTAATACCTCTTAAGGCTCCTTTTATAGGCACAAGGATATCCTTAAGTCGGTTTACAATACTTGAACGACAAGTAATTATCCCTAACTAATTCTAGAATATTCATACAATATTACATAATAATCCTTTAATCAATATTGCACTTAAGTCCTTATTCTCTTCGAAGTACTTTGAATAATCTTCAATATGCAGCAGTACTTTGACCATGTTTGACTTTGATCTTCAAGCAGCACTTTGACACAACAGTACTTTGAAATACAGAAGTACCTTGATCTTTATATCCCAATAGTTTGACTTCTCTAATTTTGGCTAGTGGTAGTAGCGTGATATAACCGGTTATTCTTTAGAAGATGGAATCCAATCCGTATGACAACCACCTAAGTGTTTTAGGTGTGGTTTACCGGGTCATAGGTTGAACGAGTGTCCTAAGAGGAAGTTGAATGACTATGTTGGGGAGAATTATAGTGGTGATTTGGGAAATGATTTTGGTAATGACTTGGAACATATTGATGAATTTGCTCAAATTAAAGGTGAAGTTGTGAACTTAATGATGCAACGTACTTTGTGTGCAATGAAGATTGAAGATTATTAAAAAAGGACCAAGATCTTTGAAACTAAGTGTTTGATTTAAGGCAGTGTTTGTTCATTGGTCACTGGTGGGGGTAAGTTGTGAAAATCTTGTGGAAACGTAGAGGGAGGGAGGGAGGGGGGGGGGGGGGCGAATACGTTTTTGTTTAAAATCTAAAAATATTTCATATCAAATTCCTGATCAAGTGTGACAAAATATGAATAGTAGTTACAATAGTTATAACAACTTTATACATCGTAGATTATGTCACAAACATAAATACAATATATTTACCAAGCCAAGACATACATATTATCAACATAATATAAATAACCAATCAAACACACATAAGCAAAACATAAACACAATAATAAGCAATAAAAGCGGATATAAACGTAAAGTGATAAGCAAAAGAAAGCGCAAACCGAACACGATATAGTGGTTCGGTCACGAAGCTCCTCTTCGCTTACTCCACTTCTCGAGTATCCAACTCGAGAGTTACTTCACTAATCAACAAGCTCCCTTTTCGGCGAATAAAACCACACAACGTCGTTTACACTTTTTTCGGTACAAAATACCGAGTCCTTCTTCGGGTACAACCAAACCCATTATGTTTTATAGCCCAATATAACAAACCTTGTGTTTTAAGATCTAAACACATAAACTGAGGTCACTTACATTATTTTTCGATACTAAGCTAAATATCTAGTTCTAATCTTATCTAGAACCAATCTACCACATACCCTTGTATTTTGAGTTCTAAAATACTAACCAAATCTCACACCTATGTTCCGGACTAACACACTAGCCGGATCTAACTATGACACAAGATTGGAAGACATGGATATATGTAACAAATGTTACAAATTGACCAACTAGACTACATAACTTCGTATCTAGATGATAACGGTACTTCTTCTCTTACACTTGAGGAAAGAAAGAAAGAATCACATTTCAACAAGATTAAACAAGTTAAATGCTGAAATAAGGAGAGGATAAAAGAACATAAAGTTGTGTGCTCAAGAGGTGTTGAAAACTGTTAAAATGGTCCAGTATTTATAGCCACGAAGAGGAGCGTGGATGGTCCCAAATATATGGACGGTCCATTATATATCTAGGACCGTCCACCTATAAAGGACCGTCCATAGGACATTTCTGTTTTTGTCATGTTGTGGTGAAATGTTTATCTAGTTAAGGTGGTATCCTTTTAGGGGGAAAACCAGATTTTTGAATATTTACCTTTAATAAAACATTTTTTATAAATACAAAAATAATTTTTATAATTTATTTTTGTAAAAAGGCGAGGTTTAGCGAAAACAATTCTTTGATCACTTAACTAATTTGGTATCTTGTTCGTTCATACTTTAAGTGATTCAGAATTGAGACATCGAGAGATATTGATGGATGCATGCATTGATGATTTGTGTTTATGAGTAACTTGTGCACTTTACGTTATGTATTACAAGTTGCATGTTTGTAATCACTAAAAATTAAAGAGAATATATAGATTAAATGTCGTAACGTTTTCACTAACAATCTCCCCTGTTTGATGATGAAAAAATATGTAAACTGTAACTCATAGTAAAGTGTAAAAGTTACTCGTTTATACTCCTTCTCCCCCTTTTGTCGAAACAGAAAGGTGTACAGATTAGAAGAACGACGAAAATAAGAGAGATTTCTTTGATTCCATCATCGGGCAAGCTTGTACAGATCAGAAGACCGAAGTGTTGTAGAAATTAGGTGAGCTTGTATCATCCCAGTGAAGTATTGTACCAATCATCATGGTTTAATCAACTCCAAACTATGTACTCAAATACCTCCGAGCTCCCCTTAGCTCATTGAATCCCATGATTAATTCATCCCTTGCATATTGACTCTCGCGTATCCATAGATCAAATTAGTTAGAAGCAATGCTTGCAGGTTGTTCGCAAATGCTCCGTTTGGTGTATGCTCCCCCTTGTTTGGGGCACAAAGTAAGTTAAAAGTAGACAAGTGCTACAAAACAGAGTTAGTAGACAAGTGCACATACACCATACCCTCCGTCCCACGAGTAGAGCAAAATATCAGCTGGACGTAAGGGTTTATCCCTTTCTTCACTAAGCCCGATATCAACTTCTTTACGTGCCAAAATCCCCGACCGAGAACAGATGTCAACAAAAGTATCGCCCACCACGTTATGCCGATGTTTAATACCAATAATACTAGCACACCATACAACATGGTTTCCATAGATATCCTCTAGAAAGACCCCAGAATAAGCTGAACACGACATCTAAACACAGAATTAGCGATAACATAACACACATCGTTAGGTCCTACCATTCATAGGATGTCCCAGCCCATATATTGGAACCACCCTAAGCCAGTCCGAAGTGTATTCCTTCATTTGCGATTTCCATAACGCCATTTGTCGAGATTAATTATTATTATTATTATTATTATTATTATTATTATTATTATTATTATTATTATTATTATTATTATTATTATTATTATTATTATTAATTTGATCGTAATATTAAAAACATCACAACGTGCTCCTACACGTTATTAAGTATATGCACGAGATTAAATATAACGTATGTTCAATGGATTTAAATTATGTATAATATCAAATTAAACTCTTCAAACAATATGATTATTAAAGAATTTTATTATCTATACATCTTATAATGCATCTTTGACTCTCTCTCTTACAATTTTTTAAGATTTCCATTTATACATTTTAAGTAAATACAACAAATTAAGCTATATGTACAATCAATTTTAGCATTAGCACCTACACATATTGACTGGTCAACACTTATAATTAATGGAACATTTAAAACACCCTTTCAATTAAAAGTATCATTTATAAACCACGTGGAAAACTAGAAGAGGTTTGAATAGTTTTACCGGTTTTTCGTTTAATTATCTTTTGAAACTTTCCGTTTAATCAAAGATATAAACTCAAAGACAATATATAACATGCAAGTATAAAGAAAGAAACGATCAAACCACAACATGAGTATTTATCGTGGTTCGGCTATGATACGTTCGTAGAACAAGTATCAAATAAATACATAAAAAATACGCGTGGAATTGACTAGTCAACCCTTGTGAAAAGGCAGACGTGCAGAACCCGTGAATACTCTATATATATATGAGATACCGGGCAAGTGATCACCCGGGTCGTGTCCCAACGAGGTGTGAATGGAGAATATCGTTTGAGGCTCGGAATTAAAGTGCTTGTAAGGATGAGATTTTTATTATTTGGTATTGTGGAATAATAATGCAAAGCAAATACTAAAGATGCACGTCTTAATTAAAAGTAATGTCAACGCGCAATATAAAAAGTGAAATCTATGCACGACTACTTCTACGGGCATACAACTAATTCCCTACGTATTAGGTAACAAAAGAAAATTTTAGAAAAGAAAATAATTTGTTAAAAATTCTAATTATCGTTGATTGAAGGCTATTTAACACTAACTAAACTCTAATAAATACTAAAATTAGTTCAAAGAAACTAGTAGTTAAGCAATATGAGCTATCAAGCACAAACCAAGTCAATCATACATAAGCACAATATTTAAACAACTTAAACAAACCAATAACTACAATTACCAGACAAGTATCAACCAGGAACAAAAAAATTGCAACAGAATGAGATTTCTAGTTAGAGTGATATTAAAGATACTAGCGGATATCACAGTACCTATAAGCTAACATAATGTAAATTGCAGGCTGAAATCAAGATAAACGCACATACACACAATCATAGGTGATCAACAAGAGCTCAAAACAGTAATCAAATAAGTAGAAAATCAAACAACTACAAGGGATCATACAGACTCGGTTATCCTAGATGCTTGTAGAAGAATCAGAAGGCTTATGGGAGCAACGAAAAGATTAAAATAAGCTAGTGAAACAAGCTACTAAACCTAAGCAAATAATAACTTAAACATGTCGGTACTAAAGGCTATTCAAATCACCAAGAAACAAGAAATTGCTCAAGCATCAAGTGAGATATAATCTAGTGAAAATGGCTGAAAACCAATAATACCTTAAGTGAGATTTGGAAATATAGCAGTTAGCCAAAATAAGCTCATAAGCTAAAACAAGGGCATACTCAAATTGGAACAATCACAAGCAATCATAAGCAATCTCATATCATCATTCAACAAACTACAACAAGCTGAAGCAAGAATCAACTTAATTCAGTTCTATGTACTGGTTTAACTTAGTTAATGATGAGGCGAAAAATGATCCGTTTTTTGGGGATCATTTAAGCCCGAAATTGAATTTATTTGATCAAATATTACCCTAAATCGTTCCTTTTGTGATTTTAGGTACTTTGGGAGTGAAATCTGGAAAGGGAAGTAATTCGGATGTTTTTGGAGCATAAAAGTGAAGAAAACGCCAAAGACTTAATTTTCCATGCTGGGAACAGTGTGTGACGGCGTCAAGAGGAAGAATTTGACGGCGTCAAGAGTAAAGACCATGACGACCCAGTACAAACATGAAGGCGTCACAAGTAGAGCGTCAAGAGTTAAATGTGTGACGACCTGCAAAAGAGGACTACATGACGGCGTCAGATGTAGATCTAGGCAGTCCGAGGATTATTTTGGCGGCGAGATGACGGCGTCACAAGTTTGTTCTTGATGCCGTCAGCCTCAAATATCTATATATAGTTTTCTAATTTTCATTCATTAAGAGGAACAAGTTTGGAGAAACTCTAAGGCCGAACCATATACGAATTTTACAGCTTTTCAAGGGTTTTCAACCCTTGAATCCTTACATGTGTTATTGAGATAAGTCTTTTCTTAATTCAATCAATATGTCTATGTGTTGGTTGTCTATATCTTGTGCTTGTCTTGATTTCAACATGCTAGGCTACATTTATCTTGTGTTTGCTTAGATCTAATGAAACCTAGATGTTGATTATGTGTTGATTACTTGTTCATGGTTGTATTGGATGAATGATTTCAATGTTAGGCTTAAGAAAACTGGCAGATCTCCATTGTGTAACATGCTTGAATGTCTTAGGAAACATGAACCGATGTGTACTAGGTTTTATTGGTTGTATTTAATGCATGAGTAAATTCTAATGATCCCATGTTAGGAGCTTCTTGCAGGCTCGACATAGGAGTGAAGTAGGCACTCATAGGATTGGGGAAGTAAGTACGCCACCCCATGAATGGTATTAAGGAATACAATCCGTCATCCACGCAACTATAACAAGTAAATAACGTGTAAAAGATATCTAGGGAGTAGTGAAATCTAAGTAAACACATTTCTCCCACTTATTGCTCACAACCTTAGTTTAATATAGTTTATTTTCATTTTTAGTATTTTATTTTGATTGCATCTTTAGTATTGGGTTAGTTGACTAGCAACTAATTCCGCCCAACTCCTTCGAACTCGAGATTTTAATTTGCTATCTAAAAAATATAAAAAGAATCATCCCTCATCTCTAGAACTAGTATTTAAGTTTTCTAATCCTAGCGACACTATTCCTAGTTGAACGATCAATCCCCCGGTACTTGTCATTATACTATACTACATCGATCAGATGCACTGCCTGGTGGGGGTTGTAAGCTTCTCAAGATCCCTTGAGAGGTAAAGCCTGGTGCAATCCTTACGCTACCAAGTTTTTGGCGCCGCAGCCCGGGGAATAGTTATTGTCTAGGTTAGAATCTCTTTTTATTAGGTCTACTTGCTAGATTCCTTTCTAGTAAGATTTTATTTTTATTTTTAGGTTTTCTTTAGTCTATCTTATTTCTTTGTGTTTTTGTTCGTAACTTTTCACCACCCGACATCATGGACGATGGGAACATCTTTGTACCCGTCATCCCACCACAACAAAACCCACCACTAGAACCTCTTAGGCCCCGAACCTTATGAGAGTATTCCCGACCTAGCCACCAAGGCTATCGAAACACCATTGAGCTCACCGGAGCCAATGTGACCCCCTTGCGATCCGACACCATCCGGTTGGTGCAAAGCGGATGTGCATTCCATGGACTTCGTTCCGAGGATCCAAATCAACTTCTTAAGGACTTCCTTAAAATCGTAGATTCCATAGATCTAGATGTTGCAACTAGAGAGACAACCTGATTACGCCTATTTCAATTCTCTCTACGTGATCAAGCTAGTCAATGGCTTGAACGTTTACCCGCGGGATCCATAACCACATGGGATAATCTCACCAATCGCTTCCTTACTCAATTCTTCCCACCGGGGAAGACTGCAATGCTTAGAAACGACATTTTGATGTTTGAACAACATCAGGGTGAAACTTTCTACGAAGCATGGGCTCGATTTAAGGATCTCCTCCATAAGGTCCCTCATCATGGTATAAACCTTTGGTTATTAGTTCAGATTTCTACGACCATGTTGACTATCACACTAAACGTACAATCGATAGGGCCGCGGGAGGTAAATTGCGTGATAAGAACGCCGAGGAGTCCTGGGCAATTATTGAATAGCTGGCCGCCGATAATCAAGAAATGTGGGAGTTTAATCATACGATAAAAGCGGCCATCAACGCAGTCTCAACACCTGGAGGGACCACCGAAATCCCCGATGAACTCCTATGTAAACTCGAGGCAAAAGTTGACTATTTTGAGGAAAGGCAAAGGAGACCTTTAAGTCCTAAACGGGCTACTGTCAATTCTGTCTCGAAACCGACTTCAACACCATTATCAGAGTCACCCTCTAGAGAAAATGTCGAGACTTTTCAAAACTATGCCCCACCTTATTCCCCTCCCGAGGAGCTTAGCCTGGAGTTTGAAGCTAGAATGAGAGAATATATGGCAACTCATTCAGATCGGTTCGCTAGATTTGAGGAAGCAGTTTATAAGCAAAAAGAGGAGATGCAAGAGAAAATGAATGAGATGATGAGTCTATTGGAGGAGTATGCCAACCAGAGAACCCCCGAAAGAATGCTACTAAGGAAAGAAAGCGTCACCCTGACTACCCAATTTGTTAATTCCATCACAATTATCCACAAGGATAATGAGAAGGTAGAAGCCCCTACTAAACAAACCTTAGAAGAGCCACCAAAATCCCAACCTTTGAGTTACTACCTGAAACATGATATAAACGAAAAGACTATAACAAATTGGATAAAGGGTGACGGGCGTAACCAACCTTCCAAACAGAGTTCTGAGAAGGAGGAAGGGGGAAAAGATGAGTATGATACGTTGCCTGGGGGGCCAATATTCGAGAGGCTATTGGTACAAAAAGTGGCTACTAAGTAGATGGCGTGTGGGAACTTTGAGATACCAACTAGCATCGGGGATTTGAAATATCTTAGTGCTTTCGCCGACCAAGGATCAGAAGTAAATCTTATGCCCCTAACTATTTACATCCAACTAACGTCAAAAATGCCAGCCCCCACTCGTGTTAGGTTATCCCTCGCTGGACACTCGTACGTATACCCCCTAGGAATCGCAGAAGATGTGTTAGTTAATGTCGCAGGATTCATGTACCCCGTTGATGCGTGGGAATCTCACCTTGCTTTACCTCTTGAGGGATCTCGAGAAGCTTACAACCCCCACCAGGCAGTGTACCTGATCGTTGTAGTATAGTATAGTGACAAGTACCGGGGGATTGATCGTTCAACTTAGGAATAGTGTCGCTAGGATTAGAAAACCTAATTAATAGTTCTAGAGGTGAGGGATGATTATTTTTGTATTTTTATATTTTTATGAAAGCAATTAAAATCTCGGTTTTTGAAGGAGTGGGCGGAATTAGTTGCTAGTCAACTAACCCAAAACTAATATATAATCAAAATAAAATTATAAAAATGAAAACAAACTAATTATTACAAAGGTTGTGAGCAGTAATTGGAGAAATTGTGTTTACTTAGACTTCACTACTCCCTAGATATCTTTTACATGTTAATTACTTGTTATACTTGTATGGATGACGGATTGTATTCCTTAATACCATTCGTGGGGTGGCATACATAACTCCCCAACTCTATGAGCTCTTATCTCCTCCTACACCATGACCCAGCACAACTATAGGGATTGTAAACAGTGGCTCATGCATTAAATACAACCAATAAAGACCTAGTACGCCTCGGTTCATGTTTCTTAAGATGTTCAAGCATGTTACCATTTGGAGATCTGCCAGTTTTCTTAAGCCTAACATATAAATCATTCATCCAAGAACAAGAATAAACAAGTAATCAACACATAATCAACATCTAGGTTTCATTAGATCTAAGCAAACACAAGAGAGATCTAGCCTAGCATAATTGAATTGAGACAAGAACAAGATATAAACAACCAACACATAGACATATTGATTGAATTGGAAGAACACTTATCTCAATTACAATGCAAGGTATCAAGGGTTTGGAACCCTTGAAAAACCTGTAAAAGAGGCACCAAATTCGTCTTTAGGGTTTCACCAAAACTTCTCTCTTTTCTAATGAAAAAACTAGAAAACTATATATAGGAGAAGTAGGCTGACGGCGTCAAGAGTTACATGTGACGCCGTCACCTCGCCCCCATATACTTCCTCGGACGGCCTTGATCTACTTATGACGGCCTATGTGACGCCGTCACCGACCACGGTATTTTATTCTTGCCACTTTGACGCCGTCATGAAGGCGTTTGACGCCGTCACCACCTTCGGTATTTTAATCTTCATGTCTGACGCCGTCAAGATATTACTCTTGACGCCGTCACCTTGTATCTTCAGCATGGAAATTTGGTACTTTGCCGTTTTCTTCACTTTTATGCTCCAAAAACGTCCAAAATGGCTTCTTTTCCAGAATTCACTCTCCAAACACCTAAAATCACAAAAGGAACGATTTAGGGCAATATTTGATCAAATAAATTCGGATTCGGGCTTAAATGACCCCCTAAAAACGGATCATTTTTCGCCTCATCATATACCCTTACACTTGAGATTTGCTTGTCCTCAAGCAAATGCGCTTTTATTCTACTCGAAAGACAAGTTAGGGGTCATTTAACACTAATATAAAAGTAATTACAACAAATAATCGTTCCACTAAAGACCAATAGACAAGCACGGAGGTCATACACAAGCACCTCACAAATAGTGTTTAGATACTCACATCTCTCGGGTGTAATAAAGTAATATAACATTATGGAAATGGAAGATATCTCTCACTACCTGTCATAGCAAAATAAATTACCATAGGCTTGGGAAAGGATCAAACCTCCACCACATGGCGTAAGCACCTAGGATAAACTATCAAAGAGGTCTTTTAAAGGGTTGTAACGTTAGGTATAGGGATATGAATTACACGGTTTTGTTGGATAAAGGAAGTTTTACTGGTGGCGAGTTAACAATCTTGGTTAATTACATGTACAAGATGGCGTTGCTAAGCCAAGACTAGACTCGACTTAAGCTAATAAATGAAAAATAACAAAAACATAAAATAAACATAGAATGAAACGGGATGGTAGTCCGTATGTTTTTTTCTCTTTTTCCTTTTTCTATTTTTTTTTCTTTTTCTTGTTTTTTCTATTTTTTTTTCGATTTTTTTTTTATTTTTTTTATTTTTTTTATTTTTTTTGCATACACTCTTACCCTACCATCCAAAATAATACATCATAGAGGATGAGAATTCCCCTTACACTTGAATCTTTACATTTAACTAATCTAATGACTCGAATTAAGAAAATCAAAACACTTGGAGCACTTTTAAGATTAACGTACATATGGGGGTAATAAATGATGTTCTTCCCCATTACTCCATAAAATAAGTACTTACCCATGAGTCCCAATCGTCCCAAAACAATATGTACAAGGATACGACTCGACTTAGCAACCATGTAATCAATTAGAAAGTTAACTTAGGGTTTAACAAATAACAATAATGCACTAAAAATGAGCGCATACACGGAAGGCTAAGGCGATTTGGGTGTACATTTAAGTGGGGTGTAACAAATTCTTCCTTTAAGTAAGATGCTTAAAGTTAGAAACGAAAAGATAGGCTCGGAGGGGTGTACTAGGGGTATCGTGTACTAAAAATGAGTACAACGCAAAGGGTGTGGGAAAAATTAGTTGACTTAACTAGCCAAGTAATATGACTTAAATGGTCAAGTAATTATAATACGGGTTTAACACAAGGGTGATCCTAATGCCTCTTATCATGTAGTAAATCCTACCACACGAATGTAGTCTCACTAGCGGTCTCGGGATGCATCACTAACGCAAGTTCTAGAATCTAAATGCTACCGGTACACTCATAAGCACTAATAGTAAATGCTTTTCCTATCAAATCTTAAGGCGAACCTCACATTTTTGGGTGGAAAATTTTTCTGAATATACGGTTATGTGCTAGTCATACAATCTCCTATCCATGAGACGCTTGCTATGGCTAAAGTTTCACTCCTAAATGTTGTAAAAAATTTTAAATTTGGCGCTAAAATTACACTAACAAGTATTTCTTGTAGTTTTATTACACATCTACTACCAAACAAAACAAACTCAAGCGAAAGTGCATATGTAAGGTATCATCTTTTTACCCTCCCCTTACACTTAAGATGAACATTGTCCCTAATGTTCAAGTAAAGAATGTAAAAGTGAAAAAGTAAAGAGAATGAAATCAAATACTCCCCTGATTCGCTCGGTTTGGATTTTAGGTTGACCAGGTTAACTCTTCTTCCAAGAAAACGAACAATCAAAGCTTCCCTTCCAGAATATAAATCATCTTCTTGTCAAACATAACCTGTAAATCCTGACAACAATAGACAAGGCAACCTCGCGTAAAATCGGCGGCATCCTATATAAGTTACTAATCCTAGAAAACAAAGTAAGATATAATGCTTGTGGAATGAAGTTTGCAAATTTCCTGGAGATTATAAAACTTAATCATTCACAAAAACCATAAGACTCCGTTAGAAAAACAAAACCGGTAAAATTTCCAGATTTTTAACTCCTGACGCCGTCAAGAGTAATACTCTGACGCCGTCAGAATGGACCTGCAGAAATTCTTATGTTAAGTTTCCGGAAAATTTCTGGAAAAACTTCGTCCTACTTCCTGGAAAATCCTGCAAAACTTCATTATGACTCAATACAAGCATTTGACTCTAACAAATACGAATATACATGTTCATTTAAAATTGTGGAGAATCATGATCAGTTTGTTTCTTGAAAACATATTTGGGGTTTCCCCTTACACTTATCTTTTGCAAAAATACCTTTAAGTTGGAGTTAAGACTAGGCCAAACAACATAATAAAGTATTTCCACATTTTAATTGAGAAACATGATCAACCAACAATAAAAATAAAACATGCATACGAAAGCAAATAACAATCAAACAAATAAAATCACACAAAACATGGGTTGCCTCCCAAGAAGCGTTTTTCTTTATTTACGAGTCTTGTAGCTAGACTCAAAGTCATGGGTTACTACGTGATCTCATCATTGGTTCCACTCTCTAGGTCGTCTTCTAAACCAGTTTTGTATTCCGGACCTAGTTGCAAGCATTCTTTGTAGAAACCAAGCATCCTATTTCTAACATACTCTACTCCTCTACGTCTATCCTCATCATTATCTTTCTTGAACCTAACTATCCCTAAAGTCGGATCATAACTCATCCTAGTGGCCTCAACAAATGGCTTTCCGAATATAATTTGACTTAGGCAAGCATCTATCACCGGACGAGTGTCTTCTACTATCATAAAATCAATCTCATAGGTAAGATTCCCTATGATAACATGTAATCCCTTAACTCTCCCTACAAAATTACTTATCCAATTTTTACCGGGCATCATCCTAAAATTGAGTTGCTTCTTCATCACCCAATTGTAAAAAGTCCTAGTCATGATGTTCACGGGGGATCTAAGGTCGATGTAAGCTTTCCATATATGCATATGCCCAATATTGCATGGGATGTTAATGTTAGAGGGGTCTCCCATTTTGATAAGGGGGTCGCCAAAGATATATGTTTTCTCGGGACTATCGAATAAATCCTTATGGTATTCCCGTTCCTCCTCGGTTGGAAACTTATCAAAGTATTCCTCTATAGGTTCTACCTCCTCTAATTCCTCATCCTTATTAACCTCAACTTCCCTACTCTCATCCTCACTATCGGCTTCTACTCTAACTTCATCCTTGTCACTCTCCTCTATCTCCTTAGCTATCGGCTTAATGGTGACAACATTGACAAAGTGGACATGTTTGGATGATGAGGGGTCCTTAGTTTGGATTCCACTATCGGTGTCCCTAGTGTCCTTCCTAGGTGTGATCAATGTTTGGTTGTTGAGGGCTTTCAACAAGTTGTCAATCTTGTTGGTCATCTCCGTTTGTTGTTGGTTGAATTCGGTTTCAAACCTAGCTATGCGGGCTTCTTGAGATGCCATGAACTTTGACATCAATCCTTCAAGATTGTTGGTACTACCATAGTTGTTAGAAGGATTGTTGTTGAAAGTACGGTTGGATGGTGGACCGTTTGGTTGGTAATGATTAGGTGGGTTGGATGAATTGGGTTGATTTTGTTTCCACCTAAGGTTTGGGTGATTTTTCCATGAGGGGTTGTATGAATCACCGTATGTGTTTGGCTCGGGCTTGAAAGTGTACCACTTATCTCCCGCTTCGTCGGTACGCGTGGATGCGTAGTCCGCAAAAGCTGTTCCGGGGAGTTCCACACAATCACGAGTGTCATGGGGACCACTACATAATTCGCATGAAGAAGTGATTTTGTTCACTTGGCTTGAATGCTTCGGAGCTTCGTAAGATTTCATGAGAAACTTGACTTGGTCCTCAAGTTCCATGATCCTACGGTCGGGAGTGCTAGAATTGTTCGAAGGCAAGGATATTGCCTTGACCGTTTTGTTCAAGTCACGGGGATCATTCCAACTTTCGTTGTCATAGAGAGCAAGATCTTCTATGAGTTCCCATGATTGTTCCGCACTAAGATCACGTAGCTTACCACCGGCCGATTGGTCAATGGTTCGCCTCGTGGAGATGTCGATATGGTCATAGAAGATTTGGACTTGGAGCCAAAGATCTATGCCATGATGAGGGACTTTTTGGAGTAAGTCCTTGAAACGAGTCCATGCTTCATAAAGAGATTCATTTTGACGTTGTTGGAACATCAAAATGTCATTTCTAAGCTTAGTAGTTCTCCCCGGTGGGAAAAATTGAGCAAGGAAACGAGCGGTGAGATCATCCCATGTGGTGATGGATCCCGCGGGTAAACGCTCAAGCCATTGACTAGCTTGATCTCGTAGAGAGAATTGGAATAGGCGTAAACGGGTAGTCTCTCTAGTTTCAACACCTAGGTCTATGGAATCTACGATTTTGAGGAAGTCCTTAAGGTGTTGGTTTGGATCTTCGGAACGAAGTCCATGGAATGCACATACGCTTTGCACCAACCGGATGGTGTCGGATCGCAAGGGGGTCACATTGGCTCCGGTGAGCTCAATGGTGTTTCGGTAGCCTTGATGGCTAGGTCGGGAGTACTCTCCTAAGGTTCGGGGCCTAAGGGGTTCTAATGGTGGGTTTTGTTGTGGAGGGATGATGGGTTCAAAGATGTTACCACCTTCCATGATGTCGGATGGTAAAGAGTTACGAACAAAGGCACGAAGAAATAAGATAGACTAAAGAAGACCTAAAAATAAAAATAAAAATCTTACTAGAAAGGAATCTAGCAAGTAGACCTAATAAAAAGAAATCCTAACCTAGACAATAACTATTCCCCAGGCTGCGGCGCCAAAAACTTGATGCGTGGGAATCGCACCTTGCTTTACCTCTCGAGGGATCTCGAGAAGCTTACAACCCCCACAGGCAGTGTACCTGATCGTTGTAGTATAGTATAGTGACAAGTACCGGGGGATTGATCGTTCAGCTTAGGAATAGTGTCGCTAGGATTAGAAAACCTAATTAATAGTTCTAGAGGTGAGGGATGATTATTTTTGTATTTTTATATTTTTATGAAAGCAATTAAAATCTCGGTTTTTGAAGGAGTGGGCGGAATTAGTTGCTAGTCAACTAACCCAAAACTAATATATAATCAAAATAAAATAATAAAAATGAAAATAAACTAATTATTACAAAGGTTGTGAGCAGTAATTGGAGAAATTGTGTTTACTTAGACTTCACTACTCCCTAGATATCTTTTACATGTTAATTACTTGTTATACTTGTATGGATGACGGATTGTATTCCTTAATACCATTCGTGGGGTGGCATACATAACTCCCCAACTCTATGAGCTCTTATCTCCTCCTACACCATGACCCAGCACAACTATAGGGATTGTAAACAGTGGCTCATGCATTAAATACAACCAATAAAGACCTAGTACGCCTCGGTTCATGTTTCTTAAGACGTTCAAGCATGTTACCATTTGGAGATCTGCCAGTTTTCTTAAGCCTAACATATAAATCATTCATCCAAGAACAAGAATAAACAAGTAATCAACACATAATCAACATCTAGGTTTCATTAGATCTAAGCAAACACAAGAGAGATCTAGCCTAGCATAATTGAATTGAGACAAGAACAAGATACAAACAACCAACACATAGACATATTGATTGAATTGGAAGAACACTTATCTCAATTACAATGCAAGGTATCAAGGGTTTGGGTTTCACCAAAACTTCTCTCTTTTCTAATGAAAAAACTAGAAAACTATATATAGGAGAAGTAGGCTGACGGTGTCAAGAGTTACATGTGACGCCGTCACCTCGCCGCCATATACTTCCTCGGACGGCCTTGATCTACTTATGACGGCCTATGTGACGCCGTCACCGACCACGGTATTTTATTCTTGCCACTTTGACGCCGTCATGAAGGCGTTTGACGCCGTCACCACCTTCGGTATTTTAATCTTCATGTCTGACGCCGTCAAGATATTACTCTTGACACCGTCACCTTGTATCTTCAGCATGGAAATTTGGTACTTTGCCGTTTTCTTCACTTTTATGCTCCAAAAACGTCCAAAATGGCTTCTTTTCCAGAATTCACTCTCCAAACACCTAAAATCACAAAAGGAACGATTTAGGGCAATATTTGATCAAATAAATTCGGATTCGGGCTTAAATGACCCCCTAAAAACGGATCATTTTTCGCCTCATCACCCGTTGATTTTATGATCATCGATGATAAGGGAGATGGATGCATGCCAATAATCCTTGGGGCACCATTCCTCGCCACCGCTAGGGCTGTCATTAAGTATGAAGGCAGGAAAATTGAGCTTAAATCTGGAAAAAGAAAAATTAGCTTCCCCATGACCCCGCGAAGTGGGCATGAGAATTTGAGTTGGCGAAAGCTCAAAAACAACATTGACATGACACCCATTCGTGTTCAGAATAAAATTCTTGCATGGGAGGCAAGAATCAGAAGCTACAAGGAGGCTAAATATGAAAGAAGCAAAAGCAATAAAGTTCATGTCGAGTTCAAACATAATCGACCAGCAGAAAGCCATGTACCATTCGAGGAAGGGAACTTGGTACTCTTAAGACACTCAGAAACAACAATACCACTCGATAAACCATGTCCTTGGTGGTATGGTCCTTTCACAATTGAGAGCATGAGCCAAGATGGGAAACCTGAGAAGTAAAGTAGGTGGAGAGGTGATTGCAAGTATCGACAGGTTGAGGCACTACCACCACAATAGTAATGATCACAACTACATGGGGTACATCATCTCAAGGGATGAGGCCACGTAGTAACCCATGGTCTTGAATCTAGCTACAAGACTCGTAAATAAAGAAAAGCGCTTCTTGGGAGGCAACCCATGACTTTGTGTGATTTTTATTTTGTTTGTTTGTTATTTGCTTCCGTATGCATGCTTTATTTTTATTGTTGGTAGATCATGTTTCTAAACTAAAAAGTGGAAATACTTTACTTTGTTGTTTGGCCTAGTCTTAACTTCACCTAAAGGTATTTTTGCAAAAGATAAGTGTAAGGGGAAACCCCAAATATGTTTTTAAGAAACAAACCGATCATGATTCTCCCCAATATTAAGTGAACATGTATATTCGTATTTGTTAGAGTCAAATGCTTGTATTGAGTCATAATGAAGTTTTACAGGATTTTCCAGAAAGTAGGACCAAGTTTTTCCAGAAATTTTCCAGAAACTTAACACAAGAATTTCTGTAGGTCACTTCTGACGGCGTCACGTGTAAAAATCTGGAAATTTTACCAGTTTTGTTTTTTTTTTCTAACGGAGTTTTAAAGTTTTTGTTGAATTATTAAGTTTTATAATCTCCAGGAAATCTGCAAACTTCATTCCACAAGCATTATATCTTATTTTGTTTTCTAGGATTTAGTAACTTATGTAGATTGCCGCCGATTTTATGCGAGGTTGCCTTGTCTGTTTTCTCAGGATTTACAGGTTATGTATGACAAGAAGATGATTTATTTTTCTAGAAGGGAAGCTTTGATTGTTCATTTTCTTGGAGGAAGATCTAACATGGCCACCTTATTATCCATACCGAGCGAATCAGGGGAGTATTTGATTTCATTCTTTTTACTTTTTTACTTTTACATTCTTTACTTGAACATTGGGGACAATGTTCATCCTAAGTGTAAGGGGAGGGTAAAATGATGATACCTTACAAATACACTTTCGCTTGAGTTTGTTTGTTTGATGGTAGATATGTAATAAAACTATGAGAAATACTTGTTAGTGCAATTTTAGTGCCAAATTTAAAATTTTTTACAACATTTAGGAGTGAAACTTTCGCCATAGCAAGCGTCTCATGGATAGGAGATTGTATGACTAGCACATAACCGTACTTTCAGAAAAAATTTCCACCCAAATACGTGAGGTTCGCCTTTAGATTTGATAGGAAAAGCATTTACTATTGGTGCTTATGAGTGTACCGGTAGCATTTAGATTTTAGAACTTGCGTTAGTGATGCATCCCGAGACCGCTAGTGAGACTACATTCGTGTAGTAGGATTTACTACATGATAAGAGGCATTAGGATCACCCTTGTGTTAAACCCGTATCATAATTACTTGACCATTTAAGTCATATTACTTTGCTAGTTAAGTCAATTAATTTTTCCCACACCTTAGCGTTGTACTCATTTTTAGTACACGAAACCCCTAGTACACCCCTCCGAGCCTATCTTTTCGTTTCTAACTTTAAGCATTTTACTTAAAGGAAGAATTTGTTACACCCCACTTAAATGTACACCCAAATCGCCTTAGCCTTCCGTGTATGCACTCATCTTTAGTGCATTATTGTTATTTGTTAAACCCTAAGTTAACTTTCTAATTGATTACATGGTTGCTAAGTCGAGTCATATCCTTGTACATATTGTTTTGGGACGATTGGGACTCATGGGTAAAGTACTTATTTTATGGAGTAATGGGGAAGAACATCATATATTACCCCCATAGGTACGTTAATCTTAAAAGTGCTCCAAGTGTTTTGATTATCTTGATTCGAGTCATTATATTAGTTAATTGTAAAGTATGTAAAAATTCAAGTGTAAGGTAAATTTCCATTCCCTATGATGTATTATTTTGGATGGTAGGGTAAGAGTGTATGCAAAAAAAAAAAAAAAAAAAAAAAAAAAAAAAAAGTAGAAAAAGAAAAGAGAAAAAATATACGGACTACCATCCCGTTTCATTATATGTTCATTTTATGTCTTTGTTATTTTTGATTTATTAGCTTAAGTCGAGTTTAGTCTTGGCTTAGCAACGCCATATTGTACATGTAATTAACTAAGATTGTTAACTCGCCACCAGTAAAGACTGCCTATATCCAACAAAACCGTGTATTTCATATCTCTACACCTAACGTTACAACCCTTTAAAAGACCTCTTTGATAGTTTATCCTAGGTGCTTACGCCATGTGGTGGAGGTTTGATCCTTTCCCAAGCCTATGGTAATCTATTTTGCTATGACAGGTAGTGAGAGATATCTTCCGTTTCCATATTGTAATTTATACTTTATTACACCCGAGAGATGTGAGTATCTAAACTTTATTTGCGAGGTGCTAGTATATGACCTCCGTGCTTGTCTTTGGTCTTTAGTGGAACGATTATTTGTTGTAATTACTTTCATATTAGTGTTAAATGACCCTTAACTTGTATTTTGATTAGAATAAAAGCGCATTTGCTTGAGGACAAGCGAATCTCAAATGTAAGGGTATATGATGAGGCGAAAAATGATCCGTTTTTAGGGGATCATTTAAGCCCGGAATTGAATTTATTTGATCAAATATTACCCTAAATCGTTCCTTTTGTGATTTTAGGTACTTTGGGAGTGAAATCTGGAAAAGGAAGCAATTCGGACGTTTTTGGAGCATAAAAGTGAAGAAAACGCCAAAGACTTAATTTTCCATGCCGGGAACAGTGTGTGACGGCGTCAAGAGGAAGAATTTGACGGCGTCAAGAGTAAAGACCATGATGACCCAGTACAAACATGAAGGCGTCACAAGTAGAGCGTCAAGAGTTAAATGAGTGACGGCCTGCAAAAGAGGACTACATGACGGCGTCAGATGTAGATCTAGGCAGTCCGAGGATTATTTTGGCGGCGAGATGACGGCGTCACAAGTTTGTTCTTGATGCCGTCAGCCTCAAATATCTATATATAGTTTTATAATTTTCATTCATTAAGAGGAACAAGTTTGGGGAAACTCTAAGGCCGAACCATATACGATTTTTACAGCTTTTCAAGGGTTTTCAACCCTTGAATCCTTACATGTGTTATTGAGATAAGTCTTTTCTTAATTCAATCAATATGTCTATGTGTTAGTTGTCTATATCTTGTGCTTGTCTTGATTTCAACATGCTAGGCTACATTTATCTTGTGTTTGCTTAGATCTAATGAAACCTAGATGTTGATTATGTGTTGATTACTTGTTTATGGTTGTATTGGATGAATGATTTCAATGTTAGGCTTAAGAAAACTGGCAGATCTCCATTGTGTAACATGCTTGAACGTCTTAGGAAACATGAACCGATGTGTATTATGTTTTATTGGTTGTATTTAATGCATGAGTAAATTCTAATGATCCCATGTTAGGAGCTTCTTGCAGGCTCGACATAGGAGTGAAGTAGGCACTCATAGGATTGGGGAAGTAAGTACGCCACCCCATGAATGGTATTAAGGAATACAATCCGTCATCCACGCAACTATAACAAGTAAATAACGTGTAAAAGATATCTAGGGAGTAGTGAAATCTAAGTAAACACATTTCTCCCACTTATTGCTCACAACCTTAGTTTAATATAGTTTATTTTAATTTTTAGTATTTTATTTTGATTGCATCTTTAGTATTGGGTTAGTTGACTAGCAACTAATTCCGCCCAACTCCTTCAAACCCGAGATTTCAATTTGCTTTCTAAAAAATATAAAAAATATAAAAAGAATCATCCCTCATCTCTAGAACTAGTATTTAGGTTTTCTAATCCTAGCGACACTATTCCTAGCTGAATGATCAATCCCCCGGTACTTGTCATTATACTATACTACGTCAATCAGGTACACTGCCTGGTGGGGGTTGTAAGCTTCTCAAGATCCCTTGAGAGGTAAAGCCTGGTGCAATCCCTACGCATCAGTTAATATCTGACCAGAGTAGGCGACTAGGAGGCTGAATATAAACAAGCAAACGAGCATGATACTTCAATTAAGTGAAAGATCTCACAAGCAAGTAGTAGCGGCTTGTCAAAACAACAAAAATATCAACAAATCCTCAGTCCAGGAACCAGGTATGGGTTTATTCCTAAAGCGATATCAACGAATTTAGCAAATATCACAATAACTTTTAAGTTAACACAACAGAATTAGAGCTTAATATGGAGTGATGAACGCATTCAGATATATTATGTATGATTATACTAAAAGTTGAAAACTAGAATATGACACCTTCAACGTTAACTGATCACAGATGAGTAATACATCTACTAGTACCAAGCTTATCAATAATAAGCTGGGTGATGCGTGGGAATTGCACCAGGCTTTACCTCTCGAGGGATCTCGAGAAGCTTACAACCCCACCAGGCAGTGTACCTGATCGTTGTAGTATAGTATAGTGACAAGTACCGGGGGATTGATCGTTCAGCTTAGGAATAGTGTCGCTAGGATTAGAAAACCTAAATACTAGTTCTAAAGGTGAGGGATGATTATTTTTGTATTTTATATTTTTTAAAAAGCAAGTAAAAATCTCGGGTTTGAAGGATTTGGGCGGAATTAGTTGCTAGTCAACTAACCCAATACTAAAGATGCAATCAAAATAAAATACTAGAAATGAAAATAAACTAAATTATACTAAAGTTGTGAGCAATAAGTGGAGAAAATGTGTTTACTTAGATTTCACTACTCCCTAGACATCTTTTACACGTTAATTACTTGTTATAATTGCATGGATGACGGATCGTATTCCTTAATACCATTCATGGGGTGGCACACTTAACTCCCCAATTCTATGAGCTCTTATCTCCTCCTATACCATGCCCAACACAACCATAGGGATTATAAACAGTGGCTCATGCATTAAATACAACCAATAAAGACCTAGTGCGCGTCGGTTCATGTTTCTTAAGACGTTCAAGCATGTTACCAATTGGAGATCTGCCAGTTTTCTTAAGCCTAACATATAAATCATTCATCCAAGACAAGAATAAACAAGTAATCAACACATAATTAACATCTAGGTTTCATTAGATCCAAGTAAACACAAGATAGATCTAGCCTAGCATGATGGAATTAAGACAAGAACAAGATATAGACAACCAACATATAGACATATTGATTGAATTAAAAGAACACTTATCTCAATTACACATGAAAGGTATCAAGGGCTTGGAACCCTTGAAAAACCTGTAAAATTCGCACCAAAATCATACTTAGGGTTTCTCCAAAACTTCTCCTCTTTAATGTGTGAAAATTAGAAAACTATATATAGGAAAAGGGGTCTGACGGCGTCAAGACAAAACTCGTGACGCCGTCACCTCGCCGCCAAAACTCTTTTCGGACTGCCTTGATCTACATTTGACGCCGTCATGTGTTAATCATTTCCAGGCCGTCATGACTTTTACTCTTGACGCCCTATTTCGTGCCGCCGTCAATTCTCTACTGGACCGTCATGGAATTTTAATCTTGACGCCATCAGGATGTTACTCTTGACGCTGTCACCTACTGTTCCCAGCATGGAAAATTAAGACTTTGGCGTTTTCTTCACTTTTATGCTGCAAAAACGTCCGAATTGCTTCCTTTTCCAGATTTCTCTCCTAAAGTACCTAAAATCACAAAAGGAACGATTTAGGGCAATATTTGATCAAATAAATTCAATTCCGGGCTTAAATGACCCCCTAAAAACGGATCATTTTTTGCCTCATCATATACCCTTACACTTGAGATTTGTTTGTCCTCAAGCAAATGCGCTTTTATTCTAGTCAAAATACAAGTTAGGGGTCATTTAACACTATTATAAAAGTAATTACAACAAATAATCGTTCCACTAAAGACCAATAGACAAGCACGGAGGTCATACACTAGCACCTTACAAATAGTGTTTAGATACTCACATCTCTCGGGTGTAATAAAGTATAATTTACAATATGGAAACGGAAGATATCTCTCATTACCTGTCATAGCAAAATAGATTACCATAGGCTTGGGAAAGGATCAAACCTCCACCACATGGCGTAAGCACCTAGGATAAACTATCAAAGAGGTCTTTTAAAAGGGTTGTAACGTTAGGTGTAGGGATTTGAAATACACGGTTTTGTTGGATAAAGGAAGTTTTACTGGTGGCGAGTTAACAATCTTGGTTAATTACATGTACAATGTGGCGTTGCTAAGCCAAGACTAGACTCGACTTAAGCTAATAAATGAAAAATAACAAAAATATAAAATGAACATAGAATAAAAAGGGATGGTAGTCCGTATGTTTTTTTTTTCTCTTTTTCCTTTTTCTATTTTTTGTTTTTTTTCTTGATTTTTCTATTTTTTTTTTCGGTTTTTTTTTTCTCATACACTCTTACCCTACCATCCAAAATAATACATCATAGGGAATGAACATTTCCCTTACACTTGAATTTTTACATACTTTACATTAAACTAATCTAATGACTCGAATTAAGAAAATCAAAACACTTGGAGCACTTTTAAGATCAACGTACATATGGGGGTAATAATATGATGTTCTTCCCCATTACTCCATAAAATAAGTACTTACCCATGAGTCTCAATCGTCCCAAAACAATATGTACAAGGATATGACTCGACTTAGCAACCATGTAATCAATTAGATAGTTAACTTAGGGTTTAACAAATAACAATAATGCACTAAAAATGAGCGCATACACGGAAGGCTAAGGCGATTTGGTTGTACATTTAAGTGGGGTGTAACAAATTCTTCCTTTAAGTAAAATGCTTAAAGTTAGAAATGAAAAGATAGGCTCGGAGGGGTGTACTAGGGGTATCGTGTACTAAAAATGAGTACAACGCTAAGGGTGTGGGAAAAATTAGTTGACTTAACTAGCCAAGTAATATGACTTAAATGGTCAAGTAATTATAATACGGTTTTAACGCAAGGGTGATCCTAATGCCTCTTATCATGTAGTAAATCCTACTACACGAATGTAGTCTCACTAGCGGTCTCGGGATGCATCACTAACGTAAGTTCTAGAATCTAAATGCTACCGGTACACTCATAAGCACTAATAGTAAATGCTTTTCCTATCAAATCTAAAGGCGAACCTCACATATTTGGGTGGAAAATTTTTCTGAATATACGGTTATGTGCTAGTCATACAATCTCCTATCCATGAGACGCTTGCTATGGCTAAAGTTTCACTCCTAAATGTTGTAAAAAATTTTAAATTTGACGCTAAAATTACACTAACAAGTATTTCTCATAGTTTTATTACACATCTACCATTAAACAAAACAAACTCAAGCGAAAGTGCATATGTAAGGTATCATCTTTTTACCCTCCCCTTACACTTAAGATGAACATTGTCCCCAATGTTCAAGTAAAGAATGTAAAAGTGAAAAAGTAAAGAGAATGAAATCAAATACTCCCCTGATTCGCTCGGTATGGATAATAAGATGGCCAGGTTAAATCTTCCTCCAAGAAAATGAACAATCAAAGCTCCCCTTCCAGAATATAAATCATCTTCTTGTCATACATAACCTGTAAACCTGATAAAATAGACAAGACAACCTCGCATAAAATCGGCGGCATCCTATATAAGTTACTAAATCCTAGAAAACAAGATAAGATATAATGCTTGTGGAATGAAGTTTGCAGATCTCCTGGAGATTATAAAACTTAATAATTCACAAAAACTTTAAGACTCCGTTAGAAAAACAAAATCGATAAAATTTCCAGATTTTTACATGTGACGCCGTCAAGAGTAAACTCGTGACGCCGTCAGAAGTGACCTGCAAAAATTCTTATGTTAAGTTTCCGGAAAATTTCTGGAAAAACTTCGTCCTACTTCCTGGAAAATCCTGCAAAACATCATTATGACTAGATACAAGCATTTGACTCTAACAAGTACTAATACACATTTCCATTTATTATTGTTGTGGTTCATGCTCAATTTCGTTCTTATAAACAAATTTGGATCTCCCTTACACTTATCTTTTGCAAAATACCTTTATATGCAATTAAGACGAAGTTAAAAACAAAATAAAGCATTTTCACAATTTACTTTGAAACATGAGCCACAAACAATAAAAATAAAACATGCATATGGAAACAAATGAAATCAAACAAACGAACAAACAAACAAATAAAGCTTGGGTTGCCTCCCAATAAGCGCTTGTTTTTGTTCGAGTCACGAGCCTGTCTCTACCCTTATTTAACAGAAATAGGGGAGGTTTTCCCTACACTTTGAATTAAGTGCGGGTGGAAGTAGCGATACACACCCTTAGGGTGGAAATATGCCATGTGAGGTGAAGGGGGTGAGTGAATGGCTTCCTTCATCCTAAAACTACCCGGATAATATTGGTTGATGGGTGGGTCGGTTCCTCTTTTGTCTCCAAGAAATATATCTAAGGATGGAAAGTTGTATAAAGGTTGAGGTTCCGGTTCATCAACATTAGGAAATTCCCTAGAACTAGGAGTAAGGTTATCACTACAAGTATTCAAACCTATATCCTCAAGTGGTGCCTGGTCCAAGGGTTCTACCTCCATCGGAATTCCTAAAGTTTCTTCTACTTCTTCCGGGTAAGTCACGGGTGGTGTGTGTGCCTCAAATGATGGTAGGACTTGTGGGGTACTTAGTGGGCTTGGGTTTTCTACTATCTCTTCCATCACATCAATATCACCTATGTGTTCATCTTGTATTATGGTAGTGCCTAACCATGACATGCAACTAGGTGGCTCAACTCTAACCTCATGTGTGTCGTATGTTTTGGTGAAATCTATGCCGCTCATGCAACTAGGTAGTTCAACACTAACCATATCATAATCTTGGTTTGATTCTAAATCCATGTTCTTAGAAACTAGGTCATCTCGCTCATACGAATCCACCAATTCTTTGAACTTATGGGTTATGGTTAGGAAGCTTTTCTCAAAATTCATCCAAAGGGTCTCACTAAAAGGAATTGATCCTGATAATGATCGTCTAATAGAAAACACACATTTATAAAATTCATCAAACCCATCTAACTTTACACCCATCTCCTCTTGTATATATCTAAGATCACTTAAAAATTCATTGGAACAATAGGAGGCAAATCGATCCGAGTAAATTAATTGTTCCTCTATAGTTAATGATCTAAATGGAATTTCATCCGCCATGGAGACAAATGAAAATGGTTTCACAAACAAAGGGCACAAAGAAAAAGATAGACTACAAGAAAGCTAATAAAAAGAAAATAAAAATCTCACTAAAAAGGAAACTAATGAGCAGACCTAATAAAAAGAAATTCTAACCTAGACAATAACTATTCCCCGGGCTGCGGCGCCAAAAACTTGATGCGCGGGAATTGCACCAGGCTTTACCTCTCGAGGGATCTCGAGAAGCTTACAACCCCCACCAGGCAATGTACCTGATCGTTGTAGTATAGTATAGTGACAAGTACCGGGGGATTGATCGTTCAGCTTAGGAATAGTGTCGCTAGGATTAGAAAACCTAAATACTAGTTCTAAAGGTGAGGGATGATTATTTTTGTATTTTATATTTTTTAGAAAGCAAGTAAAAATCTCGGGTTTGAAAGATTTGGGCGGAATTAGTTGCTAGTCAACTAACCCAATACTAAAGATGCAATCAAAATAAAATACTAGAAATGAAAATAAACTATATTATACTAAAGTTGTGAGCAATAAGTGGAGAAAATGTGTTAACTTAGATTTCACTACTCCCTAGACATCTTTTACACGTTAATTACTTGTTATAATTGCATGGATGACGGATCGTATTCCTTAATACCATTCATGGGGTGGCACACTTAACTCCCCAATTCTATGAGCTCTTATCTCCTCCTATACTATGCCCAGCACAACTATAGGGAATATAAACAGTGGCTCATGTATTAAATACAACCAATAAAGACCTAGTGCGCGTCGGTTCATGTTTCTTAAGACGTTCAAGCATGTTACCAATTGGAGATCTGCCAGTTTTCTTAAGCCTAACATATAAATCATTCATCCAAGACAAGAATAAACAAGTAATCAACACATAATTAACATCTAGGTTTCATTAGATCCAAGTAAACACAAGATAGATCTAGCCTAGCATGATGGAATTAAGACAAGAACAAGATATAGACAACCAACACATAGACATATTGATTGAATTAAAAGAACACTTATCTCAATTACACATGAAAGGTATCAAGGGCTTGGAACCCTTGAAAAACCTGTAAAATTCGCACCAAAATCGTACTTAGGGTTTCTCCAAAACTTCTCCTCTTTAATGTGTGAAAATTAGAAAACTATATATAGGAAAAGGGGTCTGACGGCGTCAAGACAAAGCTCGTGACGCCGTCACCTCGCCGCCAAAACTCTTCTCGGACTGCCTTGATCTACATTTGACGCCGTCATGTGATAATCATTTCCAGGCCGTCATGACTTTTACTCTTGACGCCCTATTTCATGACGCCGTCAATTCTCTACTGGACCGTCATGGAATTTTGCTCTTGACGCCGTCAGGATGTTACTCTTGACGCCGTCACCTACTGTTCCCAGCATGGAAAATTAAGACTTTGGCGTTTTCTTCACTTTTATGCTCAAAAAATGTCCGAATTACTTCCTTTTCCAGATTTCTCTCCCAAAGTACCTAAAATCACAAAAGGAACGATTTAGGGCAATATTTGATCAAATAAATTCAATTCCGGGCTTAAATGACCCCCTAAAAACGGATCATTTTTCGCCTCATCACTGGGATGTACCCCTCTTGCTACCCCTCAACGGCTACTTCTGGGTTAGATAGGCTGGGTAAAACCTGAATACAATTAAGCAAAAACCAACAACAAACAACAGCCAAGCACTTATGAAAGAATAAGCTGGGAACCAAGGTTTAAAGCTAGAAAAACTTGAAAACTTTAAATTGAGTGAATAAAAACAGATTACAACGTTAAAACTAAAGTTAGAACATACTTAAAACATAATAATAATAAAAAAAAAAAACAGAAAAGATAGATGCCTTTTAGGCTTACATACGACTCCTATTTATACTAAAAACTAACTAAGGGTCTTCAAGTGCTTCTTTGAACAAATCCCATCCTTTGAATTGCCATGAAACAATCTCAACCCTCCATTGCATTTTTGGCGCCAAGATGAGGTTGTGATTTGCCAACCTGGAGATAAAATATCTCAATGAGATTCAGAGGGAACAATTGGGAGGCTGGAGCAGGTATGTTAGGGGGCAGATGAGACAAACTCATGGGAGGTTGTGGCATTTTTGTCTATGGCTTTGTTTCTTGGGGAAGATGTGTTGTTTTGTTTGGTTCATGATCTTCTGGGGAGAGGTATAGGATATGGAGGCTGGAGTTTATTAGTAAAAAGGGTTAGATTGGTTGGGCTTATGTTTGGATTGGGTTGGGAAAAATTTGGGTTGTCTTTGGTTAATGGTTAAACATAGTTTTGGATTAATATCACACAACCATATTCAGAATTTACTCGACTTCGTCTTTAATATCACAGTATGCACAATTTGTTGTCGAGTCGTTCAAAAATGCACGTTTGTCGATCAAAATTGTATGTTTCCGCCCAGATTTCAATCCTTTGTACCTGAGACACATAAAAACACGAAACCAAGGATATCTATATTGTTTTTGGTCTTTTTTGTATTTTTTACGTATCAAAATGGTGGTGAAATGATGAGTATTTGCATACTTATCAATCCTCCACACTAAACTATTGCTAGTCCCTAGCAATATAGAATCCAAAAACAACCCGTTTTGAAAAATTAATGTATTTGATTTCTCTTTACAAAAAGCCATTACTTCTGGAGTAGCCAAATGTTTCAGTTCAAGTAAGAACTATGGTCCACTTGATAACCATGTGATTTTGAGCAAACCACCAGCTGTCAACGGATTTGATTTGTCTTTACCAATAGCCGTTTGCTTCTGGACTAGCCAACTCTTGATGGACATAGTCAACATCTTAGTGAGCTGATTACCAATTATGGTTTTCCACTGCCTTTACCACAAGCCATAATCTTGCGGGCTAGCCAACTTTTTCATTTTTTAGGATATGGCGAGTTGAGATACCATACAATTTTGGGCAAATTGTAAGCCATCAACGGATTTGAGTTATCTTTACCAAGAGCCGTTTGCTCCTGGATTAGCCAATCCCTTTTTCGGTTAGACTTGGCGGACTGATAACCACAAAAATTTTGAAATAAAGTGAATTTTTTTTTGAAATTTTGGGCCAAAAACGGGGGTTCTAGAGGATATAATGTGATAAAATTCGCTAGAATTCCCCCCCCCCCCCCCACACTTAGAATTGAATATTGTCCTCAATATTCAAAGTCCCGGCTATTATGCCAACTCTTTGAACGTAAAAAGATAATATTATAAGCTAACTGTGGAAATATCGTTTTGTAATTTTTCACTTTATTTATATGTACATACAATCACACATTTATATATATATATATATATATATATATATATATATATATATATATATATATATATATATATATATATATATATATATATATATATATATATATATATATATATACACATTGCAAAAGGCAGGGGATGGCCACTCCCCCCCACACTTAGGTGTTAGAAAGTAGAAAGAAATCAGAGATATGGGTGAAAACCCATATTGTGCTACTGTTTTTGTTTATCGAGTCGCTAGCTTGACTCGATCCCCGAATTTATTGGTCCATGGGGAAAGTTTGTAGGTCCAGGACAACAATGGGTGGTATGTCCCCTCCAAAATAATGCTTCAACCGATGCCCATTTACTTTAAAATTTGGACCGTCATTTTGAGACAACTCGACGGTACCATATGGAAAAACTTTGGCAACGGTGTAAGGTCCAGTCCAGCGGGTTTTAAGCTTACCCGAAAATATCTTCAATCTAGAGTTAAAAAGAAGGACTCGATCACCAACGTTGAAAACGCGGTTCTTGATTTTGGAGTCGTGGATCTTCTTTGTTTTCTCTTTATAGAATAAAAAGTTTTCGTATGCTTGATCACGAAGTTCATTTAGTTCATTGAGTTGAACTTTCCTATGATCACCCGCGGACTTGAGATCGAAATTTGCATTCTTTAAAGCCCAATAGGCTTTGTGCTCGAGTTCAATCGGTAGATGACACGCTTTTCCATACACGAGCTGGTAGGGAGTACACCCTATGGGTGTTTTATAAGCCGTTCGAAAAGCCCATAGAGCGTCATCTAACTTGTCCGACCAAGAGGCGTGGTTTTCGCCTACGGTCCTTTCAAGAATTCTTTTTAAACCACTGTTTGAAACCTCCACTTGCCCACTTGTTTGTGGGTGATAAGTGGTAGCAAGTCGGTGAGTGACACCATTCTTGAGCATGACTTTTGCAAATTGGTCATTGCAAAAGTGAGTACGGCGATCACTAATGATAGCGCGGGGAGTTCCAAACCTAGCAAAGAGTGATTTTAAAAAACTTTACAACTACTCGGGCATCGTTGGTTGGGAGAGTTTTGGCTTCGACCCATTTTGACAAATAGTCAATGGCCACGAGTATGTACTTGTTCTCTCGTGAAGACGGGAATGGCCCCATAAAGTCTATGCCTCAAACATCGAAGATTTCACAAACTTGGATGACATTTTGTGGCATTTCATCCCGTTGTGTTTTCTTTCCTTGACGTTGACACGAGTCACAAGATTTGACTGGTCATGGGCGTCTTTGTATATTGTGGGCCAATAAAAACCCGAATCAAATACTTTTTGAGCGGTGTAGTTCGGGCCATGATGTCCCCTGGCGGGTCCATTATGACAAGCCCTAAGAATTTCCATGGCTTCTTGGCCATGAACACACCTACGAATGACCTGATCCGCGCAAATTTTGAATAAATAGGGATCTTCCCAAAAGTAATGATTCAAATCTTTGAAAAATTTGCTCTTTTGGTGGGACGACATCCCTTTCACAACGAAATTCCCCGCATGATAGTTTGCAAAGTCGGCAAACCATGGGGTACTAGAGTCACCACGACGAGAAATCACATTAAGTGTCTCAGGAGGAAACGTTTCATTTATTTCCTTTTTCTCAAGGACACTTTGATGAGGGTTTTCCAATCGGGAAAGATGGTCAGCAGCGAGGTTCTCGGCTCCTTTCTTATCACGAATAATGATATCAAACTCTTGTAGGAGGAGAACCCAACGGAGCAATCTCGGCTTTGCATCTTGCTTGGCAAAGAGATATTTTAGAGCCGAGTGATCCGTGTACACTATGCATTTAGTCAAGATTAAGTATGGCCGAAACTTCTCAAACGCATACACCACGGCTAGTAATTCTTTTTCCATTGTGGTGTAGTGAGCTTGAGCTTCGGTCAAGGTTTTGCTTGCATAATGAATTGGCTGAAAGTGTTTGGTTTTTCGTTGCCCCAAGACCGCACCTATGGCAAAGTCACTTTCATCACACATAAGTTCGAAAGGTAGGTCCCAATCGGGGGCAACTAGAATTGGTGCCTCGGTGAGCTTTCTCTTGAGAGTTTGAAAAGCTTCGATGCACTCAGCAGAAAAGACAAACGGAGTCTCTTTTTCAAGAAGTCGGGTCATAGGCCTAACTATCTTTGAGAAATCTTGAATGAATCTACGATAGAAGCCGGCATGACCCTAAAAACTCCGAACACCTTTAACAGTCGTGGGAGGAGGAAGTTTAGCAATGACATCGATTTTAGCTTTGTCAACCTCAATCCCGCTTTTAGAGATTTTATGGCCAAGGACAATTCCTTCCTTGACCATGAAATGACTTTTCTCCCAATTTAGACTAAGACTGGTGTCTTCACACCTTTGAAACATTTTGTCTAAATTGGTGAGACATGATTTGAATGAATTCCCAATGACCGAAAAATCATCCATGAAGACCTCCATTGTTTTCTCGATCATGTCGTGAAAAATGGCCATCATGCATCTTTGAAACGTGCCCGGAGCATTGCACAAGCCAAAAGGCATGCGTCGATAAGCAAATGTTCCATACGGACACGTGAAAGTCGTTTTTTCTTGATCTTGAGGATCGATGGGAATTTGGAAGTAACCCGAAAAACCGTCAAGGAAACAATAGTATTCGTTTCCCGCCAATCTTTCGAGCATTTGATCCATGAAATGTAGAGGAAAGTGGTCTTTGCGGGTGGCGTCATTCAACTTTTGATAGTCAATACAAACACGCCAACCCGTTACCAATCGAGTAGGAATCAACTCATGATCATCATTTTGAACAACCGTAATACCACCCTTCTTAGGTACACAATGAATCGGACTAACCCAAGGACTATCCGATATAGGGTAAATCAATCCGGCATCAAGAAGTTTTATGACTTCTTGCTTGATTACTTCATGGATTTTTGGATTTACCCTTCTTTGTTGTTGAACCGCTGGTTTAAAGTCATCCTCCATCAAAATCTTGTGCATACAAAATTCCGGGTTAATACCCTTGATGTCGGAAAGTCTCCAAGCAATCGCTCGCTTGTGTGACTTTAAAACCTTGAGAAGAGCGGCTTTATTTTCCTCATTCAAGTCTTTGGCAATTATAACGGGAAACTTATCGTCACCCTCTAAAAATGCATACTCGAGGTGAGGTGGAAGTTCCTTGAGTTCGACCTCGGGAAAGTCATCAGTTTTTTCAACATTTTTGACTTCCTCGTCATGAAGTTCTTTTGGAGGAAGAGATGATGGATCATCATTAAGCAACTTCTCAAGGAGAAGTATGTCTTCCTCGGGATTGATAGAATCATGATCAACATGAGAATCACATGATAAACAAGCTTCAATCTCTTCCAAAATGAAGTCACCTCCCTCAAAAGGAGTGAGAGAGGGGGAAGAGACATCGATGGTAGAATTAATTGATCCTTGCCCATTTAACACTTCTTCAAAGTATTCATCGTATGCAATATCGATGACATCAATTTGGTTAATTGCTTCTCGTTCAAGGTCGAGAAGAACTTTTGAAGTGTTTTCAATGTTAATGACCAATTTTTCATCGCCATCTCTTAGAGTCATTTCACCTTCGAAGACGTCGATTAATGCACGAGCCGTTTTCAAGAATGGTCTTCCCAAAATAAAGGGAACACGAGGATCGGCATCGAAATCAACGACCACGAAGTCGACAGGGAAATGGAACTTCCCAACCTTCACGAAGACATCTTCAGCAATACCCTTCGGAACCGTAACCGTTCGGGTTGCTAATTCAAGAGTCATTCGTGTTGGTGTAAGCTCGGGAAGTGAAAGCTTTTGCCAAATAGAGAAAGGCATGAGATTTATGCTAGCGCCAAGATCGGCCAAGGCGAATGATGCGTGGGAATCGCAACAGGCTTTACCTCTCGAGGGATCTCGAGAAGCTTACAACCCCCACCAGGCAGTGTACCTGATCGTTGTAGTATAGTATAGTGACAAGTACCGGGGGATTGATTGTTCAGCTTAGGAATAGTGTCGCTAGGATTAGAAAGCCTAAATACTAGTTCTAAAGATGAGAGATGATTATTTTTGTGTTTTCATATTTTATGGAAAGCAAATTAAAATCTTGGGTTTGAAGGATTTGGGCGGAATTAGTTGCTAATCAACTAACCCAATACTAAGATGCAATCAAAATAAAATACTGAAAATGAAAATAAAGTAATTTATACTAAGGTTGTGAGCAGTAATTGGAGAAAATGTGTTTACTTAGATTTCACTACTCCCTAGATATCTTTTACACGTTAATTACTTGTTATAATTGCATGGATGACAGATCGTATTCCTTAATACCATTCATGGGGTGGCACACATAACTCCCCAATTCTATGAGCTCTTATCTCCTCCTACACCATGCCCAGCACAACTATAGGGATTGTAAACAGTGGCTCATGCATTAAATACAACCCATAAAGACCTAGTGCGCGTTGGTTCATGTTTCTTAAGACGTTCAAGCATGTTACCAATTGGAGATCTGCAAGTTTTCTTAAGCCTAACATATAAATCATTCATCCAAGACAAGAATAAACAAGTAATTAACACATAATCAATATCTAGGTTTCATTAGATCTAAGCAAACACAAGATAGATCTAGCCTAGCATGATGGAATTAAGACAAGAACAAGATATAGACAACCAACACATAGACATATTGATTGAATTAGAAGAACACTTGTCTTGATTGATCATGCAAGGTATCAAGGGGTTGGAACCCTTGAAAAACCTGTAAAGTTACACCAAAATCGTACTTAGGGTTTCTCCCAAAACTTCTCTCTTTAAATGTGAAAAATTAGAAAACTATATATAGAAAAAGGGGTCTGACGGCGTCAAGACCAAATAGGTGACGCCGTCACCTCGCCGCCAATACAATCCTCGGACTGCCTAGATCTACATTTGACGCCGTCAAGAACAATTTATTTCCAGGCCGTCATGACTTTTACTCTTGACGCCCTACCTTCATGAAGCCATCAAAACTCTTCTGGGTCGTCATGGAATTTTACTCTTGATGCCGTCAGGGAACTCCTCTTGACGCCGTCATGCACTGTTCCCAGCATGGAAAATTAAGACTTTGGCGTTTTTTTCACTTTTATGCTCCAAAAACGTCCGAATTGCTTCCTTTTCCAGATTTCACTCCCAAAGTACCTAAAATCACAAAAGGAACGATTTAGGGCAATATTTGATCAAATAAATTCGAATTCGGGGTTAAATGACCCCCTAAAAACGGATCATTTTTCGCCTCATCAGCGAAGTATTCTTCCAGCTTTTGGAAATAACAAGGAATGGGAAATTTCCCGGGGTCTCCTAACTTTTCAGGAAGTTTCTTTAGAAGCATCGCCGAACAATTCTCATTCAAACGAGTTTTGGTGAGTTCAAATAATTTCTCTTTGTTACTTAGAAGACTCTTGAAAGTGGAAGCAAACTTGGGCACGTAGAGAAGAGCATCCGCGAAACTAATATCGAAGTGTAACTTTTGAAATATCTCAAGAAACTTCTTCATTTGATCATTAGTTTGCTCACGGAGTTTTTGATCATTAAGCCTTGAAGGATACGGGATCGAAGGCTTAGGAATGCTCTTAGGAAAAGAAAATTCGGGAATTGAAGTTGGATCGGCCGAGGGTTGGACGTGTGCGGTACTTCATGAGCTTGGGGGTTGCACTTTGTCCTTTGTAACCTTGGGTTCTCGTTCCATTTCCTTCAAAGGTGGAGGAATAGGAGTCGATGGTCCATTTACTACTTTACCACTACGAGTGGAAATAGCTTTCAATTCACCCTTCGGGTTGGGAATGGTGTTTCCCGGGAGAGTACCCGAAGTAGAAGCTTGATTCATTTGATTCATAAGACTAGCAAACATGTTCTCAATCTTACTTTGAGATTGTTCAATCTTGTGATTAGTGTTTCGAAGTTCATTCTTAAGCTCATTTCCTTGTCTCGACATTGAAGATTGAAAATCATTCTTCAAAGTATTGATTTGGTTTTGCATTCCCCTCATGTTAGCTTCATTTGCTTTGATGTAATTAGCAAGTTCATTTGAAGCAACACTAGGAGCTTGGTGATTATGAGCTTGAAAACCTTGATTGAAGTTTCCCCCTTGATTTGAAAATTGATTATTGGGGGCATGGAATTGATTTTGAACATTTTGATTTCTTTATTGATTTTGATTGAATCGATTTGGATTATTGGGTTGAGAAAAATCGGGTGGACCACCTTGGTTGCTAGCACGGTAGTTTGGCTCTATTTGAGGACGGTATTGATTACCTCCTTGATTAGAATTACCGGCTATCGCATTTACTTCAAATGGATTGCCATCGGTGGTGGTACAATTGTAATATGCGTGTGGACCACCACAAGTTACATAAACTTCAACCTTTTTGACTTCGGCAGGTTGAGGAGAAACTTTCTTATTTTTTGTAAGAACCAAAGCATGAATAGCTTCCGTGAGTTTGTCAAGCCTAGCATCGGTGCTAGATTGAGCCACGGGTGATGAGGTAGAAGGACTAACATTCACTTGAGAAACAACCGGCTTGCTTCGTGGAATGCGGACCTTAGACTTATTATCGATGATTACTAAAGCATCCTTTGTGGTTCGATTCAAGAAATTACCACCCACGGAGGCATTTAGAGAGTCTTGATCAATTTGGCTCACACCATTATAGAAAGTGTCGAGTTGCATTAACTCGGAGAAACCATGATGAGGACATTTACGAAGCATATCCTTATAACGGTCCCATGCCTCACCGAATGATTCATCGAATTTCTGCGTGAATTTCATGATCTCATTCTTGAGGGTCGTGGTTTTCTAAGGAGGAAAGAATTCATTCACAAACTTGTTAACCAAATCTTCCCATGTTTCAATTGATCGAGGGGGTTGTTTGTCAAGCCAATTTTTGGCTGCCCCATCGAGGGAAAACGGGAAGAGAAGAAGTTTGATTGCCTCCTCAGGGACATTTTTTGCATTTGATGGTGGATGTGATTTTATTGAACCATCGAATGTGATCTTGAGGATTGTCCCTTTCAAAACCGTAGAATTGACGCGAGGTGACAAGGTTTATCAACCCCATTTTAAGCTCAAAGTTGTCAGCCACGAATGCTGGAACCACGATAGCATCTCCGTAACCCTCGATGGGTGCTTGGAGAAGCTCATTCATAGTGGGCTCAGCCGCCATGGTAGGAATAGTACGAATCTCGGGTTCAACTATTTCGGATAATCTTCGGGTACGTCTTCGAGAAATTTTGACGAGTTCAAGTAAAGGGCTTTAACGTAGACGAACGAGAATAACTCAATTAAAACAGACCAACTCAAAAAGACAAGTTGAACTTAAACCAATGATCACAATTGAATGGCTTCTTTGAAAAAGGTACATCACTCACAAGGATACAATGGGTTTTAATCTTTGTTGGGAACTTATTATGTTCACACCCCCAGTTGGTAGGTGTTCTGCCTTGGTTTGCCACGGTAATATTTTATGTTTTTATTATCAAGGAAACAAAAAATGTTTTTGGTTTTTATATTTTACATATATATATACAAAGAAAAAGGAAAATATTTTTGTGTTTTATATTTTATGAAAGCGATAACTTCTTGACGATGGATCTACAAGTCACTAATCGTTAAAACCTTAACGATATTTTCGCAACACAACCTCCCCGGCAGCGGCGTCAAAATTGATACGTTCGTAGAACAGGTATCAAATAAATACATATAAAATACGCTTGGAATTGACTAGTCAACCCTTGTGAAAAGGCAGACGTGTAGAACCCGTGAATACTCTATATATATATATATGAGATACCAGGCAAGTGATCACCCGGGTCGTGTCCCAACGAGGTGTGATTGGAGAATATCGTTTGAGGCTCGGAATTAAAGTGCTTGTAAGGATGAGATTTTTATTATTTGGTATTGTGGAATAACAATGCAAAGCAAATACTAAAGATGCACGTCTTAATCAAAAGTAATGTCAACGCGCAATATAAAAAGTGAAATCTATGCACGACTACTTCTACGGGCATACAACTAATTCCCTAAGTATTAGGTAACAAAAGAAAATTTTAGAAAAGAATATAATTTGTTAAAAATTCTAATTATCGTTGATTGAAGGCTATTTAACACTAACTAAACTCTAATTAGTTCAAAGAAAATAGTAGCTAAGCAATATGAGCTATCAAGCACAAACCAAGTCAATCATACATAAGCACAATATTTAAACAACTTAAGCAAACCAATAACTACAATTACCAGACAAGTATCAACCAGGAAAAAAAATGCAACAGAATGAGATTTCTAGTTAGAGCGATATTAAAGATACTAGCGGATATCACAATACCTATAAGCTAATATAATGTAAATTGCAGGCTGAAATCAAGATAAACGCACATACACACAATCATAGGTGATCAAAAGAGCTCAAAACAGTAATCAAATAAGCAGAAAATCAAACAACGACTAGGGATCATAGAAACTCAGTTATCCTAGATGCTTGTAGAAGAATCAGAAGGCTTATGGGAGCAACGAAAAGATTAAAATAAGCTAGCGAAACAAGCTACTAAACCTAAGCAAATAATAACTTAAACAAGTCGGTACTAAAGGCTATTCAAATCACCAAGATACAAGAAATTGCTCAAGCATCAAGTGAGATATAATCTAGTGAAAATGGCTGAAAACCGATAATACCTTAAGTGAGATTTGGAAATATAGCAGTTAGCCAAAATAAGCTCATAAGCTAAAACAAGGGCATACTCAAATTGGAACAATCACAAGCAATCATAAGTAATCTCATATCATCATTCAACAAACTACAACAAGCTGAAGCAAGAATCAACTTAGTTTAGTTCTATGTACTGGTTTAACTGAGTTAATATCTGACCAGAGTAGGCGACTAGGAGGCTGAATATAAACAAGCAAACGAGCATGATACTTCAATCAAGTGAAAGATCTCACAAGCAGGTACTAGCGGCTTGTCAAAACAACAAAAATATCAATAAATCCTCAGTCCAGGAACCAGGTATGGGTTTATTCCTAAAGCGATATCAACGAATTTAGCAAATATTACAATAACTTTTAAGTTAACACAACAGAATTAGAGCTTAATATGGAGTGATGAACGCATTCAGATATATTATGTATGATTATACTAAAAGTTGAAAACTAGAATATGACACCTTCAACGTTAACTGATCACAGATGAGTAATGCTTCTACTAGTACCAAGCTTATCAATAATAAGTTGGGATGTACCCCTCTTGCTACCCCTCAACGGCTACTTCTGGGTTAGATAGGCTGGGTAAAACCTGAATACAATTAAGCAAAAACCAACAACAAGCAACAGCCAAGCACTTATGAAAGAATAAGCTCGGAACCAAGGTTTAAAGCTAGAAAAACTTGAAAACTTTAAATTGACTGAATAAAAACAGATTACAACATTAAAACTAAAGTTAGAACATACTTAAAACATAATAAAAAAACAGAAAAGATAGATGCCTTTTAGGCTTACATACGACTCCTATTTATACTAAAAACTAACTAGGGGTCTTCAAGTGCTTCTTTGAACAAATCCCATCCCTTGAATTGCCATGAAACAATCTCAGCCCTCCATTGCATTTTTGGCGCCAAGATGAGGTTGTGATTTTCCAACCTGGAGATAAAATATCTCAATGAGATTCAGAGGGAACAATTGGGAGGCTGGAGCAGGTATGTTAGGGGGTAGAGGAGACAAACTCATGGGAGGTTGTGGCATTTTTGTCCATGGCTTTGTTTCATGGGGAAGATGTGTTGTTTTGTTTGGTTCATGATCTTCTGGGGAGAGGTGTAGGATATGGAGGCTGGAGTTTATTACTAAAAAGGGTTGGATTGGTTGGGCTTATGTTTGGATTGGGTTGGGAAAGATTTGGGCTGTCTTTGGTTAATGGTTAAGCATAGTTTTGGATTAATATCACACAACCATATTCAGAATTTACTCGACTTCGTCTTTAATATCACAGTATGCACAATTTGTTGTCGAGTCATTCAAATGCACGTTTATCGATCAAAATTGTATGTTTCCACCCAGATTTCAATCCTTTGTACCTGAGACACATAAAAACACGAAACCAAGGATATCTATATTGTTTTTGGTTTTTTTTTTGTATTTTTTACGTATCAAAATGGCGGTGAAATGATGAGTATTTGCATACTCATCAGTCTACAAGGACTCTTTTTCCTTGCCCTTCGTCCACGCCCCGAGTATCCAACTCGAGTGTTTCTTTCACTAGTCAACAAGCTCCTTTCACCGGTGGAGAAAACCTTACACGTCGCTTACGCGATTACTGAAACTAAGCTAGATGTCGAGTTTGTTTACAAGGGTACAACCACTCCCGTTAGTTCTTTTACAAGGGTACAACAACTCCCGTCACACTATGTATTTTAAGGCCTAAAATACTAACCGATCACAACTGAAAATACACAATCAAATGAAGTGTAAACTACACAAAGTTTACACGATGCTAAGCTAATAAGTCTTCCAACGTTGTGTTGAATACTTGTAACTTTATATGTACTTGTGAACTTCTTTGCTACAAAAGAAACTTCACACAAAATGAAATGTTAAAGGGTTAGATGAATGATATGAATGTGTATGTGTAAAATGTAATGAGAAGTGATAAAACAAAAATCTAAGAAGTGGCTTGGTATTTATAGCAAGACCTTCAGCAGCTCTGGCGGATACGGCGGAACCCTTAGATGGGTTCCGCCCGTGTACCTCCAAGGTTCCGCCAGGCTGACAGTAGGTTTTGCAATAAATCTTTCCAAACCAACCAAAGTCACATCAACTTATTTTAGTCAAACACTTACTTGTGTAAGAAAATTTATGATGAGTCAAACACACAAACTTACCATGAATGCATGATGTGATGTTAACATTTACTATATTAAGAAATATGTAAATGTAATGTTTTTGTATTTTAAGAAATATAAAAAGTGGTGTGTTTTATATGAAATGTAAATGTAGCAAATGTCTAATTATGCAAGTCTTTAAACTAAAATTATGTTTTACTAAAAACTAAAGTTTACACTTTGTCGTTAACAAAACTTAGCGAAGATCGTAATATAAATAACGTTTTTAGGCGATATTTGTATTAACAATCTCCCTATTTTTGTTGATGACAAAACATAAACTTTGTTTTTAAGTAACTCACAAATTTTTAGTGTTTAAGACTTAAAAAAAATGTTATATTAAACTTGTTTTACTTAAGTGATGAAAATCATTTTAAGTTTATAAGTTTATATATATTTCTCCCCCTTTTTGTCGAAATAAAAAGAAGAGTAGCGAAGCGAAACTATGCACGTGCTCCCCCTTGGTCGATACTCCCCTAAAAGGAGTGCCAAGATGAGAAACATGGATTTTGAACCTACAAAAAATGGTTAGTTGATGATAATGACACATAATCAAGCTTGTAGTTACGACACTATATGAGAATATAAGCAACCACAATCACAACTCAAATATCAACCAACAATGCAAATAAGATAGTAGTAAAAGATGTCATTTCAAGTAAAATTTGACTTTATAAAAGTCAAAGACAAGAAATGAAAAATATCCTCCTACTTCTAAAAATAAAAATAAAAGATAAAAAATAACCAAGAAATAAAAGAAAAATAAAATCCTACTTTTATAAGTAGAAGTCATTCAACACATTTCCTAAATGGGGCAAAAGGCCTCAAAACTTAGTCTAGGATTGGTTTGGGTGGGAAAGAGCATCCAAACGCTCGATGATGTGTTGTATAGCAAAGCGGGTTTCATCTTGAAATTGGTGAAGCAACATCTTGATGCTCTCACCTATTTGGAGCATTTGCTCACATTGTGAGCAAACATGGTGATGAGTGGGTGGAAATGGGTCGTTTGATGACGGTGGTGGTGGTGGGTTGTTGTTGGTTTCTTGAGTGGAGGATGGGTTTGGTATGGAGTCAAGCAAGGTCGTTTGAAATTCTATTGCATGATGGAGGTGATTTTCGACCATACTTTGAATTTCCTCATAAGAAGGAAAGAAAGACTCAAAGAATTGGGATTCGGAATGTGGTGGTGTTGGGTGATCATGTTGTTCAAACTTAGGTTCTCCATATAGAGGACCGTGGATGTCTTTAAACATAGGGTGAAACAACAATGGTTTTGGGTGGTGGTACTCTTGTTGTGGTGGTTAGTTGTGGTCAAAAGGCTCATTTTGGTTAGGCAATGGCCTTGGTTTTTCATTTGTCAAAGGTGGTGGATTTGTTGATCTTGGTGGAAGATCATTGAGATCTTGTACAAAAGGATGTGGTGATGTTGGAGGAGACCCAAATAACTCCATTGGTTCAAGTTTAGGTAGTGTTGATGGTGATGGAGTTTTGGATGTTTGGATTGGTGCACTTGGTGGAGTTGGGTCAATGGGTGATTTTTTTGGAGGTGGAGTAGTGAGCTCATTAGGTCCTTTGGGTGATGGAGATGGAGATGCAAGGTTTAGAAAATGTTCATTTTTTATGGGTGAGGAGAATTCATCCGAGGATGAAGAACTTAAGTTGATTGTGTGATTTGACCAAAGTGGTTTGACACTTATGCGGGCGCTTCTCCGAATGGGTCGAGATGGTTGAGAGGTGATTGTTGACTTTGTCATTGTAAAAATGGTTGATTAGAGGTTTAGGATCAGAGATTGTGATGGTGATGGTGTGATTTGAGGGTGTTCTAAGATGGTTAAATTTATAGAGGTGAAGAAGTATGGGAAGGAGTGTTTGGATTTGATGTTTTACCATACAAAAATGGAGGTTGCTAATGATTTGGAAGATTAATGAGGGTTGTCAAATTGAGTGAGATCTAAGCCAAGAAGAAGGTGATGGGTTCAGTGAGGATGACAATAACTCACTGAACCCCAAGACTCCTCAACAACTATCATGGTACTGAAGACTGATGACTTAAAGACTGAAGTTTTGGCGGGACTGGGCAGGAAAGTTTGAACTGTTTCACTAAAGTGCTTTATCACTTTAAGGTCAAAATTTCCCCAAATGGTTAAAACCAGGCTGTCATCAGAAAGTGCCTTTTGGACTTAACCCAAAGAAGTTTCCCTTGCCAGAGAATAAAATCTATCAAGATTTTATTAAGGAACACTTAGGTCTATTGTATAATAGAGTTGTTCATATTGTGTATAAATAGGTAGCATAAGTGAGGAGTAAAAGTTGACAAGTTTATGCAATTAATGCAAAGCATTCACAAACCACTTTTACTCCTCTAAAGAACAACATAGCCCCTGAGATAGCTCAGTGGGTCCTTAGTTATCACTCAACATTGTTTTAAGTTTAGAGAGGAGTCTATACCACACTTGTCATTTTCAATCCCAAGTGTTATTCCGCAAACACTTGGGTACGATTCTTTTTTATTAGCTTCTAATAAAGAATTAAACGTTGAAAAATATTGTCTCTTATGTTTACGTTGCTTTATTGTTAATCATTTATACATCTTTGTTAAAAGTCATACAACTTGGTTACATTAGCTTTTTAGTTACTGTTAACCAAGTAAAAGGGACCAACAAGTGGTATCAGAGCCTCTGGTTTGTAAAACTTAAACCTGTTTTCAAAACTTAAGAGTGCTCAAGTTTTTAAAATCAAGATCCTACTATGACTGACATAGATGTTCCCCAACTTGTCGACAAAAGGGTGAAAGTTATTCAGCAACTGCCCCTCGACTTGAAGTTGGCAAATTTAATAAGTGAAAAAAGCGAATGCTTTGCTATTTAACTGGGATGGAACCATATTACATTAAGTTGATTAATGATGGTTCATATGTCCCAACAACAGCCCAAGGTTTAATCAAACCTGAAGCTCAGTGGACCCCAAATGAAAGGAGGGTGGTCAATCAAGACCAGCGCCTGAAAAGCATCATTATATCGTGCCTTCCTGATGATATAATGGAATCAGTGATCAATTGTCCCACTGCCCAGCAGACATGGACTGACCTGGTTCATAGCTATGAAGGGCCTTCTGATACCAAAGAGAATAGAATCATGGACCTGAAGCTTGAATTCAATACCTTCAGGGCCAATGATTCTGAAAGTCTCTCTGAGACTTATACTCGGCATAAGACCCTCCTGAATGAGCTGACCAATGATGGTGTTATTCTGTCAAAGCATGAGATCAATGTTGGCTTTGTCAACAGTCTCCCTGAGAAGTGGTTAAACTTCTCTCAGGGACTGAGAAATGCAAACCACATTCAGAACCTTGTGCTCCCTGCTATTTATGGGAAGTTTGTCTATGAAGACAATCTTATCACCAGGAGATACCCTGGTAAAGCTCAGGAGACCAAAAAGCCCTTGACAATTTCACCCATATTAACTGCTTTCTATTCCAAAGGTGTTATGCAGGATTTTCAAGATGGATCTGATGATGAGGTTGACCAAAAAACCAGTGAGGAGTACCTAAATGATCTTCAAATTGAATTTCATGAAAGGGCACTCCTTGCTAATTCAAAAAGATTTTTTAAGAAAAACAAATTCCCTTCAAAGGCAAATGAAAACACTGAATGTTTTAAATGTGGCAAAATGGGCCATTTTGCTAAAGATTGTTTTTCAAAAACAACCTCAAAACCATCTTTCAAATTTTCAGGAAATAACTCTTTTTCAGGCCCCAGCAAATTTCAACCAAAAATGCTTCAATCTAGTCAAAGATTTGAAAAAGTCCCTCAAATTGACTTTGAAGCCAAGTAAAGAAAGGCAAAAGCTAAACTTGCCCTTCTTGAATCATCCTCAACAGTCTCTCAGCCTCCTCAGGCTCCAAAGCCTTCTCAAGCCAAGAACAAAGGGCTTGTTGCTGAAACATATGACTGGGATGAGGTTGAAGTGTCCTCTGATGATGATGAAGTTCACATCAGTGCCCTAATGGCCCTATCAGATGACAACAAGCTTGCTGTGGGGAAGAGTCATGCAAGAAATGGTGAATGGGTTAACATCACTATGAGGAAGGTAAACCTTTTACTTTCTATGGATGATAATGATGATTGGAAATCTTACTTAGATTATGTTAATGTTGATCTTAAGTATGTTGAAGAGCAAAGACTTAATTTGTTTTCAAAATTTAACAAACTTAGTTTTGAATTAAATCATAGTAGAGATGAACTACTTGCTTTAAAACAAGCCAAGCTTGAAAGTGTTACACTTCAAATTCAAAACTCTGAACTTGTAAAACAAAATCAAGCTCTTCAGGAAGAACTTAAGAAAGAAAAGGATGTTATTTAGAAATGGACTGATGAGGCGAAAAATGATCCGTTTTTAGGGGGTCATTTAAGCCCGAATCCGAATTTATTTGATCAAATATTGCCCTAAATCGTTCCTTTTGTGATTTTAGGTACTTTGGGAGTGAAATCTGGAAAAGGAAGCAATTCGGACGTTTTTGGAGCATAAAAGTGAAGAAAACGCCAAAGTCTTAATTTTCCATGCTGGGAACAGTGCATGACGGCGTCAAAAGTAGTTCCCTGACGGCGTCAAGAGTAAAATTCCATGACGACCCAGAAGAGTTTTGACGGCGTCATGAAGGTAGGGCGTCAAGAGTAAAAGTCATGACGGCCTGGAAATGTTTTGTACTTGACGGCGTCAAATGTAGATCTAGGCAGTCCGAGGATTGTTTTGGCGGCGAGGTGACGGCGTCACCTATTTGGTCTTGACGCCGTCAGACCCCTTTTTCTATATATAGTTTTCTAGTTTTTCACATATAAAGAGAGAAGTTTTGGGAGAAACCCTAAGGACGATTTTGGTGTAACTTTACAGGTTTTTCAAGGGTTCCAACCCCTTGATACCTTGCATGATTAATCAAGATAAGTATTCTTCTAATTCAATCAATATGTCTATATGTTGGTTGTCTATATCATGTTCTTGTCTTAATTCTATCATGCTAGGCTAGATCTATCTTGTGTTTGCTTAGATCTAATGAAACCTAGATATTGATTATGTGTTAATTACTTGTTTATTCTTGTCTTGGATGAATGATTTATATGTTAGGCTTAAGAAAACTGGCAGATCTCTAATTGGTAACATGCTTGAACGTCTTAAGAAACATGAACCAACGCGCACTAGGTCTTTATTGGTTGTATTTAAGGCATGAGCCACTGTTTACAATCCCTATAGTTGTGCTGGGCATGGTGTAGGAGGAGATAAGAGCTCATAGAATTGGGGAGTTATGTGTGCCACCCCATGAATGGTATTAAGGAATACGATCCGTCATCCATGCAATTATGACAAGTAATTAACGTATAAAAGATATCTAGGGAGTAGTGAAATCTAAGTAAACACATTTTCTCCAATTACTGCTCACAACCTTAGTATAAATTAGTTTATTTTCATTTCTAGTATTTTATTTTGATTGCATCTTAGTATTGGGTTAGTTGAATAGCAACTAATTCCGCCCAAATCCTTCCAACCCGAGATTTTAATTTGCTTTCCATAAAATATAAAAACACAAAAAATAATCATCCCTCACCTTTAGAACTAGTATTTAGGCTCTCTAATCCTAGCGACACTATTCCTAAGCTGAACGATCAATCCCCCGGTACTTGTCACTATACTATACTACAAGGATCAGGTACACTGCCTGGTGGGGGTTGTAAGCTTCTCGAGATCCCTTGAGAGTTAAAGCCTGTTGCGATTCCCACGCATCATGGACTCGGAAAAATCCCAAACTTTATGAAACACTGAGTCTCACACCCTGCTCCAAAAAGGCTGGTATGGGTGATGATCAACTTACTGAAGTTTCTGGGGAGAGTAGCCATTCAACAACTTTTCTGTCAGCCAACATACTTTCTAGCAAAGAACTTGCTCCTAAACCCAGTGATTGGATTGAAAGAAACAATCCTGACAGTAAGATGACAAATTTTAATACTGGAAGAATCCTGGAGCCTGAAAGTCAGGCTATCAAGGAGCTTCTAGGAGTCACTGATGAACTTAGTCCTACTGAGTCCATCACTGAGTCTAAGTCTGATTCACCACTCCCTCCACTGAAACATCTTCAGGAAGCTGAACCCAATTCTGATCTTGCACCATTAGTCTATCAACCCCACTCTCGTAAGGAGAAATCAGGGTTAGGAAAGACCTACTCCTGCACCCACTGAACACCAAACACCTTCAGTTCCTACTGAAGTGAAATCTGAAAGCACTGACACAAAGGTTGATCAGCTTACTGAACTTGTCAGGATGCTGAGTGAGAAAATTAAGTCCACTAAAAAACCCTCGGACTCAAAATCTAATAGGCCCTCAGTATCCTCAAGTTCTTCCAAACCAAAAACCAAACCCTGACCTTCAGGGAGATGTGAACTGTGCAATTATCCAAATCACAGCACTGATAAATGCTACAGAGTCATGTTTTGCATGATATGCAAACAAGAGGACCACAGAACTTGTGATCACATCCCCCACATTGCTTCTTTAAAAGCAAGAGGTCTATACAAAACTCAAGGCCATCAATATGCCACACCTTCCAAACAAAGACTGAAGGCTAAGCCTTTCTTGCCATGTCCTCACTGTGGTTTCAATGATCATCTTCCTGATGATTCTATGATGAAAAATTGCTGTGACATCTGTGGAGATCCCTCCCATGAAACCAAGGGACATGACAAATTCATTCAGTCTAGAAGGAAAAACCTCACCAACACTTCTCAGTCACCTAAGGCATCAACCTCCACAAAATGTAAAACATGTGGAAGCTCAGGTCACACAACTTCAGACCATGATTCATTAGCTGAGTTCAAAAAGTCCCTGAAGACTAAGCCCACTAGAAAGTGGGTCAACAAGAAAAACTAACCCAGTTTACTATTTGTGGAGAAACACATCAAGGATCCTACTTGGCATCTAGACAGTGGATGCTCCAGAAGTATGACTGGTGTGAAAAGTTATCTACACAAATATGTGGAAGAACCAGGACCCAAAGTAGTATTTGGTGATAACTCATCAGCTCCCACTGAAGGTTATGGTTTAGTAACTGCAATGGTATAGTTCTTACAAGAATAGCTTATGTTAATGGTCTCAAGTACAACCTGATAAGTGTTTCCCAACTATGTGATGCCAAATACATAGTGCAGTTTGATGACAAGAGAGGGACCATCTTTAATGCCAATAAGGAAGTTGTGTTGATTGCCCCCAGGAGGGATGATGTATATGTTCTAGACATGTCATCCCTGACTCAAAATGGGACTTGTCTATTCTCAAAAGCAAGTGAGACAATCAGCTGGCTATGGCATAGGAGACTCTTTCATCTCAACTTCAAGAGCATCAACAACCTGGCCAAACAGAACAAAGTTCTGGGCCTTCCATCCCTGGTGTATACCAAAGACAAGCCTTGTTCTGCTTGTGAAAAAGGAAAACACCACAGGGCATCATTCAAAACCAAACAAACTTTTTCCATCAAAAGCTGCCTACATCTTCTTCATATGGACCTTTTTGGACCTGTCAGTCCAATGTCCATTCACCATGAGAAGTATACTCTGGTCATAGTGGATGAATACTCAAGATATACTTGGGTTTACTTCCTGACCAAAAAGAGTCAGGCAGCTGAAACCATCATGTCATTTGTCAGAAACATTGAAAATCAAAATGATGTCAAAGTTAAACAGATCAGAACTGACAATGGCACTGAGTTCAAAAACCAAGACCTTGAGTGTTTTTGTGATGAGAAAAGAATTTCTCAAAATTTCACTTCTCCCTATACTCCTGAACAAAATGGAGTAGCTGAAAGGAGAAATAGAACACTCATTGAGGCAGCAAGAACAATGTTAAATGGTTCAGTCATCTCAAAACATTTCTGGACTGAGGCAGTTAAAACAGCTTGCTACACTCAAAATAGGTTAATCATTATGAAAAGGCACAATAAGACTCCTTATGAGATATTCAAAGGAAGGATCCCTGACATCAACTACTTTCATGTATTTGGGTTATTCATAATCACAAGGATCACTTGGGTAAATTTGATGCCAAAGCTGATGATGGATACTTCCTGGGATATTCTCTGGTTTCTAAAGCCTTCAGGGTGTTCAACACAAGGAGACAACAAACTAAGGAAACTTATCACATTACTGTTGATGAGAGCACTGAATCCATCAGGTTCTCAAATTCCTCAGTTGAAGAAATTGGTATTGATGACTCATCAAGGTATCCTCCTGATGACTATCATCCTGAGAACAACCCCTCAACCTAATACCAAGCTGATGCTGACGTCTCCTATTACATCATCCCTCAGAACCTACCCCAACCACTTATCAGTGAGTTCATTGAAACTCAGCATGTCTCCAATGAGACTGCAACCACTGAACAAATTGTTCAGGAACCCTCAGAGCAAATTGTTCCCACAGATGTCACTGAAGCACATAGTGAAGAGTCACCTCATGTTCCTGAGTCTGAACCTAATCAGGCTCCTTCAAGCTCAAATTCCTATCCCAAATCTTAGGATAGCTGGACTAGATCCAAAATCATTGAGCTTGTGAATATCATTGGTGAACCCACTGAAGGCATGCTCACAAGAAGCAAGGCTGCTAAACTCAAGGCTGCCTCTGCCAATATATGTCTTTATGCTGACTATCTCTCTGAAATAGAGCCTAAAAATATCAAAGAAGCCCTGACCTATGAAAGTTGGGTTCAGGCCATGAGAGATGAATTGGAACAATTTGACAGAAATGATTTCATGACCCTTGTTGAATGCCCCTAGGGTGTTCTAATCATTGGTATGAAATGGGTCTTTAAAAACAAGACCGATGAGAATGGCACAGTGATCAAAAACAAAGCAAGACTGGTTGCCAAAGGATATAATCAACAGGAAGGTATAGACTATGAGGAAACCTTTGCACCTGTTGCTAGAATGGAATCCATCAGGATCTTCCTTGCCTATGCAACTTACATGAACTTTAAAGTTTACCAAATGGATGTTAAAAGTGCATTCCTAAATGGTAACATCAAAGAAGATGTTTATGTGCAACATCCTGCTGGCTTTGAAAGTAGCGAATACCCCAACCATGTCTACAAGCTTAACAAAGCCCTTTATGGACTGAAACAAGCTCCCAGGGCATGGTATGAAACTCTTTCAGCCTTCTTGATCCAAAACAAGTTTGTCAGAGGAAAGATTGACAACACACTGTTCATCTACAGAACAAAAAGTGATGTCATTCTCGTCCAAGTGTATGTTGATGACATCATATTTGGCTCAACAAGTTACAAACTTTGCAAACAGTTTGAGAAACTGATGACCACAAAGTTTGAAATGAGCATGATGGGTGAACTCACATACTTTCTTGGACTCCAAATCAAACAAACTGAAAAAGGAATATCCATTTGCCAAGAAAAATACCTGAGGAACCTACTGAAGAAGTATGAGCTCCCTGATTGCTCTTCAGTGAAGACTCCTATGGTCCCTCCAAACAACCTTGGCCTTGACCTCACTAGAAAATCAGTGAATCAAACCCAATACAGGGGAATGATAGGCTCCCTGACGTACTTACTTGCCTCAAGGCCTGATATCCAATTCTCAGTCTGCCTGTGTGCAAGGTACCAGGCTGATCCTAAAGAATCACATCTCACTGCTGTCAAGAGAATCATCATGTACCTGAAGGGTACTCCAAACCTTGGTTTGTATTACCCAAAATGTTCAGGATTTGATCTCAAAGGGTACACTGACTCTGACTATGCAGGATGTAGTATGGATAGGAAAAGTACTTCAGGATCCTGCCAATTTCTTGGTGGTAAACTTGTGTGTTGGAGTACAAAGAAACAACAATCAGTGGCCATGTCCTCAGCTAAATCTGAATATATGGCTGCTGCAGGATGTTGTGCAAATGTACTATGGATAAAGAGCCAACTGAGTGACTATGGCATTCAGTATAAGATGGTACCTATCTTTTGTGATAATACAAGTGCCATAGCCATCTCAAACAATCTAGTACTTCATCAAAGAACTAAACACATTGACATCAGATACCACTTCATCAAGGACCACATCAAAAATGGAGAAATTGAACTACATTTCATCCCCACTAAGTATCAGCTAGCTGATATCTTCACAAAACCCTTGGATGAACCCACTTTCACAAGATTAAAAGCTGAATTGGGCATGTTGGACATAGATTCAGGAAACTGATCAAAAGTGTTCCTGATGTAAATTCTCTAGGTCCCTGATCACACCCTTCCTGAAAACCCATTTTTATTGAATGATAAAATCATTCAGGGGGCTCATGATGAAAAATGGCTTTAAATACCCTAACTAAATGCTCTAAGTACTTAGTTAGTAAATGTACCAGGTAGGTAACTGATTCCTATTAAATATAGGAATATATGTCACTTACACAACTGGCATCCACTCCTTGGGCCCCCACATCTCTCTCACCAAACACCACTGAGCATTAAATGCTCCCTCACACACAATAATTGTGATGATTTTTCTCTGCAAAAGTGCATTATTATGCCGTTTTGGTTGAATAATAAATACCGTTGGTATCCGCAACATCACTACCCTAATTCCCACCCTATAAATACCCCCACCACATGATGAGGCGAAAAATGAACCACCTTTAGGGGGTCATTTAAGCCCGGAATTGACTTTATTTGATCAAATATTGCCCTAAATCGTTCCTTTTGTGATTTTAGGTACTTTGGGAGTGAAATCTGGAAAAGGAAGCAATTCGGACGTTTTTGGTGCATAAAAGTGAGAAAACGCCAAAGTCTTAATTTTCCTTGCTGGGAACAGTAGGTGACGGAGTCAAGAAGAAATCCTTGACGGCGTCAAGAGCAAATTTCCATGACGATCCAGTACAGATTTGACGGCGTCACGAAGTAGGGCGTCAAGAGTAAAATTCATGACGGCCTGGAAATGCATAATACATGACGGCGTCAGAAGTAGATCAAGGCAGTCCGAGAAGAGTTTTGGCGGCGAGGTGACGGCGTCACAAGATTGGTCTTGACGCCGTCAGACCCTATTTCCTATATATATTTTTCTAATTTTCACACATTAAAAGAGAGAAGTTTTGGAGAAACCCTAAGTACGAACTTTGTGCGAATTTTACAGGTTTTTCAAGGGTTCTAAGCCCTTGATACCTTTCATGTGTAATTGAAATAAGTATTTCTTTAATTCAATCAATATGTCTATGTGTTGGTTGTCTATATCTTGCTCTTGTCTTAATTCCATCATGCTAGGCTAGATCTATCTTGTGTTGCTTGGATCTAATGAAACCTAGATGTTAATTATGTGTTGATTACTTGTTTATAGTTGTTTTGGATGAATGAATTTTATGTTAGGCTTAAGAAAACTGGCAGATCTCCAAATGGTAACATGCTTGAACGTCTTAAGAAACATGAACCGATGTGCACTAGGTCTTTATTGGTTGTATTTAATGCATGAGCCACTGTTTATAATCCCTATGGTTGTGCTGGGCATGGTATAGGAGGAGATAAGAGCTCATAGAATTGGGGAGTTAAGTGCGCCACCCATGAATGATATTAAAGAATACAATCCGTCATCCATGCAACTATAACAAGTAATTAATGTGTAAAAGATGTCTAGGGAGTAGTGAAATCTAAGTAAACACATTTTCTCCACTTATTGCTCACAACCTTAGTATAATTTAGTTTATTTTCATTTATAGTATTTTATTTTGATTGCATCTTTAGTATTGGGTTAGTTGACTAGCAACTAATTCCGCCTAAATCCTTCAAACCCGAGATTTTTATTTGTTTTCTAAAAAATATAAAAATACAAAAATAATCATCCTTCACCTTTAGAACTAGTATTTAAGTTTTCTAATCCTAGCGACACTATTCCTAGCTGAACGATCAATCCCCCGGTACTTGTCACTATACTATACTTCAACGATCAGGTACACTGCCTGGTGGGGGTTGTAAGCTTCTCAAGATCCCTTGAGAGGTAAAGCCTGGTGCGATTCCCACGTATCAAGTTTTTGGCGCCGCAGCCCGGGGAATAGTTATTGTCTAGGTTAGAATTTCTTTTTATTAGGTCTACTTGCTAGATTCCTTTCTAGTGAGATTTTATTTTTATTTTTTTAGGTTTCTTTAGTCTGTCTTATTTCTTTGTGTCTTTGTTCGTAACCACCCGACATCATGGATAACGGGAACATCTTTGAACCCGTCATCCCACCACAACAAAACCCACCATTAGAACCCCTTAGGCCCCGAACCTTAGGAGAGTATTCCCGACCTAGGCACCAAGGCTACCGAAACACCATTGAGCTCACTGGAGCCAATGTGACCCCCTTGCGATCCGACACTATCCGGTTGGTGCAACGCGGATGTGCATTCCATGGACTTCGTTCCGAAGATCCAAACCAACATCTTAAGGACTTCCTCAAAATCGTAGATTCCATAGACCTAGGTGTTAAAACTAGAGAGACAACCCGATTACGCCTATTCCAATTCTCTCTACGGGATCAAGCTAGTCAATGGCTTGAGCGTTTACCCGCGGGATCCACCACCACATGGGATGATCTCACCACTCATTTCCTTGCTCAATTTTTCCCACCGGGGAGAACTACTAAGCTTAGAAATGACATCTTGATGTTCCAACAACGTCAAAATGAATCTCTTTATGAAGCATGGACTCGTTTCAAGGACTTACTCCAAAAAGTCCCCCATCATGGCATAGATCTTTGGCTCCAAGTCCAAATTTTTTTATGACCATATCGATATCTCCACAAGGCGAGCCATTGACCAATCGGCCGGTGGTAAGCTACGTGATCTTAGTGCGGAACAATCATGGGAACTCATAAAAGATCTTGCTCTCTATGACAACGAAAGTTGGAATGATCCTCGTGACCTGAACAAAACGGTCAAGGCAATATCTTTGCCTTCGAACAATTCTAGCACTCCCGACCGTAGGATCATGGAACTTAAAGGTCGAGTCAAGTCTCTCATGAAATCTTACGAAGCTCAAAAATCCTTAAGCCAAGTAAGCAGAATCGCTTCTACATGCAAATTATGTAATGGCCCTCACGAGACTCATAACTGCATGGAGCTTCCAAAACGTGCTTATAACGAATTCACGTCATCACGCGTGGGTCAAGGTCCTTGAACTTCCGGCGAAGCCTATAAGGCATGGGAGGATAAACCTAATTTCAGAGGGTACCAAACGCGGAGCGTATCTTTCAATGACTTCTCACCACTCACTTGGTCCGAGCATTTTCCATCACAAGGCATTCCTAGGCAAAGCTGTGAAGATGCTCTAAAAAAATTCATTCTATCTCAAGAGTTACAGCTTTCTACGCTCGAGGCTAAATTTAGACAACAGCAGGCTGATATGAACAACAAGATTTGTAATCTGTTAACTGCTATCAAAGAGCATGTTGTTAATAAACCCGTTCACGTTGATGAGGTTAAGTCTGTTACCGTCATGAGTCCACCAACATCCCCTGTGAAAATAAAAAGTCCTAGCAAGTTATTCAAACATCTATACCCTAAAGGAAAAGAACCTGTCAACCCCCTAGGACCAATCCATTTTGTAAACACCATCACCATGATATCTGCTTCTACACCCAACCCAACCCCACAACAAACTAACGAATTCGGTCATACATCTAAAGATGAGACCTTAAGGGTAGACCACGATTCGGCCAGAAAACCTACCAACTCATCCGAGCAGTACACCGCGCGAGAATCTGGAAAATCGAATGAAGGGAAAGAAAGATCGGAAGAGCATGAGAAAAATCCAACCATTTCGGGTGAATCTGTTGTAGAGGAACCCGAAGAAAAAATAGAGGATGTTACTAGTGGGAGTAGCAATAGGACTAAGGAAAGCGACCCTAAAGTATTCAAGATCTCCTGCACCATTAAGGAAAAGCTCTTAACCGATAGTCATATAGATCCTAGCTTCCCAGTCAACATAATCCCCCTTTCCTTATACCACGAAGCCTTCCCAGAACGCATTGTGTGCGAGAGAGTAATGAAAATTTTATCGATCAGGATTGGAGTGCTTGTTTACAATATCGACCTCACCGTGGTCGATGACGTGGACCCTCTCGCCAATCAAACATTAACCAACCTTGTTCTTGGGAAACCATTTATCAATGAATCGGGAGTGGTCCTTGAAGAGAAAGATGGTAGTGCATTATTCACCAATGGTGTTAAGAAGGTAATTTTTCGTAGGGGTAATGAGGAGGTGTACGAGTATCGTCCTTCCCTTGAGGGGAATCTATATGGGTCGAAGGATGGAGAGTCGGGGAGGATAAGACGGCGTGATCCGAATAATCTCAAAATCCCCTGCATGATCGGTCATAAGTACTTCGATAACATTTACATTAACGTATTCCTGCCGAAGAATTTTATGTCCTTATTCCATTATAACAATATCTACAGATGGGGAATGATTTACAAGGGAGAGAAAGTGGTTGGTAAGGATCATGAAATCCAGGTGTTCGTAGGGAATATGGCATTTACTATGGAATTTACGATCGTGGACAACATCGAAGACTATGTCGACCCTAGATTATCACAAATTATTTTTGGGGCGCCCTTTTGCGAGATCACTAATCTGATAATTGATGACCGGAACGGAATTATGACCTTCGCTGATGGAATTAGGAGGGTCTCATACCAAACGTCATACAAGAGAAGAGACCTTAAGGAAATCGCTTGTGACGGGCTTGATAAGATTAGTTCCCAACTTATTTTGTGCGATGAAGATGTTCGGAGAGGGTGTAAGAGCACTTCTAATTTATCATGTAGATTCTTTAAGGATGTTAGTAAGCTTAGTTCTAAGTATCGAAAAGATATCTTCAAGTTCGAAGTACTTACACTATGAAAGTGATACTAGTTTAGAAGACGAACTAGAGAATGGGACCAACGACGAGGTCACGTAGTAACCCATGACCTTGAGTCTAGCTACAAGACTCGTAAATAAAGAAAATCGCTTCTTGGGAGGCAACCCATGTTTTGTGTGATTTTGTTTATTTGTTTGTTATTTGCTTCCGTATGCATGCTTAATTTTTATTGTTGGTAGATCATGTTTCTAAACTAAATAGTGGAAATACTTTACTTTGTTGTTTTGGCCTAGTCTTAACTCCACCTAAAAGTATTTTTGCAAAAGATAAGTGTAAGGGAAACCCCAAATATGCTTTTAAGAAACAAACCGATCATGATTCTCCACAATATTAAATGAACATGTATCTTCGTATTTGTTAGAGTCAAATGCTTGTATTGAGTCATAATGAAGTTTTGCAGGATTTTCCAGGAAGTAGGACCAAGTTTTTCCAGAAAGTTTTCGGAAACTTAACATAAGAATTTCTGCAGGTCACTTCTGACGGCGTCAAGAGTTAACTCTTGACGGCGTCATGTTTAAAAATATGGAAATTTTACCAGTTTTGTGTTTCTAACAGAGTCTTATGGTTTTTGTGAATTATTAAGTTTTATAATCTCCAGGAAATCTGCAAACTTCATTCCACAAGCGTTATATCTTATTTTGTTTTCTAGGATTTAGTAACTTATATAGGATGCCGCCGATTTTACGCGATATTGTCTTGTCTATTTTCTCAGGATTTACAGGTTATGTATGACAAGAAGATGATTTATATTCTGGAAGGGAAGCTTTGATTGTTCATTTTCTTGGAGGAAGATTTAACCTGGTCACCTTATTATCCATACCAAGCGAATCAGGGGAGTATTTGATTTCATTCTTTTTACTTTTTAACTTTTACATTCTTTACCTGAACCTTGGGGACAATGTTCATCTTAAGTGTAAGGGGAGGGTAAAAAGATGATACCTTACATATGCACTTTCGCTTGAGTTTGTTTTGTTTGATGGTAGATGTGTAATAAAACTATGAGAAATAATTGTTAGTGCAATTTTAGCGCCAAATTTAATTTTTTTTACAACATTTAGGAGTGAAACTTTAGCCATAGCAAGCGTCTCATGGATAGGAGATTGTATGACTAGCACATAACCGTATATTCAGAAAAATTTTCCACCCAAATATGTGTGGTTCGCCTTTAGATTTGATAGGAAAAGCATTTACTATTAGTGCTTATGAGTGTACCGGTAGCATTTAGATTCTAGAACTTGCGTTAGTGATGCATCCCGAGACCGCTAGTGAGACTACATTCGTGTAGTAGGATTTACTACATGATAAGAGGCATTAGGATTACCCTTGTGTTAAACCCGTATCATAATTACTTGACCATTTAAGTCATATTACTTGGCTAGTTAAATCAACTAATTTTTCCCACACCGTTAGCGTTGTACTCATTTTTAGTACACGAAACCCCTAGTACACCCCTTCGAGCCTATCTTTTCGTTTCTAACTTTAAGCATTTTACTTAAAGGAAGAATTTGTTACACCCCACTTAAATGTACAACCAAATCGCCTTAGCCTTCCGTGTATGCTCTCATTTTTAGTGCGTTATTGTTATTTGTTAAACCCTAAGTTAACTATCTAATTGATTACATGGTTCCTAAGTCGAGTCATATCCTTGTACATATTGTTTTGGGACGATTGGGACTCATGGGTAAAGTACTTATTTATGGAGTAATGGGGAAGAACATCATTTATTACCCCCGTATGTACGTTAATCTTAAAAAGTGCTCCAAGTGTTTTGATTTTCCTAATTCGAGTTATTAGATTAGTTTATTGTAAAGTATGTAAAGATTCAAGTGTAAGGGGAATGTTCAACCCCTATGATGTATTATTTTGGATGGTAGGGTAAGAATGTATGCAAAAAAAAAAATTAAATAAAAAAAAATAAAAATAAAAAAAACACACAGACTACCATCCCTTTTCATTCTATGCTCATTTTACGTTTTTGTTAATTTTCATTTATTAGCTTAAGTTGAGTCTAGTCTTGGCTTAGCAACGCCATATTGTACATGTAATTAACCAAGATTGTTAACTCGTCAACAGTAAAAACTTCCTTTATCCAACAAAACCGTATATTTCATATCCCTACACCTAATGTTACAACCCTTTGAAAGACCTCTTTGATAGTTTATCCTAGGTGCTTACGCCATGTGGTGGAGGTTTGATCCTTTCCCAAGCCTATGGTAATCTATTTTGCTATGACAGGTAGTGAGTGATATCTTCCGTTTCCATATTGTAATTTATACTTTATTACACCCGAGAGATGTGAGTATCTAAACACTATTTGTGAGGTGCTTGTGTATGACCTCCGTGCTTGTCTATTGGTCTTTAGTGGAATGATTATTTGTTGTAATTACTTTTATATTAGTGTTAAATGACCCCTAACTTGTATTTTGAGTAGAATAAAAGCGCATTTGCTTGAGGACAAGCAAATCTCAAGTGTAAGGGTATATGATGAGGCGAAAAATGAACCACTTTTAGGGGGTCATTTAATCCCGGAATTGACTTTATTTGATCAAATATTGCCCTAAATCGTTTCTTTTGTGATTTTAGGTACTTTGGGAGTGAAATCTGGAAAAGGAAGCAATTCGGACGTTTTTGGTGCATAAAAGTGAAGAAAACGCCAAAGTCTTAATTTTCCTTGCTGGGAACAGTAGGTGACGGCGTCAAGAAGAAATCCTTGACGGCGTCAAGAGAAAATTTCCATGATGATCCAGTACAGATTTGACGGCGTCACGAAGTAGGGCGTCAAGAGTAAAATTCATGACGGCCTGGAAATGCATAATACATGACGGCGTCAGAAGTAGATCAAGGCAGTCCGAGAAGAGTTTTGGTGGCGAGGTGACGGCGTCACAAGATTGGTCTTGACGCCGTCAGGCCCTATTTCCTATATATATTTTTCTAGTTTTCACACATTAAAAGAGAGAAGTTTTGGAGAAACCCTAAGTACGAACTTGGTGCGAATTTTACAGGTTTTTCAAGGGTTCTAAGCCCTTGATACCTTTCATGTGTAATTGAGATAAGTATTCTTTTAATTCAATCAATATGTCTATGTGTTGGTTGTCTATATCTTGTTCTTGTCATAATTCCATCATGCTAGGCTAGATCTATCTTGTGTTTGCTTGGATCTAATGAAACCTAGATGTTAATTATGTGTTGATTACTTGTTTATAGTTGTTTTGGATGAATGAATTTTATGTTAGGCTTAAGAAAACTGGCGGATCTCCAAATGGTAACATGCTTGAACGTCTTAAGAAACATGAACCGATGTGCACTAGGTCTTTATTGGTTGTATTTAATGCATGAGGCACTGTTTATAATCCCTATGGTTGTGCTGGGCATGGTATAGGAGGAGATAAGAGCTCATAGAATTGGGGAGTTAAGTGCGCCACCCCATGAATGATATTAAGGAATACAATCCGTCATCCATGCAACTATAACAAGTAATTAATGTGTAAAAGATGTCTAGGGAGTAGTGAAATCTAAGTAAACACATTTTCTCCACTTATTGCTCACAACCTTAGTATAATTTAGTTTATTTTTATTTCTAGTATTTTATTTTGATTGCATCTTTAGTATTGGGTTAGTTGACTAGCAACTAATTCCGCCCAAATCCTTCAAACCCGAGATTTTTATTTGTTTTCTAAAAAATATAAAACTACAAAAATAATCATCCTTCACCTTTAGAACTAGTATTTAGGTTTTCTAATCCTAGCGACACTATTCCTAGCTGAACGATCAATCCCCCGGTACTTGTCACTATACTATACTACAACGATCAGGTACACTGCTTGGTGGGGGTTATAAGCTTCTCAAGATCCCTTGAGAGGTAAAGCCTGGTGCGATTCCCACGTATCAACACACATGCTTTCAAAACCTTAACAAAACTCTTGAAAAATTATTTCAAGGATCGATTTGTTTTTCAAAAACTGTGTGCTTCTTCTTTGATCAAAACAGACCATTTTCTAAAACAAAAATGGCTTCTTCAAAGGTCATAAAATACGCACCCAATGTGGATTTCCAAATGGAAAGCGTAGACCTCACCAAAAATAATGTGATGGGGAACTTTGCCTACCCTGAAGGGTACCCTGAGTACAAGGATGTGGTGAAGTTCCTACAAAGTTGCTTTCTCACCACAACATTCACAAAAATCCACTCTGTCATCTATCATGACTACCTGAGGGAATTTTGGTGCTCAGCGGTGGTTGAAAACCCTGATGCACCAAAGGATGCCACAATCAAGTTCTCAGTCAAGAATGGAACAAAGTTCCTGACTCTTAACTATCAGACATTTGTCAAAGCCACTGGCCTTGACTTTGCTGAGAGCTTTGCCACCCAACCTATTGAAGAGGAAGTTAACGAACTCCTCTTGAGACTTAGGCCCTATGATAAACTTCATCCTAAAGTATCTCCAGGGGCCCTTCTGTCCAAAGCCCCCATCATTAAAACGTGGTTTCCTGCCCCCTGGAGGATTCTGATGACCTTTGTCATTCAGGTCCTTGGGGTAAAGAAATCCTCAACTGAGCAACTGAACACTAACCAATCAATGATAGTGTTCTGTCTCATGGAGGGTAGAAAAATTGACCTTGGAGAAATGATCTTCAGGGACCTCATAGCAAAATTAGGGGGAAGTCTAGGCAAATACTCATGTCCCATCCTAGATTCATTTCCTGTGCCCTACAAGACTTGCTTAGGTCTGAGTATGCTAAGCCTGATGCAGTAGACTTTCAGCCTGATGTCTTACACAAGGCTAATTACTCACGTGACCCTCTTGAGGTTACACCTGTCACCCTGACAACATATATGCTTACTGCTATCCAGGGTGACAATAAAATTTCACCAGTTCCCTCTCCCACCAAAAAGGTGAAGAGGAAGAAGGGACAAGGGTCCAGGAAGGTGGCTCAACCCAAGTCACTCGCTACTGAGACCTGTTGGGAATTATACTAACAGTTACCACGGCTAGTGAAGATATTACAACTGATGAAGAATGCACTTGCAGTGGAAACTCATTACCACTGCAAATACATATATTACCACTGTTGTTTGGATAATTGTTAGGAAACGTGTTTAGATAAATATAGAATAGATCTTGTGTATATCTTATTCTCTTAGAGTTATTCTTATCTTGTAGAAGAGGACTCCTTGTGTTATAAAAGGAGGTCCTAGGTTAAAGGTTAGATATACGTTTTTCTAGAGCTTCAAGGTGTAACCCTAGTGATACAAAGATCACTCGTATTATTATCATTAATAATATTGGAGCTTACAGTTTGTTACATACATTGTTCTCATTCATAAACAACTGTTTTATTCACAATCAAACTTCTAAGTATTACTAAGTAGATTCCGCATACTTAGTGATATAACTCAAAGTATCAATCTAACACAGTTGTAGGTGTTTAGATCCATCAAGTGGTATTAGAGCCAGGCTTTGATACTTTGATTTAGAAGACCCCAAGTTCACTCAGAAGAATCAGTGGAGACAGAAACCAGTCAATCAAACATTGCTGCTAAGCTTCCCAAGCTTAAGTTGAATGACTATGAGATGTGGAGGCTAATGATCAAACAATTCTTTATGGTGCAAGACTATACTCTATGGGAGATCATTATGGTTGGAAATTCCTTCAAACCTGGTACTACTTCAGAGATGGTTGGTGGCAAGGAGGTAGTAAAGGTTAACACTGGACCTGTTACAAATGATGAAAGACTTCAGATGAAGAATGATCTGAAGACCAGAGGTTTGTTGCTGATGACCCTTCCCAGAGATCAAGTTCTAGCATTCAGCAAGTACAAGACTGCAAAGACTCTGTTTGAGGAGATCTATAATGTTTTTGGTGGTAATAATTCCACCAAGAAGACTCAGAAGACCCTGCTTAAACAGACTTATGAAAACTTTGGTTCAACAAGTAATGAATCTATTGATAGCATCTTCACAAGGCTACAAAAGATTGTTACTCAACTCACTGTTTTTGGAATTGAGGTAGAAATGGAAGACCTCAATCTAAAGTTCTTAAGAAGTTTACCCTCTGAGTTTGGAACCAATGTTGCAGTGTGGGAAGATAAGCCAGATTTGGAGACAATGAAACTAAATGATTTGTACGATAACTTCAAGGTTATTGAACAAAGATTGAAGAAAGCTGGCAAACTTAGCACAGGTTCAGGAAGTGTAGCACTCATATCATCATCTGTTGATGATAGTTCAGATGGAGAAAGTGATAGTGATGATGATAATGCTAACATTGTTGTTTCCAGTGGTAGTGGAGGTGTTTCCACTGCTAGTTCAAAAAGGCAGATTGCAGGACTTAGTGATTCTACCTTTTATGCCTTTATATCAAGTCAGATGGGTGGTTCAATTCTCAATCATGAGGATTTGGATCAAATTGATGAAGATGATATGGAGGAGATGGACATTAAATGGCAGGTGGCATTACTAAGCTTAAAGGCAAAGAAGTTTTGGAAGAAGACTGGAAGGAAGATTATCATTAATGGCAATGAGACAGTAGGTTTTGACAAAAAGAAGGTGGAGTGCTATAATTGTCATAAGAAGGGGCACTTTGCCAGGGAATGCAGGAAACTAAGGAAACCTGACAACAGGTCAACTTGGTATAAGCAGGACAAGAAGAAAGAACCTACAACTGAAGAGCCAAAAGGGCTATTGGCTATTCATGGAGTGAGCTATGATTGGAGCTTTATGGCTGAGGATGAAGATGATGATTCAGAGTCTGTAATGCTTGCTACTGAGCATGCACTAATGGCTTTTTTTGACTCTGAGGTACTAATTAATAATGCTTGTTCTAAAACTTGTAAGGCCTTAAAAGAGTATGAGAAAATTAAAGCACAATATGATGAACAATTGCTAGAGTTAAATCATACTAATTATAACTTAGCAAATCATAAAAGAGGTCTAGGTGTTTTAGAAACTCAATTAGAGCATTATAGGGCAAATGAATCTAAGTTCAATGATGATATTGCTGTGTTAAAAAGAGACTTAGATTATCAGGTTGCTGTAAACAAAGTTCTTAGGGAAGAACTAGAAAAGGTTAAAACATCTAGTGAGAATATAAAGATAACTTGTAATACACTGGATCACCAATCCAAGTGTATTGACAAAATTTGGGAAGCCCAAGTTGTGAACAAAGCCAAATCAGGAGTTGGATACAAATCAGTTCCACCACCTCTAAGAGGTGTTCCATCTCCTCCTGGCATTGACTTAGCTCACATAGGATTAGAAGAATTCCAGGAACCACCCATGACCTATGGACCAAAATTTGTTAAAGAAGCTGTTATTGAAAAGGTTCAGGTTGAGGTTGATACATTTGATAGTGCTAGTGACTTATCTCTTAAAGATGAAAGTTTAAATGTTGAGTCTAAACCTAGTGTTCATGAGAATGTAAATGTGGATGTTAAAAAGAGTATTCCTGATGTTATCAAAGAGAAGCCTAGGTCACAACCTAATTTCACTAGGCCCACTACTAGATATGCAGAGATGTACAGAAGTAGGTCAACAACTCCTAGGGGAAATGTGAGGAGTTGGAATCATGTCAAATCTAGGCAATTTGGTAGTGACTTTGTGTTCAACAACAAACCCTGTCATATATGTGGTAGCTTTGACCATCTGTCTTATAATTGTAACTATCACATGGGTAGAAGGGAAGTGTTTGGGAATACTAGGGTGAATGGATATAATGCTAATAACTTAACTCACCCAAATCCACTTAGCAAGATGATTCCCAGGTCTGTTTTGCTTAACTCTGGCATAAAACCAATTTCCACTGCTAGACCAGTAGTTGCCACTGCCAGAAATAAAAACAGAGTTTACCCTAAGTCCCCTGTTACTAGTTTTGCTAACTCTACTCAAACAGGGAAAAAGACCAATTTTGAAAAGAAAGTTTACAATAATCACAAGTGGGTACCCAAAATTTCAAAACCAGCAGTTTCCACTGCTAAGCCAGCAGTTACCACAGCAAGGCCAAAAGTTTCCACTGGTGGTTATGTGAACAATAAAAGGGTAAATGTGGGAAATGCTGTTAAGGCCTTAACACGTTGGGAATGGAAACCAAAAGGAACCATCACTTCAAACAATCCCAATGGTGTATCAATGACCTTTGACAGATACAATTATATTGATACATAAGGCAGATCCAAGTCATTTGTGGCTTGGGTCCCCAAAAGGAACTAATTCCTTTATTTTGTGTGCAGGAACATTCAAAGACAAAAGATGATCAAGGATACTCAGACAGTGGATGTTCCAGGCACATGACTGGCAATAAGTCCTATCTTTCAGATTTCAAACCATATGATGGACAATTTGTCAGCTTTGGAGGAGGAATTGGTGGCAAAGTTTCTGGCAAAGGAACAATCAAGGCAGGAAACTTGGACTTTGAGAATGTGCATTATGTGAAAGAACTCAAGTACAACCTTTTCTGTGTGTCACAGATGTGTGACAAGAAGCATAGAGTTCTATTCACAGAAGATGAATGTTATATCTTATCTAAGGATTATAAGCTTCCTGATGAAAGTGAAATTTTGCTTACAATCCCTAGAAAAGGCAATCTATATTACATTGACATGAAGAACATAGTGGCTAATAATGATGTTACTTGCTTGCTTGCAAAAGCCACTTTGGATGAATCCATGCTTTGGCACAGAAGACTTGGTCATGTTAATTTCAAGACCATTAACAAGATTTTGAAAGATGGTCTAGTCAGAGGTTTACCAGAGAAAAGATTTGAAAATGACCAAACATGTGTTTCCTGTCTCAAAGGAAAGCAACACAGAGCTTCATGCAAGACCAAGAATACAATTCTATTGATCATCCACTTTTCATGCTGCATATGGACTTGTTTGGTCATACATCTGTGAGCAACATCAATTTGAAGAAGTATTGTCTTGTTGTGACTGATGACTTTAGTAGATTCACATGGGTTTTCTTTTTAAGAACCAAGGATGAGACCACTGGCATCCTTAAGACATTCATTACTGAAGTTGAAAATCAAGTTGAAAAGAAGATCAAGATCATCAGGTGTGACAATGGGACAGAGTTCAAGAACAAAGTTATGGATGATTTCTGCAGAGACAAAGGTATTAAAAGAGAATTTAGTGTTGCAAGAACTCCTCAACAAAATGGAGTTGCTGAAAGAAGAAACAGAACACTAATTGAGGCTGCTAGAACCATGTTAGCTGATTCAAAGCTACCAGTGACTTTTTGGGCTGAAGCAGTTAACACTGCTTGTTACATTCAGAACAGGGTTTTAGTGGTTAAGACTAAGAACAAGACACCTTATGAGTTATTCAGAGGAAGACCTCCTACTTTGGAATTTATGAGGTCATTTGGATGTCATGTTACTATTCTCAATACCATTGATCATCTGGGTAAATTTGAAGAAACGTCTGATGAAGGCTTCTTTGTTGGATATTCTATGGTTAGCAAGGCTTTTAGAGTCTATAACTTAAGAACAAAGAAGATTGAAGAGAATCTGCATGTTGAGTTTCTTGAAAATAAAACTAACATGGCAGGTTCAGGACCAGAATGGCTATTTGATCTTGAAGATTCAGAAGAATTCATTGATGAAGATGAATCTTGCAAAGATGATGAAGATGATAAAGATCAAATTGTTATGCCACTTTGGGATTTTGTTGATAATTCTGAAAAGAAAAGTGATGCAGATGGTGTGAATTTTGATGTTCTGAATAAAGAAATTCCTGCTAGCAATGGTAACTCAATTCCCACTGCTACACCAGAAGTTTCCACTGACAGTCCAAATGTGGAAAGTTCATCTCAGGAATTACCCAGTGATGATGTAGAAATCTCAAACATGCCTACAACATATGATATTCCTAGCACATCACAGACTTCAATTCACAAAGTGCATCCACTTGATAATGTTATTGGTGAACTTTAATCAGGTGTGAAGACTAGAAGACAGACAAAGAAAGATGATATTCATGGGTTCATTAGTGAAGTTTATGAGTCCAAGAAGCATAGGAGAAAGAATGAATGTTTATTTTTCTGTTTTCTCTCACAAGTGGAGCCTAAAAATGTATATATGGCTGATAAGTGTGTAAATACTCATCATTTCTGTTACATTTAAACTGCAAAAACATATAAAAACACACATGAATGCCTTAAAATACATAAAATATCCATGGATTGTGTTTTTATGCAAAAGGATTGAAAACTGATGAAAAACAATACATTTCACATAATTTACAGTTTCAGTCCCTGAACTTTGAAAAATTGGCAAAACTAGTCCCTGGTAAATCAAAACATGAAAAATATCATTAAAGGTCCTTAGGGATTTATAAGTTGTCAAGTATAGTCCTTTAAAGTTAAAAATTACAAAATGACAACTTTAGTCCCTCAAGTTTGGAAAATGTCAAAAATAGTCCCTAAGGTTTTGTAAATACAAAAATATGAAAAATAAGCCTTGCACTATTCCTAATTGACAAAAATGGACTTTATGATAACTTTTGAGAAGTTACAAATTAAACCCTTCAAAATTCAGAAAATTACAAGTTAGGTCCCTGGAGTTTGTGGAATTGGCAGAAAAGGTCCCTGGTATTTGAAAAATCATACTTTAGTCCTTGGGTTATTCAATAATGACAAAAATAGTCCTTATAAAATACTTTGGGAAATTACAAAATCAGTCCCTCTATTTTTGTTAAAATTACAAAAGTGGTCCTTGTTTATTACTTAAACCAACCGGACCCCTTATTTATTATAAACCCCAACCAATCCAGTCCAATACCTTTCCCAGCCCACCCCTTTTTATTTCTTGGGCCTAGTTTTGTTTCCCGGCCCACCAAAACCAACCCAACATCCCTTTTAATAAAACGAGGGGTTTGACCCTCGTTAACCCGTCTTCCCCAAACCACCCTTACTGCTCACCACCCTCACACCCCTCTGCAACTCAATACCACCATGGTTTTCATCCACCTCAACCCCCAGCTGGCTTAACACCTCACACCCCTCATCATTTCAACCCACACCCCAATTAATGCTTCTCCACCACTCAACACTTCACCTCTTCCTTACAACCTCTGTTTTCAACCTAAACCCACTAAACCCTTCCAATCTTGTCCCCTCCACCACCTAATACTCCCAAAGTTCCTTAATTAAGATAAAACGGCAACAAGCTACCTGTTCCAGAATTGGCGCCAAAAAGAAGTTTAAACGGCTAGGATTATTCTGACTGAATCAATGGCTCAAGATTGGTGGGATTTGATCAGTGGACATGTGGAAAGCAGAAATATCTATATAATTGAAGAAAGAAGAAATGTAGTGTACAATCTAGTTTTAATTTTAATAATGTATGTCGATTAGTTAAGTTTTCAGTTTCCAGTGTTGTTCTAAGCTTTCAAGTATTGTATTTTGTGTTCTCAGTAATAAATAAATATTTTTAATAAATCTTTAGAAGAATCTAGCTGGGTTGAAGCAATGCAAGAGGAGTTGTAATAGTTTAAACTTCAAAAGGTTTGGGTACTTGGTGATTTGCCTGATGGTATGAAGGTCATTGGTACTAAATGGGTTTTCAGAAACAAGAAAGATGAAAGAGGATAGTAATCAGGAACAAAGCTAGGTTGGTTGCTCAAGGATACACTCAAGAGGAGGGTATTAACTATGAGGAAGTTTTTGCTCCTGTTGCAAGGATTGAGGCTATTAGATTGTTTCAGCCTATGCATCCTTTATGGGCTTTACTGTCTATCAAATGGATGTTAAGAGTGCTTTCCTGTATGGTACAATTGATGAGGAGGTCTATGTCTCTCAACCTCCAGGCTTTGAAGATCCTCAACACCCAAATAAAGTGTATAAAGTGGTTAAGGCTCTTTATGGCTTACATCAGGCTCCAAGGAAGTGGTATGAAACCTTAGCTACTTATTTGTTGAATAATGGGTTTCATAGAGGCAAGATTGATCAAACTTTGTTCATCAAGAAAGACAAGGGTGATATTTTACTTGTTCAAGTATATGTTGATGATATTATCTTTGGGTCTACTAAACAAGAGATGTGCAAAGAGTTTGAAAAGCTGATGAAAGATGAATTTCAAATGAGTTCTATGGGAGAACTTACATTCTTTTTGAGGCTGCAAGTACAACAGAGTAAAGAAGGCATCTTTATCAGTCAAGACAAATATGTGACTGAGATTATTAGCAAGTTCAAGTTTACTGATGCAAAACCTTCAAATACCCCTGCTGATAAGACCACTCATCTATTGTTGAAGAATGCTAGTGGTGCTAATGTTGATGTGCATACATAAAGGTCTATGATTGGTTCTTTGATGTATCTTACTTCATCAAGGCCAGACATTACGTTTGCTGTATGTGCTTGTGCAAGATTTCAAGTGACTCCTAAGACATCACATATTACAGTAGTGGAGAAGATTTTTAGGTACTTGAAGACATAACCTAATCTAGGATTATGGTATCCAAGAGAATCCCCTATGGAATTGATCACATACTCAAATAGTGACTATGCTGGTGCAAGTTTTGATAGAAGGTCAACTACAGGAGGATGTAAATTTCTTGGATGTAGATTGGTGTCATGGCAGTGCAAGACGCAAACTATGGTTACTACTTCAACCACTGAAGCAGAATATGTAGCAGCTGCTAGTTGTTGTGCTCAGATCCTATGGCTTCAGAATCAATTATTGGATTATGGGTACAATTTCATGAACACCATTATATATATATAGACAATAGTAGTACCATATGCATAATTAAACATCTAGTGCAGCACACAAAAACTAAACGTATTGAAATTAGACATCATTTTATCAGAGATTATTTTGAGAAAAAGCTTATTAATGTTGTCAAAATCCATACTGATGACAATTATGCTAATTTATTAACAAAAGGGCTTGATGTGGGTAGGTTTCAGTACTTGGTAACAGGTATTGGAATGGTCAATCCATAAATCTTTGATGTCTAATACTTTTTTTTAGTGTTGCATGATAGTTTTTAGGTACTAATATTGTTTGTATAGGTATGTATGGTTTTCTACTAACTTGTATGCAGAGAAATTTAAGCACAGTGGAAATAGTCATACAACAGTGGAAAGATTGGTGATAACAGAAAAAGGAAAAAGTACTTTTTTTGATGTCAAAGAAAGTACATTACAACCATTTAGAAAACATTGTCACCAGAAAAGAAAACATCACAAAACATAAACCAACAACCTAACATCTAAACCTTTAGCACAACTACTCCATGGGTTTCTTCCCCTTTCCCTCATAATCATGCTTGCCTTTGGAACCTCTCTTTCTCTTGTCATCAAAAGAAAGTTGCTTTCTTGGACAAGCAAGGCCTAGAACTTGCTTGGGAGGCTTTGATGCTTGTGCAAGCTTCTCAACAGCATGCCACTTCATGTTGCTTATGGCAGTCTTTAATGCTGTAGTGAGGGCTTTTTGAAGTTCTCTGGAAAGATTGAAGGTTGGATCATCATCATCAGAGGAAGAACTGGAATAGAACTCCAGGGATGGAGCAGGAGAAGCTGCAGTCTTTTTGGATTTCATGTTGGATGATGTAGATGTGGCAGCACTTGGAGGAAAGTAATCACTCCACCCTGTAGAAGGTTCCTCTGAATTTGAGCAATAGCTAATCTCCTCATCAGATGAATCATCTGAGGATATGTAGACGATTGGAAACCAGCTCATTCTGTTGATGTAGGGTTTGTGTTGTTGAAGATATGTGTTGTTGAAAGATAAAGGGTTATGAGCCCCCTTTTATATGCAAAGTCAAGGTCGGAGGCTAATTAATGAAGAATATTTACTCTTACTTGTTTTGGTAGGTTGGAGGAGTAAATTTGGTTATTATCAGGTTGACTTTTGGAAGATATTTTTGTGAATAGTAACTTGGTCAAAAAGTTACTTGGGTTAATTTTTATGGGTTAATTTTTGGTGTTACTTAATTATGCAGGATACAAACCTATATTGTTTGAGTCATTGGAGTTATAAGGTGTGTATCAAAGACACACAACAAATGGTTATTGATCCACCATGTCTAATCCACGTAAGAATCAACTAGTCCAGAGCAAACGGCTCCTGGTAAAGACTTAACAAATCCGTTTATGGTTGATAGTTTACCAAAAACTATATGGTTATCAACTCACCATACTCCAAGTGATGAAGAGTTGGCTAGTCCATAGCAAACGGCTCATGGTAAAGACATATCAAATCCGTTGATAGCTGACAGTTTGCTAAAAACTATGATTAGAGCACCAAATTTTCATGTTTTACTTACCACTGCTCTTTGATATTTTGTGAAATTTTACCACTGCTAGTTCACTTGTTACCACTGCAAGAGCAAATTTTTCCACTGGTGAACTAGCCGTTACAACTGTTGTGTCAGTAATCTATTTTTTACTAGCCGTTGTGAATATAACCGTCTTTCCTTATTAATAGGGTAAAATTTAGTGAATTATCTTCTTACCTATTTTAATTTATTCTTTTCCAAAGATAAATCTTTCTAAAGATAATTCCCATTACGCGAACTCCTCAAACCCTATTAGTATAAACTGATCATCATACGGCTTGCTTTTTATCTTTGATTACTAACACTTTTATCTTCTTTTCACAAATATCATGGCGATTCTAAAATTTGTTGAGGAGCACAACCAAGTGGCCTACCTACAAAAGTCAAACGAGAAGAGTGGCCCTGTTTTTCATCATGCTTTAACGATAATCCCACAATCTATGTCTCTCATATCAAACAGTTCTGGAACACTGTTGAGTCCATAACTCTTGAACAAGGAGACACACACGAAACTGTGGAAGCTCTTAGAGCCACAGTAGATGGAGTAACTATTGATGTTACTGAGTCATCCTTGAGGAGAGTTCTCCAATTGGATGATCTCAATGGTATCATCACATTATCCAATTCAGATATTTCAAAAATATTGCTTCCATGGTGTATGATACATCTGAACAAAAAGTAACTTTCAGAAAAGGATGTTTTTGTCCCCATTGGAGATTTTTAATTCACACTCTTTTACATTGCCTAAGTCCTAAGAAAACATCTTATGAACAATTTGCATCAACCATGGCTTATCCTTTGGTTTGTTTGGCTACTGATAGGACTTTCAATTTTTCAAAGTTTATTTTCAATAATATGAAAGGCAATGTAAAGAGTTCATATAAATTTTTGATGTATCCAAGGTTTGTGCAAGCAGTGTTAAATGAATTTCAACTGCAACCTCACAATAGAATTTATGAAACCTCCTGTCTTAAGCCAAAAGTTTTTCAAAACATGAGTAAGGCTTCAGAACTTTGGAATGGGGAGGTTCATCCACTTTTTCCTCAAATGCTTGCAAAGATTTCACAGGTACAGGGTGAAGATGCAACTGTCCCAGTTGTATCCCATCACACACCCACTATTGTTGTTCCACCAATTCACCATACCCCTGAAGTAACTCACACTTATGGGAGAAAGCATAAACAGCCAGCTTCTCTCATCTCAACATTGCATGTTGCTGAACCTTTTGGTTTAGGAACAAGCAGTGGTGGTTCAAGGCTTCCTCCTAGTCCAACTAGAGAAGAGCCTGAATCAATGCCCCATGATTTACCTCTCCCAACAGGTAACACAGTTGGAAGTGTTGAGGGCAGTGTGCAACTAACTGAATTGATGGAATTATGTACAAAATTAGTCAAGCAGGTTCAAGCTCTGGAGAAAGATCTGGCACTGACTAAACTACAACATGCCACAGAGCTGAATCAGATGAAGGCAGAGATTCAAAGTTTACAGCATGAAGTTGAGAATCTCAAGAAGAAAGGATCTGCCAAAGTTGTGTTTTCTTCTTCATCTTCACCTCAGGATGAGTTCTCTGCAGGTTCTAGTAAAGATTTGGGAGATTCTTCCAAACCGGGGAGGAAAACAGATGCTGAGACTAAGGGGAGGAAGATAGATTTTGGAGAAGATTATGATTTGGATGCTGATGCTGATTTTGATTTTGATTTTGATGATACAGTTGGAACTACTACTCAACCAATTTCCACTGCTGCAGAACAAGTTCCCACTGCAAGTCAAAATATTCCCACTGCAAGTGAAACTGTTCCCACTGTTAGTCAAGAGATTACCACTGCAGAGGAAGAAGCTGCCAGAATAGGGAAAGTAAAAGGTAAAGCAGTTATGACTGGTGCAGAACAAGAGCAATCAAGAAAGATTTCAAAGAAAGATCAAGCTCAGATAAATTTTGATGCAAGATTGGCAGAGAAATTAGCAGCAGATGAGATTGAAAAGAAGAAAAAGCAAGAGGAAGATGAAATTGCTAGTTTTATGGAGGCTAAGAGGTTGGATAAGCTGAAAGATGTCCTTGAAGAACCTATATCAGTTGTTCCACCTACAGTTTTGAAGGAGAAACCTCTAATGTTCACTTATGAGCCTACTGAAGAAGAGATTGAGTATATGATTAATCATGATCCAGTTATTAAGAAGAAAGCAATTGAGCTTGTTGCTAACAAGACTTTGACAGAAGAACAAAGAACAACTCAATTAGCTGATTTTATTCAAATAAAGAATAGACAGGCACTGGATGAGGTAATTGGAAAAGTTAGAAAAAGTCAAAAGAAGCAAAGACAACCAACCAAGGCACAAATTATTGCTGAAATGAAGACATTCTGTTGCCATGTTGGGACTTGGAAAATGGCTGACTTCAAAGGCATGTCTCATGATAGAATTGAAGGAATTTATTACAGGCTTAAGAGGCAATATAGTGAATTTCAACCTATTGACTTTGAAGAAGTTGAAAGGAGTGAAAGAAAAGCTGCAGCAGTTGAAGAAAATGTCACTAAAAAGGCCAAGCTTGCTCAAGAGAAAGAGTCTCAATCTGAGAAACTTTCAGGAGATGTGACAAGTGCTATAATTGTTATTGAAGAAGAAGATTTCTACCTAGATCCTCTACAAATAAGGCATCCTATTGTTGATTGGGAAGTTTACTCAGCAAAGAATTTTGCTTCAACATGGAAGATTACAAGATTGGGAGGAGAAACTTCTTCATTCATTCAATTTGAAGATCTCATCAAAGCCTGTGACAGAGATGATCTTGATACACTTTGGAAGCTAGTTGATGAAAGATTCAAGGCTGATACTCTCAAAGATATGAAAGAGATGCAGTTGTGGGTTGACTTGAGAAGACTGTATGAACCAGATTCTAAAGATAGCTATTGGAAGTTTGAAGCTTCAGATTTAAACACTACATGGACATACTATGATTCATGTGAGGTTCATCAGGTTTCTACAACAGCTGGAGTGGATATATTTATGTTTGCTGAGAAGGAATATCCACTTAGAGCAACAACATTGTCTTCAATGTTGACATCAAGGTTGAGAGTTCATGAAGATAATGAAAAAGTTAGAGTCTTGATTCAGAAGATACAAGATCAGTGTAAAAGAGCTATACAAGATTTAAGAAAAAGAAGATAAGTGTTTGGAAGAATTCCCATATCCTCATGTCTACTGATTACTTGAAGAAACTTATTGATTTACATGCTAATCATAAGTTTAGGGGAGGATTGTTGGGAATTATACTAACAGTTACCATGGCTAGTGAAGATATTACAACTGATGAAGAATGCACTTGCAGTGGAAACTCATTACCACTGCAAGTACATATATTACCACTGTTGTTTGGATAATTGTTAGGAAACGTGTTTAGATAAATATAGAATAGATCTTGTGTATATCTTATTCTATTAGAGTTATTCTTATCTTGTAGAAGAGGACTCCTTGTGCTATAAAAGGAGATCCCCGGTTAAAGGTTAGATATACGTTTTTCTAGAGCTTCAAGGTGTAACCCTAGTGATACAAAGATCACTCGTATTATTATCATTAATAATATTGGAGCTTACAGTTTGTTACATACATTGTTCCCATTCATAAACAACTGTTTTATGCACAATCAAACTTCTAAGTATTACTAAGTAGATTCCGCATACTTAGTGATATAACTCAAAGCATCAATCTAACACAGTTCAAGGTGTTTAGATCCATCAAGACCTCTGCCCCTAAGCCTGACAACAGGGGGCAACAACAACAACAGACCCTGACTGCTGACACCCTCAGGATCATTAGCCAATCTTTGGCCCCAAACCAAAGGCCAACGGAGGGCACTAAGACATCACACTCAGTGTCCTTGGATAAACCCGTTACCAAAGGCTCTGCTGACATAAACAAGTCAGTGGAGTTGGAACCAACCAAACCTTCACATCCTGCTAAAGACTCTGGCAAATCACAACCAGAGTATCAGGGAGTAAGGGGTCCTAAACCCTAGGTGGGGCAGCACTACTCCACTGAGAAGGGGATCCACAAACAATCACATCCTGCCAAAGGCTCGGGTAAATCACAACCCAAGCAACAGGGAGTTCTGGCCCCTAAATCTTTGACAGGCTAGTACAAGCCTGTTGGAAAGGGGGGCAAAACCACTCAGGTGCCTGATGAGGACATTCTCAAATCAAAGCTTTTGTCTGAGGGCAGAAAAACTCATCCCAAAGACTCAGAGGGAAATATACAACCCGCTGATAGGGACACAACTTTCACGGCTCCTCATGATGGCACTGAGAAACACCCATCAGTGTCTGAAGGGGTCACGGGGGACAAAGATTCAGAGGGACAAAAGCCACCCGCTGATATGGAACCCATAACTACCCCCGGAGGTGCGCATAACTTGGGAACTGACCCTGAGGACCAGGTAGATAAAACCCAATCTACTGGATTGAGGGGTCAGGACCTGGCCAAAACGAAGGCAAGTCTTCTTATGAAAAGGAGCCGGATAACCTCCTTTTGCAGATTACCTCACTGGCTGATGCTCAGGCTGCCCTGTTCTCTGATGATGAATTTCACAGTGATGAGGAGATTTTTGAAGCTGGAGATGATATGGTGGTTGAGGAGACAGTCCCTGTACCAATTCCTCAGTCTCCTTAACCCTCTGACACTGAGGCTGCTAAAATTCACTCTACATCAGAGTCCTCAGAAGATGATCAAGCTCCTCTCACTCAGAAAGTTTTCACCAAATTCATCAAGAAAATTACTAACATTTTGTACAGGGGGGTCACTGACGAGGTGTTTAACATGCATAGTGAGCAAGCAGTCCATTACCACCTCCTCAAAGATGTTGTTGAAGACTACAATGATGATGTCAGGGAGCAAAATTCCACAGTCACCTACTCCCTGACACAAATGGTCTCTCAACTTAACCAGTTTTTGGAATCCCTCAACAAGCTGATTACAGGGGTTCAGTCTATTCAAGAATCGGTCAAGGATGATCCTGAGTTTACCAGGAAGTTTCTTTAGGCATCTGAGACCTATCAGGTAAACTCAGTGACCCTCACTAAGTTACTTGACTTGCTAAAGGGATCGAATGTTCAGGGTCTCACCACAACTATGGAGTCTCTTCAATCTTCCTTTACCAAAATGGAAGAATCAGTGGCAGCTCAATCTCAAAGGTCCACTTCTCTGGCATGGACTTTAGGATCCAGGATGACAGCTCTTGAAACTGCTCAGGCTACACTTGACTCCAAGGTATCTCACATTCAACAAGATACTCAGGAGATCAAGTCTATGATGACGGAAATTTTCCAAGCCTTCAAGGGATCATCTACTTCTTCTTCAGTACAGCTAACACTTGCCATCATTGACGCTCAAGCAAATGTTGAGGGGGAGAATGCTACTGAAGCCCCTAATACTGAAGAACAAGAAGCTGGACAACCCTCTCACACTGAGGGGGGCATGTCACTGAAGCCACACCAATCACTGAAGTACCACCTCAAGAGGAACCAGTCTCCTCCACTCTCAGGCAGGACAGAGGAAAAAGTATTGCTACCACCTCTGAACCTAAAACTGTGCTCAAGCCTGCCTCAACCATAGTCAGATATGACCCTGATGAACCTATCAGAGTCCCGTTTGAAATCAATGGAGTAGTACATCATCTCACCAACGCTGAAATTCAAGCTTGATGGATCTAAACACCTTGAACTTGTGTTAGATTGATACTTTGAATTATATCACTAAGTATGCGGAATCTACTTAGTAACACTTAGAAGTTTGATTGTGAGTAAGACAGTTGTATATAAACAATGTATGTAAACAAACTATTAGCTCCAATATTATTAATGATAATAATATGAGTGATCTTGATATCACTAGGGTTACACCTTGAAGCTCTAAGAAAAACGTATATCAACTTATAACCTAGGATCTCCTTTTCTAGCACAAGGAGTCCTCATCTACAAGATAAGTATAAAGCTAATAGAATAAGATATACACAAAATCTATTCTATATTTATCTAGACACGTTTCCTAACAGTTATCTAATAAGCAGTGGTAATATATTGTTCTTGCAGTGGTAATGAGTTTCCACTGCAAGTACAATCTTCTGCAGTTGTAACTTCTTCTTTAGCCGTGGTAACTGTTAGTATAATTCCCAACAATCCTCCCCTAACTTATGATTAATTCATAAATCAATAAGTTTCTTCAAGTAATCAATAAACATGAGGATATGGGAATTCTTCCAAACACTTATCTTCTTCTTCTTAACTCTCTATCAGCTCTCACACTTTGATCATAAATCCTTTGCAGCAAATCATCTATGACTTCAGTTCTTTCCCAACACCTAAGCTTCTCTGACAACATCACTGTTAATACTCCAGCTCTCAATGGATATTCTTTCTCAGCCACCATAAAAACATCAACTCCATCTTGAGTAGAAACATGATGCACAGAACTTAAATCATAGAATTTCCACAAAGTTCTTGTACCATGAGCTTCAAATCTCCAGTATCTATCACTTGGATCAGGTTCATATAATCTTCTGAAGTGAACCCATAACTCCTTAGCTTTGACATCAACAAGTTCATCTTTTTGAAACTGATCTTGAACAATTCTCCACAAAGTATCCAAATCTTCTCTATCACAACATCTAACAATATCTTCAAAATCTCTGCAAATGTTTGTGACACTTCCATTTCTGATGATCTTCCAAGCAACACCAAAACTATCAGAAAAGATTTCCCAACCAACTACTGGATATTTTGCTTGTAGAGGTTCAATGTTAAGTACATCAGTTTCTATGAACAACATGTTTGTAACTTGCTCTTCAGTCAACTTGCTAGGACCTTCTTCTTCTTGAGATGATTTCTGAGTCTTCAACTTCTTTGCTTCTTTACATTCAAGACTCACTCCAGTCCTTTTTGTCTTCATAGATAATGGTTCTTGATCCATTGGAATGAAATAACTATCTTGTCTTTTGATTCTGTAGTAAATACCTTCAATCTGATCATGTGACATTCCTTTGAATTGACTCATCTTCATATTACCAACATGACAACAAAAAGTCTTCATCTCAGAGATAATCTGTGCCTTTGTAGGTTTTCTTGGCTTCTTTTGACCTTTTCTAACATCCCCAATGATTTCATCAAGAGCCTGCTGATTCTTCATTTGAATGAAATCTTTAAGTTGAGCAGACCTTTGTTCTTCATCCAAGGTTGCATTTGCAATCAATTCAATAGCCTTCTTCCTAATTATTTGATCATTGTTAATCAAATAATCAATCTCTTCTTCTGTAGGCACATAGGTAAACAATGGAGATTTCTCATGCATGACAGTTGGTGAGACACTTGAAATAGGTTCTGCCATAACAGCTTCAAGTTTATCCAACCTAGTTGCTTCCATGAAACTAGCAACTTCATCTTCCTTAATCTTTTTATTTCTTTCATACTCTTCAGCTTGTTGTTGCTCTGCTAACCTTGCATCAAAATCAATCTGAGCTTGTTCAAACTTAGAAATCTTTCTTGTCTCTTGATCTGAAGCAGTTACAATAGCTTTTCCTTTAACTAATCTTCTTCTGGCAGCTTCTTCCTCTGCAGTGGTAATTTCTTGACTAGCAGTGGGAACATTTTCACTTGCAGTGGTAATTTGTTGATCAGTGGGAACTTGTTCTGCTTCAGTGGAAATTGGTTGAGCAGTTCCAACTAAATCATCAAAGTTAAAACCTGCATCAGCATCCATATCTTCAAAATCCAATTTCCTCCCCTCAGTCTCAGCATCATCATCTTTTGCTTGAGCATCCTCAGAATCACTTAGCTCAGCAAAGTCTTTATCAAAACTTTTACTCCTCCCCTTAAGCTCTGCATCTATTTTCCTCCCCTGTTTGGAAGAATCTCCCAAAACCTTACTAGAACTTGCAGAAAACTCATCTGAAGGTGAAGATGATGATAAAACAACCTGAGATCTTTTCTTCTTGAGATTCTCAACTTCATTCTGCAATTTGTGAATCTCATCCTTCAATTGATTCAGCTCTGTGGCATGTTGTTCTTTAATCTGTGCCAGATCTTTCTCCAGAGCTTGAACCTGCTTGACTAATTTGGTACAAATATCCATCAATTCATTCTGTTGCACACTGCCTTCATCACTTCCAACTGTGAAACCTGCTGGGAGAGGTGAATCATAAGGCATTGGTCTAGGCTATTCCCTAGTTGGACTAGGATGAAGCCTTGAACCACCACTGCTTGTGCCTACACCAAAAGGCTCTGCAACATGCAATGTTGAGATGAGAGAAGTTGGCTGTTTAGACCTTCTCTCATAAGTGTGAGTGACTGCAGGGGTATGTTGAATTGGTGGAACAACTATATTGGGTATGTTTTGAGATGCAACTGGGATTGATGCATCCTCACCCTGTACTTCAGAAAGTTTAGCAAGCATTTGAGGTAAAAGTGGATGAACCTGCCCATTCCAAAGTTCTGAAGCCTTAGACATATTTTGAAAAACTTTTGGCTTAAGAGTGGAAGGTTCATAAATTCTTTTGTGAGGTCGCAGTTGAAACTCATTTAACACTGCTTGCACGAACCTTGGATACATCAAAAATTTATATGTACTCTTTACATTGCCTTTCATATTATTAAAAATAAACTTTGACCAATTGAAAGTCCTATCTGTTGCCAAACAAACCAAAGGATAAGCCATGGTTGATGCAAATTGTTCATAAGATGTTTTCTTAGGACTTAGGCAATGTAGAAGAGTATGTATCAAAAATCTCCAATGGGGATAAAAACATCCTTTTCTAAAAGTGACTTTTTGTTCTGATGTATCATACCCCATTAAAGCAATATTTGTAAAAATATCTGAATTAGGTAATGTGATGATACCATTGAGATCATCCAATTGGAGAATTCTCCTCAATGATGACTCAGTAACATCAATAGTTACCCCATCAACTGTGGCTCTTAGAGCATCCACAGATTCTTGTGTGTCTCCCTGTTCAAGAGTTATGGACTCCACAGTGTTCCAGAACTGTTTGATATGAGATACATAGATTGTGGGATTTATAGTTAAGGAATACCTTATGTGAGTTGCGTTTAGAAAATCCACAATCTGATGAAAAACAGGGCCACTTTTCTCATGCGACTTTTGTAAGTAGGCCACTTGGTTGTGCTCCTCGACAAATTTTAGAATTGCCATGATGTTTATGAAAAAGAGAATGAAAGTGTTCGTAATCAAGATAAAAATCAAGCCGTATGATAATAAATTTATACTAATAGGGTTTGAGGAGGTTGCGCAATGTGAATTATCTTTGGAAAAAGAATAATTTATAATAAGTAAGTAGATAATTCACAAAAGATTTTACCCTATTAATAAGGAATGACGGTTATTTTTACAACGGCTAGTAAAAAATAGATTACTGACACAACAGTTGTAATGGCTAGTCATCAGTGGAAAAATTTCTCTTGCAGTGGTAACTGATGAACTAGCAGTGGTAAAATTTTCACAAAAATATCAAAGAGCAGTGGTTAAGAAAACATGAACATTTGCTGCTCTTATCATAGTTTTTAGCAAACTACCAGATATGAACGGATTTGATATGTCTTTACCATTAGCCGTTTGCTATGGACTAGCCAACTTTTGATCACATGGATGATTGGTGAGTTGATAACCTAGTTTTTGTGTAGGGATCTATTCCTTGATAGATCACGAGCCAATAGATCGTTAGCCAACTAATGTAATCACTAGCTAGACTAAGTTAGATAATCTCTGTGAGTTTGTAATTATGCGGAATATAAAAACAAACGTATACTAAACTTGATCCTCTATGGATCGATAATATTAATAAAACTTCGTACTAAAAACTTGTATCTATTACAATGACCTAGGGTTCCTTATATACTAGTGGAAACCCTAACCTTTCTTACAAGAAACAAATAATGAAAAACTAATAAAAGATATTCTACATATCTTGTCCTAAAATACATAAATTATATCCACGGTTAAACTCTATCCGTAGGATCTATGGTCATCCGCAGGAACCAATCATCAGCAGAAAGTCACTAAGCTTTCCGCAGGAACCTGTCAGCAATATCTGTCAGTAGTATCTTCAACAATTCCTTACATTTTGGTAAACTATCAACCATAAACGGATTTGATAAGTCTTTACCAGTAGCCGTTTGCTCTGGACTAGTTGATTCTTATGTTGATTAGACATGGTGAATCAATAACCATTTATGGTGTGTCTATGATACACACCTTATTACTCCAATGACTCCAATAATATGGGTTGTTTGCATCAACTCAACTTAACAAATAAAACTTAACTCAAAGTAACTTTTTAACCAAGTTACTATTGACAAAAATATCTTCCAAAAGTCAACCTGATAATAACCAAATTTACTCCTCCAACCTACCAAAACAAGTAGGAGTAAATATCCTTCATTAATTAGAATTCGACCTTGACTTTGCATATAAAAAGGGGGCTCAACATCTTTTATCTTTCATCAGCAATCTTCTTTAATAAACACAAACCCTATACAGCATCATGAGTTGGTTTCCACTTATCTACATCTCCTCTGATGATTCTTCTGATGAGGAAATCAGCTATTACTCAGATTCTGAAGAACTGTCTTCTGGATGGAGTGGATATTTTCCACCAAAGTCTGCAACTGCCACATCTTCAAGCATGAAGCCAAATAAGAAGATATCAGCTGATCCTGCTCCATCTCTTGAGTTTTATTCTAGCTCTTCATCAGATGATGACAATGACCCAACTTTTGATCTTTCCAAGGAACTCCCAAAGGCTCTTACCACAGCATTGACATCTGCAATAAACAACATGAAGTGGCCAGCTGTAGACAAGCCGACTCAAGCACCAAGGCCTCCCAAGCAAGTTCTGGGACTTGCTTGTCCAAGGAAACAACTCTCTTTTGATGACAAGAGAAAGAAAGTTTCCAAAGGCAAGCAGCAGTATGAGGGAAAAGGAAAGAAACCCATGGAGTAGATGTTAGGTTGTAGGTTCATGTCAGATGTGATGGTTTTCTTGTCTAGGTGATAATGTTTTCATGATGGTTGTGATGTACTCTTCCTTAATAATCAATAGCTATTATCACCAATCCTTTCCACTGTTGTATGTTAATTACCACTGTGCACTTGATAACTCTGCATACAAGTTAGTAGAAAACCATACATACAATACAAACAATATTAGTACCTAAAAAGAGTATCCTGCAACACTGAAAAGTATTTAGACATAAAAAATTTATGGATTGAGCATCCCAATACCTGTTACCAAGTATTGAAACCTACCAACATCAAGCCCTTTTGTTAATAAATCAGCATAATTGTCATCAGTATGAATCTTGACAACATTAATAAGCTTTTTCTCAAAACAATCTCTAATAAAGTGATGTCTAATTTCAATATGTTTAGTTTTTGTGTGTTGCACAGGATTTTTAATAATGCAAATGGTACTACTATTGTCTATATAGATAATGGTGTTCATGAAATTGTACCCATAGTCCAATAATTGATTCTGAAGCCAAAGGATCTGAGCACAACAACTAGCAGCTGCAACATATTCTGCTTCAGTGGTTGAAGTAGCCACCATAGTTTGCTTCTTGCACTGCCATGACACCAATCTACATCCAAGAAATTGACATCCTCCAGTAGTTGATCTTCTATCCAAACTTGCACCAGCATAGTCACTATCTTAGTATGTGATCAATTCCATTGGAGAGTCTCTTGGATACCATAATCCTAGATTAGGATAAGTCTTCAAGTATCTAAAAATCTTTTCCACTGCTGTCATATGTGATGTCTTTGGAGTCACTTGAAATCTTGCACAAGCACATACAGCAAACATGATGTCAGGCCTTGATGAAGTAAGATACATCAAGGAACCAATCATAGATCTGTAAGTGTGAACATCAACATTAGCACCACTTGCATTCTTCAACAATAAGTGAGTGGTCTTGTCAGCAGGGGTATTGGAAGATTTTGCATCAGTAAACTTGAACTTCTTAATAATCTCAGCCACATACTTGTCTTGGTTAATAAATATGCCTTCCTTACTCTGTTGTACTTGTAGCCCCAAAAAGAATGTAAGTTCTCCCATAGAACTCATTTGAAATTCATCTTTCATTAGCTTCTCAAACTCTTTGCACATCTCTTGTTTAGTAGATCCAAAGATAATATCATCAACATATACTTGCACAAGAAGGATATCACCCTTGTCTTTCTTGATGAACAAAGTTTGATCAATTTTACCTCTATGAAACCCATTATTCAATAAATAATTAGCTAAGGTTTCATACCACTTCCTTGGAGCCTGATGTAAGCCATAAAGAGCCTTAACCACTTTGTAAACTTTATTTGGGTGTTGAGGATCTTCAAAGCCTGGAGGTTGAGAGACATATACCTCCTCATCAATAGTTCCATACAGAAAGGCACTCTTAACATCCATTTGATAGACTGTAAAGCCCATAAATGATGCATAGGCTAAGAATAATCTAATAGCCTCAATTCTTGCAACAGGAGCAAACACTTCTTCATAATCAATACCCTCTTCTTGAGTGTATCCTTGAGCAACCAATCTAGCTTTGTTCCTGATTACAATGCCTCATTCATCTTTCTTATTTCTGAAAACCCATTTAGTACCAATGACCTTCATACCATCAGGCAAGTCACAAAGAACCCAAACCTTTTGAAGTTTAAACTGCAACAACTCTTCTTGCATAGCTTCAACCTAGCTAGATTCTCCTAGAGCCATATATACATTCTTAGGCTCCATCTGTGAGAGAAAGCAGAAAAACAAACACTCATTCTTCTTACTATGTTTCTTGGACTCATACACTTCACTTATAAACCCATGAATATCATCTTTCTTTGTCTGTCTTCTTGTCTTCACACCTGATTGAAGTTCACCAATAACATTATCAAGTGGATGCACTTTGTGAATGGTAGACTGTGATGTGCTAGGAATATCATATGTTGTAGGCATGTTTGAGATCTCTACATCATCACTTGGTGATTCCTGAGAAGTATTATCCACATTTGGACATACAGTGGAAACTTCTGGTGTAGCAGTGGGAATTGAGTTACCACTGTTAGTAGGAATTTCTTTATTCACAGCATCTGCACCATTTGGTTTTTCAGAATTATCACCAAAGTCCCAAAGTGGCATAACAATTTGATCTTCATCATCTTTGCAAGCTTCATCTTCATCAATGAATTCTTCTGAATCTGCAAGATCTTTGTCTCCAGTACATGAAGTGAGAGGAACATAATTCATTGTATTTGTTAATGTTTCAAGATCAAATAGCCAATCTGGACCTGAACCTGCCACGTTTGCTTTATTTTCAAGAAACTGAACATGCAAGTTCTCTTCAATCTTCTTTGTTCTTAAGTTATAGACTCTAAAAGCCTTGCTAACCATAGAGTATCCAACAAAGAAGCCTTCATCTGACTTTTCTTCAAATTTGCCCAGATGATCAATGGTATTGAGAATAGTAACATGACACCCAAATGGCCTCATAAACTCCAAAGTAGGAGGTCTTCCTCTGAACAACTCATAAGGTGTCTTGTTCTTTGTTTTGACCACTAAAACCCTATTTTGAATGTAACAAGCAGTGTTAACTGCTTCAGCCCAAAAAGTCACTGGTAGCTTAGAATCAGCTAACATGGTTCTAGCAGCCTCAATTAGTGTTCTATTTCTTCTTTCAGCAACTCCATTTTGTTGAGGAGTTCTTGCAACACTAAATTCTCTTTCAATAATTGTCTTTGCAGAAATCATCCATAACTTTATTCTTGAACTCTGTCCCATTGTCACACCTGATGATCTTGATTTTCTTTTCAAATTGATTTTCAACTTGAGTGATGAATGACTTAAGGATGCCTGTGGTTTCATCTTTGGTACTCAAAAAGAAAACCCATGTAAATCTGCTGAAATCATCAGTCACAACAAGACAATATTTCTTCAAATTGATGCTGCTCACAGAGGTAGGACCAAACAAGTCCATATGCAGCATAAAAAGTGGATGATTGATTGAATTGAATGCCTTGGTCTTGCATAAAGCTCTGTGTTGCTTTCCTTTGAGACAGGCAACACAAGTTTGGTCATTTTCAAATCTTTTCTCTGGTAGTCCTCTGACAAGTCCATATTTCACAATCTTGTTGATGGTCTTGAAGTTAACATGACCAAGTCTTCTGTGCCAAAGCATGGATTCATCCAAAGTGGCTTTATCTAGCAAGCAAGTAACATCATAATTAGCCACTATGTTTTGCATGTCAATGCTATACAAATTTCCTTTTCTAGGGATTTTAAGCAAAATGTCACATTCATCTGGAAGCTTATAATCCTTAGATAAGATATAGCATTCATCTTCTGTGAACAGAACTCTATGCTTTTTGTCACACATCTGTGACACACTAAAGAGGTTGTACTTGAGTTCTTTCACATACTGCACATCTTCAAAGTCAATGTTTCCAGCCTTGATTGTTCCTTTGCCAGAAACTTTGCCACCAATTCCTCCTCCAAAGCTGACAAATTGTCCATCATAAGGTTGAAAGTCTGAAAGATAAGACTTATTGCCAGTCATGTGTCTGGAACATCCACTGTCTGAGTATCCTTGATCATTAATAGTCTTTGAATGTCCCTGCACACAAAATAAAGGAATTAGTTCCTTTTGGGGACCCAAGCCACAAATGACTTGGATCTGCCTCGTGTATCAATATAATTATATCTATCAAAGGTCATTGATACACCATTGGGATTGTTTGAGGTGATGGTTCCTTTTGGTTTCCATTCCCAACGAGCTGTGGCCTTAACAGCATTTCCCACATTTACCCTTTTCTTGTTAACAGACCTACCAGTGGTAACCTTTGGCCTTGCAGTGGTAACTGCTGCCTTAGCAGTGGAAACTGCTGATTTAGAAATTTTAGGTACCCACTTCTGATTATGGTTAACATTCTTTTCAAAAATAGGTCTTTTTCCCTGTTTGAGTAGATTTAACAAAAGTAGTAACAGGGGGCTTACGGTAAACTCTGTTATTATTTCTGGCAGTGGCAACTGCTGGTCTAGCAGTGGAAACTGCTGGTCTAGCAGTGGAAATAGGTTTGATGCCAGAATGAAGCAAAACAGATCTGGGAATCATCTTGCTAAGAGTATTTGGGTGAGTCAAGTTATTAGCATTGTTTCTATTCACCCAAGTATTCCCAAACACTTCCCTTCTTCCCAAGTGATAGGTACAACCTTTAGCTAAATGATCAAAGCTACCACATATATGACAGGGTTTGTTATTGAACACAAAGTCACTACCAAATTGCCTAGATTTGACATGATTCCAACTCCTCATATTGCCTCTAGGAGTTGGTGATCTACTTCTGTACATCTCTGCATATCTAGTAGTGGGCCTAGTAAAATTAGGTTGTGACCTAGGCTTCTCTTTGACTACCTCAGGAATACTTCTCTTAACCTCCACTTTAACATTTTCAGGAGTACTAGGTTTAGACTCAACATTCAAATTATCATCTTTAAGAGATGAGTCACTAGCACTATCAAATACATCAACCTCAACCTGAACCTTTTCAATTTCAACTGGTTTAACAAACTTTGGTCCATAGGTCATAGGTAGATCCTGAAATTCTTCTAAACCTGTGTGAGCTAAGTCAATGCCAGGAGGTGCTGGAACACCTCTTAGAGATGGTGGAACAGTTTTGTATCCAAGACCTGATTTAGCTTTGCTCACAATTTGGGCTTCCCAAATTTTATCAATACTCTTTGATTGATGATCCAGTGTTTGCTTAGTTATCATTGTATTCTCACTAGCCACTTTAACCTTTTCTAGTTCTTCTCTAAGAACCTTATTAACAGCAACCTCATAATCTAAGTCTCTTCTTAATAGTGCAATATCATCAGTGAACTTAGATTCATTTGCCCTATAATGCTCTAATTGAGTTTCTAAAACACTTAGGCCTCTTTTATGATTTGATAAGTTATAATTAGTATGAGTTAACTCTATGTGTTGCTCATTAAATTGTGCTTTAAGTTTCTCATACGCTTTTAAGGCCTTACAAGATTTAGAACAAGCATTATCAATTTGTACCTTAGAGTCAGAAAAAGCCATTAGTGCCACCATTGCAGACTCTGAATCATCTTCCTCTTCCTTAGTCATAAAGCTCCAATCAAAGCTCACTCCATCAATGGCCAATAGCCCCTTTGGCTCATCAGTAGTAGGTTCCTTCTTCTTGTCCTGCTTGTACCAAGTTGACCTGTTGTCAGACTTCCTTGGCTTTCTACACTATCTGGCAAAGTGCCCCTTCTTATGACAATTGTAGCACTCCACCTTCTTCTTGTCAAAACCTACTGTTTCATTGCCACTGATGTTGATCTTTCTTCCAGTCTTCTTCCAAAACTTCTTTGTCCTCAAGCTTAGTAATGCCACTTGCCATTTAATGTCCATCTCCTCCATATCATCTTCATCAATTTGATCCAGATCTTCATGATTGAGGATTGAACCACCCACTTGACTTGAAATAAAGGCATAAAAAGTAGTATCACTAAGCCCTGCAATCTGTCTCTTTGAGCTACCAGTGGAAACACTTCCACTAGCAGTGGAAACAACAATGTTAGCACTGTCATCATCACTATCACTTTCTTCATCTGAACTATCATCAAGAGATGATGATATATGTAACACCTAAAATCTGAGAACATGTGAAAAGACCAAATTGCCCTTACCAATTTGAAATTTAATTAAACGCTTATTAAAGTACCAAATAAATCCCAAACTTCTAACAATGAACAAGTTATGATCCAAAATAATTTTAACAATTTCATTTAACATTTATACAAGTGGAAAAATTACTAAAATACCCTCATATGGCCGAATGATGTATATATATAGTTTTATTTTGGTTTAATTTGATTTTAAAAGATATATATGAGATAATTAAGGAAGGATAATCACCATGGATATTTGGGCTAACATAAATCATGAAATTCCCTGGTCCTCCCTCCCCCATATCACGGCATTCTTTTCTTTTAGTCAAACCATATCATTTTTCCACCCAAAACCCTAAAACCGATTTAATACACACACAAAAACACTCACAGCCTCCATTCGACATTCAGAACACTCCTGGGTATTTTTTTGTGATAAACCAACTTCCAAGGAAGCCAAGAAAACTCCCTTTTGATTTGTAGAAGCCTCATCCGATCGTGGCTTTGCTTTCTTTTTGTCGAACCCTAAAAACAAGGTAAAACGTTTATGCTTCATTCGATCATTATAAAATTCATCTATCATTTTTATGATGTTCCTTACATGTAATAAGACCCACGAAAATTGGTTTCAAGGTTGGAAGGCCAGTGATGAAGTCGTGACGATTTTTGGAGTGTTTTGGCCATACGCGTATACACCTGATCGAACAGCTTGTTCCACAAGTTCCATTCTTGATTTGGTATTTTTCTCAGGTCCTTTATATCTTATAAACATCAAATAAAATGTTTGGTTCGATCCATGCATGTTCTATGAATGATTTACGAATTTAAACCCCAAAAAACGCAACAAAACTCTAAATAATTATACATGAATTTTTTGGGCGTGAACACTAATTTTTATGAACTCTATATAATATGTATAATCTCAAAAAAATATTGGTTAGAATTATGAAAGCCTAAATATTGTATTATTAATTAATTTATAAATCGGCTAATTAGAAAATAAAAGGAAAGATAAAGGAAAACCCTAAATCGATTAGGGTTAGAGTTTGAAGCATGAGATCTGGTAATTAATGATGGTTTAAGGTTGTTAGAATCATGGGGTAATGATTAGCATTTGATTTTAGGGTTTGTTATAGTTTTGGTTAATTTATAATATAAACCGATTGGAAAATTAATAGTATAAGGGTGTGTTTTGCCAACTTTGAAACTTCTGGGATATTTTTGTAATGTCATATAAATCAGTAGGAATATGGGAAAAATATAACTTGAGGGTTCTAAGTGTAAATATTACAAGAAAATGAATTAATTGTATTTAATTGGTGCGATTTGTAATTAATTAAAAGAGAGGGACTAAAAATGTAATTTTCAGAAACTTGGAACTGTTTTGAGTATTTAAAAGTATTCAAGGGATTATGTGCTAATTTGGTAAATTAATGGCTTAATATGTAATTATTAAGAATTAAAAGTTGTAAATGTAAATTAAAGGGTTAAATACGTAACTTTGATAACTTGAAGGACTTAAAGTGTAAATTGTGAATACTTGAAGGTATATTCGTATAACATGATAAAATAAGGGATCATTATGTAAAATGGATAAGTTAAGGGTTTAGAGTGTAACTTTGAATACTAAAAGGTTTAAAGTGTAATTTTGGAAATATAAGGGTGTAAAAGGTAAAGTTATGAAACCCTAAGGACCAAATGTGTAAATATGTTAAAAGATACTTTGATTCCATTAATAATGACTCAACTTTCTAATTATGGAAACTTTCTAAAAGTGGAAACTTACTATTTATGTAAACCTGCTAAAAGTGGAAAGTCACTTTAAATGGAAAGTTACTAAAACTGAAAAGCCAACTAAAATGAGAAATCTGAATTGAATAAGTTATTAATAACAAGCCGACCATTAATTCGTGTAGATTCGCTAAAGAAGGAATTTTGCTTTCGACCTTTATGTTTCTGTCATGTGTGCACTTGCGGTTTAAGGTACAGATATTCTGACCTTTCTCAAAAGGTTTCTCATGATCTCTTTCATATTCTGATCCGTTAGTTCCCGAATTGATGCCATTGCTATGATCCCCTTTACTTGAACCTTCTCTGTTGATCCCACTTGATATGACCTCCGTTATGAAACCATGCTATGAAAACCTTTTAATTATGCCATGGAAATGTTTTGAGAAGAACCGATTTGAAAAGATGTTTATAAATGATGCTAAATTTCTTTTTAAAAGAAAGGTTATTTAACTTTCATGAACACTATATTTTGAAAGACCATTTTTATGAAAACTGTTTTAAAAGATTATTTAAATTGGACTTTTAATAGAAACTTTTGAAACAGACTTTTGAACTGAACCATGAATTGATTTTTGAATATGAACCTTGACCTGATAAACTCTGATTGGACCTTGAATACTATTTCTGATATGAACCCTTGGTTATGAACTGCTATTATGAACCTTTGATATGATTCTGAGATAAACCTTTGCTATATGACCTTTTGCATGACTTTGAGACCTGACTCTTAGTTTGATACCCGAGCCATTTATGTTCCTCCTACCTATGGAGGTACCATAGGCATGTCTGTGATGCACCACTGGCATGACTCATGTGTGGGTGAGTGATTTCTCACGCCGTCCCTTTTTATGATTACTATTATGGCCATTATGACTTTGAGTATATGACTTTGAGATTGACTTTGAGTAAGGGGCGTATGGGTTGCAATCCTAGACATGTATGCTTAGTGGATTTAACTATGACTTTGAGTTGACTTTGAGGTGATTGGTACTGTGTGCTATACATGCCCTTCACAACCCCTGGGAGCTGATCACTCCACCCTTATGATACATGAGGACACCCCTCATATTATCTGGTTGCCTGAGAGGTATCCCCTCTGATTGTGAGATTATGGATTGAAGGCTTATGACTTTGAGATATGACTTTGAGTTTTGGGCTCGTGGTAGATGACTATCCTTTCTTCTTTCTATTCTACTACTCTGTTATCTATTCCTTATTCTATTTCCCCAATGCACTATATTTCAGTTTTGTTTCATTATCATTGCTTTGTATATGTATCTGTTCACTGGGCTTTTTAAGCTCAGCCGCATTTCCTTTTCCTGCGGCAGGTTTTAGTAGGAAGTTGGGTTATGGGAAGAGAGTGTGACTGGACTTAGAAGACTATGCTTTGGACTAGAGACGATTAGATGAAGTTTCACTTTTTTTAGACATAGTATTTATTTTTTTGTAACCTTGTAGTATCAGATTTTCATTTGTAACCCTGAAATTCTTTGTATGTATGAATCATATGCTTGTGTTTGTTCTGATATGTCACTGTAATGTAATACTTCTACCCTTATCGGGTTGGGGTGTTACAATTATGGTATCAGAGACCAGGCTGCGATTCGTAATACATTTACCCTTGACCTGTGAAGTTTGGACCCCTAAGTTTCCCTGTAGGCACTCATAAGACAACCTTTGAAACTTTACATTAGGATTCCCCATAGGAACCCAAGTTATTACCGGTGAGGAATGGGTAGACTAAGACATTTATGTAAGTATCATTTGCTTCCGTATCACTCTGATCGTGCCTTTGCTCTTAGATAAGCCTTATAAGGACCTTTGTTTCAGAAGTTAGAAGTTTTGCAACTTAAGCTTAGTAACCAAGTAAGTTTGGAAAACCCCAAACCCGAACTCATGTGATTATCAAGTTTTTCCTGAAAACCATTATTATCAACCCTTAGAAAGTTTTGCTATTAGGAAATATTTTGTCATACGAAGATTTTCCGGTATTCTCTGATGAACTTTTGGTACTCCTTCCTGCTTAGGAAGTGGAGTGGGCATTGAACTGATCTCAGTTGCAGAAACCATGGTGCTATAGAAGTTGAGTGTTTGAAGAAGCCGATGGAATATGATTTTTGTTAACCTTGGTGATTCTCTTTAGATGCTCTTGTTTGTTTATGAAGAAGAACGAGAGAAGTATGCGATGACGTATCGACTATCGTGAACTTAAACGTACCACTATCAGCAATCATTATCTGTTTCCGCGTATCAATGATTAATTTGTTTTTCCTTTGAACCCCGCATTTGATTGCATCATTTTAGATTTGAAGGCTGAAGAAGCAACCATAAAAACTTCTAAGAAGGGGGTTAACTAACCGAGAGTAACCTTTGGGAAGTATTTCAGTTCCTGAAGAAGAAAGAAGGCGATGTGAAAATTCCCTGAGATGATTTCTGAAGTTGCCTTTGCACTCGTTACCACATTTGTGAGTTTGAATGATGCCAATGGTGTTGGCTAGAATAATCATGTTTTCGCGTGTTTTGGACAAATTGTCATAGTATGACATTGTGTTGTGTCCTAAAACGAAAAAAGGAACATAGAGATTATTGGTGAGATGACCCTTTGTTCTGGAAGAAAATTTTGATTGACGTTCAGAAAGCATAGTAGACAACCCTACCCTATATAATGTAAAGACAGAGCTTTCACAAGAAGGACCAAGATTGAAGACCGTTATCGGAGTTTGAAACCTGGTGGAAGAGTAGTAGAAGATGGTAGCGACAAGCATTATCATGGAAGAAGCATACAAGAAGAAGAGAGGAACTGGGATAGTGCTCAATCATACATCATGCAACACGTGAAGATTTCAGTTTGGGCATCAAGACAACCAGACCAAAGAAGACGAACCATTCAACACACAACCTGGAGTCGACAACAACAGCATGTACCTTAAGACCTGGAGCTATGTTAGAAGACCTGTCAAAGACACGCAGTCTTGTTTCTCTATTCATTTTAGTTGTACTAAGATGAATTGAGAGCAGAAGCAGACCTGCGGATGGAGGAATCCACAGTGATTGCGTCAGAGACTGCCGTTACGATGCCACACTACCAAGAGGAGCTGCTGAAGACCGGAGGAACCAGACTCGAGCTTTAAATTCTTTTAATCACGAGGCAAGATGGACAAGAGTAAACAGACTACCCCAACTTGGAAGAAATTTTGAAATTTGTATTTGAGTGGACGGATTTTGAAGCGGACATTGTGTTTAGACGAGATGATTCTGTAAAGGATTGACGCTATTGATGACGTACCTTAATTTTGAATGACATTCTCGGATTTCCGTTACTCTTCGAGTAATTTCGTTCTCTTAGTTATGTTGTTTGTTTCTGATGATCTTTGAGACTGTAGAAGTACTAGGTGGACTAAGACAGGTGGTTTTGACTCACGACTTGAGATAAAGTATGACCAGCATGAGGGCATATATATATGATGCCAGTATTATGACGTCTGGCCAGCGTGATAATACTTACATCATATAACGTGCACTTATGGTGGGCATGTGATATTTCAAGAAGTGCCTTAGAAGCTTTAGAATTCTGGCATCTGATCAAGATCATCTGAGTTTAGTGAGACTTTAGGTTCATTCTACCTATACGTTTGATATGCTGTCCTTGTTATACGATTCGATACGACACGTGTTTTGCTGATCTTTGCAACTTCTGATAAGGATCTTAGGTTCCATTATGAAATTTCTGCCGTTGACGATATCTAACGATATGCTTTCTGTCCGTATACGATTCGCATTCGTGAAGTTGTTCATTATGATCTGCTATGAGTGAAATATGTGATTGTGGACTTTGAGGAAATGAGACCTGTTTGTTTATGAGAATACCTTTGGAAGGTTATCAAAAAGCCGAGACTATCTGAGAAGCTGAAGGGTTAAACCGTATATCACCCCATGTTTGCTACAATTCAATGTATTCTCATCTGATTCGCCTAACCAATTCGATGAAAATCCTATGTATTTTTATACCTCTTCCTGGAGAATTCGTTTATCATCCGTTATGTTTGGTACATTATCCTTTTGATTCAAATTCAATATGATATGCCCTTCTGAGAAATCTAAAACTGTTTTGACAATAATTACGAGTCATGAGAAACAAGTTGGTCTGAATATCTTTTGGAAGAACCTCCCCGGGCGTGAGAATGTTGTGACGACTTTTGTGGTTTGCTACGACTTCGTCTAACTTTGCGACTTCAAATTTCGAGGACGAAATTTTTTCTTTTTAGAGGGGAAGAAGTTGTAACACCTAAAATCTGAGAACATGTGAAAAGACCAAATTGCCCTTACCAATTTGAAATTTAATTAAACGCTTATTAAAGTACCAAATAAATCCCAAACTTCTAACAATGAACAAGTTATGATCCAAAATAATTTTAACAATTTCATTTAACATTTATACAAGTGGAAAAATTACTAAAATACCCTCATATGGCCGAATGATGTATATATATAGTTTTATTTTGGTTTAATTTGATTTTAAAAGATATATATGAGATAATTAAGGAAGGATAATCACCATGGATATTTGGGCTAACATAAATCACGAAATTCCCTGGTCCTCCCTCCCCCATATCACGGCATTCTTTTCTTTTAGTCAAACCATATCATTTTTCCACCCAAAACCCTAAAACCGATTTAATACACACACAAAAACTCTCACAGCCTCCATTCGACATTCACAACACTCCTGGGTATTTTTCTGTGATAAACCAACTTCCAAGGAAGCCAAGAAAACTCCCTTTTGATTTGTAGAAGCCTCATCCGATCGTGGCTTTGCTTTCTTTTTGTCGAACCCTAAAAACAAGGTAAAACGTTTATGCTCCATTCGATCATTATAAAATTCATCTATCATTTTTATGATGTTCCTTACATGTAATAAGACCCACGAAAATTGGTTTCAAGGTTGGAAGGCCAGCGATGAAGTCGTGACGATTTTTGGAGTGTTTTGGCCATACGCGTATACACCTGATCGAACAGCTTGTTCCACAAGTTCCATTCTTGATTTGGTATTTTTCTCAGGTCCTTTATATCTTATAAACATCAAATAAAATGTTTGGTTCGATACATGCATGTACTATGAATGATTTACGAATTTAAACCCCAAAAAATGCCACAAAACTCTAAATAATTATACATGAATTTTCTGGGCGTGAACACTAATTTTTATGAACTCTATATAATATGTATAATCTCAGAAAAATATTGGTTAGAATTATGAAAGCCTAAATATTGTATTATTAATTAATTTATAAATCGGCTAATTAGAAAATAAAAGGAAAGATAAAGGAAAACCCTAAATCGATTAGGGTTAGAGTTTGAAGCATGAGATCTGGTAATTAATGATGGTTTAAGGTTGTTAGAATCATGGGGTAATGATTAGCATTTGATTTTAGGGTTTGTTATAGTTTTGGTTAATTTATAATATAAACCGATTGGAAAATTAATAGTATAAGGGTGTGTTTTGCCAACTTTGAAACTTCTGGGATATTTTTGTAATGTCATATAAATCATTAGGAATATGGGAAAAATATAACTTGAGGGTTCTAAGTGTAAATATTACAAGAAAATGAATTAATTGTATTTAATTGGTGCGATTTGTAATTAATTAAAAGAGAGGGACTAAAAATGTAATTTTCAGAAACTTGGAACTGTTTTGAGTATTTAAAAGTATTCAAGGGATTATGTGCTAATTTGGTAAATTAATGGCTTAATATGTAATTATTAAGAATTAAAAGTTGTAAATGTAAATTAAAGGGTTAAATACGTAACTTTGATAACTTGAAGGACTTAAAGTGTAAATTGTGAATACTTGAAGGTATATTCGTATAACATGATAAAATAAGGGATCATTATGTAAAATGGATAAGTTAAGGGTTTAGAGTGTAACTTTGAATACTAAAAGGTTTAAAGTGTAATTTTGGAAATATAAGGGTGTAAAAGGTAAAGTTATGAAACCCTAAGGACCAAATGTGTAAATATGTTAAAAGATACTTTGATTCCATTAATAATGACTCAACTTTCTAATTATGGAAACTTTCTAAAAGTGGAAACTTACTATTTATGGAAACCTGCTAAAAGTGGAAAGTCACTTTAAATGGAAAGTTACTAAAACTGAAAAGCCGACTAAAATGAGAAATCTGAATTGAATAAGTTATTAATAACAAGCCGACCATTAATTCGTGTAGATTCGCTGAAGAAGGAATTTTGCTTTCGACCTTTATGTTTCTGTCATGTGTGCACTTGCGGTTTAAGGTACAGATATTCTGACCTTTCTCAAAAGGTTTCTCATGATCTCTTTCATATTCTGATCCGTTAGTTCCCGAATTGATGCCATTGCTATGATCCCCTTTACTTGAACCTTCTCTGTTGATCCCACTTGATATGACCTCCGTTATGAAACCATGCTATGAAAACCTTTTAATTATGCCATGGAAATGTTTTGAGAAGAACCGATTTGAAAAGATGTTTATAAATGATGCTAAATTTCTTTTTAAAAGAAAGGTTATTTAACTTTCATGAACACTATATTTTGAAAGACCATTTTTATGAAAACTGTTTTAAAAGATTATTTAAATTGGACTTTTAATAGAAACTTTTGAAACGGACTTTTGAACTGAACCATGAATTGATTTTTGAATATGAACCTTGACCTGATAAACTCTGATTGGACCTTGAATACTATTTCTGATATGAACCCTTGGTTATGAACTGCTATTATGAACCTTTGATATGATTCTGAGATAAACCTTTGCTATATGACCTTTTGCATGACTTTGAGACCTGACTCTTAGTTTGATACCCGAGCCATTTATGTTCCTCCTACCTATGGAGGTACCATAGGCATGTCTGTGATGCACCACTGGCATGACTCATGTGTGGGTGAGTGATTTCTCACGCTGTCCCTTTTTATGATTACTATTATGGCCATTATGACTTTGAGTATATGACTTTGAGATTGACTTTGAGTAAGGGGCGTATGGGTTGCAATCCTAGACATGTATGCTTAGTGGATTTAACTATGACTTTGAGTTGACTTTGAGGTGATTGGTATTGTGTGCTATACATGCCCTTCACAACCCCTGGGAGCTGATCACTCCACCCTTATGATACATGAGGACACCCCTCATATTATCTGGTTGCCTGAGAGGTATCCCCTCTGATTGTGAGATTATGGATTGAAGGCTTATGACTTTGAGATATGACTTTGAGTTTTGGGCTCGTGGTAGATGACTATCCTTTCTTCTTTCTATTCTACTACTCTGTTATCTATTCCTTATTCTATTTCCCCAATGCACTATATTTCAGTTCTGTTTCATTATCATTGCTTTGTATATGTATCTGTTCACTGGGCTTTTTAAGCTCAGCCGCATTTCCTTTTCCTGCGGCAGGTTTTAGTAGGAAGCTGGGTTATGGGAAGAGAGTGTGACTGGACTTAGAAGACTATGCTTTGGACTAGAGACGATTAGATGAAGTTTCACTTTTTTTAGACATAGTATTTATTTTTTTTGTGACCTTGTAGTATCAGATTTTCATTTGTAACCCTGAAATTCTTTGTATGTATGAATCATATGCTTGTGTTTGTTCTGATATGTCACTGTAATGTAATACTTCTACCCTTATCGGGTTGGGGTGTTACAATATAAGTGCTACACTTCCAGAACTTGAGCTTATTTTGCCAGCTTTCTTCAATCTTTGTTCAATAACCTTGAAGTTATTGTACAAGTCATTAAGTTTCATGGTCTCCAACTCTGGCTTATCTTCCCACACAGCAACATTGGTTCCAAACTCAGATGGTAAGCTTCTTAAGAATTTTAGATTGAGGTCTTCCTCTTCCACCTCAATTCCAAAAACAGTGAGTTGAGAAACAATCTTTTGTAGCCTTGTGAAGATGCTATCAAGAGATTCATTACTTGTTGAACCAAAGTTTTCATAAGTTTGCTTCAGCAGAGTCTTTTGAGTCTTCTTGGTAGAATCATTACCACCAAAAACTTCACAGATCTCATCAAAGAGAGTCTTTGCAGTCTTGAACTTGCTGAATGCTACAACTTGATCTCTTGGAAGTGTCATCAGCAACAGACATCTGGCCTTCAAATCATTCTTTAGTTGAAGTCTTTCATCATTAGTAACAGGGCCAGTGTTGAGCTTAATTACTTCCTTGCCACCAACCATCTCTGAAGTAGAGCCTGGTTTGAAAGAATTTCCAACCATGATGATGTCCCAAAGTGTGTAATCTTGGACCATAAAGAATTGTTCTATCATTAGCCTCCACATCTCAAAGTCATTCAACTTAAGCTTTGGAAGCTTAGCAGCAATGTTTGAGTTACTGGTTTCTGTCTCCATTGAGTCTTCTGAGTGAACTTGAGTCTTCTAAATCAAAGTATCAAAGCCTGGCTCTGATACCACTTGATGGATCTAAACACCTTGAACTTGTGTTAGATTGATACTTTGAATTATATCACTAAGTATGCGGAATCTACTTAGTAACACTTAGAAGTTTGATTGTGAGTAAGACAGTTGTATATAAACAATGTATGTAAACAAACTATTAGCTCCAATATTATTAATGATAATAATACGAGTGATCTTGATATCACTAGGGTTACACCTTGAAGCTCTAAGAAAAACGTATATCAACTTATAACCTAGGATCTCCTTTTATAGCACAAGGAGTCCTCATCTAAAAGATAAGTATAAAGCTAATAGAATAAGATATACATAAAATCTATTCTATATTTATCTAGACACGTTTCCTAACAGTTATCTAATAAGCAGTGGTAATATATTGTTCTTGCAGTGGTAATGAGTTTCCACTGCAAGTACAATCTTCTGCAGTTGTAACTTCTTCTTTAGCCGTGGTAACTGCTAGTATAATTCCCAACAAAGCTCACATGGAAAGGATTGAGATACTACAAAAGGTGGCTGAAGAAGAGAGAATGAGCAAGCCTGCCCTTATAAAGGTTGTTCATGAGGAGGCTGAAAAGATTGGTCTGGATACTGAGGCACTAGCCACTGAGCAAGCTGGTGCAGCCTTTAAAAAGGCTCAGGAAGAAGAGATGAGTTCTCTCAAAAGGGAAAGGGATGAGAAGCTCAAGAGGGACGCTCATATAAGGAAGACCAGGATTAAGAAGTATTATTGGGTGATGAAAGAAAGGTTGAAACCGGAAACCATCACTGAAATTCAAATTCATCGAAACACCAATCCTGCCATAGTCACTGTCTTCAGGGGATAGGATAAAAGAGTGATGGAAGTTCACAAACCATTCAGGTTTGCTGACTTTGGCATCACTGAACTTGAGAGCTTCATCCTATCATTGCCAAGAAGAACAATGTTGTGGTACCCAACCTTCTTAAGTCACTGAAAGGAAAGGTATGACAGACTGAAAGCAATGCCTGAAGCACTAAACATTCCCTCCCTTCTTCCTGCTTCAACAACAGAGACTGCTCCATCTAAGGCTTCCAGGAGGAAAAGGAAGCAAATTGAGATGGAGCCTGAGATCAAAGTACCAGGGTTGTACTGTGACAGGTCGCTTCCTGAAGGGATCACTTTTGTGAACAATATGGTCCTTGAAGTACCTGAAAGAGGCTTATGTTTCGCTGATGAGTTTGGAAACCTAGCTTTCCAAAGATGGTCTGATATGGATAAGGCAGGAGTCAAAGCAATGCTCATGTACCTCATGTTGGCGTCCCCCATCAAGAGTACTGAGAACAAAAGATTCTGCCAGGACTTGGAAGCAATGATTAATGAACATCATGAAAGACATCTACTCAGAACAAAGAAACAAAGCTTGAAGCCTTAGGATACCACCAGAACATCTAATCTGCAACAACAACTATATTTTATTTTTTGTAATTTGTAGGACTTGTAATAACTATGAATAAACTTTGATGTTTTGTTTAAATTATGTATCCTACTTATGATTACATCAACATTCAGTAAGAGATGAAGACCCCTGCAAACTCATACTGAATCAAGAGATACTTAGGCTATTTGTATGTTCAAATAGGGGGAGATTGTTGGGTCACTGAAGTCCCCAATCTTCTTCTAACAAGGATTTAAACGTAAAATAACCTAAGTATAAACAAGTCACTGAGTGAACAGTAACTCGGTGAGTCATCTTCAGGATGCTTAGACCGAGCCTAAGAAGAAACGTTCTCCATTCAGTGAGGCAGAACTCAGTGAGTGAGATCTAAGCCAAGAAGAAGGTGATGGGTTCAGTGAGGATGACAATAACTCACTGAACCCCAAGACTCCTCAACAACTATCATGGTACTGAAGACTGATGACTTAAAGACTGAAGTTTTGGCGGGACTGGGCGGGAAAGTTTGAACTGTTTCACTAAAGTGCTTTATCACTTTAAGGTCAAACTTTCCCCAAATGGTTAAAACCAGGCTGTCATCAGAAAGTGCCTTTTGGACTTAACCCAAAGAAGTTTCCCTTGCCAGAGAATAAAATCTATCAAGATTTTATTAAGGAACACTTAGGTCCATTGTATAATAGATTTGTTCATATTTGTGTATAAATAGGTAGCATAAGTGAGGAGTAAAAGTTGACAAGTTTGTGCAATTAATGCAAAGCATTCACAAACCACTTTTACTCCTCCAAAGAACAACATAGCCCATGAGATAGCTCAGTGGGTCCTTAGTTGTCACTCAACATTGTTTTGAGTTTAGAGAGGAGTCTATACCACACTTGTCATTTTCAATCCCAAGTGTTATTCCGCAAACACTTGGGTACGATTCTTTTTCATTAACTTCTAATAAAGAATTAAACATTGAAAAATATTGTCTCTTATGTTTACGTTACTTTATTGTTAATCATTTATACATCTTTGTTAAAAGTCATACAACTTGGTTACATTAGCTTTTTAGTTACTGTTAATCAAGTAAAAGGGACCAACATTCACAGATTGCAAGGAACCTTTGGAAGGGTTCCTTCCTTTATGGGTGAAGGTTCCTTGAGGTGGTTATGGCTAAGCTTGAAATTTGGCGGGAAATGGTTTTCTATGAGTTCTAGAGGCTGTGAATCAATCTAATGATGTTATACACTAACAAGGGATGGGTTTCTCAGGTAAAAGATAGTTTTGAAGTATTGTGGAAATCGAGAGTTTGAAAAATACACGAAAATTTGCAGGTTTATTGGCGGAACCCTGACATAACACAGGCGGAACCCTCCTGAGGGTTCCGTGTGATCCATTGGGCCATTTCTGGAATTCCAGAAAAATACACTGGCGGAACCCATTTTAGGGTGCGCCAGTTCCGCCAGGCCTGAAAAACAAGGCAGTCCAACGTTTTGACCCACGAGACGATTTTCAAATTTTTTGAAAACTCCTAAAAACAAAAATATAATTCGTATCTGGTTAGGAAATGCAAAAAATAGACATGTAAACACGCATACCATTAGACTTTGACCGGAGGCTAGCGAATTTCACTATACTTAGTGAAATTATCATAAATTTGAAAATTTGACAACATGCCAAATGTTGTCGTCCTACATCATAGTTAGTTCATACAAGTTCCAAAAGTTACCAAATATCCCTACAAACACATAAATTCATAGAACACATTGTTTAACAACCAAATTGTTCAAATAGCACCTTGTGCCAAACACTCCTACACACCCGCTATCATTGACGGTCAATCTTCTTCTTGAGCTTTCCCAGGAATCTCCCGAGATTTTTGAACATCCCCTTTGTTTGCTTGAACTCCGCCGACTCATTTGGAATATCCGGAAGTTGGGAAAGGTATTCTAGAGCCTAGAGTTGGGCAAAGTCTCATCTTTACTCATTGAGGATGATGATGAGGAGGTAAGAGGATGAGGACATTTTTCTTGGGCTTTGTAGACTCTCTTATCACTTAGTGGGACAAAAGTGTGTGGAATGAGAGAGTAGTCTAGGCGAAGACCTCTAGGAGTTGGCGGAATGGGGGAGATGAACCTAAAGAGACGGGTCAAGAGCATTCCATACGGCATAGCCGTTGTGCCTTGCACAGGAATGTCGGCCATTCTCTTGGCCATGTAGTAGGCAAGGTTGAAGGGTCGCCTACGGACAAGGAGCAGAGCATGTAGCAAAGGAAAACATTGATATGATCTCGGTTTCCTATGGTGCTAATGACATTGGCTCTAAGGAGTTCTTCCCATTTATTGAATTGGGGCTTGAGTTCATTAGTTCCATACCATATGGGTCCTTGTTGACCTCATTTCCGGCACGGGTTCTCCTAGTGTTGGTGGTCCTAATGAAGAGGTGGTAACGAATTTCAACCTTGGACACAAGAAGGTGTGGAAAACTAGAAGGGGGGGTTGAATAGTTTTATGTCATTTTAAATTTATTTCCAAAAAATTTTGTTGGTTATAAAAACTTTCGATTCGATCTTAAGTGAATTCAAGCAACAACCAATATAAGCAATTCAAAACTAATATTGAAAGTATTGAAATATAATGAAGAAAAGATAGAGTTAGAAAGATCAAACCACAACACGCGAATTTATAGTGGTTCGGCTACAAGGACACCTTCCTTGCCCTACTCCACTCCCCGAGTACCACACTCGAGAGTTTTCTTCACTATGTCAACAAACTCCTTATGGTGGAGAAACCTTACACACCTTGGCTTACACAAGTTAACGACACTAAGCTAAATGTCGAGTTCTAATCGTAGCTAGAACCAATCTCACACCAAATATCACACCACGTGATCTTCACACCTTAATCACACCTTCACACCTTCTTCAAGACTTCACACCGTCTTCACACCTTATCAATCTTCACACCTTCTTCTATGCACAACTAAGTCACTACTACTAAACTAGTTTACAACACACCAAGATTATACAATCAACAAATATTCACAACACCTTAACAATTAGCTATCACTAGTACTATATGAAACTAGCAATACACAACACCACTACAATAAGATGGATGTAGAGAAGTGTTCTTCTTCTTGCACTTGAATGGATGAAGCTTTGGATCACTTGGAAACAAAGACTTATGAAATATATGATCAAAGGATTTTAGATCTAGAGAAGAGGATTGGATCAGAAAGTTTATAGTGCAAAAAGGTAAGGAAAATGTGCAAAATGATCCAGTATTTAAAGGGCCAGATTTTACTGTTCGGGAGCGTTGCCGGTCCCCTTAATTGTAGGCCGGTCCCCTTAATGATTAAGGGGGCCGCCTAGTAAAATTAAGGGGGCCGCCCTCCTGAACGTTTGAAAAGATTCTCTGGATAAAATTTGCCCTTTTTGGTTGGAAATTTGAAATCATATTTTTGTGGTTTAATAAAGCTTTACCAAAAATGATTTACAAATATATATAAAATGTTAAAATCATTTTATATAATGTTATGTATTAATATAAAATTTCCTTTGATCATGTAATGCATAAGTTACTAAGTTTATGCATACCTTAAGTGATATAAGATGTAGAAGTAAATATTTGTCACCAAATACTTGTTTATGTCTTATTCTTGACTTAATTTGATTTAAGTTTTGTGATTATCAAAACATAAGTTTATTGAGAAATATTAATAACATTCACAAACATTATTTATATCAACAATCTCCCCCTTTTTGATGATTACAAAACTTAAACTCATTACCTCAAAAATTAGTTTTTAAACAAGTATTTTAGTGAGTTTATATGTACTTCTCCCCCTTTTTGTAACATCAAAAAGGTTAAGCCGACAAGTTTTCATTTGTGAAAATTTTGACGGGTAGAAACTCCCCCTTGATGTGTACTCCCCCTCGTTTGGGGGCACCAAGAGAACGAGCTATGGAATGCTTGCAAAACAAAAATATTAGAAGCACAAGTATAGACATGCACACAAATATAATGTAATAAGGAAGGAAAGAAGCATTCATATTAGAATAATGGTTGTGTCAAGACACAACAATGCAAGTACAAGTAGAGAAAAATACAAGATATTAGCAATTGCATAAGCTAACAACAATAGAAATACATCATCATGCAAAGGGTACATAGACTTCAAAGAGCTTGTAAGCAAAATGGAGGGTAAAGGCTTTATTTATTAAGCATGTCATATGCTTAATTTGGAGAGCATGATGGTGATGGTGGAGTAATGGGTGAGAATTGTGGTGGAGGGATTATTGGAGAGGATGGTGGAGTTGGTGGTGGTGGTGGGTTGGTAAGCAAATGTTCAATATATGAAAACATATATTGAATTTCATCTCTAAGGCCAAAGATGACCGTGCGGTTGTGGATACAACAAAGGCAAGAATCACCATGTGATTCAAGCATCCTCCAAGGTATGGGATTGGTAAAAAATGGTGGTGAAATTTGTGGTGATGAGAGATGAGCATCAAGTGGTGTTGTTGGTGAAAGTGAGATGGTAAGATGAGTAGACATGGGTTCTTGTGTAGGAGGTGGTGATGATACTTGTGGTGACAAGTGTAAGTGGATGTAGTCATTGATTGATGAGGTTGAGGGTATGGATGATGAAGAAGTTCCATGAGTGGAAGGTGTTTTAGATGGTGCATTGGGTGCACTTGGGGATGAGCATTTGGGTGGAGGTGATGGTGTTTTGTTGTCTTCATTTGTTAAGTCAATGAAGAGTTGTTTTGGTGGGATGACCACAAGTTTTTGTTTCTTGAAGGTTTTGGAGTTTGAGGTACTTGGAGGAGTCATGATGATATGATGAATGATGAGATGAAGAATGGGGATAATGGAGGGAATTAATAGTATGGAAGTGGATAATTTAGGTAAATGTTTGAAAAGGTGGAAAGAGATTCTAAAATCAGTTGGGTCAAAATGGGAAATGGTAGCTGAAACTAGAGAGAGGATTCACAAGATGCAAAAGAATACAGTAAACCCAGTTCCAGATGGCCGGTCCCCTTAATTGTATGCCGACCCCCTTAATCATTAAGGGGACCGCCTAGGGAATTAAGGGGGCCGCCCATCTGGTGTTTTCCCAGACGACCAGAAGCCCAAAATTTGCAGAATTTGGCCATTTTTCAAGTTTGTTTTTCCAGCAAGCTCTATTAGAAGCATATACACTAGGAATGATGATATATAAATATATATATATATATATATATAACCAAATTTTGCATGCAAATTATCATATTATAATCCATATTAGAAAAGAGGCATAGCATAGCATGATAATTGTTCAAAGACTAAAAATGATTCAAGAGATGAACAAGAGCTAACACAAGTATTTCCGAGTAAGTCGGACAAGTAGCAAAGCATACAAATGTCAAATTAAAAACACATAATAAGTAGCAATACATCAAAATCTTCTACTTCTTCTTCTTTCCAACCATCTTCCTAAACATCTTCCCAATGGATTTGAATCCCCCTCGAAGTTCTTCATGCATTTTTTGTTGACGATTGATGATAGACGTTTGACGAGTGAATAGAAGCTCATCGGTACGTTCATGAGGAAGAGGAATTTGATATTCGGTATCATCAAGATCGGAGAGATCTTCCACAAAGGTCGTGGGGGATGGAGTACTAACACGTGAGGTGTCTTCCTCCTCATCATCATCGTCATCACGATGAGATGTAGAACCACGACCCCTAGAGTACAAGGGAACACGAGATTTTCCTTTGTCACTACGAGGACGACGAGTACGAACACGAGTAAGTTGGTTCAAAGTAGGAAGGATATGAATGTAGTATTCTCTTTGAAGATGTGGGTAATGTTCCATCACATAACGGTAAAGTCGTGTGAGAAACATACCGTAAGGAAGATTGGCATTTGTGGTGTTTTTGGCGGACATGATTCGATGAATAAAAAGATAAGCCAAGTTGTATTGCTCTTCAGCAATAACACAATAAAGCATGTGGGCAATGCTCGCCGTGACATGATCACGGTGACCACCAGTACCAAACGCATTCTCTCGAATGATTTCTTCCCACTTCTTCATATCTTGGCTTAGCTCTTTGAGGAGGATTTGATTGGCATGAATGTCGACATTCTTCGACTTGATTACTCGACTAGTCGTACGACGTTCTAGTTCAAGCATTCGACGAATGTCTTCAGGACTAGGAATCTCATAATAGTAGGGGCCATCCTGAGGACGATTTATTTCAAGAGTGGAAAGATCCCATTCATTTGAGAAAACGGCTTGGCCGTTGAATGGGATTCTAAGAATTTGCCCAAATTGAGCAAGAGTAAGAGTGATGAATTGATTTTGAATCATGAAGGAAATGAGGAGATGACCATAGGGATCGGTTTGCACCGTCACTTGGCTATAGAAGTCGAGGATAAAACGAGGAATGATAGGTTCGTTGATTTGGAAAAGACATTCAAAACGAATATTGGAGAACATTCGTTCTGTGTCATCAGATTCATAGAAAGATGGGTCGACAATTCTTCCTTCGTGAATGTTTCTATTTTCAATAGGACGATAGAAACACGCAACTGAAGGAGACATGCCGGGAGTAGAAGAGACATTTGGAATGTATTGTTTGGTTTTGGATACATCACCAACCGTGGTCTTAGGCATTTTCACCTAAACAAAATAACAACAAGAATAGAATTAATATAAAAACAACCATCATGCATATATTGTTTATATATATATGTATATATATAATTATATGCAATATATGTGGAACGAAATTCTACTTCGACACAAAAAAAAATTATTTAAATGAAGTAGTTTCATGATTTTCCTTTTATTTTGACTTTAAACTTGTTTAGAATGTACAATATCAAAAGGGTATGATATCATAATTCATTTCGAAATAAGGCTAGATATATATTAGATCATATATCTTCTATTTCGTAAAAGTTTGACGCAACATAAGCTTGTTTAAAAGATTGAAATGCGAATTTTAGTTTTCAAAATTATCATTTTAAAGATAAACCAAACGCTCCCTTAACTAGACAACAATATCCTAAAAATATCAATATATATATATTGATTATATATCTTGATGACCTATATTGATTCTAGTATTATTAACAAAACTTATAAGCTAGTTATATGTTTCAAATAACTTCATATAGTTATGGTTTGTTCATGAACCAAACGCCCATGTTGTCTTCATGAACCATTTAATCAACAATTTGAAAAGTATGCTTTGATTGTTTAGAACGTTAAAACAATGTAATGTAGTAAGTTTTAAATGGTTTTTAAGAGTTATATCAACAATGTGACTTATGAAAAATAAAATTCGACTAGGGTTTATGGGCGATTAATAATTTTGACAAGATGATATGTTATACTAATTTTGAGTTGCAAAACATCATCCTAATCTTATGGGAAGCATTTGGTAGTTCAATTTCTAGCTTTAATTACTCTTAAAATCAAATTAAAATGAATTTTAATAAAATGCATGATTATTGATTAGACACCAAATCGAATGAAATGTGATGAAATGCATATTGAAAAACTTACAAAAGATGTTGTTGTATGTTTGGTTGATGTTTGCCCCTTGCGAAATAACCCCGGATTGGTGATATGATGGGGGATTTTGAAGTTTTTGTGGGTTTTGGTTCGTACTCAGTAGCAGTGGGGAAGAACAAATGAGTGAATGGAGTGTTTGGGAATGGAAATAAGAAGGAAAACGAATTTGGAACTGTCAGATGGCCGGCCCCCTTAAACATTAAGGGGACCGCCCTCGTTAACAAGCCGGTCCCCTTAATCATTAAGGGGGCCGCCTTTGAAATTTTCCAAATTTCGCGGAATTCGTTTCTGGAACAAAAATATTCATACGTATATACTTAGATTTATAATATATCAAAAATACGTAAACGTCTATTGGCACGATGATAAGATACTTAACAACTTTTAATTACCGTTTCGATAATTAAAATATACCTTTGACAATTTTTGGATAAAATGATCAAAGTGTTAAGTTGATGAAGGGTTTGAGGTGTGTTCGGGAATATGTGAATATATATATATATATATATATATATATATATATATATATATATATATATATATATATATATATATATATATATATATATATTGTTTTTATGTATATAGGTATAAGTGTGTTTGAAAGATGGGTTGATGAATGAGATTAGAAGGATAGTAACGGAGATAGGATATACTTGGCGAGAGGAGTTTGTTTCATCCATAGTGTTCACGTGCGAAGGCGTTCTTGCATTATAAAAGTCCATTTGACTCATATCCCTTCATCAACATGAGTCTCCTAAAAGAGGACTTACTAGAATAACGTGAGAGGGGGAAAGAAAGGGTTCGATAAAGAACGATTTCTTGGAGTTCTAGAAAGTCAACAAATGACGTATCTAGGTTATGTGCAAGTGAATATATATATATATATATATATATATATATATATATATATATATATATATATATATATATATATATATATATATATATATATATATATATATATATATATATATATATTTAATATATTACGTGTAATAGCATATATATATGTATATATAAGTATATATGTGATTCTAACACATAGAAGACAATGACAAATTATATCTAAATAATTAACGAAATCAAACAATACATATTTATCTAAGCATGGCAATGAGTTGTGAAAGAATGGCATACCCGGTGGTCTTCAAAAGAAATCTTCAATATCATCAAGATGAAATATAGACTTTGAAAAAGTCTATGTTGAGAGAAAAACCAAGATTGCCTCAAGGAATGTTTGTCTAGCCATTTGATCTCCATTGTCCTTTTGGTCCAAAGTTATTTGGTCCAAACATGTTTAACATTTGGCTCGGGTGCATGAAAGGTGGTAGAATGCCCCAAGGGTTGTAGCTTTGTTGGTAGTTCCACATTTGATTACTATTGTTATTATAGTTTTGTCTATTTTGATTTCTTCTTGGTTGAGGTGTTTTAGACCTAGGATGAGAATTATTTGGTTTTCTAGGTGATGGAGTTTTAGATCTTATTTTGGGTTTAGACAATCCTACTTCGGTTTTTAAAGACGGTTTATAAAAATCTTTAACTTCTTTATCATTGGCAAGAGGTATTTTCTTATCATTAATAAGTATATACTTAGGATTAGATTCTAAAGGTTTTTGTTTGTTGAGTTCACTTTCAAATTTTACATTTTTAATCTCGCTTGTTGAAGCCTCATTTGAATTAAATCCTAAGCCGGTTTTGTCTCCGGACGTTCTTTGAATACTTATTATTTTACTAAGTGATTTACTACTATTTTCAAATTTGTCAAGTTTGCGAATTTCTTTCCTAAGCATTTCGTTTTCACCTTTAAGCTCTTGACATGATTTACATTCTTCAAAAATTTATTTACCTTTTTCTAGTTGATGTATTTTAATTTTTAATTCAAGTACTTCATTTTCTAATTGATTGTTAATGTATTTTAGTGATTTGTTTTTTGTCATTACTAGTTGTCCTAGTTTGCATAGTTTAATATATTCATTATCTAGATCTTTTTCATCTAATGATATACTTTCATCACTAAAATATTCGGTTTCGGAACGTACCTCATTTGGTGTATTCGCCATAAGACATTTTTCTTCCTTTGTCGTTTCATTCTCATCATCATCACTATCACTCCAAGCACCTCCAACAAATGCTCTTTGATTTTGATCTCTTGTCATCATTGGACATTTTCCAATAAGGTGATTTGGATCTCCGCACTTGAAACACTTTCTTTCAATCTTGTTGTTCTTGTCATCTTTACTCTTTTGAAATGTTTTCTTTTCGTCGTACGGTTGTCTTACGAATCTTCCTCGCCTTTTGAAGAATTTCTTGAAATCTCTTACGGCCATGGCGTATTCTTCGTCATCACTTTCGGAAGATGAGCTATCTTCGATACTAGATTCCTTTCTAGCTTTCAAGGCGATTGACTTGCTTTGCTCTCGTTTTTCCTTGACCATCTCGGAGTCCTTTTTAATGATGACTTCGTAGACATTTAGATTTCCAATTAATTCGTCAAGTTGCAAAGTTGACAAATTCTTCGATTCTTCAATAGCCGTCACTTTAGCTCGCCATTTTGGATGAAGAGCCCTAAGAAACTTCCTAACAAAATTCTTACTAGAAAAATTCTCATCAAGTGCTTTTAAACTTGTGATGATAGTGTTAAATCTAGCAAAAGCATTGTCAATTGATTCCTCTTCCGGAATCGTGAATTGCTTGTATTGTTGAACAAGTAGATCTATCTTATTATCTTTGACTTGACTATTACCTTGGTGAGTTATTAGTTAAGAGTTCCAAATTTCTTTTGCGGTTTCATAAATAAAGATCCTTTCGTACTCTTTACGTGGTAGCGCATTATAAATAACCATTTTTGCCTCATTATTTTTAGCAAGTTTTCTTTTTAAATCATCATTTTGTTTTTCAAAAGGTACGATTTCATCTTTCTTAGTTTCCGGGTTATTTTGAATAAGTAAAAAATCACCATTAGTAATAACATGCCAAAGATCTAGATCTTTTGACTTCACATAAGTTTCGAATCGATTTTTCCAATATAAAAATCCATCACTTTCAAATAGTGGTGGTCTTTGCATAGATTGCCCTTCTAAATATTTTTCAGATTCCATAGGTTGTTATATATTTTAAAGATCTTGCTCGACGTGGCTCTGATACCAATTGTGGAAAACTAGAAGGGGGGGGGGGGGGTTGAATAGTTTTATGTCCTTTTAAATTTATTTCCAAAATATTTTGTTGGTTATAAAAACTTTCGATTCGATCTTAAGTGAATTCAAGCAACAACCAATATAAGCAATTCAAAACTAATATTGATAGTATTGAAATATAATGAAGAAAAGATAGAGTTAGAAAGATCAAACAACAACACGCGAATTTATAGTGGTTCGGCTACAAGGACACCTTCCTTGCCCTACTCCACTCCCCGAGTACCACACTCGAGAGTTTTCTTCACTATGTCAACAAACTCCTTATGGTGGAGAAACCTTACACACCTTGGCTTACACAAGTTAACGACACTAAGCTAAATGTCGAGTTCTAATCGTAGCTAGAACCAATCTCACACCAAATATCACACCACGTGATCTTCACACCTTAATCACACCTTCACACCTTCTTCAAGACTTCACACCGTCTTCACACCTTATCAATCTTCACACCTTCTTCTATGCACAACTAAGTCACTACTACTAAACTAGTTTACAACACACCAAGATTATACAATCAACAAATATTCACAACACCTTAACAATTAGCTATCACTAGTACTATATGAAACTAGCAATACACAACACCACTACAATAAGATGGATGTAGAGAAGTGTTCTTCTTCTTGCACTTGAATGGATGAAGCTTTGGATCACTTGGAAACAAAGACTTATGAAATATATGATCAAAGGATTTTAGATCTAGAGAAGAGGATTGGATCAGAAAGTTCATAGTGCAAAAAGGTAAGGAAAATGTGCAAAATGATCCAGTATTTAAAGGGCCAGATTTTACTGTTCGGGAGCGTTGCCGGTCCCCTTAATTGTAGGCCGGTCCCCTTAATGATTAAGGGGGCCGCCTAGTAAAATTAAGGGGGCCGCCCTCCTGAACGTTTGAAAAGATTCTCTGGATAAAATTTGCCCTTTTTGGTTGGAAATTTGAAATCATATTTTTGTGGTTTAATAAAGCTTTACCAAAAATGATTTACAAATATATATAAAATGTTAAAATCATTTTATATAATGTTATGTATTAATATAAAATTTCCTTTGATCATGTAATGCATAAGTTACTAAGTTTATGCATACCTTAAGTGATATAAGATGTAGAAGTAAATATTTGTCACCAAATACTTGTTTATGTCTTATTCTTGACTTAATTTGATTTAAGTTTTGTGATTATCAAAACATAGGTTTATTGAGAAATATTAATAACATTCACAAACATTATTTATATCAACAGAAGGGTATCATAGGGATGGATTCGATCAATGAGTGTATCAAGAGTTGAGAGGGAATGCTTGTCGGAGTAGATGCAAGTACCACGGTTTTGGACACCTACGATTTGACCAAATTCCTCAAGAGTGAAGGAGTATTGATGACTACTAGCCCTAAAGTAAATAGACATGCGACCATACTCATCCGTGAGAGAGTGACGGATGCATAAAATTCTAAAATAAACCTAGGACAAATAGGCTCATCGATTACTAAGAGACAATCAAAGTTGATGGTTGTAAGTTCCATAGGTAGGTTTGTACCTTCTATGAAGGATGGGTCAATGGTTCTACGTTCGTGGACATAACACTTTTCTAAGGCTTTGAAAACGTCGATTTGAGTTGGAGTAAGAGCTTTGGTTTTGTGGTGTTTGGGTAGGTACTTAATGGTGTCCTTATGGTCGTAATGGGTTAGAGGAGGCATGATGATTCCTAGAAAAACAAAATTTCACATTTTAGTCTAAGTAAACGAATATTGTACTGTGGATGTTCTAGTGTGTGCCTATATGAAAACAATGTGGAGGTGCGGTTATCTTGACTCATTTTGATGCTCAAAAACGTTTTAGAATGCAAATTTTGTTATACAACAAAAGATAACCCAAGCGCTCCTAGTTCAATGTAGCTTCGTTTGAATGTACCCGAAAATACATATTGGTTATGTATTCCCTTTAGCATTCAAGAGACATTATGCAAGTGATGTTTTTGAACATAACGTTTTGATTTTGTATTCACAATGTGAGACGCAAAAATATTTGTCCTATTTGTGAGAAATTTTTGCAAGAATTTGACATGGGGTGTTTTAGTAAACATGTTAATAACTTATCATAATGCAATTCCTAACTATGGGAAACATGATTAGTTTTGTTAAGCACCTAATTTCATGCCTGAGTTTCTTAAGTTAAAGCATAACCCTAAGTTTTTGTTTTTGTGCAAAAATAGAATTCCTAGACTCAGATCAGGAGTGTAATCATGTTTAGAATACTTACAATGATGATTGATGAGCAATGTGAATGAAGGAAGGACCAAAAATTCGTAGTTGTGGATGAGTGGTGAAGTGAATAGTAGCAGTTTGGAAGTGGTGGTATGAGATAATGGGTGTTTGGTTTAATACAAACTAAGAAAAAGTTCTGCAGGTCGGCGGAACCAAAAAGAGGGTTCCGCCCGTTATGGCTGAGGGTTCCGTCGACTCTACTGAGAAAAAGACTTATTGATTTATTTTGATTTTTATGATTTTTTTTTTCTAATGTCTAGAACCACAAGATAAGTTCCATAAGGAGGTTAAATGGTTCTCGTTTAAGAGGTTTTGTGAGGATGTCCGCTATGTTGTCTTCGGAAGAAACTTTCTCAATTGAGATGTTTCCTTTTTGAACGTTATCACGAAGGAAATGATGACGGATTTCAATATGTTTGGTACGAGCATGTTAAACTAGATTTTTGCTAAGATCAATGGCTCATTTGTTGTCACAAAAAATGGTGATGTCATTAAGTTGAATTCCGTAGTCAACAAGAGCTTGCTTCATCCAAAGAGCTTGTTGACATGCCTTTCACCCCAAAACGTATTCGGCTTCCGTTGTTGAGATAGCGAGAGCCGTTTGCTTCTTAGAGAACCATGAGGTGAGACAATGTCCAACAAAAGTACAAGTACCACTCGTGCTTTTTCTATCAACATAGTCACCGGCATGATCCGAGTCGGCATACACTATGGTGTCTATTTCCGTTCCTTTGGGATACCATAAACCTAAATATGTAGTGCCCTTAATATATCTAAAAATCCTTTTAACGGCTTCAAGATGAGTTGTCTTAGGATCTTCTTGAAAACGAGCACATAGGAAAACACTAAACATAATGTCGGGTCTACTAGCCGTTAGGTAAAGTAGACTTCCAATCATACCTCTATATTTAGTGCTATCTACAGATTCACTTTCCTCATCCTTGATGAGTTTTGTTTCCGTGGACATGGGCGTTTTGATTGGTTTCGAATCTTCTATACCAAATTTCTTAAGCATGTCCTTAATATATTTGGATTGGTTAAAGAAGATACCATCTTATAGTTGTTTAATTTGGAGTCCTAGGAAAAAGTTGAGTTCTCCCATCATACTCGTTTCAAACTCGTCATGCCTGATTTTTGAGAAATCACCGCATAATTCTTGACAAGTTGATCTGAATATAATGTCATCAACATAAATTTGGACTATGATAATATGTGAACCTTTCTTCTTAGTGAAGAGAGTATTATCAACTAAGCACATGGTATACCTATGGTCAACTAAGAAGGTTTTAAGTCAATCATACCATGCTTTTGGAGCTTGCTTAAGTCCGTAAAGAGCCTTTTTAAGTTTGTAAACATGATTAGGTTTTTCAAAATCGATGAAGCCTGGTGGTTGAGCAACATACACTTCTTCATTTATAACTCCGTTTAAGAATGCACTTTTGACGTCCATTTGAAAGAGTTTAAAATTGTGTGCACATGCATATGCAAGTAAGATTCTAATTGACTCGAGCCTAGCAACCGGAGAAAAAGTTTCATCGTAGTCAATGCCATCTTGTTGATTAAATCCTTGTGCTACTAGCCTAGATTTGTTTCTAGACACAATTCCATTTTCATCCATTTTATTACGAAAAACCCATTTTGTTCCAATTATAGTTTGACTCCTTGGTTGAGGAACTAATGTCCATACATCATTCCTAACAAATTTGTTTAACTCTTCTTGCATGGCTATTACCCAAGACTCATCATTTATGGCTTCGTTAATGTTTTTCGGTTCAATGGTTGACACGAAACAAAAGTCGTTACTTTCATTTTGGGCTTTAGATCTTAGTGTTCTCTCATTAATTTTTCCTATGACATTATCTAATGGATGACTTTTGGATTGTTTAACATTAACAATTTCTTTGCTTAATGGTTCATCTTCCTTGTCATTTTCTAAGATCACTTGATTTTCAATAGCTTGACTTTCAACTAAGTCATCATCTACCAAAGGTGATGTCTTAGAGGGAGGTGGACTCTCGTCGAATGTTATGTTCAACGATTCCTCGACTCTTAAGGTTTCTTTGTTTAAAACAATGTAAGCTTTACTATTTTGTGAATATCCAAGAAATACACCTTCATAAGACTTTGGGTCAAATTTGGTGAGATAGTCCTTGGTGTTAAGAATAAAGCATTTACTCCCAAACACTCTAAAGTATCCTAATGTAGGCTTTTTACCTTTACATAATTCATAAGGAGTTTTATTCAAAAATGGTCTAAGTAAGACTCGATTTAAAATGTACATTGATGTGTCAACGACGTTACACCAAAACTTTTGTGGAATGTTTTGTTCATTAAGCATTGTTCTACTCATCTCTTGTAAAGTCCGGTTTTTACGTTCTACTACACCATTAGATTGAGGAGTGCGTGGAGCTGAAAAGTTATGAGTAATACAATTTTTATCACAAAACTTTCCAAATTGAAATTCATTATCAAATTCACGACCGTGATCCGTTCTAATAGACACAATACTAGACCCTACTTGATTTTGAATTTTCTTACTTAGAATCTCAAATTTATCAAAAGCTTCATTTTTACTTTTCAAAAATTTTGTCCAAGTATATCTTGAGTAATCATCTACTATGACCAAAGTATAGAAGTTACCTCCATAACTTTGTATAGCGGATGGACCGAACAAATCCATATGCAAAAGTTCTAGACACCTAGATGTAGAAACCAACTTTTTAGCCTTATGGCTACTATGGACTTGTTTATCAAAAGCTTCATTTTTACTTTTCAAAAATTTTGTCCAAGTATATCTTGAGTAATCATCTACTATGACCAAAGTATAGAAGTTACCTCCATAACTTTGTATAGCGGATGGACCGAACAAATCCATATGCAAAAGTTCTAGACACCTAAATGTAGAAACCAACTTTTTAGCCTTATGGCTACTATGGACTTGTTTACCGACTTGGCAAGCGTCACAAAAGTGTTGGTTATATTTCAACTTAGGTAGGTTTCGAACTAGGTCTTTGGAGGAGAGGTTTTGTATAAGTCTCATGTTAGCGTGTCCTAAACGTCTATGCCATAAAGTTTAAGATTCATCTAATGAAGTAAGACAAAGTTTGTCTCTAGATGTTTGATCCATCTTCATGACATACACGTTGTTCTTAAGAACACCTTTGGTTATGGTTATGCCATCTTTAAGTATTTTACTTCCATTTTCACTAAAAAGGACGTTATACTTATTACGGCAAAGTTGACTAATACCAAGGAGATTAAAACCTAAGTTATCAACGTGAGCTACATCATCTATAAAAAGAGAGTCATGAGAGATTGTACCTTTTCTGATGATTTTGCTCTTAGCTTTACTACCAAACGTAACGTTACCTCTATCACATTTGTGATAAGTTGAGAAGAGGCTTTTGCTACCCGTCATGTGCCTTGAACAACCGCTATCTTTAATCCATTCATCCGATTCCAAACATACTTTGAGGCACACCTATTTTACGAAAAACACTCAAACATTTGGTCCCCAATTTCTCATGGGTCCATTTTGGTTAAGCATACCATTAACTTGATCCAAGTATGAAAATAGAACATAAGGGTTCCATGACATGTAATTTGGAGTTTGGTAATGTTTTTGGTAGTTTGGTCGTGTGTTGTAGTTACTCTTTGGAAAGGGGCGATTGGGAATAGGAGTCTTAGGTCTCTGTTGAGTAGTTCTAGTTCTAAATTCGTTTTTACTAAGTCCTACTCCAGTTTTAATAGCAGGTTTTGTTTCATTTTTATATGTGACTTTAACAAATTTTGAACGATCCGACGCGGAGGATGTCACTGCTGCTGCAGACCCGGCGGAACCTTATTTTGGGTTCCGTCTGTTTCGCGTGCTGCTGTAGCAGTTTTGTTAGTTTCTTGTGCTTTCTTTTCTTGTTTTGTTTGACTCTTCGAAGTTTCTAGTTTCATGAAACCTAGTCATGTTTTATCAAATGGCGACTTTTGAAGTTTCATAATTTCATCCGCACAAAAAATACTTTTATCGAACTTCTTAAACTTTGTGGTTTGTTTTATTAGATCATCTTGAGTAATTCTAAGTTTCTCAATTTCGAGTTTAAGCTCTTCACATGATTTGCACGATGTGTCAATACCTTTACTCTTTTCTAATCTCTTAGCTTTTTCTTTTAACTCATAAACTTCATTTTCTAAAAACTCGTTTTTAGTTTTCAAAAAATTATATTTGTTTATGATTTTTAAGCTTAATTCACAACGTTTGTTATATTCTTTTTGTAAAGTGTCATCATCAATAGAAGAATAAGATGAGTAGGAGAGTACCTCATTTGAGTCATGAGCTGATGATGCGAAAAATGAACCACTTTTAGGGGGTCATTTAAGCCCGGAATTGAATTTATTTGATCAAATATTACCCTAAATCGTTCCTTTTGTGATTTTAGGTACTTTGGGAGTGAAATCTGGAAAAGGAAGCAATTCGGACGTTTTTGGAGCATAAAAGTGAAGAAAACGCCAAAGACTTAATTTTCCATGCTGAGAACAGTGTATGACGGTGTCAAGAGGAAATTCCTGACGGCGTCAAGAGTAAAGTCCATGACGACCCAGAAGAAACCTGAAGGCGTCACAAGTAGAGCGTCAAGAGTTAAAATCATGACGGCCTGCATAAGGTGTACACATGACGGCGTCAGATCCAGATCTAGGCAGTCCGAGGAACTATTTGGCGGCGAGATGACAGCGTCAGACATTTGTTCTTGACGCCGTCACCTTCTTAAATCTATATATAGTTTTCTATTTTTCATTCATTAAGGGGGAACTTGTGTGGAGAAACCCTAGGCCCGAACTTTGTGAACCCTAGCTCGTATTTTACAGTAAATTCAAGGGTTTTTACCCCTTGAATCCTTTCATGTGCTATTGAGATAAGTCTTCTCTTTAATTCAATCAATATGTCTATGTGTTGGTTGTCTATATCTTGTGCTTGTCTTGATTTCAACATGCTAGGCTAGATTTATCTTGTGTTTGCTTAGATCTAATGAAACCTAGATGTTAATTATGTGTTGATTACTTGTTTATGGTTGTATTGGATGAATGATTTCAATGTTAGGATTAAGAAAACTGGCAGATCTCCATTGTGTAACATGCTTGAACGTCTTAGGAAACATGAACCGATGTGTACTAGGTTTTATTGGTTGTATTTAATGCATGAGTAAATTCTAATGATCCCATGTTAGGAGCTTCTTAGCCGGCTCGACATAGGAGTGAAGTAGGCACTCATAGGATTGGGGAAGTAAGTACGCCACCCCATGAATGGTATTAAGGAATACAATCCGTCATCCACGCAACTATAAAAAGTAATTAACGTGTAAAAGATATCTAGGGAGTAGTGAAATCTAAGTAACACATTTCTCCCACATATTGCTCACAACTTTAGTTTAATATACTTTTACTTTTATTTCTAGTATTTTATTTTGATTGCATCTTAGTATTGGGTTAGTTGACTAGCAACTAATTCCGCCCAAATCCTTAAAACCCGAGATTTTAATTTGCTTTCCTAAAAATATAAAAAAAATACAAAAAGAATCATCCCTCATCTCTAGACCTAGTCTTTAGGTTTTCTAATCCTAGCGACACTATTCCTAGCTGAACGATCAATCCCCCGGTACTTGTCATTATACTATACTACATCGATCAGGTACACTGCCTGGTGGGGGTTGTAAGCTTCTCGAGATCCCTCGAGAGGTAAAGCCTGGTGCAAACCCCACGCATCATGAGCCATGAGAGCAATTTCTTCATTCTTTGGCTCATCGTCATCTTCTTCATAGTCACTCCAAGCACCACTAACAAAAGCTTGTTGAGACTTGCTTTTGGGTGGTTTTGGACATTCTCCTATGAGATGACTTGTGTCTCCACACCTAAAGCATTTCCTTTCAACCTTTCATTTCTTATCATCATGATCTTTTCGGAAGGTTTTCTTGTCATCTTTAGGTTGCCTTACAAACTTCCCTCGTCTACGAAAGAACTTCTTGAAGTCTCTAACGACCATGGCATATTCTTCATCATCACTATCTGAACTAGATTCTTCATCATCACTTGATTGGACTCTAGCTTTCAAGGCAATGGACTTAATCTTTTCTTTCTTGCCTAAACTATTTCCGAATCTTTTTCCATTACCATTTCATGAACTTTGAGGTTTCCAATTAGCTCGTCAAGTGATATGCTTGAAAGATCCTTGGATTCTTCAATTGCCGTCACTTTTGCTCTCCACTTTGGATGGAGTGCTCTAAGGAATTTCCTGACAAAATTCTTGCTACAAAAAGATTCATCAAGTGCTTTAAGTGAAGTAATAATAGTGTTAAACCTAGCAAATGCACTATCAATAATCTCATCTTCGGGAATAACAAATTGTTCATATTTTTGAACAAGAAGATCAATTTTGTTATCCTTAACTTGTGAGTTTCCTTGATGAGTGACTATTAAAGATTGCCAAATTTCTTTGGCGGTTTTACACATAAAGACTCTTTCATATTTTTTCTTAGGCAAAGCATTGTAAAACATCATTTTAGCTTCATTATTTTTAGCAATTAATTTCTTTTGATCTTCATCTTTACTATTCATAACTATATTATCACCATCAATGATTATATACCATAAATTTATATCTTTAGATTTCACGTAAGTTCAAATCGGTTTTTCCAATATATAAAACCATTTGCTTCAAAAAGTGGTGATCTTTGCATAGATTGCCCTTCTTTGTAATTTTCAAAATCCATGGATCGTTTCAAGTTTTAAAACACAATATATTTTAAAAGCTTGAGTAACGTAGCTCTGATACCAATTGTGGAAAACTAGAAGGGGGGTTGAATAGTTTTACCGGTTTTTCGTTTAATTATCTTTTGAAACTTTCCGTTTAATCAAAGATATAAACTCAAAGACAATATATAATATGCAAGTAGAAAGAAAGAAACGATTAAACCACAACACGAGTATTTATTGTGGTTCGGCTACAAGGACTCTTTTTCCTTACCCTACGTCCACGCCCCGAGTATCCAACTCGAGAGTTTCTTTCACTAGTCAACAAGCTCCTTTCACCGGCGGAGAAAACCTTACACGTCGCTTACACGATTACCGACACTAAGCTAGATGTCGAGTTCTTTTACAAGGGTACAACCACTCCCGTTAGTTCTTTTACGAAGGTACAACAACTCCCGTCACACTATGTATTTTAAGGCCTAAAATACCAACCGATCACAACTGAAAACATACAATCAAATGAAGTGTAAACTACACAAAGTCTACACGATGCTAAGCTAACAAGTATTGCAACGTTGTGTTGAATACTTGTAACTTTATATGTACTTGTGAACTTCTTTGCTACAAAAGAAACTTCACACAAAATGAAATGTTAAAGGGTTAGATAAATGATATAAATGTGTACGTGTAAAATGTAATGAGAAGTGATAAAACAAAAATCTAAGAAGTGGCTTGGTATTTATAGCAAGACCTTCAGCAACTCTGGCGGATACAGCGGAACCCTCAGATGGGTTCCGCCAGTGTACCTCCAAGGTTTCGCCAGACTGACAGTAGGTTTTGCAATAAATCTTTCCAAACCAACTAAAGTCACATCAACTTATTTCTAGTCAAACACTTACTTGTGTAAGAAAACTTATGGTGAGTCAAACACACAAACTTACCATGAATGCATGATGTGATATTAATATTTACTATATTAAGAAATATGTAAATGTAATGTTTTTCTATTTTAAGAAATATAAAAAATGTTGTGTTTTATATGAAATGTAAATGTAGCAAATGTCTAATTATGCAAGTATTTAAACTAAAATTATGTTTTACTAAAAACTAAAGTTTACACTTCGTCGTTAACAAAACTTAGCAAAGATCGTAAAATATAAATAACGTTTTTAGGCGATATTTGTATTAACAAACCACAATGTACAAACGAATCAAGCTGCTAAACACTCTTCCTAAAATTTGCAAACTATTTTATGAATAATTTTTTTTATTTAATAATATACCTTTTTGTTACATATAGTATAAACTTATAAAACACAAAAAGTAATGTATTTATATATATATATATATATATATATATATATATATATATATATATATATATATATATATATATATATATATATATATATATATATCAAGTGGCTTTGGGCGAAGGAAAAAAAAAACACTACCTCTTAATTACATGGTTTTTATGTTCGAATTTTTCAAAAAAAATAAAAATAAAATAAATGAGAAAAAGAGTTCTAAGTGGACTCGGTCACTCAGATAATATATCATTTTCTCATAACTTCAACAGTTTATCATGCATCTAAAAATATTTTCGCTATCTGTAAAGTAATTTTCATCGTAAATAAATACTAATAGAGCAACATTGTTTGCCAAAACTTTAATTACAGGGTACCGCCGCCGCAACACGCGGGTGCCCTGCTAGTATTTTCAACCAAAGCAAATATTGTTGACTTATAAGTATGCACAAAACAAATTTAGTTAAAACTAGATGAGTACCCGTGCATAGCAATGGAATTTTATAGCAACATATAGTTTTAGTGATAAAAAATAGCTTAAGGGTTATAAACGAAATATAATAAAAGTTTGAGGATTAAACATAATATTTTGAAACACAGTTCGTCCCGGATGGTTAAACTGGTTGAACCGTTCCGGTCGAAAAATGGGTCAATTTAAACAGGGTCAACCTGATGGGTTGCGTCGAAAAAACGGGTCAAATTAAACTAAGTCAACCCGCCGAGTTTGAAGCGTCTCGGGTCAACCCGGTTTTCAATGTGTATTAATAGTTTGCTTTTGAAACATATCATTTCTTTTTTTTAGTTTAAACATTTCTTTTATTGTGATGTTTAAGTTTTTTTCTCATCTTTTAACATTTTACATATTGACTGTTTTACCTTTTGACATTGATCATTTGCTTTTATACGTAGTATAGATATAATTTTTAGTTGTAATTATAGTATGAACTTGTGCGTATAATATCAAATTTACAAAATATTAAACACTATCAAATTTTTATATGACTGTATATTAAATTAGAAGTTTAAAATAAATTGATTTATTGAATGACTTGTAAAACTTTTTTCTCCCAAAATGACGTAGAATCGTAGATTAACATTTTTATTAATTTGTAATGTACCTTTTTTACTAACCAATAAAAAAGAGTGTAAAACAGGAAAGTACTACAATCTTGTACAGTATATCTTCCAGTATTTACATCCAACCACTCACATCTTTGATCTTTCACTCACATGTTACTTCACTTCACCACCATTTTCCTCTCATATTTCTCACCAAAAACACACACATACAGAAACACAGAAAAATGGGTAAAACATCAAAGTTCTTCAAGTCACTGTTCGGGTTCAAACCATCAGAACCAAACCACCCAAAACGACGTGGTTGGTCCTTCTTCAAATCATCCCACAAACAACATAACCATGAAACATTTGACCAAACTGTCTCACGACCAAGTGACACACCACTTCATCATAGCAATAACCATCGGTCCTTAGACCAAACTGTGGCTGCTGCAAATGTTGTGGTGGCTGAGGATGTAGTGCCTCATGGTGCTAAGGTGGAAGTTGTACGGACGACGAGTAGAAAAGGTGAGGAGTACTGTGGTTATGGTTTGCTTGGTTTATGGGCTGCTGTTAGGATTCAAGCTTATTACCGAGGCTATCTGGTACTAATTATTTCCTAGTCGTTTTATAACTTATATCCTTTTTTTTTTCTTCATATAAGTGAGTTGAATAATTTAGTTCATGCACAAATGTTTTTCACAAAATGCTTAAGGTTTAAACCTTAGACACATGGACGGACCCACATGGGAGCCGAAGTGTAAATTTTTTATAAAATATGACTTTTCTGGGCTCGTGCAACACCCAATTTTACCTAATAAATTTTTTATCGAACAACTTTAGTACTCATAGTCATAAAAAAAATATTTTGTGCAACGCCCTCTCAAAAATCCTGTGTCCGTCCCTGCTTAGACATACATTTGAGGTTGGCGAAAACGGTCCCCATTATATAAGGACGGAACCAGGAGCGAATATGACCGGACACACAAAATTTTTGAAACGGTAATATACGAACACATTCCACCGGTTGCGTTTTAGATGCATTTTGGAAAAACTGATTGTTTTTTTCAAAAATTAACACAAAAAATCCATAGGGGTCCGGCATCCGCGGAAACCCCTAGTTCCGTCCATGCCATTATATCTCGGTAAAGGCGCTATCCCGGTAAATGAACAGGAGAAACCTCTTCCATTTACATAAAAGTAGTTTTCTAATTGATTAATAATTATGCATAGGTAAGTTAATATGCCTAGCCATTTTACTAATCTTGTGGTAACATAAATCATTAAAAAATGTGTTACACCACAAAGAGAAAAGTCAGGTTTAATATTTTCAACTTTTTGGTAGGATTTTATCTCTTTCTCTAATTACACGAAAAATGCTAAAAGTATATGTAAGAAAAGCTGAGTCCAAAAAGTATGATAAAAAAAGAAAATTTCATAAAGTATGATACTACGTACTAGTATTATATGTGTATAACACTTCGTTCTTATTTTTAAAGATATTTTGCGGACTTCAGGGTTACATAATACGAGTAATAATTATCTAGCAAAATTAACGGATTAGTTTTGTGTAAAGACAAATATTATGACTTTTTGTTACTAATATGTCTATTTCAATGATGTTTACAAAATTTCATAGGAACATTTTCTTAAGTATAAATCTGTTGTATTTTACAAAATTGAAAATAAAAGGGATGGTGTAAAAAAGTGGTTAAATTGAAAATGAAAGGTCAACACACATTGTACGGATTGGTCAAACTCAAATCCAGATGAGTTGATACGGTAAACAATGTACAATATGTAATGCTTAAAGTACACAAGTTGGACCATAAAAGTCTTCTATCAAATGGGTCTCACATTATTTTGTTGAATAAGATGAGTTCACATTATTTTCTTCATTTCAACTTATTTGTCGGCATAATTTCAACGTTGGGTAGCAAGCAAATGTGCCATCCATGAAGCTTAAAACTACACGTATCTTAATTGTTCTAAATTGTAGTAGAGCTTATGACTGTTTCCGCTTGTTACTTTGTCAACCTATCTGAACTTTTTTAAATAAATGTTGCTATCATGTATGAGAAATTAACTTGTGAAATTTAAAACAAGTTCTTACAACTTACAAATGCATTGTCTAACTACTAAGAAATGGCTTAGTAAGAAACTTGGACCTCAAGTTAAAAAAACCCTTGAATGGCTACATCATACTTTTTAAAAGAGATATGTTGCTCTATGCAATTAGACCTAAATGGAATACATTGTTTTCCATTTATAAAAGAGGGTACTAACGAATGTATGTACCTTAGTAATGGCCAAGTAATGCATACTTGGGTTAGACAAAACAATGTACACTTAGTTTAAGGGCATTAATAATTTTATATGGTACAAAAATACAAGACAACGTAGGCAGAAGGAAAGGTCATGGTCGGTTGGGGTAAACACAAAGTTAGAAACAAGTAGAGTTAAGCCAACCATGTGGACCTCATAAAATCTTCCTTTAAGGTCATATTCCCATTACTCTTTCAAGATGGATTGTTTCATTTTCACCCTTCAGCCAAGCCACTTCATTCTTTATTATATAGTTAATGTTATTTATTGCATGTTACTTCTTTTTCATACATGATTATTTCATTTCACATCATAATTTATAGAATACTTGTACCTCCATATTCACTTATATGAAGTTGTCGTGTGCATGATGGCATAAAGTCAAGCATTGGATTTATGTATATGTAAGATGTGGTTAATGTAAAGTGAAATACGTTTTGAGTAGTTTTAGTTTGAATCATGCATGCATCGCTAGACAATGCTAGCATACGAAAGTGTGAATTTGTGACAAGGTTTGTATCAGTGTATGTACATATCTCATAAGTGTTTTACTTTGTTTTTTCTATAAAAACCTTACCAAAAGTGATGCATGTCTTTTTAGTCCGTGATTGATATGAGTAAAAAGCATAGAAGACAAAATGTACATGGCTAAGGACTGAGCAATGAGCATGCATAGCAGTTAGGATGTAGGCAACTTTAGCATTGGAGTTTGGATAGAAAAGTAAGAAAAAGGTAACTCACTCTTGGCAGTCATGGAATATGGTACATCATGTGAATTGTAAGCAAAATAAGATGTGAACTGTAACCCGGGACCTTTTATGTTCCATGACCAGGACCGCTAATAAAAGAAACATAAAGTGTCCTAAAAAATTAAAAAGAAACAGTTTTTTTTTTTTTTTTTTTTTTTTTGTTTTTTAAGGCACTTGGCACGTTAGATGTTTGAATATTTTTAGGCATGAAGTGATGTATGCCCATAAGCTTTTGCTATTGTTCGTTCAATGATTTTCCAATAATGCAACACTTTTACCTTTTATAGCCGAATTAGTCCTTTGTAGTGAATTCAAACTCTAGCTTTTACAAAGGCCATAGAGGTTGATCATAGAAATGTTTTTACAATATAATTTTCGTTGCATACTTGAGTGTCTTGCTATGATATTTTAAGTGATGAATTGACACATGGGAATATTTGAAGGCAAGGAAAGCGTTACGGGCATTAAAAGCATTGGTGAAGCTTCAAGCACTTGTCAGAGGTCACATTCTAAGGAAGCAAGCTGCTGATGATTTGCGACGTTTGCAAGCTCTGGTTAGAGCTCAAGCACGAGCGCGTGAAAAGAGGCTCCAGTTTGTTGATTCACCCCAGTCGACCACCAAGGTTGTCTCTTATATTCATTTCCATCTAATCCAAATAACAAAACTTCCCAATAACATTCTATATGTCATGCAAAAGTAAATGAGTATGGTACAATCATGGAGTGCGTATTACCTGCTCAGATTTCATAGCTGACACATACTACTACTTTCAGGGGCCTCTAACTCCCGAGAAGTTTGAGCATGTTTTGAGATCGAGAATTGCAAAACACAATCATCATTCAATACTAAAGGTGTGTTTATTTGTCTATCTATTTTAGTTATTATTTCTTCTATTTTTCGTACGTTCAAACTTGAATGCTTATCTATGCAGAATAATGGTTCGAGATTATATGATGAACGGAGTGAAAGAATCCTTGAAATGGACGCAACAAAACCTCACATAAGACGACGAACCCTCTTCCAACCGGACCAAATTAGTTACAGTCACAGTCAAAGTTTAACCACTTCTAGAGGGTCAACTATCTATCCACCCGGCCAAAGCCCAAGCGAATCTTACGAAGTAAATTCTCACACTGCCCCTTTAAAATATTTCCCACATGACATCGATGAGCAAGTTTCTTTCTACACTACCCAAATCAGCCCTCCATTTCATGCAGTTACTTCTAAAGGCCACACATCAATGAGAACGGTCCCGTTTACTCCAGCTAAAAGTGACTGTTCTCGAAGCTGTCTTAGTGGCTACTCTGACCACCCAAACTACATGTCGTACACCGAGTCTTCACGGGCAAAGGTCAGGTCTTTAAGTGCACCGAGACAAAGGCCTTACATCGAGGTCCCTAGTGCAACAAAGAGGTATTCAGTTTATGGATACGCTTCTGGTACAGGTACCAACCATGGGTCAAACCTAAGGGATAGCTTTGTGAGCAAAGCATATCCAGGGTCGGGTCGGCTTGATCGGCTCGGAATGCCAGTTGGAGGTATGGGTTATCGTGAAAGCGAGTTTAGTGGTGGTTACTGGAATTAACTGTCAACAGCAATGTTTGGCTAACTTAAATGTGTTTAGCACCATGTCATAATAGATACGTTGGGATTTCATCTTTTCTAGGTTTTGATATGAACTTTTTACTAATCTAGTGAGACTTAATTAGATGGTAAATTCTATGTTTTACAGTGGAAGCCCCTTAAGGTTTATATTTCAGTAGACTATTTTGATTTTCGCAGGTCGCATTTGTGATTATGATTGCAAGCATTCAAGTTTGTAACACAAACTCAAGGGATTATTGTCATCTAAAATTTTAAAAACAATATTTCTTCAAACTTCGTTATTTGGTTTCATTTATCCAATTCTGGGAAGACTTGTTCGTTCGACAGGTAAACTAGTATGTACAAGTAAAATATCATTCTTATGGAATTGATGTAAACCGAAACAAAGTAATTACTATCAGGTTACTTACGTAACAAGTTAAAAGATGTAACTGCATAATGTATCAATTAAAATTTGGACGAAAGTGTATCCCAAGAAGTATAATTTTCATAATTTGCAAGACAAAAAGCCAAATACTAAAGAATTTGACCTGGATCTACTAGCCTAAGATACACATAGAAAACAGAGATTTACAACCATGAAAAGAAATGCAATGACAAATCTGTAAGCATATAAACAAGAATAAATTTGTAAAGTATAGCGAAAGAATAAACTCGGGAAAATGATAATGAAGGATAATGTAAACTCTATCTTGATCATTGGTTGTTGCAGTGCCATCTTGAAGTTGGCACACAGCTCAAGTAATGACACCAACTGCAATGATCATTTCCGTTCTCTCCTTTGAACAGCATTATCAATCCCACAGTAAATCTGCAGACAAAATAAACCAAGTTTAGGATGGCAATTCTGTCTTTTTTACTTCATCAAGGAGAGATCTATTCTTTCAACATTTGTAATGGTATACTGTTCTTTCATTTATCCATTTAATGTTCTTAGAGTTAGAAACACTTGTATGAGGAAATACATCCGAGAAATCTAGCTTGGTTTCCTGGTTTTGTACGAAAAGGGTAATCCTGCCCTATTTACTTTTCATCTTGGCAATACTGTCTATTTTCATTTGCAGCAGTACTACTGGTTTTGCCAATATATATTTCATATTGTTTGCACAAAATAGCCAGAGTTTGCCTTTCGTTGTTCCAAAAAGAGAGCAGAGATCGACTTTAAAGGACACATTGATAACTTTCAGAATCAACAGCATCATATAACTTTTAAATGACACTTAACTTTGTAACATATGTATAATATGTAGTTATATAAAAAGTTCCCATGTTGGAATTTAATGGTCTTCATAGTCAATGTGTTTGTGGTAAGTGATAGGTTTGAGCTAAAAAATCGTTAACATACACGAAAAGTAATATAAAACCAAATTGTGGTTAATAGAAGCATACCCGGCAATCACTAAGATAATGGAAAGAACCCAGAACACGTATTGGAATACTGTGTACTTGGATTTCGTACGAGCCTCAACAGGACGATGACGGCGTTCTTGCCAAGTGAATTGAGGACGGACAAGCAGTACAAAGCCAAGAAGAAATCCTGTCAAGAAACCTCCAATGTGGGCAAAATTGTCGACATGAGGAAGGATCCCAACCGCCAAATTGATCAAGATAATGATTACAAGTGTGGTCAAGGCTGCAGCCTTCAAAACAAGATGGGCTTTGGATTACAAACTGCTCAAAAATAATATAAAATTTATGCAAAAAACTTCCTACTATGCCATATGTAAGTTGATATGGTTTCTAGCAAAATTTAGCATTTACCTTTGTCCTAACTAATAAGTACAGACCATTGTCATACCTTGTTGGCATAGATTGTCCAGTTGGTAAGAAGTTCGGATAACATTGCTCCAAGAAGTCCAAACAGAGCACCAGAAGCACCAACTGAGATGTTGTTTTTAATGAAAAGCGTAGATAGTACGCTCCCACCGATTCCAGACAGCATGTAGATTACCGCTACTCGTGCTGCCATAAGTTGGTGTATTATAAATAAAGAAATCATTTTTAAGAATATTACTGACAACACCAGAAATACAAAGGGACTAAAATAATTATTGCAAGTGACCCAAGGGCATCAAGTGGTGAAGTCTTGGTAAACAGTCTTTCCTATATGTAAAGAGATTTTGTTCATTTAGGTGGTGGTGCAACCCATACAAGAAGAGGGGTGGGTCACCCGTCACCCACTCACCTCTCCCGTAAAGTTTAATCTCCTAGGCATACCAAAAGGGTGTTTGAATGTGCTAAAAATTTAGTCAAATTTGGTAGTTTTTGACAAGATAGATTATGCTTTTCTACCTTTTTTGTGTTAACATAAACAGATCTAGACATCCACGTAAGGAGTCGCTATAAGAATATTGAACTTTGATGATTTCAAAATACCTAAGTATCCCTTACTTCTATCAAACGCATATGTGAATCTGATTTCTGAAATTGCCACAATTATTGCACATCCAAACACCCTAAATAGTACATAACAGGAAAGTGCACTGTTAGGCTTGGGCGCAATGGCTGATGTGGGGCTAAAAGAGTTGCCCAATCCAGTTTCAAAATTGTACTACTCTATCTGTCCCAATACGATAAGCCTACTTTTGATTCATGATTTAAATCTTGGTCAGTTTCAAAATAAAACTTAAAGAAAGAACTAGCTCATTTGACAGTCAAAGTCGGATATGGACTCTTTCTCATGACATGTAGTAGTTTTGGACTTTGAGTTGAAGTTACATCTGAAAGTCTGTACAAAATAGTGAATACTAATAGACGCAGTGAACTTCTTAAAATGAGCCACAAATGGAGAAGTGAATATATCTATTTCTATTAAAAAAAAAAAAAAAAAAAAAAAAAAAAAAACTGTTTGTGAAAGTGACAAGACATTATTTTAACCATGGAAGTAATATATAAACGCATTTAAAGGTTTTCTTTGATAAATTTATGCATGGAAACAGCTAGAAGAGAAACATACCAAAACCAAATTGTTGTTCTAGACGAATACCAATGAAGACCAAACTCAACATATTTGCAAGTAGATGAACGACTCCAGCATGCAACCAGATACATGAGACTAGTCTCCATGCTTGATTATCATTAACTACCTTTTTCCACTCAAGAGCTCCCAACTTTTCCAATCTACAAAATGATAGAGACGAAATGAGTTGGTATACTTCAATTGACTTTAATCCAACTTGAAAGAAGATTTTTTTATGCACACATCCAAAAAAGACAATATTCAATCAGAACCATGCCAAATGATACCAATTCCTTCTTGGCATGTAAAATGCCATGTTTGTTTCTACATGCTAATAAAAGTTATTGGATGAGGTGAACTGACAGAACTGTCCAGATACACCCTTAATAAGAGCAGTCTTTTGTGGTCCAGTATAACCAAGATTAGTAATGGAATCATCTCAAAGTGGGCCAAATTGGCACTTTAAGTTAAAATTTTGCAAAGAACACTCGTGACAATAATAATAGAACGTTCCAAAAGAATACAGATTACCGACTTCGCAAAGAGAGCACAACCAACCAGAAACTCAAACTGTATGCAAATGAAGGGCGGGAAGAACCAAACAGATGTCAAAAATAAACCTAGCTTCAATGTCAACAGAAACAAACCTCAAAGAACTTATGATTCATTACAAAATCTCATTATTAACGGGCAAGTACTCACGCATCATGTTGGGGCTTGAACCACAAGTCCACAACCTTTTATTGTTAGTTCACCCCATAGACTTTAGTATCAGAAGATCCCAATTGGATGCTTAAAAATATATTAATCACACAAAAGTTAAGTATAATGGAATGTGGCTCAAATACCACATTAACCCTTTACCAAAAAAAAAAAAAAAAAAAAAAATCGGATGCTTAAAATAATACTCCGTATGTGCTTTAAAAAATCTGCATCCAAAGTCATAACATTGAACCCTACCCAATCACATAACACCCACATTGAGTAAGTATGAAAAAACATCTATAGTGAATCATAATCCTAAATCAACTTCTACACAAAAGTTGGCAATGATATGCGGAAAAAACCTCCCCAAATTGAATAAAAGGGGCTAAAACCCAATTCATATTAAAATCACAACCATCAATAACACTCATTAACGATTACAAAGTCACATAAAGAATCAAATTACAATCAAGGATCATCATATAAACGGAATTTCTAAATCACATTCAGAATCAAGTAAACTAGTTTACAAAGGAAAGCTTCCATTTTTAACAGAACAAAAATGAATTCAATATCAAAAGTGTCAATACAGCCCATTAAGAGTATGTTTAACCACGAGGAGCGCTTAGCGTTTTACTTGAAAGCTCATTTGGAAACGAGCTTTTCTCTCTTCTAAACAATATTTTTCAAATGTTACTTGAAAAAACATTTAGCATTAGCGTTTAGCTTTTTCGTTATTTTACGCTTATTAACTACACATCCAGCTACATAACCAAACACTTTCTATAAAATAAACGCGCTACTCCTAACAGCTAACTGTTAACTACTACCCTAAATATCATAACTCCAAAGAAAGCATCACCTCACAACAATCAATACCCATCAATTCTCGCACACAATCACACACAGATAAAATAATAATAATAATAATAATAATAATAAAGAAAAAAAAAATCCTAAATCACAATCAACTAACCAAACATAAAGAACTTACGTAGAAGAAGAAGGACCAAAAAGTGGATTCTCTTTAAGAGGCTGAAAAGACATCCTCCCCAAAAACCTACCAACACAATCACCTCCAACATTCCCATTATGATGATTCTTAGGACAATCATTAACCAACATTATAACAACAAACATTGCCACATTGGCAACAACAATCATAGGCACAAGCCATGAAGTCCATTGAGTATTATCAGATGATGACTCAGCATTATAGTATGGTGAAGAAGTTATATAAAAATTTGAAACATGTTGTGGTGGTACACCTCTGTTTTTTTCAAGATCTCTGTGACCCATTTCAAAAGATTTGATTCTGATCAGTACCCAAAATTTTGTTTTTTGTTTAGTGTGTGTTTTGAGTGTGTTTAGTGACTAAAAATGGCTTATTTTTCAAGATTTTTGTGACCCATTTCATAAGATTTGATTTTGATCCATACCCATAAATTGTTTTGTGATTTAATGTGTGTTTGGAAAATGGGTTTGTTTGGGAAGTGGCTTTGAAGAGATGTTTTTTAGTAGTAGTAAACTAGTACAGTAATTGTTTGGGAATGAAATGCGGTATATTTTTAGATTTGGTGACATTGTAAGCTGTGAAAGTAACGGTTATCTAGCTTTAAATGTGGCTTAATTTATTCATTCATGGCAAACTTTTGGGAGTTTTTTAATAGACCATTGTAGTTTTAAAACTTAATTAACAAAATGAGTACTTTTAAAAATATTTAATTTATAATAGTATTTATATTCTCTACACTGATAAAACAATAGAAAAAAAAAAGGAAACGGAGCATTAAAACCCTAAAAACCATCTTCCTCCTCATATGCACGACAAAAACATGACAACATATTCTTAACATGATTGAAGTTCAACCGTCATTGTGCCCCGATTGTCACTGTCTTTACTGTTGCTCCGTAGTCGACATCCCGTAATTGTTTCGATCTCCCACTCTCTCAGGTTTGATTGCTCCTTACCTTTAAGCCATATATTATTTGTTTTCTATTTGCCTTCTCAAAGATATAACTGTCATTATGTTTCATTATAACAAGAATTAAGAACTTGCATTAGATAGTCAAAAGGAAAGAAATGAAAAGCTATATTTTTTTTAGAATGAAGCTTATGTATCAGTAACAATTCAAGGCATAATATAAGAAAGTATTATTTGTTAAAAGCTTTTTGTAGGTTTTGTTGATAAAGCTTCAAATTATTTTTTTACCAGGTTGTTAGTTTTTGTGACCATGGCATCAAAAGGGGTAATATTATTATGTTATTGGGGTGGTAATATCTGTGATGGACCAGAAGGTGTATCTTATAATAAGCCGCCGAGTAAAGCAATCAATGTTCAACGTGGAATAAAATGTAATGAACTTATCAACCAAATCCATGTTGCTACATCTATCGATAAACAAAAAAACTGTATTGAAGTGATTTGTAGATACCCGTCTGGTTTTGGGAAGATGATGAAATACATTCCGCTCCCAATCACGGACAATAACGACATCGAGATCATGTTTCAAATACTTAATGTCTACCAAGAACTAAGTACCATTGATATATACTTAGAGGTTGAAACACAACGCCACTCAAAGATAGCACACAGGTGTATATTAATACTTATTTTAGGTTCTCTTCTAAGTTTTGTTTCTACTTGTATTAATTATATGGTTTTTTTGTTACACTACTATACTTGCAGAACGCAGGAACCAAGCATGATTGAAAATGAGGCTTCATTACCCCGTGAGATATCGAATGAAAGGACCAACGAGTTGTTACCTACTGATCTCTTATATGATGATTTCAACATCCATGCCAAGATAGCACACACGTATATTCTTGTCACTTACTTTAGCTTTTTAATTATATATTAGGTTCTATTTTTTTTCCCGCTTTATATCAATCTTTTTATAACACTACTTGCAGAACTCAAGGATCATGTTCGATAGAGAATGATGTTTCATTGTCCCCCAAGATATCAAAAAAAAAGTACCAATGTGTTTTTACCTACTGATGTAGTGTCTAACATGATTGAGAATGAGGATTTCAACACAATCTCTCAAATTGCTGTTGTGAACAATGAAATGAGCAATGGATTTGAGACAGATGATGAAGATTATGCGGACGATGATGAAGTTGGAGATGATGAGACTGGAATTAATGAGGAAACTAGAGGTGACGATGAAACATTTGAAGCACCACGTGTAGATGGTCAAGCAAACGACTTTGATGTGCAAGTACCTTCTTGTTTTACTACTTTGGAGGGAATAAATAAGGCTAATACTGATAATTGGACAATATCATCTTCTCAAAGTAAAAATGATTTAACTCAAGAGTTAGGAAAAGATTCATTTAAGGATAAGGAAGAAATTGTTAAAGCTATCAAACTTTACTCTATCAGGAAGCATAAGCAGTATGAAGTGGTCGAAACGTGTCCAACTATTTGGAAAATAAGATGTCGTTTAAGTTCACAATGTGGATGCAAGTGGAAACTTCGTGCATGTAAACGTAAACGTATTGGATATTTTGAAATCACACAGTATACAGGTCCACATACATGTTTACACAACAAGATTACTCAAGACCATCCCAATCTTGATGCAAATTTGATTGCTCAAGAAATACAACATCTTATAAAAGAGCAGCCATCTATTAGTATCCCGACTTTGAGAGCCGAAATAGTTGATAAATTAGGTTATAATCCCTCATACATGAAGGTTTGGGCACGAAAGCAAAAGGCAATCGAACATATCTTTGGAAATTGGGATGAATCTTATAATGCTTTACCCAAATTTCTAGCCGCACTTCAAAAGTTTAATCCGGGGACTATTGTTGAATGCCGCACTTCAAAAGTTTAATCTGGGGACTATGGGATGCTCACAACAAACATGTCGGAGATTTTTAATAGTGTGCTCAAGGGTGCCCGATATTTACCTATTACAGCATGTGTCCAACTTACGTTTTATAGAGTGGTGCACTACTTTAACGTAAGACGCTCGCTCGGGCATGTTGCTCAAGCTAACGGAAATTTGTACACTCCTCATGTTGCTGCAAAACAGGCTGCTGCAATGACAAAGGCGAGTGCACATACTATGAGATCCTTTAACCGAGAGAAAGGGATTTTTGAAGTGACTACTCAAAGAGGAAAAAATGTGCAAGTTGTTAATTTAGAGAAACAAAGTTGCACATGTGGTAAGTGGGAGATTAATAACTATCCGTGTTCCCATGTATTAAGTGCATGTGCATTCCTTTCTTTGAATAGTTCGCAATATGTTCAAAGATACTACTCAATTACAGAGTACTCGGCTACATGGGCATCTGAGTTTTTTCCACTCCCTCATGAAGAATATTGGCCGTAATTATCCATCACATTACTCCCAAATTCTGATCTTAAACGAAAAGGGAGAGGCCGCCCTCGTTCAACAAGACTTCGAAATGGAATGGACATCAAAGAAGGAAAGAAAACAAATAAATGTGGAATTTGTAAGCAAAGTGGTCATAATCAGAAAACATGTCCTTCTAGGCCTAAAAAAGGACCCGCGGATATGTGATTAGCTTGTTATAAAGGTAATCAAATTGGTATCGATTTACATAGTCTGATTTCTAGCAGGTGAAATAACATTCTTTGTTTAAGATTGTTAAAAGTATTAGATTAACTATCTAATTGAAATTAAAAATTATCTGTTTTTCTTATGAAAATGGTTGTTCTTGTAGGTGTTCTGGAATGCTTGGGAGTAGGATGTCAATGGTGGTCAATAAAGTTAGACTCGCGACTATGAAGATCAAAACACATATATGTCTTAAGGGACCAATCTATATGTCTTAATAACAACAGACCCTTATTGTAGTTTTTATTCGAGTTTACATGTTTATGTGTCATGATATTTTGTTCCAGTTACCATGTATTAATAAAGAATACCATGTTTTGTTCATTTGGTTATGCTTATTGGAAATTGCTGTTGTGTAATGTGAAGGCTGCAGTTACTAGTATTTGCAGTACTGAATGGAAACTGTTTTACGGTTATATGGATTTGGTTCAGTGGGTCTGCAAATATATGGGTGTTTGGGACAGTGGGTATGCAGTTATATGGGTGTTTGTGTGTGTCTGCAGTTACATGGGTGTTTGGGTTAGTGGGTGAGTTCCAAGTCTGTCATGGGTGTTTGGTTCAGTGGCTCAAACTTGTTGGTATTCGTATGACTGTTATATAATCCCTGCTGTAGGAGTGCACATGGTGGGTTCAGTGGCTCAAATTTGTTTGAAGTCGTATGTTATATAATCCCTACTGTTTATATGTATTTCTGTTCTTTTCTAATGGAAAATAAAGACCAATGATTGTCATTTTATTCTAAGCATTAACTAGCCAATGTAAAATTTGTGATGCGTGTACCTTATCAACTGGTTTACTTGTTTCTTGATCAATTGACATTCAAGTATCAACTGCTAGGAATGCGTATAAACCATATTTGTTTTCTAGGTGTTGAAAATACTAAAATATATATGTTAGTTTATTTGCATTAAATGGAATCTTGTGCAAACTGACCATGTATTTAAAATATGCATACTATTATAAATATTTTTAAAAGTACTCATTTTGTTAATTAAGTTTTAAAACTACAATGGTCTATTAAAAAACTCAAACTTTTGGTGCACCGGTATTGAATTCATATTTCATTACTGGTATTTTGATATAGTAACTAAAATATTAAACTAGTTGGTTTTGTCGGTTTTCTAAATGAGAATGAAAAATTTCAAACAGGGGTGGCAATTTATGACACAACACGAAATCCGACTTGAGACCGACACGAAAATTAACATGTTAGGGCATCTACTATGGTGGTTTATGAAAAGGTTTATAAAATTATGAAGAGGTCTAAAAACTTGTAAACCATAGTGGATATCTATTTCATGCTTATGTGTCATGAAGAGGTCTAGGATATTGGACCTTTTCATAATTTAAAGCATTTGAATTATGTGAGATATTGATAAAACTTGAAAAGGTTTATACATAGCGGGAATAGGTTTATAAAACAAAAAGGTTTATAAATTAATGTCATAACACAATTATAAACCTTTACAAAGGTTTACCATAGTGGATGCCCTTAGGGTTGAGGCTAAATAGGTTTCCGGTCGTGTTTGGGTTGACTTGATTGACCCATTTATTAAACGAGCCGGGTTCGGGTCGAGGATAATTTAATCGGGTCGATCCGACAACCCGTTTAACTTTTAAACAATATAAAAAATCAACCACTATATAATAGCCTACCATGGAAGCGACACCTAAGCGAGTGAATGCCATGTCATTGCCTACTGGATTGCCTACATGGCACACAAACCCCATGCAATAAAATTCGGTCGAATAAAAAGGCTACTCATGTGACTCGAACCCTTGACCTCGCCTTCAACACTTAAGGATGACAACCACTAGATCACTTGAGTATTTTTGGTTTAACATTTCAAAACCAAAACTACATGTCTTAGAATTAAATCTGGCTATAAGTTTCCTATTTTCAACCATTCATTAATTCTAGGGATCTCAGTATAACCAAGAGATCATTTGAATTTTTGAAACCGAATCACATTAATTCACCTACCCTATAATCATGGGATTTCGGATTCATATCATACTTATGTTACAATCACTTCAATGATCTCCTTAAATCAAGGGATGTTTATGAGAATAATGAGGGAAACTTATAATTTATTGTTATGTTATTCAAATTTTCAGGATTTGTATAATTTATCCCAAATAACTTTCAATGTCAGTTTCAATGACAAACCCTAATCCTCCACTAATATTTCACTATATATTAGCTCCATCGTGTTTTCATATTTTCACATATTATATATCATATTAATATCGTTTGTATCAAAGTTACTAATCATAAATAAGAATTCTCATTCCAGGTTTGCAAATAAGGGCAAGTCTCCAATGACCAGTTCCTTAAAATCCCATGGTATGGTTCAATATTAATATTACACTGGTATGAATGTATTTGTCCATGTTGTTCAAACCTGTTATGTAACTTTGTATGAAAACCATTGGTGTATTAGTTATGAAACAATTATATTTTATAATACTTTAATTCAAGTTATAGTTCTCACATTAGGTGTTTTCATCATTACAGTTAATGTTGCTGAACTGAAAATCACTAAACTTGAAGATGTGGATCCTACGATCGATGATATTGTTGTCAAAGCGCGATGCATATCACTATGGCATTCCCACAGAAAAAACGAGGAAAAAATCCGTACAGTCTTGATTGTGTTTTACAAGATGAAGAGGTATGTTATATAGAATTTTTTTATTTGTTTATCATGATCAACTTGATGATAAATGTATATTTTGTTAAAGTAAATAATTTTTTATTTTAATAACAGGGTACCCGGATTGAGGTGTACATAAAAAAGGAATTCAAGTATGCCTTCGAGCCATTGTTAGTTGAGGGCCAGTGCTATGTTTTATCTAATTTTGCTGTTGCAGAAAATGATGGCACATTACCATTGTTACCTCACAAATGGAAGATCGTCTTTAACCGCAACACTGTTGTCACACGGATTGACCCGTTCAATGAAGACACACATGGTTTCCAGTTTGAACCATTCAATTCACTTCTTGATTCGAACAACAAATATGAATCTTCTGATTATGTTGGTATTTATGATTATTATTTGTCTTGTTTTTCATTAACATTAATACATTTGCAGTCAGGTTAATGAACCCGAATGATTATTATTACTCATTATTAGTAAATTTGATACAAATGATACGAGTATTATTTGTGATATTTGAAGAATATACAAAAGACAAACATCAATACAATTACACTATTTGCATGTGATATGTGATAAATTTCAATAACAGATGTTGTTGGTACTGTTGTTGCCATTGGGGATATTGTCCCTGTCAATTCCAAATGGGTTAAAAAGACCCGCAGGGATGTTTTGCTTGAAGATGCTCAGTAAGAACTCTTTTTTTTACAGCTTATATTTCATTTGTCAATAAATATTCATCAACACTTGGACAATAACATTTTTTGTTTTTGTAGGTCTCTCAGAATTAAACTCACTTTTTGGGACAGTTGGGCAAGCATGTGGAATGACTATTCATAGAAGCGTGATTCATTGGGATGTTTCATTATCATACTTCAACTTGGTAAAGTCAAATACTGGGATGGTAAGTATATTTTTTTAACTTATGATGTATATCATTATGTGTATCATCATCATATATTACTAAACTAATTTGAAATTATAATATCCTTTTATGTTTAACCATATAGATACTCCTGTTGTTCACAATGCAATTTTTGGCACGAAAATATTCATGAATTCTGCTATGCCAGAAATTCTGAACTTCAGGAAAAGGTACTTTTGCCGACAAATTGATGTTACTAACACTAGGTATTCCATTCTTTTATAATAGCCTAACAAATAACACATAATATATATATGTTTCAGTTTACAGGAACGTGAGGATTTCAATGAAATTGACTTTAAGCTCCAGTTATACACTCCACCGAAAAAGATTGAAAGCCCAGCGGAGTTCATGTCTGGATGTGTTAAGCAAATGGTGGGAACGATTCGTGATACACAACCTGTACGTGATTATTTCATTATTATAAATGTCATTACATTTTAATCATATGTTTGCCGTTAACATAGCACAAAATAATTAATAATAGTCCACTAACCACCATCATTTGTTTTTTTAAAGGATTCCCAATGTGTGGTTTATGCTACTATACATAAAATTATGCAAGATGAAGGTTGGGCTTACACGGCATGTAAAACGTGCAACAAGCGTGTTACAATCATACCTGTTGATTGATGCCAAACCGTCAACCTATATTGACCAAGGAATGGTCAACAAAGTCAGACAGCCTAGATCAATGCTCCGCGGAATATAGTGTTTCCCCGGGTCGTTATGTCCCGACGAGGTGTGAATTGTAAACAAACGGTTTCGTGATCGGGTGAATTTGGATGGAAAGGGGTTTTGAGTTTGGTTTAACTAAGGAATCTACAAGAGAATAGCTTAAACAAGCTATGTGAATAAGACGGGAAACTGGGAAAAACCAGAACCGATTTAAACCTAAAAACGCGTACGTGACGTTTAAATAAAACGTAGACGTACAAAATAAACGCGAGTTTTAACTAAATAAAATACTTACAAAAGTGAAAATCACATTTTTACAATCCTAATAATAAAAGAAACTTTTTAGAAAATTAAAATTACTTTTTACACTATTTAATTAATTACTATTAATTAAAAACTATTTAATACTTATTATTAATATTTAAATAACTAAAATACACTTACAATATTATTTAAATACTAAAAAGGTGAAAATAAAATTCCTAAAATTATAAAATAACTAAAAATAAGTTTTAAAATTAAAAATAAGTATTTTTGTCTTTTTGTGAATTTTATATTAATTGAATACTAATTAATTACTAAATACTAATTAAACTATTTTAAATTAAGAAAATTACTAAATGAACAGTAAAAATTCTAAGAAAATTTCTAAAATTATTTTACAACTTATAAAAGCTATAAAAAATATAAAAACAAGGTTTTACTTAATAAAAACTAGTAATGCTATTTAAAACTAATTATTAATTAATAATTAATAAAACTAAAATTAATTCTAATTAATACTAAATGATACAATAAAAATCTGAGAAAATTAATATAAGTACTTTAATATAATAGGTAATTAATAAAAATATAAAATAACTAAGTACTTAATGAAAATATAAAAATGAAAATTAAAATTACATAAAATTAAATAGAAACTATCACTTAAAAATTACTTTTGCTTTTCTGAATTTTTCTTTTAGAAACCTACTTTACATCTAAAAACATAAACTTTTTATAAAAACAAACTTTTTAGAACTTAATAATAAGCAAAATATAAGCAAAAAGGGTCAACAGTTGACCACAGTTGACCAAACAAGGAAATAAGCTAAATTGGCTTAAAGTGGGGCCCACTCTGATTAATCCAGGTCCATATAAGCTAGAATAACTTGAATAAGCCAGAAAAAGCAAAGATGGACCTCAAAATAAGCTACCAATCTGATAATAAGCACTTGGATACTTGGTTTGGAACTGAAAATGGGACAGATGTTTGGGGGTAATTCCAGGTGGGTCCCAATGATACCCAGGTCAACCCAATGGTCAAAAACCCAACCCTGGTAGGAGGGGGGTGGAAATGAGCAATAATGGTGGCCTTGGGCCCACTGAGGTGGTCAGAACACCACCACAAAGTGGTAGTGGTGGTGGTGGGTGTGCAACTGCTGAGACAGAGCAGGTTGTTGCCCTGCAAGTCACTTTGGGGACTTGTGGGGCCCACCACAAAAATCTTAAAAATGAAAGGAGGGGGGGAATCAATAGCTGGGGTGGTAGACAACAAACCCTAGAAATACCAAAGCCTGATTCCCAATACACAATTCCCTAAAAATCCTTGAATTTATGGAAAAATCTGAAATGTAGCAATTTGACTTTTGTAGAAAACTTGCTCAGTTGACTTTTATGAACTTGTTGTGATCTAAACTTACCCAATATGTTATAATAAGCTGTATTAAAGCTAACATAAGCTAAAAGTATGACTTATAAGCTAAAATGGGTGGTTTGAGGACTCAACTGTCCAACAGTGGTCAGTTGGGAGGGAAACCTTGGTGTTTTTGACTTTTGGCTATTGAGACTAGTTTTTTGATGCTTGAAATTACTTAATAGAACCTAAAGTGACATGGTTAAACTTAAAACAACAACTAAAACACCAAGTATGCCTGAGAACACTTCTGTGCCAAACACACCCTTAAGAACTGAAATAAACCATTTTCAAAGCAAACACTTAATTTTTTTTATGAATCAAAGATTTGAGTTTACACCAACACCATACAAGCCTAAATAAACAAGGATCAACAGCAAGCAGTAACTATAAATGAGAATAGCATATTATATAAAAAAATATGGAAAAATGCCTTACAATAAGTCCAAAGCACAGAACTGATCCAAAACCTTACACCATCATCCTAAGCACTCACCATGAGTTCTAAACCATAAATATATCCAAAATGAAGCATGCTTCAAGCCTGAATCCCATTCTTCTCTGCATTTTTTTTTATTTATTATTTATTTTTATGATTTTTCTTTGAGAATTTTTGGATTTTTAAATTACACTTGTTTAGATACTGATACAACTTGAGAAAGCTTAAAAATAAGTGAAATGAGCTTAAATAAATGAGAAACCACAACTTATAACTATTGAACAAGAATTTGAAATTTTGCTTGCAAGGTACAAATTAACTGTGGAACTGAAAGATTGAAATTGATAACTGATTTGAGTTTCAAACAGAATAATAATGCTTAGTACAAGGATTTTTAATCAGAAATTACAATGAAAAGACATAAGTAAACTACTTCGATATGAAACCTACACTACAATTATTCTAAAAACTACACTACTACTTTTTCTTCTCTCTTTTCTTTTCTTTTATAGCCTCTGAAGTCCCTCTTAGACTTTCCCACTTGCTTCTGTCCATTGGATTGGTTCCAAACCATCTCAGCCATTCAAACATATATTGGCGGGAAAATGGAAAGTGGGTAGTTTTAATGGTTTAGGTGTGGTATTTAATGAGGAGGGGGGTTGGTGATGGGTTGGTGTATGACATTAATGAGAAGGAGTGTTTGGTGAAAAGGAGGGAGCAGGGTTGCAGAAAACGGGGGATTAGGGGTGCTATTAGGGAAGATGAACAGTGATCTAAGGTTGTGGGTTTGACCGGAGTCAACGAACGGGGGTTATTAGTTTTAGGTTGGGTGGGCCGGGTTTGGTTTAGAGTTTGGGCTTGGGATGTGTTACTGGATCAGATTTAAGGCTAAAGGGTGGCTTGGTTTGTTATTGTAATTTGTTTGTTTTATTTTGCAAAAACCACAAGGACTATTTTTGTAATTTCTGAAAAGTCATGGACCTGTGTTGACAAGTTTCAAAAGATATCAAAAGGATTAAACTTGCCATGTTAAAACAACCAAAGGACCAAAATTGTGATTTTCCCATTTTAAATCACCCGGGGACCATTTATGCCGATTTTCAAAATCCGAGGACTAAAGTTGCCATTTTGTAAAATCTTTTATCCAAGGACCAAATTTGAACATTTTTGAACTTCCAAGGACTAAAAATGATTTTTCATTCAAAATTATCCACCAGGGACTGAATCTGACAATTTCTGAAACTCCCGGGACTAATTTCGCCAATTTGGATTTTTAGGGACTAAACATGTAATTTTCTCAAACTTTTTACCCAAAGTCTAAATTTGATAATTTTTACTTTTAAAAACTTTGGGTTGACTTTTCTTTCGTTTTAAAACGTCAGGGACTAGTTTTGTCAATATTTGAAACTTGAGGGACTGAAACTGCCAATTATGCAAACTTTGTTCGTTTTTCATTTGTTTTTAAACGTTTTGCATCTAAAACATATAAAACACACTTTTGAGATAATTTCAGTATTTTGATGCATTATTGGGTGTTTTTGTATGTTTTGGCAGTTCATATAAGACAAAAATGATGAGTATTTGCACACTCATCAATCCCCCACACTAAACTATTGCTAGTCCCTAGCAATACTGTTTTGAAAACTTGATGGATTTGAAAAACTCTTTACCAAAAGCCATCACTTCTGGAGTAGCCAGGTGTAAGAACTGTGGCACACCTGATAACCGTGTGATTTTGAGCAAACCACCAGCTGTCAACGGATTTGAGTAGTCTTTACCAAAAGCCGTTTGCTTCTGGACTAGCCAGCTCTTGATGGAATAGTCAACATCTTGGTGAGCTGATTACCAATTATGGATTTTCCACGGCCTTTACCACAAGCCATAATCTTGCGGGCTAGCCAACTCATTTGTTTTCGGGGAGTTGATGAACCATACAATTTTGGGCAAATTGCCAGCCGTCAACGGATTTGAGATGTCTTTACCAAGAGCCGTTTGCTCCTGGACTAGCCAATCCCTTTTGTCACTTAGACAAGGCGGACTGATTACCAAAAATTTTGAAGCACCAGTGAAAAATTTTTGAAAATTTTGAAATTTTGGCAAAAACGGGGGTATTATATAGTAAAATGTGATAAAATTCGCTAGAATAGCGAATACCCCCCCACACTAAGCATGAATATTGTCCTCAATATTCAAAATCCCGGCTATTATGCCGACATTTTGAACGTAAAAGGGCAACATTACAAGCTGAGCGTGGAAAACACCATTTTGTATTTCCACTCATTTGTAACCATAGCATGGGGAACTCCCCCACACTTAGGGTGAAAACCCTATAAGCGTGCTATTGTTTTTGTTTACCGAGTCGCTAGCTTGACTCGACCCCGAATTCAATTGTCCTTGGGGAAGCATGATGTGGAAGAGACAATCTCAATCGGACTTTCATTCAAGATGTTTGGATAAACATTTGAAGCACGTGAAAGTTCCACACCGATGAGATAAGTATCCGGCTCAAGATAATGATACATGAAAATGCCGGGATCAAATATAGTGTCCTCATTCCCGAAGGAGTGAAGAAGAGAAGAAGTCACCCTGTAGGTGAAGAAAAGGAAGAAAATCATGATAAAAAGCATGATTTGATCTTCTTCCTCAAGAGGAGGCTCAATAGCCTGAGTTTGGATTTCTAAGGTTAAGCTCGTAAACAACCCGGGAGGGTGGGTGGGAATTTGCAAATTCTCAAGATTGAGAGTATCTCCCCCCGGGATATCAAACTGATGAGCGAGTTCACCGGAGAACTCCTCATGAAGAGAATTATTCACAAGATGTGAATCTGTGAACTCGTGTTCCATAGTGGACTCATCACAATCCTCGTCGAAGATTGGATTATTAGAAATCATAGTGAATTCAGAATTGAATTCAAATAGAGGATTGGTGAGAGTCGTATTGAATGTTTCGGGAACAAAGAGATTAACATTCTCAATTGGATTGTCGGGATAAGAAGTGAGTGACGGATCATGATATAGGAGACTTTCAATTTCTCCCAGATCGGCTTCGAAGTCAAGGAGACCATCATCACTTTCCAATGAAAGTGGATTGCTGTGAGCAAGTTCATCAGCGAACTCCTCAAGAAGATGATCAGCATCAGTTTGTGGAACTGATGCCTCAACATACTCGATGTCTCCATAAGATGTGCAATCATCGCTAAAATCTGAGAAAGTCTCAAATTGATCTTTAGGACACTCAATGGGTGAAGGAATATCACACATATCATCCAAAGTTCCCTGTGACTCTCCTGGGATTGGGACAAGGATCTCAACACTAGACTTTATTAATTCGTCCGATTCCTTATCAGGAACAGTGCTAAGATGCTCATCCCCCATGTTCGGAGAGTGAGTGTGAACTTCGGGTGTGATAACAGCAGACGGAGGGAGATACAAAAGACTAGCACACATAGATTCTATATTTTTCATGTGTTCTTCTGCTAGCAATTCTTGCATACTCTTATCTCCCTGTGCTTCCACGGAAGGAATCTCAACTGATGAACTAGATGAAGCTTTGTAATATTCTTTCATTTGAATAGAATCCTCATCATCATCGTCATCATGAAGAGCAGCAAAGCGAAGATTGGCACGTATTTTAGCCGCTCTTTGCTCAGCAAGTAATTCTTCCATGCTCTTTTCGTTTCTGGCCTCTCGTTCCTCAGCAAGTAATTCTGCCATAGATTTCTCACGAGAGCTTTGAAACGATGAAGTAGCCAACTCCTCCTTAAGATCTTTCAATATCTCAAGAACCTCTAGTAAAATGTCTTGCTCAGTAACAAGAGGAGTTGCTTGGGTTATTTGGTATTGTGGAGGTGGGTCTGAAAACGAATAGTCGTAATTGTTACAAGGAAACGGATTCCCTGTTTGACAATCAGAGCTAGTGTGTGGACCTCCACAATACTCACAACAGTAAAACTGATGTGGCTATGAGTCGTGTGTGCTGTAGTCATAATTGTTATCAGGAAACTGCTCATAGACAAGCGTGCTTCCTGATTGACAATCAGAACTGTAGTGCGAACCACCACAGTACTCACAACAGTAAAACTGCTGAGACTGATGGTGTGGTAGCTGGTGGAATGAATCAGTGGTGTCATGGTAAGAATAGGGATCTTGGTTATAGACAGACCCGTTTCCTGACTCTACCATGCCACAACCGGGGCAATTGCCACCATTATGAGAACTACCACACCACTGGCAAACCAGAAAGTGTGGATGAGACATAGAAAGAATCAAATGGTTTGGGAGGGGTAGGGATGAAGAATCAAAGGTGCGAGAGGGTAAAGGTGAATATTTTTGGGTTTTTGGAAATACATTTTGTACAAATGAGAAGGAAAATCTTTTTGGGTTTTTGTTTTTATGAAAATATGAACAAGGATGGATAAATGTACAGTGGAACGAATTCCAAAGACACTAATCAGAAAAACCGTTTAGATAAACGCGCACAACCTCCCCGGCAGCGGCGCCAAAAGTTGATTGATGCCAAACCGTCAACCTATATTGACCAAGGAATGGTCAACAAAGTCAGACAGCCTAGATCAATGCTCCGCGGAATATAGTGTTTCCCCGGGTCGTTATGTCCCGACGAGGTGTGAATTGTAAACAAACGGTTTCGTGATCGGGTGAATTTGGATGGAAAGGGGTTTTGAGTTTGGTTTAACTAAGAAATCTACAAGAGAATAGCTTAAACAAGCTATGTGAATAAGACGGGAAACTGGGAAAAACCAGAACCGATTTAAACCTAAAAACGCGTACGTGACGTTTAAATAAAACGTAGACGTACAAAATAAACGCGAGTTTTAACTAAATAAAATACTTACAAAAGTGAAAATCACATTTTTACAATCCTAATAATAAAAGAAACTTTTTAGAAAATTAAAATTACTTTTTACACTATTTAATTAATTACTATTAATTAAAAACTATTTAATACTTATTATTAATATTTAAATAACTAAAATACACTTACAATATTATTTAAATACTAAAAAGGTGAAAATAAAATTCCTAAAATTATAAAATAACTAAAAATAAGTTTTAAAATTAAAAATAAGTATTTTTGTCTTTTTGTGAATTTTATATTAATTGAATACTAATTAATTACTAAATACTAATTAAACTATTTTAAATTAAGAAAATTACTAAATGAACAGTAAAAATTCTAAGAAAATTTCTAAAATTATTTTACAACTTATAAAAGCTATAAAAAATATAAAAACAAGGTTTTACTTAATAAAAACTAGTAATGCTATTTAAAACTAATTATTAATTAATAATTAATAAAACTAAAATTAATTCTAATTAATACTAAATGATACAATAAAAATCTGAGAAAATTAATATAAGTAATTTAATATAATAGGTAATTAATAAAAATATAAAATAACTAAGTACTTAATGAAAATATAAAAATGAAAATTAAAATTACATAAAATTAAATAGAAACTATCACTTAAAAATTACTTTTGCTTTTCTGAATTTTTCTTTTAGAAACCTACTTTACATCTAAAAACATAAACTTTTTATAAAAACAAACTTTTTAGAACTTAATAATAAGCAAAATATAAGCAAAAAGGGTCAACAGTTGACCACAGTTGACCAAACAAGGAAATAAGCTAAATTGGCTTAAAGTGGGGCCCACTCTGATTAATCCAGGTCCATATAAGCTAGAATAACTTGAATAAGCCAGAAAAAGCAAAGATGGACCTCAAAATAAGCTACCAATCTGATAATAAGCACTTGGATACTTGGTTTGGAACTGAAAATGGGACAGATGTTTGGGGGTAATTCCAGGTGGGTCCCAATGATACCCAGGTCAACCCAATGGTCAAAAACCCAACCCTGGTAGGAGGGGGGTGGAAATGAGCAATAATGGTGGCCTTGGGCCCACTGAGGTGGTCAGAACACCACCACAAAGTGGTAGTGGTGGTGGTGGGTGTGCAACTGCTGAGACAGAGCAGGTTGTTGCCCTGCAAGTCACTTTGGGGACTTGTGGGGCCCACCACAAAAATCTTAAAAATGAAAGGAGGGGGGGAATCAATAGCTGGGGTGGTAGACAACAAACCCTAGAAATACCAAAGCCTGATTCCCAATACACAATTCCCTAAAAATCCTTGAATTTATGGAAAAATCTGAAATGTAGCAATTTGACTTTTGTAGAAAACTTGCTCAGTTGACTTTTATGAACTTGTTGTGATCTAAACTTACCCAATATGTTATAATAAGCTGTATTAAAGCTAACATAAGCTAAAAGTATGACTTATAAGCTAAAATGGGTGGTTTGAGGACTCAACTGTCCAACAGTGGTCAGTTGGGAGGGAAACCTTGGTGTTTTTGACTTTTGGCTATTGAGACTAGTTTTTTGATGCTTGAAATTACTTAATAGAACCTAAAGTGACATGGTTAAACTTAAAACAACAACTAAAACACCAAGTATGCCTGAGAACACTTCTGTGCCAAACACACCCTTAAGAACTGAAATAAACCATTTTCAAAGCAAATACTTAATTTTTTTTATGAATCAAAGATTTGAGTTTACACTAACACCATACAAGCCTAAATAAACAAGGATCAACAGCAAGCAGTAACTATAAATGAGAATAGCATATTATATAAAAAAAATATGGAAAAATGCCTTACAATAAGTCCAAAGCACAGAACTGATCCAAAACCTTACACCATCATCCTAAGCACTCACCATGAGTTCTAAACCATAAATATATCCAAAATGAAGCATGCTTCAAGCCTGAATCCCATTCTTCTCTGCATTTTTTTTTATTTATTATTTATTTTTATGATTTTTCTTTGAGAATTTTTGGATTTTTAAATTACACTTGTTTAGATACTGATACAACTTGAGAAAGCTTAAAAATAAGTGAAATGAGCTTAAATAAATGAGAAACCACAACTTATAACTATTGAACAAGAATTTGAAATTTTGCTTGCAAGGTACAAATTAACTGTGGAACTGAAAGATTGAAATTGATAACTGATTTGAGTTTCAAACAGAATAATAATGCTTAGTACAAGGATTTTTAATCAGAAATTACAATGAAAAGACATAAGTAAACTACTTCGATATGAAACCTACACTACAATTATTCTAAAAACTACACTACTACTTTTTCTTCTCTCTTTTCTTTTCTTTTATAGCCTCTGAAGTCCCTCTTAGACTTTCCCACTTGCTTCTGTCCATTGGATTGGTTCCAAACCATCTCAGCCGTTCAAACATATATTGGCGGGAAAATGGAAAGTGGGTAGTTTTAATGGTTTAGGTGTGGTATTTAATGAGGAGGGGGGTTGGTGATGGGTTGGTGTATGACATTAATGAGAAGGAGTGTTTGGTGAAAAGGAGGGAGCAGGGTTGCAGAAAACGGGGGATTAGGGGTGCTATTAGGGAAGATGAACAGTGATCTAAGGTTGTGGGTTTGACCGGAGTCAACGAACGGGGGTTATTAGTTTTAGGTTGGGTGGGCCGGGTTTGGTTTAGAGTTTGGGCTTGGGATGTGTTACTGGATCAGCTTTAAGGCTAAAGGGTGGCTTGGTTTGTTATTGTAATTTGTTTGTTTTATTTTGCAAAAACCACAAGGACTATTTTTGTAATTTCTGAAAAGTCATGGACCTGTGTTGACAAGTTTCAAAAGATATCAAAAGGATTAAACTTGCCATGTTAAAACAACCAAAGGACCAAAATTGTGATTTTCCCATTTTAAATCACCCGGGGACCATTTATGTCGATTTTCAAAATCCGGGGACTAAAGTTGCCATTTTGTAAAATCTTTTATCCAAGGACCAAATTTGAACATTTTTGAACTTCCAAGGACTAAAAATGATTTTTCATTCAAAATTATCCACCAGGGACTGAATCTGACAATTTCTGAAACTCCAGGGACTAATTTCGCCAATTTGGATTTTTAGGGACTAAACATGTAATTTTCTCAAACTTTTTACCCAAAGTCTAAATTTGATAATTTTTACTTTTAAAAACTTTGGGTTGACTTTTCTTTCGTTTTAAAACGTCAGGGACTAGTTTTGTCAATATTTGAAACTTGAGGGACTGAAACTGCCAATTGTGCAAACTTTGTTCGTTTTTCATTTGTTTTTAAACGTTTTGCATCTAAAACATATAAAACACACTTTTGAGATAATTTCAGTATTTTGATGCATTATTGGGTGTTTTTGTATGTTTTGGCAGTTCATATAAGACAAAAATGATGAGTATTTGCACACTCATCACCTGCTAAGGCTCATGGCCCATCAAGAACCCGCAAGCCAACATACCATTGTGAGAGTCATGGGACGGTTGATGCGGCACCAGTGTATGATTATTGTACATTCATTATGACGATTGTATATAAACTACTTCATGTCAAAAATAAAATTACTTATGCTTATATTCTGTGTTTTTTAAACAGGTTCAAGTTAGTTCTTCGTTTTGCTGACGCAACAGGATCTGCATCCGCTGTGTTCTTTAACACCACTATTTTCAAATTGAGCGGGAAAACTGCTTGGGAGATAATGGAAAAAAATGGAATGAATCCGGATGATTATTTCCCGGACGACTTGGATGTGATCGTTGGAAAAAAGGTGCTGTTAAAGATATACTATTCTGACTATAACCATAATAGAAACAATCACAAGTATAGGTGTGACGGTGTGTCTCAAGATCCCGATGTTATTTCGTACTTCCAAAATGGCTTTATAGAATCCGATGTACGTAAACATGTAATTTTAACTTTTATTGCAACAGCAAAATAGCATTATGTTATGTATAACTAACAAATATCATACTTATTTGTCATTGTAGGATCAATCGGACCAGCTTAAGACACCTATTATGCTTCTAAGACCACCAAAGCATCCTAAATCAACATACGAGGCTGTTACAAAGACTTTGGATATGGATACTCCACTTTTGAAAGATAACCAAACATCAAGCAGTGTCGATGGCAAAGTTAGGGAGTCTCCTGCCAATTCTCAGGGTTCAAATGAGAAAAAACGTGAGCGCGTTGAATTCATTGACCTTGATGATTATCCCAGTGATGTAGAAGATGCAGAGTCTAATCCACTCAAAAAACTAATGGTGGAAGTGAAGATCGAGAAGGATCCTTGAGCAACGCACAAGTTGTTCTTAAGGAATATTTATACTTCCTTTGTCAAAATTCAATAAATTTTGCTGTGGCATAAACAATTTTAATTTTTTCGTTTATCCTTTTGTTGGTTCTTTGAAAAAATGTTTATTACCTTAAACAATTTCGGTATTTTCTTTTGGACATGTTTACTTTGTTTCAACACATGTTGGTCATGTGTTTTGATAATGGTTGGGAATTTTATTTATCTTTTGAATGTTTAATTTCTAAATTTATATGTTGTTATGTTTTAAATTTTTTTATATACTATGAATACATGTTACAAATATTTATACATGTCATGAAGGGAAACCAAATAAACTTAAGTAAACATCACGAATCGTTCTTAGCAAACACCAAAATTTAAGAACTTCAAAGTCTTTGTAACCACTCACTTTATTTTCAAATTTCCTTTAAACAATCATTACACGAATCATTTTTCAAATGTGTATATTGGATATGATATATGATATAGTTTACAGTTTAATTTCAAGAGCAACAAACTTCCAATTTTAAATATTACCTTTCAATATGCATTTAAAATTTGTTTTGATGCATATCATTTTCTAAAATTAATTAGTCTTATAATCCTATATATTCTATGTACTATAAAGAAATATGTGGTTTAACAAATTATTACAATGTATCTTTCCAGGGTTTGACTCTAAAAATTGAACCACAAAGAATTTCAAATTATGGTACACTTCTCATAACCAATAATGCGGATAGTGATGCGGATAGTTTGCCATGGCTTATAATGTTTCTCATATATATATATATATATATATATATATATATATATATATATATATATATATATATATATATATATATATATATATATATATATATATATTTATAAACGTAATGCAATTTATTTTTTGTAAATTATGTATACTTTTGTATCATAGTTATAACTTCTAACCAGTGTTGCAAAAATCGGCCGATTAATCGGCGATTAATCGCTAATCGGCCCTGGACCTTGGAGAGATTTACAAGGTAATCAGCCGAGTCAAGAAAATCGGCCGATTAATCGGTTAAAAATCGCTAATCGGCCCTGGACCGCCTTAGTACCGATTCACGATTTTTGCAACATTGCTTCTAACTACAGAAATTAATAAAATGATTTCTGGGTTTATGTGCAAAAATGTATTCAAAATCATGTATTCTAACCTATATGACAATTATGGGCTTCACAAACAAAATATGCAACATTTATTAATTTGTGTACAAACGTATAAAACAAATAAACAAAAAAAACGTATAATTTGAATTATATTTTTGCATATTATCTACAATTAGTTCATATATTTTAGGCAAATATCCCAATATTTTTGTGAGATATATTCAAATTCAAATAACAATATATCATTTGACAATAATTATTAGGCATTAATATGATAATATTTTGAAAATACACTACAAAAATAGATTCACCAATAAACTCTATATAAACTCCTGCTAATGTTTAACATTAATAAACTATACCTTTTTTTAAATAATTGTTTAGAGATGGCAAACACTGGATCCCCAAAGGTATACATGTTTTTTTTTTCCATATTTTTGTTAAAATAATTATATAGAGTATTTGTGATTTGTTATATGTTTAAAATACCTCTATATGTTAAAGGGTGTCATCTAATTATCATTGCAGAAAGCCAATGAAAATGGGAAATGGTGTGCATCAACTACTAATGATGTGTTTAAAATGACATACCCATTGTTGATATATCATCGGATGGTGAAATGGTATGTTTACCATATTCAAATTTATCATACAAACATATGTTGCTTATAGTTTCAATATTTTTGTGTTTTTTTTCGTTTTTATCATTTTCTAGCCAGTTGAAAAAGTGGGTAAACGTAGAAGATTAACCAAAAATGGAAACGTGGTCGATCTGTGTTCGTCAGATGATGACAAAGTAGTTAATGTTTCGGATGCAACAACATTGGAGGACCAACCTCACAAGATTGGAAAAGTGGTATGAATTATATACAATCATCAATATTGGTGTTTTGTCTACTAAAAACTATATATGAATTAATATTTTGTTCAATATGTTTTTATTTTGAAACGTAGGTTTTTGATGATGAAGATCCTACTCCTACGAAAAAGAAGCATCCCAACTATTCTCTTATTGATGAGGAAACTGATGAAGATATTGATGCTAAAAATAATCTAAGTGAAGATGGTGTCTGGGTGAATATCGATGATCTTCCATGGGGTTATGATGGCTAGGAGAATCCTAAGAAATACCTTGACAATGAAGCTGAAGTGGATTTAGAAAATTCTGACCACTATAGTGAGCGATCAATTGATGATGAAGATGATCTAGACGGTTTTATTGATGATGGAACTCAAGAATCTGTTCCTACTGATGAAGAAGATGATACCGATGATGATGTTTGAAGCTCAATAATATTATTTTCATGTCCTTATGTTTTTTAATTAATAATTTATGTTACAAACAATCTTAAATTCTTATGTCTATGTTATTGATTCTTCTAATGTATTTGTAGCCAAACTTATACTATTGCTACATAACGTCTATGTTTTTTATTAATCATTGTAACATCTAATGTTGTCTCTATGCCTTATAGGAAGCATATATGATTAAAATGCAACCACCAACATTTTATTGTGTGCGGTGGTAGTCTGCGGCTCTCAACTGTGTTTAAAACTATACCAATAACAATGATGGAACGCATCTTTTTGAAACAAAGGTTCAAATATCAAACTACATTCATACCAGTTAAACAAAATAACTTAGCATCTTAAAACTGGGCATTGATCACCATAGACAATCCTGCCATAAGTTGTTCCAGATCGTTAAACCACTACCATAAGTTCGTCATAATACATATTAATAACATATTAACTTTCAACATAGTAAATCCTAAGCAAAAGCACAAATCCTTAGAAATTATAGAGACACATTGTCCATAAGATGCTAATTTCTAAACCAAAATACTTCAAAGACACAAACGGATATAGCCCAATTCATATCAGCAGAGATGGAACACTGGAATTTGTTCATCTAGATCAACGTCGTGAATAAAGTGCATAAAGTGGAACCTGATTACTTTGTCATATGCGAAAGAGCAGTCACGTGCATATTCTTTCCACCGCCCGTAGATAGCAATGTGATTATCCCTCCACGGTTTCTCATTGTGTGTTACCCTTCTCATAACCATGGTTTTTTGATAATCTTTGTGCTTCATCACTACATGATGATACATATGCAGGTGGTGTTCATCACAGAATTTAGCCGGTATAGTCTGCGACATGATGTTCCAGGAATTAGGTATTGATATATAATTATGTGCGAATAATTATAGAGAACAATAACTAAAAACAATTTCCACATACCAATCTTTGTTTATCTACGGTTGATGCGTAAGGCTTATAGAACGTATCATCGTCTTCTTTGTAGTGTTCTCTGTGTGATTCCCATTGGCATATATGTTTCAATCGATCATCATCTGCAAGTGCACATAAGTCATTTAAATTTACACATTGACAAATCAACGACAAATAACATTTGTATATATGATATAATTATAATTGCAAGCATGATAGTTTTATAACTTACTACGATCATTATATTCAATTGGAAGTTGGACTCTTCTTAAATGATTTGAACCATGGAATTGGACATCCGTGTGTGCCATGCCATCATTGTCGAATGCCATTAACCACAATCGATCAAACAGATTTTTTGCAAACACTATTGTCATTCCCATTTCAAGTTTAAGATGTTTAACACAAGTTTTCCATGAATTCTATTCTATTTCATAAACATAACATGGGTTTTCAGGTGTCTTCAGATTAACACACTTCACACGCACCTGAAACAGGTACCCATTAGCCAAAACACCCAGGTCTGCCTTTTGTGGTATTCCTGCCAAGAAAGAGGCAACGATTGTCTGCAAATAAATTGATAATCAATATTAACTTTTGTCCAAGTTGACACCCATTTCATTATATACGCAATGAATGATTTCATTTAACTTAACAAACTTAATATCAAATACCTGTTTTATATTTGGGTAAGTGTGATGACGAATCATATACCTCGGCATCCTTCCCGTCACTCCTTCATAACCACCAAATTCTATTCCTTTTGCATCATATCCCGTCACATAAAAGGAGTTCTCTCCCTCCTCGACGAAATGCAAAAGTGAAAGTCCATCATCAAAGTGTCTCAAAACAAACTGCTTCCATTTAGCACCATGAACCTCTATTGTCCCATTCATTCTTAAAGTTAAGGATACTTTGAATTTTAACCCTTGGTGTCCAGTCAAATACAGATGATGATTCCCATTGTATCCTTCCCGAAGGTAAACATATGGTAGTGTCTTAAAACAAATTGAAAAAATGTTACTTTTACCAAGTGTACTAACATTATTTTAGTCCAACATCATAAGATCAAACAATGAAATACCTGGTATTGTTTATAGGTCTTCGGGTTGATCAGAACCACAAACTCAATAGTATCCATAATCCTACCAAAGTGATTTTATAGGTGTCACGATAAACAGAATACTAACAAGATAATATTCTATTTCAATCTTTTTAAATAGACTCTGTATTTTGGGGTTTTTAAAACTCCAAAACTTATATACCCTAATGATCAACATGAAATTCCACAATTCATAATTTTTATTTATCAAGCCAATGTAAACTAATTTTCAACTTTCAAAACAATATTCAATTACATTTTGTCCACATTTAATTCGAAACCAATAACTAACTACAAATTATTGTCCTAAACTAATGATAGATAATAAGTAACTCATAACATCCAAACATTGTAAAATAATAATTATAATTCTTTTTACAGATCTAACCGGAAACGGAATTACTCATTCAGTTTAATAATGTAATCAGTCATCAAATCATTTTAGGATCATTACATATCTCATCATCTAAACACATGCATGTGATAAAGAAATAAAAATTGTGAATTTATGAACCAAAAATTTTGAGGGTTACCTGATACTTTGGAAATCAAGAGGAAGAACAATGAGCAATGTGTGTTTTCTAGAAATTTTTATGGAGCGGTGTGAGATTTAATGAGAGATTAAGTGTGAAGTCAAGTTGTAATGTGTTGTGATCATTACCCTATTGAACTATGCATACACGCTACCGATATTCTGTCTAGATTTTTTATAATCCATATCCATATTATACAAAAGTAAAAAAGTAGACGTAAATATGTTTATTTTCAAAATTGTACTTTTGCAATTCTTTTAAAAAACGTCTATATATTTACCCATAAATATGTTTACTAATATACATAACAATAATATGCTTAATATGAGAAAGTAATGCCTATTTACATTTTTAGGTTACGAAATATATATCAATTAATGTGACCTCCTAAATTAGTGTAATTCAAGTTTTAAATGTTTTTTCAACACTTATTGTTAAACATAGCGGATGGAATTCCAAATCCTCAAGTCTTTCATTCATTGTTTCATGTACTAAAAAAATAGCCATTTTCCAAAAAACATGAACAACAATAAGCAGAAAGGTAAAGAGAAGATCCATGTATCAAATGTCAATTCCACAATCATGAACGAAATTGGTCGTGTTTGTAATAATCAACAAGAACAAAGCGACTCTCATGATGGCCGTTTACAATCGGAGAGATCGTTACGAAGTTCAACTTCAATTGACATAAGCAAGAGACCTACTCGAAGTGTTGTTAGACGTCCACTTGCTGAAATTTCACAAAGTAACATCACCTATATTTGCATATAATTATTTTTACATTATTTTAAATTATTTTCTTTATATAGATCATCATAATAAGTTTCAATATGTTCGTCTTTTGAATTGTTCCATCCTATTTGCATTTTTAGATGTAGACTTTTCTATTCGACGTCCTGGGAGGCGTAAAAAAACAAATAATAATCCAGGTATCATACCTTTGTATGTATTATCATGTGTCTATTATCAATTATCAATATATACAAGTCATCATAATGTATTATTTTGAATCCTATTTTCAGTGTTAGACAATGACTTAGCAAGTCAACCTATTGTGAGGCCAAAAAAAAAACATATAGCAACACATTTTTCATATTCAAAATCTTTATAAGACTCATACTATATTACCATTCCTACCAATATATTTCCTTATACTAATTTTTCTATTTCGTTTATTGATATAAATAGGTTTAACGGATGACTTGGCCATTAGACGTTCTGGAAGGCCATAAAAAAAATCTAAAAACATAGGTTCTCATAAAAAAAATTAATAATTAGTTGGCTTATACTTATGCTTCAGTTTTATGTATGTTTCATTTTATTATATTGTAACTTTGCAGGGACTACATCGTCCTTACATTTAGCAAATGTCGCAACACTTATAAGTCAATCTTCTGATATCATTTTACCTCAAACGTCTTTTGATGTAAACGCAAACGTTGTATTACAAACGAATACAAGTATTGTATCAACAAGACTAAACAATTCAGAAAAGAGTGAGTTTATTTGTTAAGTAAATAACCTTCTATCTCCTTTATTAACATGTTAGTTTTAATTGTCTAATATTATTATTTGCATGTTATTTTATTTTGTTTCAGGATCAAGAACAAAAACACCAATGTTAACTCAAAGACATTCTAATACTTATGGTAGTGGCTCATAAATTGGACTCTCCACGGTCACATCTAGACCAAAGGCACGTCAACGAATATGTAACATTTCAACACGTAAGCCACATCTTTACGATTACTTATTGGTTACTTTCTATTGTATCCATCAACTACAATTTACCTTATATAATATAGGATAGGATAAATTTATTTATTATAATATTATTTTCAGCTGTCAAGTCGGTGAATATTCAAAGTCCACGTACCTCCCACAGTACAAACACATTAACAACGCCATCTCAACATCATATTAATCTTCGCTCCAGGACACCTATGTCGATGAATATTCAAACTCCACCAACATCCCAGGTTACAAATACATTAACAATGCCATCAGGACACCATATGAATCTTCGCTCCAGGACACCTATGTCGGTGAATATTGAAACTCCACCAACATCCCAGGTTACAAACACATTAACAACGCCATCACAACACCATATGAATCTTTGATCCAGGACACCTAAGTCTACAGTAGTTGATGCTGATTCACCAAGAAACTTAGCTGTCCCAAATATAAGAAAAGGTATCAATATCAATTAATACATTTCAAATATTTCTGACTTGAATTTATTGTAATTGACTTACACGTTAAAAATTTATGAAATGTTTATCGAATGTAGGTAATATGAGTAACCAAAGAACACGTTTTGTCACTCCGAGTCCTGTGAACTTTACTTTGGGTAAGTGCTAACTATCCTATTAAGGTTTTTGTTATCTATCAACCAAATTTATTTTGTATGCTTATTCTATTATTAACAGGATCAACATCATCTAATACAAAGCAACGATCAAATGGATAATCTTTTACGATGGCTACTGATAGGCGACCTTTAAAAGGTAAAATGGGTGTTAGTAAAAGTTCACGACGTATTAAATTATTGTTTCAAATCTTTCAAAGTATATTCAATTTGTAATATAATATTCATACATCTAACTTATCCAATTACAGATTACATTGACCATGTAGATCCAAATGTAGAGTGTGCAAAATGCGGTGCAATGCTGTGGTATCATGAGATTATACGTGGGGATAGAAATTGTACTAAAGATGCATTTTCTCTTTGTTGTGGTAGAGGAAAGGTTAAGCTGCCTGTTGCACATAAAGACCCACCAAAACCTTTGAAGCAACTTATGAACAAAGAACACCCTAAGAGTTCATCATTTATGGATAATATTAGGCGTTACAATTCTATGTTTGCGTTCACCTCCATGGACGGTAAAAAAGATAAGTCTGTTAATGTTGGTCGCGGTCCATATTGCTACTGGATACAAGGGCAGAATTTACATAAAATTGGTACTTTGTTGCCTGAAAAAGGAAAGCCTCCTAAATTTGCGTAGCTATATATTTACGATAAACCTAATGAGATTCGAAACAGGATCAACGCTGTCAGGTTTGTACATTAAATTAACATTTTATATATCATGACTCATTGATAATTCATTTATGATTTTTAGATTGGTTAGAGTTGTTAAAACAACATTTTCCTTTTATTTTTATTTCACTTATGATTTCCGACTTCTTATGCAGCAACGACGCAGCAACATCATCAAGTACAAATAAACTTGACTACCAGCTAAGCTGTGATTTACGTGACATGCTTGACAAAAATAATCCTTTGGTTGCCAAGTTTCGAATGGCTGGTGAACGAATTTCGTCTGCACTTGATGACAAAAAGTATAAGCTTAAGCTTATTGGTGCAAGACCGCGCGATGATAGGCAATATAACCTACCAACTGCATCTAAGGTTGCCGCCTTAATAGTCGGTGATTTTGACTCTACCACAAATAATAGAGATATTATTTTGCACAAACAAAATGGCAATCTCAAAAGAATAAGTGAGTTGCATGTGTCATACCTCCCACTTCAATATCCTTTGCTGTTTCCTTACGCAGAAGATGGATACAAAACTGATGTTTACCACGCGGACGTCACGGATGCCACGCCAGATGAGAAGAAGAAACGCGTAACAATGTGGGAGTGGTTCGCATACAGAATTCAAGACAGGCAAAAAGAATATTCCTTGATACTAAATTCTAGGAGGTTGTTCCAGCAGTTTCTTATGGATGGATACACTATGGTTGAGGCTGAACGCATGTTGTTTATCAAAAACAAAAATAAGGAGTTAAGAACTGAAACATACGCAAAATTGGCAGTCTTGGCAGAAAATGGAGACTCTGGTGTCACGTTAAGGGGCAAGAAGATTATTTTGCCATCGTCATTCACCGGCAGTCCTAGGTATATGATGCAGAACTATTTGGATGTAATGACAATTTGAAAGTCATATGGATACCCTGACTTATTCATTACATTTACATGTAACCCGAATTGGCCTGAAATTGCAAGAATGATGGAGGCAAAGGGTATGAAATCTGAGGACAGGCCAGATGCAACAACAAGGGTCTTCAAAATCAAATTAGACACTCTCATAAAAGAATTCAGAGAGAAGCATACATTTGGACGTGTTGAAGCACGTAAGTTATTAACACAAGACGGTCATATAATTTTCTATATTCAATTAATAACAAAATTGGTATGTATCATCAATATTAGTTACTGATTCTCTAACTTTTGTTTATTTAATTATTACAGTTGTTTACACATTTGAGTTTCAAAAGCGAGGACTCCCACATTGTCATATATTACTTTGGCTTAAAGCTGAGGATAAGCTAACCACTCCTGGGCGAATTGATCAGTTTATATCAGCCGAAATTCCTGACAAGAATGAAGACCCTGAGTTGTATCAGATTGTAACTGATCACATGATGCATGGTCCGTGTGGAGCCGAGCATCCAACATGTCCGTGCACAGTTGATTTCAAATGCACCAAGGGTTTCCCTATTCATTTTAATGAAACCACAACCATTGACGAAAACGGTTATGCAAAGTATAAAAGAAGGAATGATGGTACAACCATCAAGAAAAGTGGAGTCGATTTGCATAACGGTTATGTGGTGCCTTACAATCCTGGTTTGCTTAGATGATACCAATCTCACATAAATGTTAAATATTGCAATCATGTTGGTTCTATCAAGTACTTATTCAAGTACATAAACAAAGGACCAGATAGAGTGACAGTTGGTGTAGAGGACGAAGATGCTGATGAGATTAAAGACTTCTATGACTGTCGATATTTATCTGCATGTGAGGCGGCTTGGCGTATTTTTGGCTATGACATTCATTACAGGTTTCCAGCTGTAGAGCGCCTCCCATTCCATTTGGAGAATGAACAATCTGTGGTGTTTGATCTTGCTGAAAGTATTGATTACCAACTTGAAAAGGCATCAGCCAACGAGAACAAGTTCCTGGCCTGGATGGAAATAAACAAGACTGACACCTTTGCCCAAACTCTTCTTTATGTAGAATTTCCTATATGTTATGTTTGGAAACCTCAAGAGTTGAAATGGCAACTCAGGCAAAGAGGTGAAAGCCTTGGACGTGTACACCATGTTCCACCGTCTTGGGGCGAGCTTTTTTACTTACGTATTTTGCTTAACAAAATAAAAGGTGTTAAGGAGTGGGTTGAACTTAAGACCTATGATGATGATGTTGTATATCCTACTTATAAGGATGCTTGGATTGCCCGTGGGCTATTGGAGAACGACAAAGAGTACATCGATGGTATATTGGAAGCGAGTTTATGGGGAATGGGAGATTATTTGCGGTCATTTTTTGTGCTCATCATGATTGACAGCATGTCTCAACCAGAGATTGTATGGGAGAAAACGTGGCATGTTTTGGCTGCAGATGTTGAACGCGTTGAGCGAAAAAAACGCAATGATCCAGGTACCTTATTTTCAATTTTAACTTACAATTCATATTCAAACATATAGTTTATAATGAACATTTTTTGAAATCTAAATATTCCTTTCATGTCCGATATATTATATGCAATTGCACATTTATTTGGTAATTTCTAAAAATACGAAAACGTAAAACATAATTTTTTATGCAAATTGTTTTGACGTATACGAATAGTTGATCATTATAAACCATTCTAACAAATGTACAACGAAATTAATTATCATTTTTTACATAGCATTAATTGAACAAAAAAGGAAAATTATACATTGTTTTGGTTTGTTACATTTCATTAAGAACGTACGCAAACTAATGCAAAATCCATGTACTTATTTAATATGCAGGTCTTGAGCTTTTCGATGTTCAGAAGTATAACATATGCCTGACTTATTGATAACGCTCAAATTGTGCATGTTTTTAGTGGCGTTATTCGTATGTTTTTCGGTTATTTTTATATGCTTTTGTCCCATAATCGTATCAAAGTGTGTTTGCAAGCATTTGTAGCTAAAAACAGGAAAAAGTGAAGAAAATGAAGGAAATGTCATTCTCATCCCGAGATTCAATTCGTTCAAGTATTTCACAAAGAAGAATCCAAGTTTTCATCATTCTAAAGAACGTTGACAAGGAATAATCAAGTTTGGACAAAGAACGAAGAGCCAAAGTAAAGATCAAGTTTGTTGCTGTCAGAACTCAAGCAACTGATCGGTATCCATTTCAACCGATCGGTTAGGAGAAATTGTCACATCCAACCGATCGGTTATGAATCCAACCGACCGGTTAGTAGCAGAGGTCACAACCAACCGATCGGTCATAGCCCGTTACCGAACGGTTGGTCAGCTCGTTAAAGTTTTGCAAGATGTTTTCTATCTCATTCTACCCAATTCTAGGCCCTTCTCTATGCCATTCTAGGTCTTTCTATTCACCTTGGAGGCCAAGTTGTTGCATTGATGAGCCTAGGCTTGAAGAGTAGTATAAATAGAGGCTTTGTAATCTCATTTCAAACGCAACTATTACAACTCAATAAACCAAAAACAAAGCAATCCTTTACTAGTCTCAAAGTTCTCAAATTCGTCCATAAAAGTTCAGGAAGCATTGGAAGTCCAAAAAGTTAACATCCAGAGGTCAAATTCTCAAGAAGTCAACACCAACACTTAGGAAATCATTTCCTATTCATTTGTAATCATATTCCAAACATTTGTAAGACTTCAATTATGATTTCTAATGTTCAATATTCTGAGTTTATGTTCATGTTTGCTATAAGTGGCTAGTAACCTTTTTGCATTTGCTTAGATGACGTTAATTACTAAATGATTAGTCTATGATTGTGATAACATATTTTAATTCAATTTCAAGTCAATTCTAAAACCCAATTAGACTAAAGTTTCATAGTGACATTTGTTGAGTCAAGGTTAACTAGTTGCTTATAATATCATTGGCCGAAAGGGTTGTTATCATTCAACTAGTTATAATCTTTTGTCTATGAAAGATTGTTTTTCACCATAATTATTCTTGACTAAACAAAGGAGCTAAGGTGTAATTGTAATGAAAATACTTTTTGTTAATCAAATCGGATTGGTTATAAATGCCTAATTGGTCGAAAGTTTTAGTAGTTTATAATCAATTGTAACCTTGTTGTCAATGATTCGGTTACCTTTTGTATTGACCATTTCTTAAGAGTATTTGATTAAATAAGAAACTATTTTTGTGTTTAAGGTTGTTAATTCAACTTTATGAACCTTGAATTGATCTTGAATTGATTGGTCCAAACCTAATGCTTGTTTTTATAAACTAAAATCTTGACGAAGATTTAACTTGTAGAAACAATAGATTAGAACACCAACTAATTCTAATTACCAACATGTTAAGGAAGTTATCACAATCATGCTTTTCTTATGAGTAGTTAACTAGTCTAAGAAAGTGTAGTTTTCAATCATTTGAATTATCTTATAATCATTTTCGCTAGAATTAGAGATTTACTTTTTAAACTTACGCTTAGATTCACTCACAAATCCCTGCGAACGATCCCGACTTACCAACCCAATCTTGCTATAGCGGACGAGTTCACTTGCTCGTATGTGTTATTTCTAGATCCAGTAATCGTGTTTATAAATTTAAAACTTGTACACACACTTAGCACATCAAGTTTTTGGCGCCGCTGCCGGGGATTTTGATTGTGTTTTCTGTAAGTTTTAAAGTTCCATTTCTTTTCTTGTTCATTTTCTAAAAAAAAAAAAAAAAAAAATCCGAGCCAAGTAACCGATCGGTATTTCAAATTGTTCAATCCAACCGATCGGTATTCAATCTAACCGATCGGTTCCTTTTTACCTGATTTTCCTAATTGTTTCCATTCTTTGCTCGTTTGTTCCAAAGTTTCCGAGATTCACTCGGTAATTGTATGAACACTTAATCAACCGGAGTAGAACCAATTTCACCTCTTCCTAATCCCGAAAGTCTGATTCGTAGACCAAGAAGAAGAAGAACACCTTTTGTTCCACCAAACAACCGTGTACCAAAAGTACCAAACCCAACTTTTGATAACCTTTTCGAAGCTTTAGTTGTTTATAACCCATTCACCAATCAAACATTTCCAATGGCTGATGACCAACCTATGTGGGCCACAAACCGAACCATAGCACCTACTCCTGGAGCTGCTATTGTTGCTGTTAACCTTGGTGATAACTTCACCGTGAAGGGACACCATCTTTCTATGATCAAACACCGTCAATTCGATGGCCGTTCGAGGGCCGATCCTCACAAACACATCGCCGAATTAATTGAAATTTGCGGCATGTTTCGATATGGCAACACCGATGTCGATGCCATTAAAGTCAAACTTTTCCCATCATCACTAGCCGGAGATGCCAAAGTGTGGTATAACGAATTAACCCCAGGAATTATCAATACTTGGGAGGAGATGAGGCAAGATTTTGTAACCCCAGGAATCGTCGTCTCATGGGAGAAATCCGTGCTTTTTCGCAAAACCCCAATGAATCTCTTGTCGAAGCTTGGCTTCGTATGAAAGATTTACTTCGTAGTTGTCATGGACATGGTTTAGGACGAGGAACCATTATCCAAATCTTCTACCATGGACTTGATGAAACATCTCAAGGAATTCTTGATGCTGGAGGAATTTTTCTTTATAAAACTCCCAACGAGGCATATCAATTGCTCGAAGATCGAGTGCTTCTTAAACTCGATTGGTCAAAAGATTCCAAAACCAAACCTTTACGAAAAACCGTTGCTTTTGCTAAAAGTTCCGATACTTCTAAACTTATGGAGAAAATTGAAGCCTTAACTTCCAAAATCGACTCGCAATATAAAGATATCAAAGGAGAAATGAAAGAAATGCGAGAAGGTTGTAACAACTGTGGAGGTAATCACACTTCATCCGAATGTGACGACCAACCCATGGTTGGATCCAATGAAGGGGAAGTCAATTATGTTCAAAGAGGATACCGTGGAGGAGGTTTTCGTGGTAATTATTACGGAAGAAATTATGTAAATTGGCAAGATCGCCAAAGGGATACCAACCGTGATTCTCAACCACGAGTAGACAATCCAAATCCACCAAATTCTGACAAAAAACCAGAAGAACCTGAGTTCGAAAAAATGATGCGAGATTTCGTGAATGCCCAAAGATCCACAAATGAATTTGTTAAAAACCAATTTTTAAATCTCAAAACTAAAGTTGAGCAAGGTCATAAAAATCATCAAGCTTCTATTCAAGATCTTGAACAAAAATTTGGTAGACTCTCTGATCAATTTTCTTTACGAACACCTGGAACATTACCAAGTAATACCCAATCCAACCCAAAGCCTTCTGGATCAAATGATAAAACTTATCGTCCACCACAAACCAGAAATGAGCATATCAATGCTGTATTCACAAGAAGTGGCATTTCTTATGAGCCACCACCCAATCCCAATGAAACTCAAGTCATCGATGATGATAGTGAAGAAGAAGAAGAAGCTGAAGCAGAAAAAAAGATATTCCTAAAACACCAACCCAAGAAACAACCCAACCAATCAAAGCATACACTCCAAAAATTCCGTACCCACAAGCTCTTAGAAAAGAGAAAAAGGAGGAGCGTTTTAAGAAGTTTGTTGAAATGATCAAAGAAGTTAAACTCAATATACCTCTTGTTGATGTTCTAGCTGGAATGCCCAAATATGAGAAATTTTTGAAAGAACTTCTTAATAACAGAAATAAGTTAGAGCAAATATCTGCTGCTTTCCTCAATGAAGAATGTCCAGAAATTATTGAAAACAAAGTTCCACCAAAACTGGGAGATCCCGGAAGTTTTCTAATCCCATGCACGTTAGGAAACAACATCACATGCGATGCTTTAGCCGATCTCGGTGCAAGTATTAATTTGATGCCCTATTCGTTGTATTCTAAACTTTCCATCAATACTTTGAAACCTACAAAAATGAGTATTCGATTAGTCAACCATACATACCAATATCCTGTTGGGGTTGCTGAAAACATGCTTGTCCAAGTTGGTAAATTTGTTTTCCCAGTGGATTTTGTAATCTTAGAAATGGAGGAAGATAGACAAGTACCTTTAATCTTAGGTGTCACACCCCCAAAATCGGGTCCAGCGGAAGCATACGTGTAGCTGGAGTGTAACTCAATTGGTATTACAACACAAGTTCAAAAATGGTTTTCACTTCAATCATTTAGAATAAAATCATTTAACCAAAAGTATTGAATTTACATTGTTAAAATTAGTGCGGAAGTAGGCCCTAAAATAATTAAAAACGGTCCCCATATGAATAATCAGAGTCTTCTATGACCATGCCATGCCCTGCCAAAACCTCCAGTAGCGTGCCATTGCTTAATACCTGAAAATACATGCTAAAGTGTCAACACGAGGTTGGTGAGTTCATAGAGTCTTGTGAAAACAATGTAATGCATATGAATGAAGATTTCCCAGCAAAGGCATCGTAAATCCACTCAGTTCCAAGTCCCGCCATAAAAGACTTGTAACTTGTGTGTTTACGACCCACTGCCAAATATGATTTAGTTTACGTGAATAAAAGAAATACTTGTATCTAAATTCAAAGATAAATATGGCAAAACTGCTATGTAAATAATTCTGACAATGAGGTCATATGATAAATCAGTCAAGTGGAGAAACCTGCAATATTACGTTTGACATCACAGTCAAGTGGGGAAACCATAATACGTTTGACATCACAGCCAAGTGGGGAAACCACAATACTACATTTGACATATTTGAACAATTGGTGACCATGAGGTCATATAAACAAGGATGACAAATCTCATGAAATGCAGGTAATCAAACATACCAATGAAATACAGATAATCAAACATACCAATGAAATACAGGTAATCAACCATGTAAAGCGAGTAATGCGTTTAAGTAAAACGAGCATGTATTCTCCCCCAAAGAGTTTACCAAAACAATTGAAAAAGTAGGGGCTATGACTCACCTGGTGCGATAGCTACGATGACAAAAGTGGATATACTGAAATGAGGCACGATCTCTAACCGCAACCTAATATGAATGATAGTCTCTAATGTAAGAAATGAAATGATGCTACACATGCAAATACGTATGTTATCGATACCACTCGTGAAATTTGTAAATAATGTTTATCGTCAAAAAAATATATTTTTGACGTCTCGTTAAGTTAATAAACACTTTTCATCTAAATATGTTGAAACGGTACTCCACGATCCTCGTTTGGTGTTTTATCGGTAAATATAGTATTTTCGTCGTAAAAATAACATTTTCATTACTTGAAAATAGGACCAAAATGGTCTCGCAAAACTAGTCGCAAAATAGTGAATATTAAGAGTTAGGAAATAAGCTCAGTAGTTTTAAGAAGCTTTTCACATTATCTAAAAAGTCATAGAACTAAAGTTTGTCCATACGGGTCTTGATCATAAAGAAAAATAGCCGCGAAGTGAGGTGTTTGGGCTGTTTTGACAGATTCTGGGCAGTTTTCGGGAAAGTTTGGATGGCCATAAGTTATTCGTTATAAATCCTTTTGACAAACGGTTGGATGTTTTCAAAACTAGCCTGGGTGACCTAACTTTTTGTCAATGATGTAAATTTTTCAGAAATGAGTTTATCAATGAGAAAAATGGCTCTCCACCTGGTCACTTGGCGAAATGCTGAAGCAAAAATATTAAAATCGTCTAAGTTCAAACGCTTGTATCTTTTTCGTTATAAGCTCCTTTTCTACGTTCATTATATCCCCGAAATCGTATTAATATATATTACTGTAATATATTTTCAGTAGGTCGGCTCCTATAGATTACGTATAACACCTCTTTTTTTCCGTCAAAATTCGTCCAACAGCAAGTACATTTTCAGAAAATAGTTTTCGTCGTTAAACTTGCAAAAATCATATCTCATTCGTTATAAACTCGTTTTAATCCGTTCTTTCGCCCAAAGCTTCGTTTTTGAAAGTATTTTCTGATTCTTTGGCCCAATGTTACCCGGAAACCCCTGATCTTTCCAGATTTTACAAAAATGGACAGCTTGTTTATATATTGTTCAAAAATGAGTTTCCTAGTGTATAACTTGTTCAAATCTTTACCAAACTACTCAAAATCAACTCCACAATTACTAAATCCTACCATACACCTTCTTAGGGTTTCATGGGTTCCTAGTCTTCAACAAAAATGGTGGATCTCAAGTGTATGCTAGTTATTTATATAGATCTATTTATATAGCAAAAATCAAGTAAAAGTGGTACAATAACATATATATTTGCATAAAAAATCACAAATATATTATTTTGAGTATAATGAAAGTATGAAAAGAGTAAGAAAAGTATACTTGAACTTGTGATGAAGATGGTGATGATTTGGGTGGATAAAATATAAGAAACTAGGGATTTTTATTTCAAAATCCAAACTAGATCACTACAAGGACTTGATAAACACTTTGATCTTGAAAAATTGATGGTTTCTTCCCCTTGTTATTTGTTGGAGCCGATCCATATAGAGAGATGAAAGAGATGAGAGCAAGTTTTTAGTTAGTTGTTTTTGTTAGGAAAAATAAATGTGTAAGATTGAAATGTAGATATTTGTTAGAAAAAGGAAAGCATGTGCATTTGCTAGGGGGCAAGATCCATATTTTAGGGGAAATTAAATGGGAGGAAAAGATTTGCAAGACTTTTGTGTACATTTAGTTAGTTATTGTGTAGTTTAGGTGTTACCGGGTACCGAGTTAACTAAAAATAAATCATGTCGTGTTGAAATAAAATATGACGAAGTTGTAAAAATTATGAAATTACATTCCTGATAAGAATCGGGTATTAAAATAATTGTCGGGTTGAAATATCGTGATACGACGAAATTTTAGGCGTTTACCGAAAAATATAGCAATAGGTCTCGAAACACCGGGTAAATTAATAATATAAATTTTATATTATTATAATGAGTATGAAAATATATTAGGATCGTAGACGAAAGTATCGGGTATATATTAGTAGTAAAACTGAGCGGTAATGTTAATTACAAATTAAGCATACGTAAATTGAAATAATGCATATCCGTGTAGGGCCTAAAGTGTTGATGATGTTACTAATGATATGCAGACTACTCCAGTCTATATGACGTGTCCCTACTGATGATGCATAAATTCGCAGCTAAACCTAACTGGTTACGCGAATTTGAATACCCGTAAACTAGATTTACGAAATGATGAATGACAATCGTGAATAGTGATTTCCCTCCGGAAATAAATAGTGTCATATGAATAGTAAAATTTTTGAACACTTCTCGGAATCCCAAACTGACTCTGAAAACGATGAGTATTAAAACGATGAATAGTAACTGATGAATAGTAATTTCTCGAGATGAATAATGAAATTTCGACGTTTGAAAAAGGACCTGAAATTACGAGTTGTGACATTCTTCCCCTCTAAAGGGAACTTCGTCCCGAAGTTCAGTTTGTGTTGGTCTCTGAAGTGGTATTGGTGAAAAGATGATGATATTTATCGTGTAAGCTACTGAGCTCTAACAAGGTTCAAGTCTGACGGCCACTAGGCCTACTTTGTCCGAAATATTAAATAGTCCAGTGTATATCGAGTTTAACTTTCTGAATTTTTCTGAATGGTATCATGCCTTTCTTAGGCAGAACTTTCAACATAACCCTGCCACCAACTTGAAATTCTAAGGGTTTACAACTTATCGAACTTGTAACTGATTCTTGATTTGTAGGAAATTCCTGATTATTTCATGAATGCTTACGGGACTAGTGAGTTGGGCTTTTCCAAATTTCAATCCGTCAATGGATGTTGGCACTTCGACCATAGAGTGCCTCAATTGTTGTCTCTATGCTCGTGCGGTAACTATGGTTGTAAAGGAATCTGATTTATGGCAAATGGTTAGTCCAACCATTTCTAGAGTCAATCACTCATGCTCTGAGCATATCTCCCTATGTTTGAATCGTTCTCTAATTTCTGACCATTGGTCTGCAGATGATAGGTGGTGTGGTTCCAAAGGAATCTTAATGAAATTGCTAGGAGTTTGAGGTGAATCAAATTCCTCTATTAGGAATAATTGAAATGGGTATCATGAATCTTGTTTTGAAAGACTTACAAGGTTAAGTCCGTCAAAGGGTGTTGTTGAAAATAATAGATTAGGATAAGGTTGTGATCTTCCGCAGGATGTCATAAATTGAGTCTTTCTCCACCTACGATGCTTAGTCTCCATTACTAAGATTTTCCCCAAGCTCTATGTCATCAAATCACAAAATCCTAAATATATAAGTGATGTAATATAGTGATTGATTTTTCAAAGTTTGTTTTGAGATTGTGTGTTTTGTTCATAAACTTTCCCTGAATAAATAAATTTACAACTTTAAGCAAACGGCTTTTTAAGTAAAATTTTTCTTGATGTTTCAGAATTTAATAGTTATGCAAGATAAAACTATTTTCAACATAAGGTGGATAATATGGTTTACCAAAGATCGATGTTTAAAATTTCCTAACATTCAATAGTTTTATAAAAGATTAACCAAAAGGAATTTGCTTGTCAAAATAAGTGCCTCAGAAAAGTATTCCTTACAAGATATATGTTTTGTATAACTGTAGTTTGGAGAAAAATCCATTTAAAAGTGAAAGTATTAAGAGGATAAAATAGCCAGGTATGTATGTCTGCACAAATGCATAGGTGTGTAACATGTTTGAATAAAGTCTATTGGTGAGGACATGTTCAATCTATAGTCTCGGTTAAGAGGTTGGATCTATCTCTATGGTGTTGCTTAGTGAGCACTCGTATCGAAACTAATCCTGTAATTCAGTCAAGACAATACTTTCTAGATGATGGAATTTTTGGTGATCAGGCTAGTGATAGTGGTTCGAATGGTTTTGTGATATCCTAAGATTTCTTTTGAGTTTTGAATGGTCTTAATGTACCGAGGGATCCTCCTTATAGATGGTATGGAAAGTCTTTCCTAGGGAGGTCATTAATAATATCCACTTATCAATATTGAGAGTAGTGAGGGATGAGTGACATAGGATTCTATAGAGTGTCACCTAATTCCTTATATATATAGGGATGGGAAAGGGAATGATAGTGATGGTGAGAAAGGAAAAGACTGTGACAACTGCGACAAAATGAGATTGTGATAAAAGAAAATACTGTGATGTAAGTGTATCATGCCTAGACGTGAAGATTCATGAGATGAAATGACCAGTTGACGTGCTTCCAATCGGTGATTCACGAAGTGATAAAAAGTATGAATGTTCTGACAACGAGGGTATACACACACATAAATGAAACATTTGGAAATTGAGTAGAGAATTCAATCCAGACAAAATTTTATTATAACCATTCTCAGTGTTGCAAAATTCATCTCTGAGTCAGACATAGGTGGTCAACCTATATCTCACTATCCCGGGTTGAATATAAATGACCAGTCTATATTCCACCGAGGTTCCATGAATTTTGAAATACTCAGCTCAGTTATACTAAGAATATGTCCTTCACAAATACCAAGACGTTCTGAAAGACTTAGGCAAGTGACCAAACTCGAGGTCGAATGATGAAACTATGCAAGGAAAAACATAGCGCGGTGACATATATGATGCGTGAACATGCTTATATGAAAGACAATTATAGTAATCAACTAGAATAAATGAATATAATATATCAGATAATGAGACACAAATCTCATAACCTATGTCAGCAACTAACCACAAATGAGGCTTCAGCTTGGCAGGCAGACACGTGACGGTCATAGGGTTAAGTTTTCGTGAAAGTAGCTATAGTCTAGGTTTCAAAAACACTTAGTTCATTATAGCCAAAGCTCTGATACCAATCTGTCACACCCCCAAAATCGGGTCCAGCAGAAGCATACGTGTAGCTGGGGGGTGTAACTCAATTGGTATTACAACACAAGTTCAAAAATGGTTTTCACTTCAATCATTTAGAATAAAATCATTTAACCAAAAGTATTGAATTTACATTGTTAAAAGTAGTGCGAAAGTAGGCCCTAAAATAATTAAAAACGGTCCCCATATGAATAATCATAGTCTTCTATGACCATGCCATGCCCTGCCAAAACCTCTAGTAGCGTGCCATTGCTTAATACCTGAAAATATATGCTAAAGTGTCAACACGAGGTTGGTGAGTTCATAGAGTCTTGTGAAAACAATGTAATGCATATGAATGAAGATTTCCCAACAAAGGTATCGTAAATCCACTCAGTTCCAAGTCCCGCCATAAAAGACTTGTAACCTGTGTGTTTACGACCCACTGCCAAATATGATTTAGTTTACGTGAATAAAAGAAATACTTGTATCTAAATTCAAAGATAAATATGGCAAAACTGCTATGTAAATAATTCTGACAATGAGGCCATATGATAAATCAGTCAAGTAGGGAAACATCAATATTACGTTTGACATCACAGTCAAGTGGGGAAACCACAATATTACGTTTGACATCACAGCCAAGTAGGGAAACCACAATACGTTTGACATCACAGCCAAGTGGGGAAACCACAATATTACGTTTGACATCACAGCCAAGTGGGGAAACCACAATATTACAATGAGGTCATATGATAAATCAGTCAAGTGGAGAAACCTGCAATATTACATTTGACATCACAGTCAAGTGGGGAAACCATAATACGTTTGACATCACAGCCAAGTGGGGAAACCACAATACTACATTTGACATATTTGAACAATTGGTGACCATGAGGTCATATAAACAAGGATGACAAATCTCATGAAATGCAGGTAATCAAACATACCAATGAAATACAGGTAATCAAACATACCAATGAAATACAGGTAATCAACCACGTAAAGCGAGTAATGCGTTTAAGTAAAACGAGCATGTATTCTCCCCCAAAGAGTTTACCAAAACAATTGAAAAAGTAGGGGCTATGACTCACCTGGTGCGATAGCTACGATGACAAAAGTGGATATACTGAAATGAGGCACGATCTCTAACCGCAACCTAATATGAATGATAGTCTCTAATGTAAGAAATGAAATAATATTTTCGTCGTAAAAATAACATTCATTACTTGAAAATAAGACCAAAATTGTCTCGCAAAACTAGTCGCAAAATAGTGAATATTAAGAGTTAGGAAAGAAGCTCAGTAGTTTTAAGAAGCTTTTCACATTATCTAAAAAGTCATATAACTGAAGTTTGTCCATACGGGTCTCGATCATAAAGAAAAATAGCCGCGAAGTGAGGTGTTTGGGCTGTTTTGACAGATTCTGGGCAGTTTTTGGGAAAGTTTGGATGGCCATAAGTTATTCGTTATAAATCCTTTTGACAAACGGTTGGATGTTTTGAAAACTAGCCTGGGTGAGCTAACTTTTTGTCAATGATGTAAATTTTCCAGAAATGAGTTTATCAATGAGAAAAATGGCTCTCAACCTGGTCACTTGGCGAAATGCTGAAGCAAAAATATTAAAATCGTCTAAGTTCAAACGCTTGTATCTTTTTCGTTATAAGTTCGTTTTCTACGTTCTTTATATCCCCGGAATCGTATTAATATATACTAGTATATTTTCAGTAGGTCGGCTCCTATAGATTACGTATAACGCCTCTTTTTGTCCGTCGAAATTCGTCCAACAGCAAGTACATTTTCAGAAAATAGTTTTCGTCGTTAAACTTGCAAAAATCATATCTCCTTCGTTATAAACTCGTTTTAATCCGTTCTTTCGCCCAAAGCTTTGTTTTTGAAAGTATTTTCTGATTCTTTGGCCCAATGTTACCCAGAATCCCCTGATCTTTCCAGATTTTACAAAAATGGACAGCTTGTTTATATATTGTTCAAAAATGAGTTTCCTGGTGTATAACTTGTTCAAATCTTTACCAAACTACTCCAAATCAACTCTACAATTACTAAATCCTACCATACACCTTCTTAGGGTGTCATGGGTTCCTAGTCTTCAACAAAAATGGTGGATCTCAAGTGTATGCTAGTTATTTATATAGATCCATTTATATAACAAAAATCAAGTAAAAGTGGTACAATAACATATATATTTGCATAACAAATCACAAATATATTATTTTGAGTATAATGAAAGTATGAAAAAAGTAAGAAAAGTATACTTGAACTTGTGATGAAGATGGTGATGATTTGGGTGGATAAAACCTAAGAAACTAGGGATTTTTATTTCAAAATCCAAACTAGATCACTACAAGGACTTGATAAACACTTTGATCTTGAAAAATTGATGGTTTCTTCCCCTTGTTATTTGTTGGAGCCGATCCATATAGAGAGATGGAAGAGATGAGAGCAAGTTTTTAGTTAGTTGTTTTTGTTAGGAAAAATAAATGTGTAAGATTGAAATGTAGATATTTGTTAGAAAAAGGAAAGCATGTGCATTTGCTAGGGGGCAAGATCCATATTTTAGGGGAAATTAAATGGGAGGAAAAGATTTGCAAGACTTTTGTGTACATTTAGTTAGTTATTGTGTAGTTTAGGTGTTACCGGGTACCGAGTTAACTAAAAATAAATCGTGTCGTGTTGAAATAAAATATGACGAAGTTGTAAAAATTATGAAATTACATTCCTGATAAGAATCGGGTATTAAAATAATTGTCGGGTTGAAATATCGTGATACGACGAAATTTTAGGCGTTTACCAGAAAATATAGCAATAGGTCTCGAAACACCGGGTAAATTAATAATATAAATTTTATATTATTATAATGAGTATGAAAATATATTAGGATCGTAGACGGAAGTATCGGGTATATATTAGTAGTAAAACTGAGTGGTAACGTTAATTACAAATTAAGCATACGTAAATTGAAATAATGCATATCCGTGTAGGGCCTAAAGTGTTGATGATGTTACTAATGATATGTAGACTACTCCAGTCTATATGACGTGTCTCTACTGATGATGCATAAATTCGCAGCTAAACCTAACTGGTTACGCGAATTTGAATACCCGTAAACTAGATTTACGAAATGATGAATGACAATCGTGAATAGTGATTTTCCTCCGGAAATGAATAGTGTCATATGAATAGTAAAATTTTCGAACGCTTCTCGGAATCTCAAACTGACTCCGAAAATGATGAATAGTAAAATGATGAATAGTGATCAATGAATAGTAAATGATGAATAGTATTTTTTCGAGATGAATAATGAAATTTCGACGTTTGAAAAAGGACCTGAAATTACGAGTTGTGACATTAGGAAGACCTTTCCTAAACACCGCTGATGCCATAATCAAAGTTAAAGGTAAAGAACTCAATCTAGGAGTTGGAGAAGATAGAATTACCTTTCTAATCGACAAAGCAATGAAATATCCATATACCAGTGATGACACTTGTTTTAACATTATTGATGTAATCGATGAAGTCACTGAGGAAGAGTTGGATACATTACTTGACGATTTTGATCCTTTCACAACCACTTCTGAGAAAATAAATGAAACGAATCTTGATAAAGAATTCGCTGAATTTATGGAAGTTAAATTTGAAGAAGATGATGAAGTTGAGGAAGGAGAAATAGTTGAGGAGAATTTCGAAGAAATTACTATTAATGATCAAATGAGGATCAAGACATCTCTTCAAGAACCACCCACCGATCTTGAGCTTAAACCACTTCCAAATAATCTCGAATATGCTTACTTGGAGGAGAATTCACTTCTTCCTGTAGTCATATCTTCGTTGCTCAAAGATGATGAAAAAGAAAAACTCGTTTCAGTTCTTAAGAAGCATAAACGTGCTTTTGCGTGGAAAACTTCTGATATCCCAGGAATTAGTCCTGATTTCTGTAAACACAAAATCAATTTCGAAGAAGGTGCTAAACCTGTTGTTGAAAGACAACGTCGACTCAATCCCAACATGAAAGAAGTTGTCAAGAAAGAAATCATTAAACTTCTTGACGCTGGAATCATATACCCCATTGAAGATAGTCCTTGGGTGAGTCCTGTTCATTGTGTTCCCAAGAAAGGAGGAATGACTGTAGTGACCAACGAACGAAATGAATTAGTTCCTACTAGAACAGTCACTGGATGGCGAGTATGTATTGATTATAGAAAATTGAACAAAGCCACCAGGAAAGATCATTTTCCTCTCCCATTCATGGATCAAATGCTTGAAAGATTAGCAGGCAACAAATACTTTTGTTTCCTTGATGGTTTTTCAGGTTATTTCCAAATTCCCATTGATCCTTCTGATCAAGAAAAGACCACATTCACATGTCCTTTTGGAACCTACGCTTATCGGCGTATGCCTTTTGGTCTTTGTAATGCACCTGCCACTTTTCAAAGGTGTATGATTGCTATATTCCAAGATATGCTTGAGACATCTATGGAAGTTTTCATGGATGATTTTTCAGTATTTGGAGATTCTTTTGAAGTGTTATTACTTGCAGATAATGATAAAAGATTATTCATTGTTGATTTGGTTTGCACGCTTCATATGAAAAAATTGCGATACTTATGGAAAGAAAACATTTTAAAATAACTTGTAGCATGCAAATTGTAAGTAATTTATTTGAAGTAAAATATTATAAGTTATAACAATGCTTATGGTTCTGCAAAATGGTTTGTCAGAATAACCAAATATGCCATAGGCATAACCGAATAAATATATTTAAATGGACTCGTATCTAAAATTAATATGTGCAAACTTTTCAAAAGACCAATTAACCTTCAACAACTAGTAAACTAAATCGTACCTCATTTTCACAACTTCGCAGGCCAAAAACTGTAACAAATGACTGGTTCCACTATCAAAACATGTTTAAAAAGAAGCAAATGTTGGCCCGCAGATTAATGTCATCTTGCAAAAGAAATCAACCCCCCCCCCCCCCCAATTAATGGAACCCTAATCTGGAAAAAAATAATAATAAAAAACGTAGAATTTAAAAACCCTAAATTTTAAAAACATAAAATTATGCACAATTAAAGTATCACAAATTAAAGTTTAATTGGACCCCAATTTTAATATCCAGATTTCAATTTTTCGAAATAAAAAAAAAAAAAAACAAAAAAAGAAAAACAAAAGAAAAACAAAAGAAAAAGAAAAAGAAAAGAAAGTTAAAAATAAATGATATGGAGGCTACCTTTTTTATTCAGCCGATCATTGGTAAATGATACATGATTCATCATCGTTTGTTTAGTTTTTCCTTTTTTTGATTTGCTGAGAAGGTGGGTATGCCTTTGTTTTTGTTTTTGTGTTTGTGTTGTGTGTGTTTGTTTCGTGTGTGTATGTGTGTGTTTTTTTTGAGGGTCTGTGGAGGAGAAGAACTGAAGAAGTAGTAATATTATAATGGCTCCACTGTTCACACACTCACAGAAGCACTATAGCAGAAGAAATCGTACACCCATGGGAATTGTATTCTTTTATAATGTTTAACATAAGCATGTTTCATCTTGTATTCATGACCTTGGAAGCAAAATTCAAGTATGTCACTTTTTAATATTAACATTTTATATGTTTCTAAACGAGGACTTTTTTTTTGAAAAATTAAAAGGAATTGTACATTAGGGGTGGCAAACTGGCAATCGTGTTAGGTTTAGTTAGACGAGTTGATTACTTCATATATCTCACCTTGACTCATTTTGAGCCACAACCCAACATGTTTGTTATGTGTATATATATATATATATATATATATATATATATATATATATATATATATATATATATATATATATATATATATATATATATATATATATATATTAGCAGAGACGTAATCAGGGGGTTTTCGCGGGTTTTCGAGAACTTTATGGATTTTTTCGATGTACTGTTAATTTATGAAGGAAAAAAAAACATCGATTTTTTCTTAAATGCATTTTAAAAGTATAATAGAATCAAAGATATATGAAATTACTCGATAAAATTATGATATAACCTTAAACAATCACAAAATACTTTCCAGGTAGACGATTAGCATAGAAATTAAGATTGAAAAATAGATGATATATCTATCTATGTATTCTAATATAATGCACTTTTGTACCACCCAATGAAGCTAATAAAATTAAATGGGCCGATGTGTCATTCCTTGTTTATCCTTCTTTGTACAACTTTTCAATGCAGTCATTTTTATACTGCTCCTCTTTAGCTTATTTTTGTAAACTATTCAAAGGCATTAAAACTTCTTCAGCGCTCTAAAACTTCTTCTATACGATTTCACATTCAAATCGACAGTTTCTCCTTCGCATTGAATGTGGACACAGTCAATCAATTCTTCCTACAAATCTTCTCTCTATCATTCAATCAATCAATTGGTTTTACAAATCTTCTTCAAAAACATAACGCGTTTCTCCAATCTTTTGCTATTGTCGGATTCGGAATCAAAAAGCAGTTTCAACACATATGGTTGAAACCGCCTGTTCAAAACACCAAACCACAATAGTTTCGTTCTATACCATAAAGCCGATTTAAAACACCAGTTATCAATTCAATTCATTCTATGACGAACAATTGGTAAGTAGCTTATAATTCCAAGTTTATTTCGTTTTGATTCAGTTATAATACATTTTCCTTGATTATGTTTTATTTAATTGTATTGTTGCAAAACCCTATAAAAAAGAAATTGGGGGAAATCACATTGATGAATTACTTTTCATAATTTGTGATTTATGAATACAAATGTGGTTAGATATAGTAGATCTAAAGACTGGTGTCATTTTTTATGTGATACATGTTTGTGTCGTAATTTGTATGTGTTTTAATGAGGGCAAGACGTTTGATGTAATGGTATGAAATCTGTTAAACCCTTTATTTTATAGCAAAATTGTTTTTTTTTTAAGTTGTATGGATGAGTTTAAATATATTGTATTGTAATTCCTCTAAATGAATCATACAGTACCTCCACATGCGCTATTCTTAATTATTTTATTTTTAACTTGATATTGTTAATATTGAGGTTGTTTACTAATCGATTGCTCCTTCAATTAGGTTTTTAATAATGTGGCTACGGTTAATCATTTAACTCATCTATGTGCCGAAGAGAAGTTTTCGAATCGCAAGAAAATGGAAATCGAATATTTCTTGAAACTCACTTTTGTATCTTAACAATTACAAAGGAAAAGAATTTGTAATAGATGCATTAAAACTTATGCTATATCTCATTATCTCCCAAGTGCAGTAACAAAAAAAAAAAAAAAAGTGTGTCTTTGAAGTGCTTTCTTCAAACATTTTGCTGAAGCAGCAAGACTGCAATGGTAACTTATTCTGCTATTTGATAGTATTTACAAATATTGAAATATTCGTTCTTTTAGCAGGGCAAGTGATGTCATATCGTATTTTACATTCTTGCAGGGATGTGTAATGATTGTGCTTTTTCATGCGAGGTCAAGGGAATCGGTGCATCTGGTATTCATTCTTACAATTCCGGAAATTTGATTCATTATATTATAACTATTAATTGACGAAACTTAATACTGACACTTGGTATGAATTGCAGGCCATCCAGAAGCAATTCATTTAGTATTATTTTTGGTGGAATGGGTCCAAGGAGAATTAAGATTAGGCCTACCATCATGCGAAGCAAGTGATACAAAATGTTTGTGATTTCCACCAAAATATTCAAACTTATCGTATGGTTTAGGCTTTGTGTTAAAGAAGGAAGAATACGAGCAACCTGAAGATTCGACTTATGCTTGATAGGAGTATTGGTAAGAATTAAATCAATCTTGCATAATTTTATATCATTTCAATTTTTGTTGCGTTTCTAGCATAACGTTAGTTTTCTAAGTGAGTTATCCTCCATTTCTTATTTGTATCATTCTTTCAGCTATATTTGTTTTTTGCATGCAGAAACAAGAATTCTCGCATGTAGATTATGTTAATACAAATATCGCCTAAAAACGTTATTTATATTTTACGATCTTTGCTAAGTTTTGTTAATGACAAAGTATGAAGTTTAGCTATAAATAAATCATCACTTTAAGTGTTTAAGTCTTGTTTAACTAAGGTTTGAATTTCCTTTTAAACAAAACATTGTTTTTATTTCTTAAACTAGAAAGTGTCTTGTCACATCACATTTATTTCTTAATATAGTAAGGTCACATCACATTTAGGGCAAGCTTTGTCAATATACATTTATGGTAAGAAGTGTGTTTGACTTACTAAGTGGTTGCTTGCAAGTTTAGTGTTTGACTTGATATTATGAGATGTGACATTGTTTGGTTTGCAAGAGTAATGATATGTGACCTTGTTTGGTTTGGGAGATTTATTGCAAAAACCAACTGCAGCCCTGGCGGTACCCTGGGGATACACGGGCGGAACCCTCCTGAGGGGTTCACCGTATCCGCCAGACCTGCAGAATGGTTTGCTATAAATACCAAACCATTTGTTAGTTTTGAGTCACCCCTTTAGGACATATTTTCACATACTCTCTTAACTAACCTAGTAACCTTTTGATTTATGTGATTCTCTTATGTAGCAAGGGACTTCACAAGATCATTCAAGAAGTTACAAGCTTCAACTCTAAAGTTGCAAGTCTTGGTAGCTTGGTCATGTATAAGCTTTGGAAGTTTATACTTCATGTGTGTCATGTATATAGAAGTAAGTGGTTAGTATTTTAGGCCTCAAAATACGTAGTGTGTAGGGAGTTGTTGTACCCTTGTAAAAGAACTAACGGGAGTGGTTGTACCCTTGGTAAAGAACTCGACATCTAGCTTAGTGTCGGTAAAAGTGTAAGCGACGATGGGAGTGGTTGTACCCGTGTAAAAGAACTCGACATCTAGCTTAGTGTCGGTAAAAGTGTAAGCAACGTTGTAAAGGTTTTCTTCGCCGGTGAAAGGAGCTTGTTGATTAGTGCTTATAACTCTCGAGTTGGAAACTCGGGGCGTGGATGTAGGGCAAGGAAAAAGAGTCCTTGTAGCCGAACCACGATAAACAATCGTGTTGTGGTTTGATCGTTTCTTTCTTTATCTTTGCTTATTACATGTTGTTCTTTAGTTAAAATAGCTAGTTACATATAAAGCTTTTCAAAGAACTAAACAAGTAAAGATGTGTTTATATCTTCAAACAAAAGTAAAGCTTTTCAAAGAACTAAACAAGTAAAGTTAGAATTATTATTCACATGAAAAGCTTTTCAAAGAATCAAACATATAACATTGTGTTTATATCTTTAAGCAATCGTAAAAGTATTTAAAAGATATTCAAGTTAAAAAGGAATTAAAAACCGGTAAAAATATTCAACCCCCCTTCTAGTTTTCCACAATTGGCATTAAAAGCTACGTTACTCAAGATCTTTAAAATAGAATGTATTTTAAAACTTGGATCGATCCATGGATTTTGAAAATCTCAAAGAAGGGCAACCTATCCAAAACCCACCGCTATTTGAAAAAGAAAACTTACTTGAATGGAAAAGTAATTTTGAAAACTATGTGAAATCAATTGATCATGATCTTTGGTATATTATTTCTTTTGGTGATTTCAAACCAAAGAAAAACAAGTTTTTGAAAAACCAAGATAATTATCTTAAACTTGATAAAAATACTAAAGCTAAAACAATGATTTATAAAGCTTTAGTACCAAATATGAAAGAATGTAGTTTTGTCAAACGACTAATGATATTTGGAAAAATATAATAAACTTTCATCAAGGAATATGTCAAGTCAAAGATGATCAATTTGATCTTACATATGAATTAGAAGTTTTAGAAAAACTAATTGATAGACACTTAGTAGAATTTAATACATGTGCTACTAGTTTAAATGTTTTAAATGAAGGTACAAGTGAAGATGAGTACGTGTGTTTTGATGAACCTGCTTGCGTATCTTGGATTGAAATGGATGTTGACGAAGACAATGATCCGGTAGTTAATTGTCAATTTATTGATACAACAAGCAAGGTGTAAGTAAAGGTGATTACTCGTGTCAAGCTCGTAGTAGACTTGCTTGCGATTCATGGAATTACACGGATGAAGATGAAGTCAATCATCCGGTTTGTGATTCTAAACTAGATAAAACATCAAGCAAGGTACACTTTGTAACCAAACACTTTTGCTTTGATTTATCCTAGAGTTTTCTAAACTAGAAAATGAGTCTAAACATTTATGCAACATGGACCTAAAAACTATCTTCAAGAATGAGTCTTCAAAATCTTCTAAGAACATCTTTGAAAAGGAAATCTTATTAGAAAATAAAATGTCTAGAATTGAGAATAATGTTGAAATTGATTTAGAATGTAAATTATGTCTAGATTACAAACATGAGATTAAAATGCAAAATGAGAAAGGAAAAATTATTAGTTAAATTTGATGAAAGCTCAAAATCTTTTGAAAGATTGTTGAGGAGTCAACGGTTGTTTAAAGATAAAACCGGATTAGGACTTAAATCAAAAGCACCATCAACTAATAAAATAAAGCAAGTAAAATTTGTCAAACCTAGAAGAGAGATTTAGAAATAATTCAATCTCTAATAGAAACTCATGATAAAAGGATTAGGATTATTATTCTCTATGCTTTTATATGATTATCTAACCTTCTTGGATACATGAGTTATTGAGTTTCAAAGCGTGTCGTCAAACCAAGATTTTACGCGTAATGCTTATCCACTTGATAGCATATCTATGCAATTTAAAAGGTACGCATTACTTCAACTTGACTTTGATTGTCTCTTGTTTCTAGCATTATGTGTTCGAATATGTGTTATTTGTAATACTCTAGAGTGTCTACCTGCTATTTGTAAATAACTAAGATTAGATTCTATGCAACAAGGAATTTAGTCTTTAGTACTAGTAGGAGATATAAGGTGTTTTGGTTCTTTAACCATCAAGAGATAAACACGAAAAACTCTTGAGTAAGTCTCACTCAACTCTTGCTTACAAGTGAGCTAACTAAGAATTTCCTAAGTATTAAAATGTCTAACACTTTTGTGATGCTTGCAAAACAAACCTTTGTTAAACAATTTTCTCAAACACCATACTTTGAGTCTGTAATTGTGTTTTTCTTCAATCACTCATTTATGATAATCTCACATAAAACACACAAGGTGAAATAAATCACATTAGCATATATTAGGATGTGTGAATGAAAATAAGTTTTCAACATCTAGGATTTACACATTAAATGTGACACATAGTCTCATGATGTTGTACCTCTTGGACTTTTTCTAAACAAATAGAGTTCATAGTGTCTTAAGTAAGAAAACCAAAAGAGTCGGGGAGTCGTTGAATATAACATTTAACGAGTGATCTCCTCCTTCTAAGATATTATCTTTGGTAGATGATAACTTAGTCAAATGTCCAATGATGGCAAGACAAGTATAAGGATAAAGGTACAAAATAACATCTTCTCACCTTGAGTCAAACATTAAATCAAGTAAAATTGACATATGTTATAAAACTTGATTTATAGATCATAGTTGTGTCTAAACAAATTCAACAAAAACAGTTTTTGGAATTTAGAGTAAAACAACTAGTGAAACAAAATAGATTTTTCAAAAGTAATCAAGTGATTATAGTGTCAATATTTGAAAGACTTTTTGATAAATAAAAGCAAGCCCCAAAAGCAAGGGATTTTAACTTAAAGACATTCCTAGTTACTCTCTCGTTTTCAATAGTTAAGTTATTGATGACTTGCCAAGAATGAGATTAGGAAATCCGTAGGTAAAACTAAACGTAGAGAAATGTTCGGAAGACTACTTGTTATCATAACAATTAGATCCAACATTATGTTTACCTTTTGTCTATGTGCTCGTGTTAAAGAAGATCCTCGAACAGCTCTTTAGTTGAGCCTATTTGGATACATCATAAGGTACTACACAACTAGGATTATGGTATCCCAAAAGAACGGGAATAGAAACCATAGTGTTTGACAAATGGAATTATGTCGGTAATAAGTTGATAAGAAAAGCACAAGTGGTACTTGAACTTTTATACTTACTTACCCAATGATTCTCCAAAACGCGTAAGATTCTCAAATTATTATCGGATGGAGAAGCACATCAATAAGCTCCACTTGAGTAAGCTAAATCATATCGACAACGGAATTCATCTCATAAACATTGTTATCTCTTCAACAAAGGAAGCATCGACTTAGGCGACAATTCATTCCATTATGTTCTTAATAGACACATTGTGATCTCTCATCATCGCCTTGATAAGATTGTTCATTGAGGAACATCTTAACTAAGAAAGTGTTCCATGTTAAATATTCCATCAACGCGTTCACAAAATCTCTTAAATGAGAAGCATTCATAATTCCTAGGCTTAGTCAAAGACTCATAAGACTTAAAACCTTAGTTTTGAACATTAGGATAAAACCACAAAAATCAAGACAAATCCTTTTGAGTTTTTCCCTGCCGATCCCACGGCACCCTCAGACCATACGGGCGGAACCCATTTTTTGGTTCCGCCTGGTCCGCCAAAATCTCAGATTGTTTTATTTTTAATTTCAAAGCCAAACATCCTCTTAACTTAATCATCCACTTTCAAACAACCATCACCCTCTCAAAAACACATATCCTCACGAATTTTAGGGCTTGTAATCCAATCTCTTCAAATCCAACTAACTTTGTAAGTATTCTAATCACAATTGCATTTTTGATTCAATTATAACATTCTTGCTTACAATCATTAACTAGAATCTTAGGGTTTTTGCATAAAACTTCTTGATTCATGAAAAACTTGGTGGCTAGTCAATTATGTATTTCATTAGTTAAGAATTGTATCTTTTTGATTTGCCAAACACACCAAGGGCATTGTCTTTCAAAAATCACATCCAAGACTAGTACATGATTCATCACCACATTGTTAAAACAAATGAAAAACATCATTTAAACATCACTTGCATACTATCTCTTGAATGCTAAAGGGGATACATAACTAATATGTATTTTCGGGTACATTCAATCGAAGACACATTCAAGTAGGAGAGTGTTGGTTATCTTTTGTTTTTAAGACAAACTTTGCATAACAAAACAATTTGGGAATCAAAATGAGTCAAGATAACCAAGTCTTCACATTGTTTTGCATATAGGAACACATTAGAACATCCACATTGTTAAAAGTCATTAACATATAACTTTATATTTTCTAGGAATCAACATGCCTCCCGCAAACAAATCCGATCACAAGGAAACCCTTAAGTACATGCCCAAACACCATATGACCAAAGGTCTCAACCCAATTCAAGTAGAAACCTTTAAGGCATTAGAAAAACGCTATGTTCACGAAGGTAGAACCATTGATCCATCCTTTCTAGAAGGAACATCTATTCGCCAAAACTTTGCTGCAATTAACTTTGATTGTCTCCTTGATATAGATGAGCCAATTTGTCCTAGGTTCATCTTGGAATTTTATGCAACCGTAAACCTTTCCACAAGTGTTGGTGGTAAGATATCATTAAACTTCACAACCAATCAAATACCACATGACATAGATTTAAAAGACTTAGCTATCATTCTTGGTGTACCAAATGAGGGAACTTGCCTCTACACGGATAAGTGGCCCATTTCAAGTCTTGATTCTATTGATCGTTTTTATCCATACGATACACCTCTTGCTAGAAAGGAAACTATTAAGGAACACCTCTTTGTTAGAACCTCTACCACTAGGGTGAATCGTTCGGGGAATATTGTAGATAAGGATCCTTTTGGTATGGAGCTCAATGAGCTTAAACCACAATTTAAGAAGTGGGAAGAAATTCTTAGGGCTAACGTCATAAGTACCATAGGAAATAGAGATCACATCAACACATGCCTATGCTACATGCTATATAGCATTTCCACCGGTCAACCCTTCAACTTAGCCTACTACCTAGCCAAAAGAATGGCCGACATACCCTTAGTTGGAACAACCGCTCTTCACTATGGAATGCTTCTTACCCGCCTCTTTAGAGCAATCTCACTCATTTCTCCTAACGAAAATAGAATACGCCTTGACTACTCTCTCGTTCCTTACATCTTCGTTCCTTTAAGTGATAAACGAGTTTTCAAAAATAAGGGCAAACGTACTCGATCACCTACACCATCATCATCATCATCTGGCATGAGCGAGGATGATAAACTTCCCAACTCTAAGTTACCCCCTTTAGAATACCTTCAAGCTCTCCCCATCATTGACAATGCTTCCGAAGAGTTCAAGCAAACCAAAGGAATGTTCAAGTGCTTTGGAAGGTACCTAAACAAGCTCAACAAGAAGATAGACCGGTTGTGAGAAGATTAAGGAGTGTTTGGCTTATGAATACTTTAGAATCGTCTTTGTGTTAAAACTACGTGAATTATTTGTTTTTCACTTTCATGGTTTATTACGTTTGTTGGATTACGTTTGTATGAACTATTATGCACAATGACAATATTTGAGATGTTTGTCAATTTTTTTGCTTATGGTTAATTTCACTAAGTTTAGTGAAAATCGCTAGCCCCCGGTCAAAGTCATATGATTTGAGTGTTTACATGTTCAATTTTTACTTTTCCTAACCAGATATGCATTATATTTTTGATTTTAAGAGTTTTCGAAAATTTTAAAAATCGTCTCGCGGGTCAAAAACGCGGACTGCCTAATTTTTGTGCTCTGGCGGTACCCAAAATTGGGTTCCACCAGTGTATTTTCTGAGAATTCCAGAAATGGCCCAACGGACCAGGCGGTACCCCCAAATGGGTTCCGCCAGTGTATTCTGAGGGTTCCACCAGACACCTGCAGAAAAGTTTTCCATTTTTTTTAGGTCCAATACTTGTATAACCATATTAGAACAACTTTCACTCACTAAAACAATTAGGAAGCTACTTCCCTCCAAAAATTCAAATTCAAACATAACCAACCCAAGGAACCCTTTTAAAGGATCCTTCAAAACCATTGAAACATTTTCAACCAAATCACATCCCATGATCACAAAGCATTGAGTGCATATGTTGGTCTTTCACTCCACCTTATTCTATTGGAATGACATGCATTGATTTGACATATTCATGAAAATTTTGTAAATCATTTGAAACCTCAATCTTTGAATGGTAGAACATTAAATCCAAACACCCTATTCAACATCTTCTTCATCCTATAAATTTGAAAGTTTTGCAACAATTCAAATCACACCATCACCATTAAAACTTCTTCTCTCAAAAACATCAAAACCACACCTTTGAAAATGACCAAATCCAACACATCATCCGAGTCATCAAAATCCTTCTCAAAAACCACGAGGATTAGTGTTAAACCGTGTTGCTTCAACAAAACCGTCAAGTCAAGCTCATCTTCTTCAAGTGATGCTTCGCTTAACATTTCTTCACCTATCCAAGATTTCCTAAACCTTACTACCTCAACACAATCCCCAACACATTGTAACACCAATGTAATTACCTTTCAAGAATTGCTTAATCTTGATACTCCAACACCCTCTCCAACACATTGCTACACAAACATGGCCACCATTCCTCCAACAACTAGACCTTCAAGTGATTCATCATCACCTTCTCAACAAGCTCAACCATCAAAAACTCCATCACCTCAATCACCAACACCTACACCAATGGAACTTTTCCATACACCTCCAACATCACCACTACCCTATTTGGAAACATTATAAGACCTATCACCCAAATCATCAAGTTAACCATCATTGTCACTCTTTGACACCATTGCTCAAATGGAAACCCAACAACAACCTAGTGAGCAACTAGATGATGAACCCCATCAACCATCATTAGTAGAACGGTTGGCTTACCGTTATGCTAGACCATCCATTTTTCCAAATGATCAAGGTCATACCCACTCACAATCATTTGTGTTTCACCCAATTCACAAAGACCTTCATGGCAATCCTTCCGGCGAACCAAGCTTCCGCCATTTTGTTCAAAACCAACAACCACCACCACAACAACAACCATCACCACAAGAACCTTCTCAACATTTTAAATCTCTACTTTCTTCTTATAAGAAAATAGAAGCATCCATATGGGAAAAACCTCCAAACCTTCATAATGAGATTGACACTCATTTAAACCACCTTCATGCCTTCAAACGTATGGTTGACTCTCAAATCAACCATATCATGGTTTTATAAACAACACTTCAATCAACAAATGAAGGAAGCAAAAACACTACTCAACCATCCACCTTTGCTCCTTCAAGTTCAAACCATCCACCACCAACATATCAAACCACTCTTCCACCAAACTTTCCCCGCCATGATTGCAATCATTGCGAAAGAACCGCTCACATTAGTGAAGGTTGCCGAAGGGAAATTCATGAGATATCCGAAGAAATGAGGTTTATACTAAACCACATTTTGGATCTTCTACAATCCTCGTCTCACACACCTCAACCTTAGAGTCTCCAAAATGAAACAAAGCCGTTTCTTTTGGAAAATGTTTCCCATTTAAACCAACAAACCAAAACCGTGTCATCCTTTTAACCTTCAAAATAAAGCCCGCTACAACCACAACCCACATTTTCATCCTCAAACAACCTTAGCCTTGTTTTTGGAAAATGTTTCTCACTAAGGAAAATGATGATTTCCTTGTAGCTTTTTATGGTCTTAGTTTATTTGTAATTTTTCTTTATTTTTAGAAGAAGGATGGTGTAATCCAAATTTCTTGTCTTTGACTTTTTAAGAGTCAAAATTTTACATGAAATGAATTTCATTACACTACAAGGTTTTCATTGTTTGTTGACCATTTAGGTATAATTAGTGAAATATACATTGCTATGGTACCATACATATATCTTGTGTTGTTGAAACTAACCTTTCTTATTGTAGGATCATTTTTCATGTTTTCCTTCCTTGATACTCCATTTAGGGGAGTAATATTCAAGAGGGAGCATGTGTGTTGTACTATTTCACTTCACAACACTTAGTTGTGTTTTAAACATGAAATGCTTTCATGACTTGTCTTGTGCGACAACTAACCTTTTTCTTGTATGTTCAAAATCCATGTCTCCTCTCTTGGCACTCCATTTAGGGGGAGTATCGTCCAAGGGGGAGAAAGTGCTTACTTCCACTTCACTACTCTTCTTTTTGTTTCGACAAAAAGGGGGAGAATTTTAGATATAAACTTGTTTCAAAAATTTTTTTTGTATATCACATCATCTTAACAAAAACAAGTTTTTATACCTAACTTTATAAGACTTAACACTAAAACTAATGACTTACTTATAAATAAAGTTTATGTTTTGTCATCAACAAAAAGGGGGAGATTGTTAATACAAATATCGCCTAAAAACGTTATTTATATTTTACGATATTTGCTAAGTTTTGTTAATGACAAAGTATGAAGTTTAGCTATAAGTAAATCATCACTTTAAGTGTTTAAGTCTTGTTTAACTAAGGTTTGAATTTCCTTTTAAACAAAACATTGTTTTTATTTCTTAAACTAGAAAGTGTCTTGTCACATCACATTTATTTCTTAATATAGTAAGGTCACATCACATTTAGGGCAAGCTTTGTCAATATACATTTATGGTAAGAAGTGTGTTTGACTTACTAAGTGGTTGCTTGCAAGTTTAGTGTTTGACTTGATATTATGAGATGTGACATTGTTTGGTTTGCAAGAGTAATGAGATGTGACCTTGTTTGGTTTGGGAGATTTATTGCAAAAACCAACTGCAGCCCTGGCGGTACCCTGGGGATACACGGGCGGAACCCTCCTGAGGGGTCCGCCGTATCCGCCAGACCTGCAGAATGGTTTGCTATAAATACCAAACCATTTGTTAGTTTTGAGTCACCCCTTTAGGACATATTTTCACATACTCTCTTAACTAACTCAGTAACCTTTTGATTTGTGTGATTCTCTTATGTAGCAAGGGACTTCACAAGATCATTCAAGAAGTTACAAGCTTCAACTCTAAAGTTGCAAGTCTTGGTAGCTTTGTCATGTATAAGCTTTGGAATTTTATACTTCATGTGTGTCATGTATATAGAAGTAAGTGGTTAGTATTTTAGGCCTCAAAATACGTAGTGTGTAGGGAGTTGTTGTACCCTTGTAAAAGAACTAACGGGAGTGGTTGTACCCTTGGTAAAGAACTCGACATCTAGCTTAGTGTCGGTAAAAGTGTAAGCGACGATGGGAGTGGTTGTACCCGTGTAAAAGAACTCGACATCGAGCTTAGTGTCGGTAAAAGTGTAAGCAACGTTGTAAAGGTTTTCTCCGCCGGTGAAAGGAGCTTGTTGATTAGTGCTTATAACTCTCGAGTTGGAAACTCGGGGCGTGGATGTAGGGCAAGGAAAAAGAGTCCTTGTAGCCGAACCACGATAAACAATCGTGTTGTGGTTTGATCGTTTCTTTCTTTATCTTTGCTTATTACATGTTGTTCTTTAGTTAAAATAGCTAGTTACATATAAAGCTTTTCAAAGAACTAAACAAGTAAAGATGTGTTTATATCTTCAAACAAAAGTAAAGCTTTTCAAAGAACTAAACAAGTAAAGTTAGAATTATTATTCACATGAAAAGCTTTTCAAAGAATCAAACATATAACATTGTGTTTATATCTTTAAGCAATCGTAAAAGTATTTAAAAGATATTCAAGTTAAAAAGGAATTAAAAACCGGTAAAACTATTCAACCCCCCTTCTAGTTTTCCACAGGTTATGCCACAACTGGACCACTTGCGAAACATGTTTTTCATTGTAAGCGGCTTCACTAACAAAAGGTACTTTGGGGTTTTGTCAAATAAATGAATGTATTATTATTTGTGCTATCACATAAGGAACCGAGTAGAACGTAAAGATTTTATTTATTTACTTCTATTTTCAAACAAATACCTAACGCTTTCATGCTTGCAATTCTCTAACCCAAGAAACACTAAGGTAACAATTTGGGACGCATGGATATAGTACCTTTGTAAAAATATGAGTTGGTTCAAAGGAGTAGGATTAAAATAGGACCAAATTAGCGCTAGATGGTTTGATATTGGGACACAGGTGTTAAGTATTGTCATTTAGTGGGTAGTGGTGTTGCTGATATGATATGGGTTGGATCATGATATGTGCAACTATTAAAAATTGGTATCTGGTATCGCTCTTATAAAATTATTTGTTTAACTTTTGCGATATAAAATGATGAGATAGAGAGGATGTCCATGGGGATTTGCTTTAAATATTGCACTACTGGCTTATCTGAAAATTGTTCGTCTAAATTATTAAGTTTGTTCAAAAACTAATTAATGTGGCAAGTGCAAAAATACAAAATAAAATAAGAAACTGCTTATAACATTTATGCATTTCTCTATATACTTTACAATTTGTGATACATATGGCTGATTGTCACTCATTTCTCACAGGTTCCTTACTTTTGGGCTCAATTCGACCAATTGGTGCTGTTGGCTGGAAAGTTATATTGGTGAAGCAAAATAATTGTTATATATCAATGTAAGTGAAGGACAGCCAAAACAAAGACTAAAAGGAACATAAACACATGTTTTTGTATTTAAAACGTAAATAATATAGCTCTTCTTTAATTGGATATTTGAGATTGTTTGGAGTAGTATTTCTTTCGACTAATCATGTTGTTCATATGGATTAATTTTTTTTCCTTTGTAGATTGTGGTTTAGGATTCCTGGTCTATTTCAACCGTTGTTGGTGAGCGATATGTACTTTCATGTATTTAAACTTTGATGTTCGATGATGGTAAATATTTACTTTAATCCGTTGTTGTTGAATGATATGTTGTTTTCTGGGGATTAGATGGTAGCAAAAAGAAGTCGGCTTGCTACCTAGTGAAATATTATCGAAGGCGCATCTCTACAACCAAAATCAGGTTGTTTGTTTATTTATATAAATTGATCATTTGAATATATGACAGCTTTTACAAAATCCTCCTAAAATGTATTGTTTTGTTTAATTTCATGATATGGTGCCTGATTAGGGTCAGCCAGATGAGAATATATGTCTATGTTTTTTTTGTCAGACTTTTGACAACATAGCGTTAATGTTAAAATTCAGCTTCTCACTGGCACACAACCCTATGTTGCCATTGGTTCTCTAATATGTAATTTATTAACAAACTTCTACTTTCAACAGTCAACGCCTTGGACGGTGAAAATACTGAAGGTGCGTTGTTTCCAGTTCCGAGTACTTTTAATGTTGCGGACACCGATAGTAGAACCATCTCTTCAACTAAAGGTACAATAGTTTCTTTTGTGCAAATGATGTTTGTAGTTTGAATTATTGTTAACGTTATTTGTCTTACATGTGGATTACATGCTTTTTACTTTTTCTAATATCTTCTTTTTGTAGGCAATATATGTTATGCTTTACTTAACCGTGTGCTTGGCATGTTTCTATGATCAGATGATGCGGAAGCGGATGAAATGATCATATGCTTGGAAGACTGGTTGAAAGCAGAAGGCATCCTAAGCAGTGATAAGGATCTTATGTAAAGACACTTATTAGATGTTCTTTAATAATTGGGTTCAGATGATGCATGGCATAGCAGCAAAAGTTGCATCAACTACAAAAAGATCTATACCACATATAATTGAAAAGTGGACTGACGTAAGTATCAAGTTTGTTTTAAGATTACTAGATGTACTGTTTGCTTATGTGATTAGCGAATACATATTATAGGATGTGACTTTGTTGTTGGTTAGGTACTTTCAAAACGGGTAACTTTAGAATAGGTCATGCTGACCCACTAAATATTTTTATCAGGTATTAATCAGGAACTAAACTTTTCAGCAGAAATATATTTTTTTGTGTCAATAAATTAATTTAGGAGATCATTTGAATAGACATGGTGCTAAATTAAAACCATTTAATGTGTCATACCCAGTGGATCTAACTTATGGATAGATAAGTTTAAAAGTTTTTGTGTATTTGAACAAATGGAGGTAATCACCAAAAATTTAACCCAAATTGATCCATATTTATGTAAAAATGGTTTGAATTGTCTCAACAGGTATGTGATGGTATACCTTTAAAACTATGGGGCAATTTCATTTTATTGTGTGCATTATGTAAAAGTAGTTTCTAAGATGAATTGCTCTATTATGAATTTGTAGCTTTTGTTTAATCCAATATAATGCATTGGTTTGAAAGTAAGATCATTACTCGATTTTATTGAACATGTTCTAAAAAACTTTGTGATAATAGTCCTTCATAAGAAATAGTTTATGATGGTGTTGAGGAGTATTTCTGGTTGGCATAATATTGTTAAATAGGATGTTCCTATATTCTAATACACTCCATGTGATGATGTACAATAATATTGTCTGAAGTAATGCTCAACTATTTTTATTTCCTTATCATACCTTTATATGTCTATTTTGTCTTTTTGCAGCAAGCTGCAAGTGTATATCCAAAGTAAAAAAAGATATCAGATCTGCTAATACCTACAATAAAGCTTGTGATTGATTTTTTGCTCAAGCATAGATATTGCTGAAGCAAAAGGTCAAAGATGTGAGACTATTGGTTGCCATCTATGTAGCGAAATACATCTTCGGATTTAGGCCTTTTATGCTCAGTTTTATGCCAAAGACACAGTTGTCTGGACGAGTCTTTGCCTAAAAAAAGTTTTTAACATATTGTCAACTAAATATTGTTCATGGCTCAATTAACGGGTTTCGTAATGTTTTGTGGGACACGGTTATTGAAATAAACGGCGACGTAGCAACGCAAGCATAATTAACTAATTATGGTGTAATTGATCTGTGTATTATATTATGTGAAGAATAAAGGTGAAAAGAACTTATATGAGTATCTATGTATGGCTCAACTTATCTTGAATTAATAACTTTGCTCACCTTTGAAACATTACATTCTTTTATTTTGAAATTTCAAATGACACTAAACATTTAAAGAAAAACCAGCATTCAATTGATTATGCCCATGCATATTCTCATGAACGTATTATATTGTTTAGTTTATGCCCATGCATATTCTCATGAACGTATAATATTGTTTAGTCTTGAGAAGACATGAAAATAACAACACAAAACTCGGTAATTAAATTCTTTGCATGTCAATGTTAGTATGCTAACTCTTAATTCATATTTAAGGTTCAAGGTTTCCACACAAGATGCATATCACTCGATAAAACGATACCTCACACGTTCTAATAACGATAATGTCATAGAACATTTTTTTTAATACACATATGACATGTTTTATGTCATTTTTTGAATTTAAATTTCTTTTACTTGCACATTCTTTAATACTTATTGGGTGCTCATGGAATGGACATTTGCTTATCACTTCTTAACGCTCACTACATACATTTGTTATTCAAGACCGTCAAAATTGGAGGCCACGATGCATGGGCGTTTATTACATTAATAGTTACAAGCATAGTAATTTATAGTATCATTGACTTATTATTTATTATTTATTTCAAAAAATCGTTCAACCTGTTTACGTTCGTTGTCTTTATTCACACATTTAATTTTTTGATGCATTATTTCTTTTAAAACCCTGCGATTCCGCGGGTCTATAAGCTAGTAATAAAATATTTGAGATTCTTGTGAGATAAATTTAATACTTGTTTTAGTTACTTTTAAAAGTTGGGTGTAACACCCCGCTAAAGCGGAAACACGGGATGTAACGAGTAAAGGCACAAGCACAAGATAATAGAACATGCCATCATTAATTAAATCAAATAGTACAACATTACTACATTGTTTTGGCTGATATCGGAAAATAAAAATAAGTTTGAATTCTTGAAAGATATTGTCTTGACAACTTAATGAAAGCAAAGATGACATGGAGATCCATTATGCACATGCCTTCATAAAAACGCTTACTGACGACCACCTGAAATGCATGACAGAAAATGGGTAAACTATGAAAATAGTTGGTGAGTACACACATTTTATATAATATGAGAAACCATTTGAGAAAGCTCACAAGGCAAAGGCGATGTCAAACCATTCAGTTGCAAGTCCCGCCCATACAAAACTTGTAACATATATGTTCACAACCCATTGCATAAAAAGTAGTATGTCTGGTAGTCAAGTACACACAGTCATAATAGTTCACAATAAGGGCACATAGTATATATTAAATCAAGGCTGCTCCGAACAAGGGAGGCTTTATAGTGTTGCTCCGAACATGGGAGACTTTATGTCACTCCACCACCTAGGCGAGATTTATTAGTCACTCCACCATCATGGCGAGATTTATTAAGAATGCTCCGAACATGGGAGACTTTAGATTGAGAACGCTCCGTAACATAGTGAGACGTTCTGCTCCTGACGTGGGAGGCTATAGATCGCTCCGAACAAAGGAGACTTTAAGTCATAGAACTTATGGTACTTTAAGTTCAAAAGTTTAAGTCGAGTTCAAAAGTTCAAGTCAAGTTCAAGAGTTGAAAACAAATTATAAGGTCAAGACAAGTCAAAAGAGTTTAAAATAGTCAAAGGGTCAAAATATATCGTACGGTTCAAAACATAGTTCAAAGTGTTCAAGTAATAATGTTCATAAAATAGAAATCAATTTAGTTTAAGTATGATTTATTTACGAACATAAATAGTGAAACAAAAGTTATTTAAGTTCATTTAAGTGTAAACATTATAGTTTAAGTATAGTTCATGCATCCACCCCAAAGCGATTAAAATAGTTAGAAAAAGAGGGTTCGTGAATACTCACCAGTAACGAAGTAGTGATGGTGATCGGAATATGAGTACGACGGGAAAACCGCAAAAGTCACTAAGGACCTACATAGAAAATATAACAAATCTTAGGCTCGGGGAAATGATATGTAATGCTTATACTTAAGTTTTTATACAGTACTACTGGTACTTATAATACCCTAATGTAACTTAGTTATGAGTTTTATAGCATGTCGGGGGTCGAAAAGATATTTATTTAAGTTTATACGAGTTAAAATGCAAAGCTGTTAGAATTTTGATAAAAATCCCGCACTAATCGGGTCGCCATTTCTAAACCGTAAAGGGTAATGTTGGGAATAAAATGCACAGAGTAAAGAGTCTGCCAGAAGAGCCTGCTAGTGATAGTTAAGCCTGCCTTCTCATTTCTGCTGATGTTGAAGATATTCTAACAGTACCTTCTGGGTAAGAAGGTACTGCTAGTTAAAGAAGGTCCTGCCAGTTTTCACGACAAGTTGTCATATTATAATTAGAGATATTTACTTGTATTATTAGTCTTTGTACAAAGTTATACGTTTAGTAGAAGTAGTACAGAAGACTCAGTAGATATAATGGAGTGTTTTACCTTGAAAGGTGTAATATTAGGATAAGATAAGCCTCTATTATATTATATTAAGCAACTTAACCACTTGTAATAAGGGCTCCTTATGCTATAAAAGGAACCCTTAAGACACCTTCTTAGATACACATCAGACATATCTTTTCTTACAGCTTGCATAGCTTTCCCATGCATAACTTCCATCCTTAACCTTTTCACGTATCAAAGATTCAAGGTTACACTTGTAATCCTGGTGATAGTTTAGATCACCCGTATTATTTCATCAATAATATTGAATCGTTTTGTGTTATTCTTGTTGTGCTCATTCTCTTTTACTTACTCACCACCTTTGTTCCTTTAGTGTGTTTTAGTAGATTCCGCATGCTAGATCACATCCATTCATAAATATCCCAAACACATTACTAAGATTAACATCCCAAGTGTTTGAACGAATCCCTTCCCACAAGTGGTATTAGAGCAAGGCTGATATTTACGACATAAAAGAACAAAGCAAAAATGGATGTTGAGCACATTCAAACCAATGTAGCTGCAAAACTTCCATTACTCAAACAGAATGAGTTTGAAATGTGGAGACTGAGGGTTGAACAATACTTCCAAGTGCAAGACTATGCACTTTGGGAGATTATTGAAGAAGGAAACTCATTTAAGCCAGCAACCACCACCTCCACAGTAAATGATGCACTTGTCACAACTGTGCAAGTAAACCCAATAACCGCTGAAGAAAGAATTCAAAAGAGAAATGGTCTTAAAGCCAGGAGTATGCTTCTCATGTCTATTCCAAATGACCAGCTTCTAGTCTTTAACAAATACAAGTGTGCTAAAACCCTTTTTCAAGCTATTGTGGCTAGATTTGGTGGTAATGATGCCACCAAGAAAACCCAGAAAACACTTTTAAAGCAACAGTTTGAAAACTTTTCAGCCACACCAAATGAGTCTTTGGACAGCATGTTCAATAGACTACAAAAGCTTTCTAGTCAGTTAGCCATTCATGAAGTGATTATATCTCAAGAAGACTTAAACTCCAAATTTCTTAGAAGCCTACCCTCTGAATGGGCCATGCATGTCATTGTCTGGAAAAACAAACCAGATATTGATTCCATGAGTCTCAATGATCTTTACAGCAACTTTAAAATAGTAGAGCATGAACTAAAGAAGTCTACTAGCTCAAGCTCAGGAAATATGGCATTTATGTCATCTCATGGTCCTTCCAAGAAAGTTGATGAAGAAGATGGTAGAGAAGAAGGTACTGCCAACAAAAATTTTGGTACTGCCAGTACTTCCAGCAGTACCAAAACCATTTTAGATGAAACAGTTGGTTGTGCTTTTCTAACATCACAACACAATGGTTCCACATTGACATTTGAAGATCTTCAAGAGATCAGTGATGATGATCTTGAAGAAATGGACATAAAATGGCAGCTTTCACTTCTTAGCATGAGGGCTAAGAAATATTTGATGAGGACTGGAAAGAAGATTGTCATCAATGGCAATGAACCTGCTGGGTATGACAAGTCTAAAGTGGAGTGCTACAACTGCCACATGAAGGGTCACTACTCAAGGGAATGTAGAAGACCAAAGAAGCAGGGTGATAAGGGAAGAGGTTTTGAGAACAAGAACAGGGGAACAATGAGAACAAAAGCAAAGAAGTGGACATCACTGAAACAAAAGCTATGGTAGCTATTGATGGGCTGGGTTTTGATTGGAGCTTAATGGGTGAAGAAGAGTCATCCTCAAATGAAATGGCTTTAATGGCTCTCTCCAATCCTGAGGTACAAATTACTAAATGTTCTGCTACTTGTGAAGTTTTTAAAGAACTAGAAATCTTAAGAAAACTTTATGATGAACTGAAAGAAGAACAAAGAAAAACCTATCAAGATCTAGTTAATCATAAGTGTGGTATGTCCAAACTTGAGAAACAGATAATTCACTTTAGAGAAAATGAACTCACCTTTTCTGACACAAAAGCTATTCTTAATAGAGACATATTTCTTAAAGATGCTGAAATAAACCTGTTGAGAACTGAGTTTGCTAAAGTGAAACAAGCAAAAGATAATATTCAACTAACTGTTACAACATTAGAAAATGCTTCTGCATGTACTAAAAGTATAGTTGAAAATCAAATGAACAAGAAAATCAAATCTGGGATTGGATACAAAACATGTCCACCTCCTTACCGAGGAATTCCTTGTCCCCCAGGTTTAGATCTTGCTGAATCAGGTTTACATGAACTCACAAATAAACCACTAGAAAAAGTAAAACCTGTAGAAAATAGTGAACCTTTTGAGAGTACAAGTGATACTTCACTCTCCAAAGAAAAGGTGCTCACTGATAAGAGCTCAGATGTCACATCTATTGAAGGTTGTACATCTGATGACAGTGGAAAAGAGACAGTTTCTAAGAAAGGAAACAAAGTAGAGCCAAGCAGTCCTAAAAGTGTAGAAAGTATCACAAAGACTAAAGTTGTTCTAAAAACAGTTGAATGTTGTGCTAAATGTAATAGCAAACCTAGAGGTAGTCAGAGAAATTGGAACAATCTTAAGTCACATCAACTTGGTGATAACTTTGTTTTGTACAATAAGGCATGCTATTACTGTGGTAGTTTTAATCATACTCATGCTTATTATAACAATTGGGTTTCTGGGAGTACATCAAGGGCTAAATCAAATAAAACAAACCCCAGAAATGGCTTTGTGAAGTCTAACACACCAAAAGTCAATCATACTATTAGACCAAATGAGCCTGTTTCCCAAAATTCACTACTAAGGGTGCAAGAAATACTTTCAAACATGCACCAAAAGTTGTGAAAAGTCATATTGAAAGAAATTTTGTGGATAAAACTCATGACTGGAGACCAAAACCAAAAGGTCCTGCTAGACCAAATGGTAGACCAATTGGTACTGCCAAATTTGGTACTGTTAGACCAAAAACCACAAAATGTGTCAAAAATGAAAATGCTGTTAAGTCCTCAGCATGTTGGATTTGGAGACCACTCCAACCAAATGGTGCATCAATAGTCCTAAAAAGGTTTGATTACATTGATGCACGAGGCAAACCCAAGTCAGTCATGGCTTGGGTACCCCAAGGAAACTAATATGTGTATACATGTGCAGGAACATTCAAATGATATTGCAGATCAAGGATATGTAGATAGTGGATGTTCAAGGCACATGACAGGCAACATGTCTTACCTCACAGACTTCAAATCATTTGATGGAGGATATGTTACCTTTGGGGGAGGAATCAAAGGAAAGATTACTGGTAAAGGTACAATTAAAACCAGTAAATTAGCTTTTGAAAATGTGTACTTTGTGAAAGAACTACAGTTTAATCTCTTAAGTGTCTCACAAATGTGTGACACAGAGAACAAAGTTCTTTTTACTGACACTGAATGCATTGTACGTTCTCCTGATTTTAAAATTCCTGATGAAAGTCAGATTCTTCTTAAAATCCCTAGAAAGAACAATATGTACATTGTTGATTTAAAGAACATTGTTCCTAAAGAGAGTTTAACCTGTCTAGTAGCAAAAGCCTCATTGGATGAATCTATGCTTTGGCATAGAAGACTTGGTCATGTAAACTTTAAAACAATCAATACAATTGCAAAATATGATTTGGTTAGAGGTTTACCCAAAAAGATTTTTCAAAATGACCAAACCTGTGTTGATTGTCTAAAAGGCAAACAACATAGAGCTTCTTGTAAGCCCAAGACCCATAACTCAATTTCTCAAGCTTTATACATGCTTCATATGGACCTTTTTGGTCCTACTTCTGTGAATAGCTTGAATGGTAAAAGATATTGTCTTGTTGTTACTGATGATTACAGCAGATTCTCTTGGGTTTTCTTTTTAAAAACTAAGGATGAAACAAGTGAGATCCTTAAGTCCTACATTACAGGGATAGAAAACCAAATTGATAAGAAAGTAAAAGTAATTAGATATGACAATGGGACAGAATTTAAGAATAGAGTTATGGATGACTTTTGCAAAGAAAAAGGAATAAAAAGAGAATATAGTGTAGCTACAACCCCACAGCAAAATGGAGTAGCAGAAAGGAAAAATAGAACACTTATAGAAGCTGCTAGAACAATGCTAGTAGATTCTAAGTTGCCTGTTTCATTTTGGGCTGAAGCAGTAGGTACTGCTTGTTATGTACATAATAGGGTTCTTGTGATTAAACCTCATAGAAAGACTCCTTATGAACTTTTGTTTGGTAGAACACAATCTCTAAGTTTTATGAGACCTTTTGGATGTCATGTCACTATTCTCAATACCAAAGATCATCTAGGAAAGTTGAAGGAAAAGCTGATGAAGGCTACATGATAGGGTATTCTTTGCAAAGTAAGGCCTATAGGGTGTACAATAAATGCACTAGGCTAGTGGAAGAAAACCTGCACATAGAGTTTCAAGAGAAACTACCAAATGTTGCAGGCATTGGACCAGATTGGTGTTTTGACATTGATAAGCTTTCAGAATCTATGAATTATGTGCCTGTCACAGGTACAAATACTAATGATAATGCAGGTCATGAAGACAATGTTGAAACATCTAAGGATCAAGATTACATCTTGATGCCAATTTGGACAGGATTGGATTCATCTTCAAGTCTTGGAGAGCCCTCAAATACTACAAATGAAGGTGTTGAAGATGATCATGGAACTCAAGATCAAGGGAATCAAGAAAATTCTGAAAATGAAAATGGTACTGCCAATTCACAAGATGGTACTGCCAGTTCAACAGATGGTACTGCCAGTTCACAAATTGGTCCTGCTGAACCATTAAATGTTCTATCAGATGATTCCTTACCAGAAGATGCAGGGATTGGAAATCTTCCAATTTCCTATGATGTTCCTACAATACACAACCCAAGAATTCTCAAAGATCACTCCATTGAAAATGTGATTGGCAGCATTGATTCTGGTGTTAAAACAAGAACTCAAGTCTTATCTTCAGACAAAGATGGGTTTGTCCTAGCTGTGTATGAAGAAAAGAACCATGAAGTTGCCCACATATGCCTGTTTTCATGCTTTCTCTCTCAAGTAGAACCCAAAAACATTACAAAAGCCTTAGATGACTCAAGCTGGGTTGAAGCAATGCAAGAAGAGCTACTTCAATTCAAACTGCAGAAGGTTTGGGTACTGGTTGATTTGCCCAAAGGTTACATGGCAATTGGAACCAAATGGGTTTTCAGAAATAAGAAAGATGAAAGGGGAATAGTGATAAAAAAACAAAGCCAGATTGGTGGCCCAAGGGTATACTCAAGAAGAAGGAGTGGACTATGAAGAAGTTTTTGCTCCAGTTGCAAGAATTGAAGCAATTAGGCTATTCTTGGCCTATGCTTCTTTCATAGGCTTCACTGTCTACCAAATGGATGTCAAAAGTGCCTTTTTATATGGTACTATTGAAGAAGAGGTGTATGTTTCACAACCTCCAGGCTTCATTCATGCAGAATATCCAGACAAGGTGTACAAGGTTACCAAAGCTCTTTATGGTCTACACCAAGCTCCCAGGGCATGGTATGAAACATTGGCTTTCTATTTATTGGAAAATGGATTTCAAAGAGGCAAGATTGATCCAACTTTGTTCATCAAAAGAATCAAGAAAGATATCTTGCTGGTGCAGATTTATGTTGATGACATTATCTTTGGATCCACAAATCAGGAACTGTGTGTAGAGTTTGAAAAACTTATGCATAGTAAGTTTGAAATGAGTTCCATGGGGGAACTTACTTTCTTTCTGGGTCTCCAAGTGAAACAATCAAAAGAAGGCATATTTATCAGCCAAGATAAGTATGTAGCAGAGATCCTAAGGAAATTTGGGTTTGCAGATTCAAAGGTTGCAAGTACTCCAATGGATCCAGAAAAGGGGTTACTCAAAGATGCTGAAGGTAAAGATGTTGATGTGCACAACTACAGATCAATGATTGGGTCCCTAATGTACCTTACATCATCAAGACCAGATATCATGTTCTCAGTATGTGTATGTGCAAGGTTTCAAGTCAATCCAAAAGTTTCTCATCTCACAGCAGTCAAAAGAATCTTCAGATACCTCAAGGGCCAGCCAAAGTTGGGTCTATGGTATCCAAGGGAATCATCTTTTGATTTGGTAGCTTATTCAGATAGTGACTATGCTGGTGCAACCCTAGACAGAAAATCCACAACTGGTTGATGTCAATTTCTTGGCTGCAGACTCATATCATGGCAATGCAAGAAGCAAACAATGGTGGCAAATTCTACAACTGAAGCAGAATATGTTGCAAGTGCAAGTTGTTGTGGACAAGTTCTTTGGATCCAGAATCAATTGCTTGACTATGGGTACAATTTTCTTAACACCATTATTCACATCGACAACAGCAGTACTATTTGTATCATTAAAAATCCAGTTCAACATTCAAAAACAAAACACATTGAAATCAGACACCATTTCATAAGAGATTGCAATGAGAAAGGATTAATCCAAGTTGTCAAAATTGATTCTGAAAATAATTTTGCAGACCTTCTCACCAAAGCTTTTGATTTAGGTAGGTTTAAATACCTGGTAGCAGGTATTGGTATGATAAATCTTTGAAAAACATGTGTTTTGTATATAAATAAACAAGTTCTGGCTTCTAAACTTGGTACTGCTAGTTAGTCATAAGGTACTGTCAGTACATAATTGGTACTGTTAGTTCAAAGTTTGCTCTGTTTTTGCTCATCTTGATGTTTAAATGTTAACAATGCTATAAAACAAGTGCCTTGCACTCTGTTTCTTTTGGTTTACAACTAACCATTTCAGGTTACTCAAGCTTGCTAACACAATCAGGATATGGAAATGGTAATCAGTTCACCAAGTTTTTCAAAAACTTTAAGAACTGACTAGTCCAAAGCAAACGGCTCTTGGTAAAGACTTCTCAAATCCGTTGATAGCTGATAGTTTGCTAAAAACTATAAGGTAATCAGTTCACCAAGTTTCAAAATCTTAAACGAACTGACTAGTCCAAAGCAAACGGCTCTTGGTAAAAACTTATCAAATCCATTGATAGCTGATAGTTTGCTAAAAACTATAAGGGATATTTTCTAAAATTTCAAAGGGACTGCCAAGTTTTATTTCAAAACAAGGTACTGGTAGTTCAAATTTTAGTACTGGTAGAGTAAAATGGTACTGCTACATAGCCGTTGAGTCTGTCAGGTTAAAATATAGCCGTTGTCTTTAAAGGGTATTTTTGTGAATTAATCATGTTTTCCTCGAATTAAGGATATAGTTATTATAATAAAAGATCTTTTTGACCGCCTCTTCAATTACTTATCCATATCTTTTATAGTCGGTCAAAAGCCATTTTTCTCATAATCAATCCTTATCACAATTCACACTTACCTTTCATCTTCTACCAGCACAACAATAAAATCCCACCATCAAAATCAAAATTTTCATCATGGCTCGCCTAAGTTTTGTCAAACGCCACAACCAATTAGCTTTTCTAGAAAAGTCTGATGACAATGAAACTTTCCATCAAGCAATTGATTTTCTAAACAATTCTTATGTCAGGTTTGCTTTACTCGTGAATCCCACTATTTTTGAATCTCAAATTTCACAATTTTGGAAAACTGCTAAACTTAACACTCTTGAGGATGGGATTCAGGAGTTAATGGTCAAAGTGGATGGTAGAACATTAACTTTTACCGAATCATCCATTAGAAGACACCTTCGTTTGGATGATTCAGATGGCATCAGTCAACTAGCTGATACTAAAATATTTGAAAATTTGACAAAAATGGGGTATAATGTAACTTCTACAAAGCTTACATTTCTTAAAAAGCATTTTACCCCTCAATGGAGATTTTTGATTCACACCATCCTTCATTGTTTAAGCCAAAAGAAAACCTCATGGGAGCAATTTAGTGGTAACTTGGCTGCAGCTCTCATTTGCCTGGCAGCAAACAAGAAATTCAACTTTTCAAAAAATATTTTTGAAGGAATGGTTAAAAATGTGGATAGTGAAACAAAGTTTTTGATGTACCCAAGGTTCATTCAGTGCCTCATCAACAAATCCAAACATTTGTTACTTTCCCCAAACAAACCTTTTAAGACTCCGAAACTTACACACAAGGTGTTTTCAAACATGAAAATTGGTTTTCAAGGAGAAGAAGTACCACTTTTTGAGGAAATGTTACCACAACATTCTGAAGAACCATCAACATCATCTGATCATTCATCACCACATCCATCACCAGTACCATCCCACTCAGCAATAGTACCATCAGTCACACCACCATCATCAGTACCTTTACCATCTCATCAACAAACACAAACACCATCTGCAACATCACCATCATTATCACATCATAACTCACCACCACAATCTCCTGCACAACAAAGTGTAGATGCTCAGACTATCAAGGAATTAAAGGAGCAAGTGCAGCACTTGCAAACTTCACTTGAAAGTCAAAACAATCATTTTACAGAGATCAACACCAAGTTAATTAAGAGGGTTGAGAAATTAGAGTTGAAGGTGAAATTGTTGAAGGGTAAAGGGACATCTCAGTTGGATGTTTCTAGTTCCTCAAGTTCAGATGCAGAGGGTTTAGGTCTCTCTTCCAAAAAGGGGAGGATGGGTAGTTCTAAAAATGAAGATGAGATTCAATTTCAGTTTCATGAAGGAGCTCCAGTGATTGATGAAGAGCCTGCTATTCAAGAAAAAGAATCTGTTAGCTTGAAAGATACTGCTGAAAAAGATGCTGCTGAAGCAAAGCAAGATACTGCTGAAGCAGAGCAAGATACTGCTGAAGCAGAGCTAGAGCCTACTGGGATTCAGAGGTTATTAGCTATGAATTTAAAAGGTTCTGATCAATTGTCCTACAAAAGAAAGAGAGGAGCACAGCCTCAGGGGAGGTTTCTTGTTTCTGATGAACAATCAGCTGCTCCAAGTCCAATATCATCACCAAAAGACAAGGGCAAGAAAATCTTAGTTGAAGATGAACCAAAGCCTAAAAAGATGAAGCAGAAAGAGCAAGCACAGTTGGCTGTAGATGAAAAATTGTCCAAACAACTTCATGAAGAAGAAGTCATAAGGGCTGAGGAAGAATCAAGAATGCTGCAAGAAAAGTTTGATGCTCAGTTGCAGTACATCATTTTCATTGATCCAATTGTAAGAGGTGTAGCTTACACTCTGGTATGTGATGAATCCCTTAGCTCAGATGAAATGACAATCAAGCTCAATGATTTCATCACCAAGAAATACAATCAAGAGGCATTGGATGATGTCTATCAGCAGATTCAGAAGAATCAGAAGAAAGGATTTAAAATGCCACATTCTGAAGCAGATCAGAAGAAGTTCTTCAAGATTTATCTGAAAAGAGAAGTGAACATGAAAGAACATCAACTCAAAAGTAAATCTTTTGATGAATTGAAGCTGCTATACTTAGAGGCTTACGGAAGAAACAAAACCAGTTTTCTCATGGATACTCAAAAGTCTTTCAAAGGAAGAAAAGATGATCAGAAGGAACAAAAAGAGAAAGCAGAAATGCCTCCTGTTCAGTCAAAAGAAATGGTTGTCCATGGTCCACAAATTGTTTTTGCTGAACCCTTACATGCAAGGCATCCAGTTATAGATTGGGAAATCTACAATGATAAGTTTGGCAAAGCATGGAAGATAACAAGAGTTGGAAACAAGGTTGAGATTTTCAAGAACTTTGAAAATCTACTTAGAGCATGTAGCAGAATGGATTTAGATGAATTATGGGTATTAGTTCAAGAGAAGCTGAAATCCAAGTACAAGCCAGATGCAAAGGAGCAAGAGCTATGGGTTGAGTTCAGCAGACTGTATGATCCAAATCCTACTGATACTCATTGGAAATTTCCTTATTATGATTTATCTGTTACATGGGAATACTTCAGCATGAGTCATGTTCATCATCTTTCCACTCAGAGTGGAATAGAGATCTTTATGCTAGGTGAGAAGGAGTATCCTTTAAGCTATGAAGTATTATCAGTCTTGATCTCCAATAAGCTTTTGTGTGAAGAGGAAACTGATGCAGTCAAATGATTGAAGGAGAGCATACTTGATCAGTATGAAAACCTAAGGAGAAAGAAATAAGGTTTTTGGAAGAGTTCCCTCAAATCCTCAAGGTATGAATTTTATTCACAAAGAAACTTGGTTATTTTAAAAAGGAATAACAAGTTTAGGGGAGGATTGTTGGGAATAAAATGCACAGAGTAAAGAGTCTGCCAAAAGAGCCTGCTAGTGATAGTTAAGCCTGCTTTCTCATTTCTGCTGATGTTGAAGATATTCTAACAGTACCTTCTGGGTAAGAAGGTACTGCTAGTTAAAGAAGGTCCTGCCAGTTTTCACGACAAGTTGTCATATTATAATTAGAGATATTTACTTGTATTATTAGTCTTTGTACAAAGTTATACGTTTAGTAGAAGTAGTATAGAAGACTCAGTAGATATAATGGAGTGTTTTACCTTGAAAGGTGTAATATTAGGATAAGATAAGCCTCTATTATATTATATTAAGCAACTTGACCACTTGTAATAAGGGCTCCTTATGCTATAAAAGGAACCCTTAAGACACCTTCTTAGATACACATCAGACATATCTTTTCTTACAACTTGCATAGCTTTCCCATGCATAACTTCCATCCTTAACCTTTTCACGTATCAAAGATTCAAGGTTACACTTGTAATCCTGGTGATAGTTTAGATCACCCGTATTATTTCATCAATAATATTGAATCGTTTTGTGTTATTCTTGTTGTGCTCATTCTCTTTTACTTACTCACCACCTTTGTCCCTTTAGTGTGTTTTAGTAGATTCCGCATGCTAGATCACATCCATTCATAAATATCCCAAACACATTACTAAGATTAACATCCCAAGTGTTTGAACGAATCCCTTCCCACAGGTAAAATTATGAACTTTATATTTTTGGAAGGTATAATTCTGTACTTTGCAAAAATCATGGCCTCACTTCTGTGGGAATTACAACTAGGGTGGAATGACTATTTTACCCCTCTGTCTCAATGTAAGAAATTCCGCATTTAAGCTTACCAAAATGAGTACATCTTTTTATTTACAGATCCAATGGACATAGGGCCAGTGGGAAAAGTTTTGTTTTTGTTCATTCAAAAGGACCAGGTACTGAAAGTGCCTAAATCCACGAACTTTTGGCTTTGCAAAACTGGTATGCATTTTTGGACATGTTTTAGTGTAGATTTTCTAATAAAATCATCGGGATGAATTAGGATGCAAGGCTTTCGGGGAAAATACCTTGAACATGTGGCTAACTAACCATATGTTTGTTTTAGCTTAAAACCCACTGAGGACAAAATGGTGAATCGTTTTTGTTGCTTGAAAAACTGGACAGCTTTGACCAATTACAAGTAAGATGCTTTATGCCTATTAAATGGGTTTTTGTGGGAAACATGCAAGGACTAATTCATTAGCATCATTTTTATAGATCTCAATATCAAAATGACCAGGGGTTTAGTAGTTTTTAAATAAAATCTAAAATGGTTTTGATAAGTATAACAATAAGGAAACCAAGATTAACAAATCCAAATCAATAACTCTTGCATTCAAAAACCCATTCAAGCCTAAACTACCTATCTAACACCAAACAATCCTATGAAAACTTGATCAAATCATCCAAATAGGGCATGCAAGAGTTGATTTACTTAATCCTAGTGAAATCTCTAATGAGCCAAGATGAGATTAAAAAGGCACAAGATACTTACCAAGATGATGAGATTGATTGGTGTTTTGAGTGAAATAAATCAAGAATAAGACTAGGGCTTCAAGATCTTCAATCTAGGAACAAGAGCACAATGAAATTTTATATGAAATAGGTATTGTGGGCTGTTCTAGCTCGTTGGAAATCAAAAGGAGAGAACAAGAGATGGAAAAATGGTGATACAAACAAGAAAATGAGGTATAAATGAGTTGGTTTGGTTTTCTTGGTAGAAGTACACATGCAAAACATATTGGACAAGTGTCCTAGAGGTGTGTTAGGCCTGGAAAAATGAGGGGAAAAAGGGTTAGCGGGTTTTGTGGTATTAATTTGATTATTAGTGTGTTACGAGGTGTAGTTTGCTCCCGGTAATTTAAAACGCGAAGTTTTTAAAACACGATTGTCAAATAAATATCAAAAACATATTATTTCTATAAAAAATATCACATTTAGCTTAAAATGACTAAATTTGAACATTCATATATTTTTCGAGCCTTTTTGAGTGTCATAGATTTGTTAAAGCTTAAAACGCGAGCCGAAAACGCGTAAAACGTAAAAAGTGCAAACTTCATATAGAAATGGAAAAATAACAATATGACTTTTCAAAAATGTGTATGAAGTGAAATAAAAATGCCTAAAACATGTAAACTAAGCACAATCTAGGGCCGGTTCCAGTTAATTGTTCATTTAACGACATACACGAGCTAACCTAACAAGTTACTCGTAAAAGTCAATTTCTGCGAAATTAAAAAAAAATAATAAAAAAAAAAGAAAATTAAAAAAGAAAGAAAGAAAGAAAAATGTGAAAGAGAGTGATTAAATAATGACCCAGAAAATATGAATTGTTACATTAGGCATCTAGGTGGGTTTCAGGTTGTAAATGGCTTGAGAAAGTAAATTAATCTGGAACTGTCATTTATAAAATGAGTTACCTGTGACTTATTTACAACCTAAACATGGTTAGCCCAATAAGAACATCAATCATAATAATATTAGATTACTTATTTAATAAAAAACATCTCATTTCCATTATTTAATCAAACCAACTAATAAATAAGAACATCAATCATAATAATATTAGATTACTTAAATGGGTCCTGTCCAAGAAATCAACTTCCTAACGTTTTGCGAAGGCTTATCGTTATCCCAAACGACAGCCTGATAGTTATTCAAATCTGTCATGTATAAGTTTGCTGCCTTGATCGTTAGATTGTAAGTTACTCCTTCCGCCACTTTACTCTTTCCATTGACCACGTTAAGGAACTTTAGTAACGGCTTCGCCTCCAAGTTGTGAAAATACACAGCAGACCTTCCTATTGAAATGACCAAAGGGTCATTCTGGTTAACGGGCGTCCAACCACCAACAAGAACTTGTCGGCCTAACGCAACATAGGAATTACAAAACAAGAAAGATATGGAGAAAATGAGGATTGGGACAAATAGTTTATACATTTTGGAAGGATGGTTTCTGTGAAATGAGAAAAGGTGTTGTGAAAGAGATGGAGATTAATATGTGATTATTTGTGTTATATATAGGAAAAAAAGACAGGATTTCATGTGAAATATCTAAGGCAATAAAGGCAATCAATGTATATTAAATTAAAAGATTAATTGTTTATAGCTTTATTAGACAAATTATTAATGCAATTTTTTTGTAATATATTTTACATGATTTATTAGGCAAAATTAGTTATACTAGCAGGGTATCCGCATGTTGTGGCAGCGGGTATCTTGTAATCAAAATTTTCGGTGAGCTATATTTTTCAATCACGTAATTTTCGTGATAATGATTTAATGCATTTCGAAAATTTTAAAGAATAACTTTATCACACATTATTTCATATTAAAATCTCAAATACATGTGCATCACGATTCAATGACGATAGCAAAATGGTAGTGAGTAGTATTACGAGGTTGTGATAATTAGCGGTGAAATGTGCTTGCTAATCAGTAGATATTGTGTAATATTCGTTACAATATCATATCACGTGAAAACATAGAGAATCCTCGTAAAAATTTATAAGTTTGCACGTTTTCATACTTATCATCTGAAAATCTTAGTACATGTCTCTTCGTACATTGACATGTACGATTCTTTTTAATCGAATTTATTAATAAAATAATTAGGATTTCACTAAACTTGTACTAAAATACATACATATATGATAAAAAAAAATTTAATATGAAATTTTCAAAAATTTTAAATGCCCATTATCAAACAAAAATTTGTCATTAAACTTACATTAATAAATGCTTTAAATAATTACGTCTAAAAGATAAATGGGACGAGGCATTTAGAACTCGTGTTACGCACAGAGTTTGTATCTAAGTGTTCATTGCATAATGTTTGTGTAAATTGTCGAATATACAACAATCTCTAACTAAGGTTGCTGCGGGAGATCTTTGTTCATTTATTGAATATTCAACAATTCAACAATCTATAACTAAGGAGTATTCATAACCGAACCACTATTAATACTCTTGTCTCGGTTTGATCTTTTCATTTTTTTTTTGAAAGGAGAACTTCATTCAAAAAGCACCAACGGTCCTCAAAGAAAGGACCCCCGGGCAAAAACACACGACATTACATCAAGTCCAAAGGATAATTACACCAATCCTGCCACACTATATTTTTCCATCTAGATCTATTACGACACCAAAAAAACGACGTAGACTTGACTATCTCAACTAGCTCAAGAGGCCTGCGCTTCTTGCTTGTGAAAATCCGATCATTACGCTCATTCCAAATGACCCACAAAGTGGTATAAACTATACCCCTTAAGATGTGACGCTTATCCTTCGAGAAGGAAGAGTTTTCTGCCAAGAGAATCAAATCCTGCACGTCAAAAAAGTATGATGGAGAGAGCCGGCACCAATTTTCCACCCTATTCCACACCTCAGAGGCGAACAAACAGCCTGAAAAAAGATGAGTGGTCGATTCTGTTGTAGAGAGACAAAACACACAATCAGATTGTTGCAAAACGACTCCTCTTTTATTGAGTTCCGCCATAGTCGGTAACCGATTTCTAGCAGCCCTCCACACCATTATCTTACATTTAAGCGGCACCCAGCACTTCCATTTGATCTTCACGCTGCTGTCTACTGGAACATGCTCAGACAATAGTTTTCTAGCCGAGGACACCGAGAAAAAACCATCTGAACTAGCTTTCCACTTCCACATATCATTATCCCCTTGTCTAGTAACATCATAAATCTCACCGAGAAGATTAAAAAGTTCGTTTAACTCCTGATAAGAAGACGGCTCTCTTTTCCAGTTCCATCTCATAGTTTTAACGTTGCCATCGAATTGAACTCTTCCAGAAACTTTGACCCATTTATCTCGATCTAAATTAAAAAGGTTTGGATAACGAACCCGAAGCGGAGTATCTCCAAGCCATAAATCTCCCCAAAAATTCAAGGAGGAACCGTCACCAAGAGAAGCAACAAAATATGAGTTCAAAAGTTCACCGTTGGGGAGATTTTGTTCTCCAACTTTGACAATTTGTTTCCAACAACCACTCGCCGAGGCGCTACAAGGAAGCATCGCCCAAGGTCTACTCGAGCCATGACAACTCACAATAATGTTTTTCCACAGGCTGTTACCTTCTTTTTTGAATCTCCACGACCACTTTAAAAGAAGCGCATCATTCATATCCTTTAAACTTGTCAAACCCAAGCCGCCTTTCTTCTTTGGTTTAGAAATAATATCCCAAGCCACCCAAGGGATTTTTTTCTCATCACTAGAACCCGCCCATAAAAACCGCCTCATGGTAGATTCCATTTTCTCTAAAACAGACTTAGGAGCTTTATAAAGTGAAAGGTAATAAATCGGTAAACTAGAAAGAACCGATTTAATGAGAATTAATCGACCGCCTATCGATAGATTTCTCGCCTTCCAGGAGGCAAGACGGTTGCTGATCACGTCCACCACCGGGTTCCAATTACTAACTCGAGTCATCTTGGCGCCAACTTGAATACCAAGGTAGACAAAAGGCGTAGCATCCCTTTTGCACCCCAAAACTTCCATCATGTCATCAATTTCAGCGTCATCAACTCCAATCCCATATAAGTTCGATTTATGAAGGTTAATTCTGAGGCCCGAGCAAAGGTAGAAAATCCGCAATACTCTGGCTATACTTTGGATGTTCTCCCGCGACCAATCACCCAAAATGAGAGCGTCGTCCGCGTAAAAGAGATGAGATATAATAATATTGGACTCCGACATATTAATACCTTTGAAAACCCCAATGTCTTTTGCTTTCTCCAGCAGCCAGGATAGCGCTTCCATAACCAAAAGGAAAAGAAAAGGCGAGATAGGATCACCTTGGCGGAGACCTTTCTCACACTTAAAATCAAACGTCGGGGAGCCATTGACAAGTACATCGGCTCTAGACGACTCAAGGAGACCTCTAATCCAAACACACCACACCGACGGAAATCCCATTTGAGACATAATGGATAATAAGAAGTTCCAATTAACATTGTCGTATGCCTTCTCAAAATCTATTTTTAACATAAAAGCTCTTCTCTTTCTACGTTTCAACCATTCCAACACTTCACTAACCACAAGCGGGCCATCAAGGATACAACGGTCTGAGAAAAACGCTGATTGAGAATCGGAGATAACTTGGCCCATAACTTTTTTGAGCCGATTAGCAAGAACTTTAGAAATAACTTTACTAACCATCCCGATAAGAGTAATAGGCCGGTAATCCGCGAGACCCACAGGAGTTCTAACTTTGGGAATCAAGGTTATAAAAGCCGACCCACAACCACTGTGAAGGACACCCGTCCTGTGGAAATCAACCAGAATATTATAAAAGTCCTCCTCGAGCAAGTTCCAAAACCTCTTGACAAATTTAAAATTAAACCCATCGGGCCCAGGAGCTTTATTCGAACCACACCCAAACACCGCATCTTTGATCTCTAGCTTTGAAAAAGGGGAAATCAAGGATTCTCTATCAATAATATTAACCTGCTTCAAACCTTCGCACTCCAAAATAGGCCGGGACTGGAACGTTTCTTTGAAATGATTTCTAAAGAATTTCATAATCTCCCTTTTAATCAAAAATGGTTTATCAATCCAAATACCATCAACCGCAAGGCCTGGAATAAAATTCCGAGCTTTCCTCCCATTGACCATATTATGAAAAAACGACGAATTTTCATCTCCAAGCGAAGCCCATTTGACCCTGGATTTTTGTCTCAAGTCCCGAGCCTTATGAAGCTCTAACTCTTCTAAAGCATTCTTACACTCTATCCAAACCCACAAATCAGATTCATCCACATCCGAGGACTCCATTTGAGCCTCCATCTCCTCTTTTTCTTTTTGAAGACGTGATACCTCTTCCACTTCATTCGCACTACAACTTCTGTACCATTCTCTTAAAACACCACGAAGTCTTTTCAATTTGTTCAGAAGATTAATGTCATGGCGGCCACTATCGACCCAGCCTTGAAGAACCGAATGCACAACCTCAACACATCCGGGATGATCTAACCAAGAGTCAAAGAATCTAAAAGGTTTTGGACCGAAATTAGTGTCAACTACAGAAAAAACGATCGGGGAGTGATCCGATAAATTTCTATTAAGGGCTCTAACACAAGCATTCGACCACTTGTTAAAAACGTTATCACTAACCAAAACTCTATCAATTCTACTCCACTTGCAACAGCCACTTCTATTAACCATATAAGTATATTTCATACCTTTCAGATCGTATTCTCTAAGCCCAGCTTCATCAATAAAATCGTTAAAATCACGAGCACTCCCCGGGTCAAAAGTAGAATTTTTTCTTTCCTCCCTAACCCTGACCGAGTTAAAATCACCAAAAACAATCCACCACCCGTTGCCTGACCGAATAGACTGACTAATTCGACTCCACAGATTGCGCTTCTCGACGGCATTTTGAGGAGCATAAACGTTGATTAAATTCAGTCTTATAGAACCGTTTGAAATCAAACCCGACACATGGAGAAAACTGCTGTCTTTAAACACCGAATCCTTAGAAAAAACCTTCGGATCCCAAATGCTAACCAAACCACCCGAATTACCAACAGCATCAACACTTTCAAAGTCGAAACCTAAACCTCCCCAATAATTTGAAATCGAACTAGCTTTAATATTCTGAACCATAGTTTCCTGAATCCCCAAGAAAGAAATACCCAATTCGTTTTTAAGCCTCTTAATCCAATCCGATTTACCACAACCCCCTATGCCACGAATGTTAATAGAAAGGCAATTCATCGCTTATCCCTTTGTAACCCTTCATGATTGATCGATTCCATGATGAGATTGTTACAATTAGATAAATCAGTGCCCAACTTCTCACCCAAGACAATAGTATCAAGGACCTCCTCAGCTTGACTCTGAATCTCAGTTCCATCAATGGCCTGTGAAGCCTCAACATCTTCAATTGATTCGCCCCCTATAATGGTACCAGGCTGTATATTGAGGTCCAACGCACCACCATCCTGGGTCTCAGAACTAAGAGCGGAATACTTATTGTTAAGGCCCAATAACTTATCCAATCCAAACGGGTCTTTGCTTTTGGGCTTCTTACCATTTTTCAAACTTTCCTGACTGCTCACATAACCATAACTGGGCCGGCCCACTTCCTGTTTTTTAAATTTTTTTCGTTTGTTCACTTTCGATAAGGTAAACGGCTCCTCATTATTTGGACTATCCTCAAAAGGAAAGTCAACTCCTGGCATAAAAGAGTCTTCAATATTTGCCTCATTTTCAGCCCCCTCATCATTGTGAAATGATTGTATATCATTAAGCGCCTCATTAACTCCAATATCAGTTACAAAAAACGGTTGGTCTTCCGCATCGTTGACTTCTCCTACCACCGTGCCGTTATCGCCTGGAACATTTTCCGGTGATTGATCCTCCAATGATTCATTAGAACCCGATTCCAATGAATTATCAACTTTTAAATTCTCAACCTCGACAAAATCTGGAATCCATTCGCCGAATTCCTTTGTTACCCATACTCGGAATTTTTGATTATTCCAATTAAGAATAACTTCATCATCGATACACTTTCCGTCCCCTAATAAAACACCAATGATTTCATACGATAAATCTTGATCGGATTCCATTTTATTTGCATTGTGGACCACCTTCCCAAATAACTCACCCACGTTATCAATAACATCGTTAGTGAGTAAATGTAACGGGATCCCCTTAATCTTTAACCAAGCGATTCTCTCAAAAGCAAGCGATTGTCCAGACCACAAAGTCACTGACGCGAAATCCACAGATGACTTAGCGATCTTAAGAACAGCCTCTGCTACCTCCGAATCTTCAAATGACAAGAGCACATCCAAGCCTCCCAAGTAGTGAACCTTACCAGTCCCAGGACCTAAATCTCTAAGAATAACTTTAATATTCTTAAGCCCTTGCATGTCAACCATCTTAGCAACCAATGCTTTACCATGCAATGATGAAAAAGCTTGAACTCGACTATCCACATCTATTTTCTTCCCCACCAGAGAATCTTTAAACGACCTTTCTTTAGCAAAAAATGGGTAAGACCTTGGACCCGTTTGAAAACCCTCCGCCCTACTGCAGTTAACATTAGGAGACTTGTGATTGCGCGTTGTCTCTTGACGAGTATTAATCTCCCCGTCTTCAAGAACAAACCTCGCAATGTTAAACCATAACTTGTTTTCGCCCAATCGAATATTACGTAAACTTTTGAGAAGGTCTCCTTTGTCTTCCACATCAAGCATGGAAATGAAACCAAACCTATTTCCTCCTTTGTCCCTCTTCCTCGCGATGTACAAACCGAAAATCTTACCAAACGGACGGACATGTTCAGCCAAAACAGACCCACTGCAGCCCTCTGGGAGATTCGTGACAAATAATTTCGTAATCCGACGTTGTATGGTCTCTGGAATAGGGTTCCGTTGACGCCTCTCCATGAGAGAATTAGATGGTACAATTCGGTTTGATCTTTTCATACTCTTATTTATTACCTTGCATCTTATTTACTATTCTGTTTGTGTTGTTACTTGGATCGGGACTTAGATAATTATGGTTGGTTTCTTATTTGCATTGGGCTTCTAGAGTATGCTTTATTTGTGTGTAGTCCTGTAGGAGTAGTTTGATTTTTATTATCTGCTTTAATATGACTTTTTTGCATGGGCACAATGATAATAATGAGTTCCTGTTCATGGCCCGTGCGATGCACCGGTTTTGTATTTTAATAAAATATTGAACTGTTGCTTATGTCTAAAACTAAAATTTTTATTTACTATTATAATTTACAAATGGCTCAAGCCAAAATTATATACTTTTTCCTTTCTATTCATTATTCAAGTTGATATTTTTAATATGCCGTATTTTGTTATTTTAGCAAACTATTTTAATTTTACATGTGTTATTGGAATGTTATTGAGGATGATGTTTTTTTTTTTGATTTTGTGTTATAGGAATTTTAAATTTAATTAATCAGGTAAAAACTAAAGTGAAATTTAATGTTAAAAAAGTTCCAAACAGAAGTAGATCTACAATCAAAATTACTTGATCACAATAAGGACAAAATACGCATTCTAACATTAAATAACATAAACATTTGTAGTTGGTGTAAATTGTCAAATTGTGGAATATATATTTAGCATAACAGATTGGAACATTTTCTACTATATCGATCATTAAGTATTATTGTCTTTTATCTATGGCTAAACAAATATACCTTGTTAGTTAATGAAGAATTGAAGATACTATTATAACTTCTACTAATATGTTTCAATACAATAAGTGTAACATATCGTAAAACTACATTAATTGTAACGTACACTTAAAAAAAAGACTATAAATCATCTATTCCAACCCAATTAAACTTAAAAATACCAACAGCCCGGTCCAATAAAAAATTCAAGTATAAGAATGTTAACCCTAATTGTACACTCATTTGCACAACCTGAATAACATCACACATCCGCCCCTTTATTCTTAATTGAATTCCTTTATTGTAGGTGGTTGTTCGAATTCTTTAGGGTTGTAACGTTGTATATTACAGTAATTGTATAGCCTCTTCAATATAACGACATAAACTCTTGACATGCTAGCAATTACTCAGGTCTAACTCTTTGCATGCTCGCAATTACTCAGGCCGAATCATTAAACACTCAATAACATGATATTGAGAACCCGTGCTACGCACAAACTTTCGTGTGAATTTGTTTATATTTTGGTAAATCTAACTTTTTCGATTAGTTTATAGTTTATTAGGTATTGTAGTTGCTTTTTATTTTCAAATTTTTGTTTTAACTTGATATTGGTCAATTAATTAGAATGGGCTTTTAATAATCCTTTTTCTGGTTATATACATGTTCCGCATTTACCATTCACAAATATTCACAGATACTCCCAATGGGTTTGAAAAATACCAACCTTCTATGATGCTACATCTATTGCATGCCACTTGGTTCGCTTCCTGGACGACTTGAGAATTTGCTCCAGGATTCGCTTCTTTCCTTTTCGACCTAAATGAAGTAATGAACTAAAAGTCTGTGTATAACATTTAATTTTTTACTATCGATATATCTAAAATATTTTCTTCACCATCTCATAAAAAAGTGTTGTTACTCATTAATCTTCCATGATTATTGTTGTAACCCATAATTTTTTAGAGCATAAACGCGTTATTTTCGATTGTGTTGATAAAAATGTAGATGCTTTGTTTGGCACACCAAGATTAAGACATTTAACCATTCGAAGATTGAACCTTGTTCTTGAACAATCGTGGACATAGTCACTGTTATCTATACTACTTATAATAGAGGAATGACTCTCTCTCCAAAAAATTCAGATGTACAAAAAATGATGCATGGTTTACAACACTTTAAAGCAAGAAATTTTCATAATTACAACAACCAAAGCATTGTGTACAACAAAACCTAGCATTAATCGAAATTCAGACCACTTTCCTTAGAATTCTACATTAATAGCATTAAAAACACCCCCACACCCAATATTACAATCATTTAAACACAATGTACAACCCTCATTCTACATTAATAGCATTGAAAACACCCTTACACCAAATATTACATTCATTTAAAAACAATGTACAACCCTCATTCTACAATAATAGCATTAAAAACACTCCTACACCCAATATTACAATCATTTAAACACAATGTACAACTGTCATTCTATATTAATAGCATTAAAAACACCCCTACACCCAATATTACAATCATTTAAACACAGTGTACAACCCTCCATCTTAACCTAGACACGAACTTGTGACCAAGACTCGACTCAATAAAACTCAACTCGATACACAAGGCTGTGAGCTCAAGCTCACGGCATCCCTTGTTTTCACGACTCAATAATAACGACAACAACAAAAAGAAAGAAAATGATACCAAACAATTATTTAGCTTCTTATTTATTAGTTTTAATCTTTATTTAATCAAAAACTCTTGAAAATTCATGTACTTATCCCCCACCGTCGCTAGAACGACAAAAAGGGTGGTGGGTTTTCCTACGTTCGACCGCCGGTATCAACAAAACGAGAGAGAGAGAGATGGTTTTGGTGATGAACTCGAGCTGTGGTGGTATTAATCGTGGTGTTAGGAGGTGTTTCTAGGCGCGTGATGTACGTCAAAATGATGGGGAGGTTGTAAGGAGTGTGGTGGTGAGTTTAAGTGGTCGGCGGCGGTGTTTGTTTGGCCGAAAAAACGACTGGAGAAGAAGAAGAAATAAGGTGCGACTAGTTTGAGAGAGAAAGGGTGTCAAACCCTAAGTGAGGTTATAATGAGGTTTATATAGGAAAGTGTTTTGGACCTTGTGTGAACCCTATTGCACCCTTAGGGACTAAGATTGTAAATATATGCTAGGGTGGGAAGTGTAGTTTACCAAATCTTTTAGTATTTCGTTCTCGAGGAAAATTTAGCTGTCGGAATGACTTCTCGTGACATTTTATTAATTCCATCAAAAAAATTTATTTCAGCGTACCCGCCGCTGCAATGCACGGGTACCTGCTAGTTAATTACAAAAGTGTTGGTAAGCTTTTATTAAACATTTTGTAATTTTAAAAGCATGCCTATTTTTCTTACATACAGAAACAGTCATCCGAGCAACCCAAAACTATTTATTTCAATCATTTCCTCACTTTTAACCGTTAGGGAGTATATGTTCTAGGAGGAGCCAAAGTCTATCAACAATATTGTTGGGAACATACTTTTGTATTTTAGTCAAGTCTCGGTCATTACCTTTTGTAATAGGTTGCTTAGTTATTTAATTCATGATTTATGTTACAAGGCTTATGTATTTTAGGTCCAATGGGCTTGAGGCCCACGTTTACTAGATGAAAGAGGGAGGAAGGGAATGTTGCCCTACTCCTCCCTTATAAATACTAAGCTTATGTAAACATTATTCTTGTTGGTTATTTGAATACATTAAGGAAACTCTTGCAATTACTCTTCTCTCATTCTTATAATCAACCATCTCTCATTCTCATCTCATTTCTCATACTTGTGTTTACAAAATGGTGACCTAACAAGTGGTATCATTCGCCTAATAGAGATTGTAGTGTGTTTCTTGGATTTAACGTGGGATTTAGGGTGTTATTTTGCTTCTTTCTTTGTTTCTTACACTCAAATCTTGAAGCTTGGATAAGTTTTAAGGTTAATATAGTGTTTAGAAGCTTAGATTTTGCATAAAGTTTTGATTTTTAAGGTTTTTTCTACTCAAAATCTTCAATAGTTAGTGTTTTCTAAGTATTGGTGAAGTTATTTGATCAAAAGTACCTTATTTCTAAGCATTTTTCTTCAAAAATTTGAGATTTTTCAAGTTTATGACCTTCTTACGCGTAAGTTTCGTGAACAGTACGATTCAAAAGCTGTCTACAGAATCTTTTGTCCTTTCTGCGCATAAGTTTGTGTCAAAACCCCTTTCTTACGCGTAAAACTGGTCAAAACCCTGTTTCTACGCCTAAGTTGTCATTCCTACGTGTAAGTCTATTTCCTACGCCAAAGATCCTACACAGGAGACTGATCCTACGCAGAAGTTGCCTCTACGCCTAAGTTTTTTACGCTTAAGTCAGATCTTACGCATAAGATCAAATCTTACGCGTAAGTTTCAGAGTTCTACGCAAAACTTCAACCAAGGTCTTCTCTTCGTGAAACGGTGACTCAGTACTTCCCTAGCTTGGATAAGTTAGTGGAATACTTCGACTTCGGATATCTTTCAAGCTTGGACAAGTTTGAGAGATCAGTTTGGTTGTTTAACCTTACGCATAAGTCTAAACTTACGCATAAGCCAAAGCTTACGCGTAAAGAGGAAACTTACGCATAAACTCATTGTTTACGCATAAACTACTCTTTACGCATAACCTAAAGTTTACGCGTAAGATTATTGTTATGCGTAAGATTTCAACTTACCCCAGGGATTTTGAACTTAACCAAAGAAACGTGCATTTCAATCTTCTACAAAGATCCATTACTACACAAGTGTTCAAAGATGTCTCAACCACCACATTACTACTTCTCTAATCCTCAGCAACAACAATACCATCAACAACAATCATATCAACAACCTTCACAATCACACTTTCATCAACAACCGTTTAATCCACAACCACAATATCTCATGATGCAACAACATCAAATCATTCCTCAACAACAACCATATCAAATGTCACAACAAAACAATCAGTATTCCTCCAAACAACCTCACTGGTTTGATAGAATGTGTGAAGTTATTACAACTCAACAATCCAGACATGAGGCAGGATCACTTGAAACACCTCCAATGCTAACACCGGGGAACTATGTTCAATGGTCAAGTCGATTCTTACGATTTCTTGAACTAAAGAAACCTCATGGGAAATTCTTGAAACAAGTGATACTTGAAGGACCATTTGAGTGGCCAACAAGATTTGAAATTGGTGATCCAACTGCTGATCCTCCACGTCCTCCTGGTGATAGACCTCTTCCAGAATCTCAACTCACAGAAGAACAGAAATTACATCGTGATGCTGATGAGTATGCAATGGCTTATATACTTCAAGGTATACCTAATCCAATTTATCGAAGTGTCGATGCTCAGAAAATAGCCAAAGCTATGTGGGAACATGTTCATCTCCTTATGGAAGGCACTCAATTGAACAAACATGATATCGAATCCAAACTCTACATGGAATACACTGACATCACAATTGAACCAGGAGAGTCACTTGAATCCTACTATCATCGTTTCACAAATGTGGTCAATGATCTGGAATGTCACAAAATCACAGTACCAAGGATCGCAGTAAACTCCAAATTCGTTGGTAGTCTTGGCCCGGATTGGCATAAATATGTGACATTTGTTCGTCAAACAAAAAATCTTCATGATGCTCCATATGGTTTGTTGTATGATTTTCTGAAACACCATGAACCTGAAGTGGAAAAAGATAGAGCTCTTCGAGGAGGCTACTCACCATCACCAACACCAAATTCTTTGGCACTCGTAGCTCAATCTCCCTATGCTCCACCACCTATGTCAAATCATGCATATGTTCAAGAGCAAAACTACTTCAGTTATCCACAATCTTCTACCTCGAACCAAATGGTCCCTTATGATTCATCTCCACTGAATACTTCTACTCAACTTGTTCCATTAAACAACAATGATGCAGTGTATTACTCCAACTCCAATGAAGATGACGATGATGACTTTAATACGTTGAATCAGGGACTTGCTCTTATTGCTCGTGCTTTTAGCAAATTCTCCAACAAAACAAACAACCGTCAACGTTCATCTTCTAACACAAGGAATCAAGCTGTTGTCAATGATAGAAGGGTGGAAATTCAGAATCGTAACTATGGTCGATCCGGTTCAGGAAGCTCTACAGGAAATTTTGGGAATGGTCAGAGGTTTAATAACAATGGAGGGTTCAGGAACAACTCAGGCTCTTCTCAGCAAAGATCTGAACCAGTTGCAACTAGGAACTCGAACTCAGGGAATGCAGTGTGGTGCTATAACTGTAATGAACAAGGTCATATAGCGACAGCATGTCCTAAACCGAGAACTCGGGGTAGTAAGTTTCACAAGCAGGCATTACTCATGGCTCTTCAAGATGAAAAAGATGGACATTTCCCTGAACAAGATAACAACTTCATGGCAAATGTGAACAATGACGATGACATGGAAGATCTGGAAGCCAATGCAGCTGTGATGCTTATGGCCAACATGCAGGAACTTCAGTTTAATGATTCAGGTCCAGTGTATGACACTGACGGCTTGTCTCAGGTACATGACCTCAATGCATGCCTAATACATGAAATAGCCTCACCTTCTGCTTCTGAATCAGATATGGTACAAGTTGTTCCATCTGACTCATCTTCATCTTCTCAAACAGATGAACAAATAAGCACAGTTGTCATTTTGATGATGACACAGTTGTTTCATTTGATGATCCTATTGAGAATGATAAACATGATCATACAAAACAACATGAACCATCATTTGATCCAGACCCTGACCTCATATTGTTATCTAAACAACTGAATGCTCAACAATTGCAAATCATTAAATGCAACGAGATGAACAAAGCTTTAAAAGAAACAAATACGTCACTTGCAAGAGATATTGAGTGTTATAAAATTCAACTTTCAAATCAAGAAGACAAGATTAAATATGCAAAAAGTTTTGAAAAAGCTTTTCAAGATTCTTACAACAAAGAGCAAGATCTTCAACACAAAATGCAAGATTTAATTGAGTCAAATGGAAAGTTGATTTCTAAACTCGAAAGTGAAAAGTGTGAACTAAAAATGCAAGTTGAACGTCTTCAAAACGTACTTTCAAAAACAGAAACAGAATTGTCCAGTTGCAAAAAGGATTTTTGTGAACATAAAATACGAAAAAGGAAGTATATAGATAACTTACTCGGTGAGATTGTTGATCTTGAAAAACAACTCAAAGAATTTCGTAATATTGTTTACAAACACGGGAACTCTGTCACAACAATTCAGAAGTTTACTTTAAAACCGAGACCCGATAAAGGATTTGCACTTGGCGATTTCAAATCAATGTTTCTTCACACAGCATTCAAAGAAATTCCTAAAATTTACAGTATGGACCATTTGCTTGATAATACGATTGTGCGTGCTGTTGTTTTTGATACTGAGGAAGAGGAAGAACTTGAAGAAGAGAGTCGATCAAAAATGAGTTATGTTCAAAATTGGACACCATATGATTATTCACAAGCTCCTCATATTTCAAAATCTTTTGTTCCTCAAAAGGAATTACCTGAGAAATCATGGTATGTTACTGAGTCATATGTTTCATCCTCTAATGTGGCCCCTGTCCAAACTGTAGCACAAATAAATGGTCCTTTACCATCTTCTGGTGAAGTGCCACCTTTACCAAAAAGTTGTCATGTTTTAAATTATTACAAAACTTTTATGGAAGACATCGAAATTTTGGAGAAAACAATTGAACGTAATTCTGAAATAAAAATTGAAACTTTTCAATCCGCTTACGAGCGAGAAAAGAGAGATATTTTTCAAAAACAAATGTTGCCAATTGTCAAACACCTCCGTCTCTATGCTACACGTTGGGAACAGGAACTTCAAAACGAGGTCAAAACTATGATAAACGTTTTCAACTCAACTGAAAATGAGATTTTGGTTCAAAAGCAAAGAAATAGAATTTTAAAAAATGATGATGATCGACTCTTGGAACAAATTCTCAATGCTGATATTTATTCTGTTATCATGAATAATCTCTATAAATCTGGTACTTCTATGCTTGTGGATGATCTTTGTGTTGATAATAACTTGTTGAATGTGGAAATTGAGACACTTAAACATGATAATGACAAGCTGAGAATTAAGAATGATGATGTGACAAAACAATTTTCAAAAGAAATTTGTCAACTCAAACAAAGGCTTGAATGGTGTCAAGCTCAAAGTATTGAAATGGAATTGAAACTTCAAAGTCAAAATATTTCAAACTCTTGTCAGCTTTGCAAAAACAATGAGTCTTTAAAAAGCCTGTGTCTCAAATACGAGAAAGAAATTGCGGATTTAAAAATTATAAACACCGACTGGCAAGAAAACCGCAATGACCTTAGTTACTGCAACGGGAAACTTGAGTCTGAAATTCAGGATAAAAATCACATCATCATCGATTTGAAAGAGAAAATTAAGCTACTTCAAAAAGGAAAGATTGTTGACACCACAGAGATAGCACCAGGATTGTATCAATTAGACAAAACTGCTAAAGAAAATTTTGTTCAAAACACTAATGTTGATAACTCCACTTTCACAGGACTAGTCTCCACTAGTAGCGTTAGCAGACCCAAGCGAAAAAGTAACAAGAAGAATAGGTTCTGGCAACGTAAAAGAGGACAACTAGAAGCTCTAGAAGTAGAAGATCAACTTAGGAATTTGAATAAAACTAATGTTGCATCAGATTTAGATTCTAATCTGGCAAATTGTAATCAAAATCTAAATGTAACGAATGATGAACCTTTGAATGTTTTGAATATTAATGCATCCTGTGTGTTTTGTCGTAAAAGCGTATCATCTGGTGATCATACAAAATGTTTAGCTAATTCTCTTCTTAATCGTCATAAGAAACGTAGGACACGCATTCCTTCTAGGCCCACTACTGCCTCTAAGTCTATATTAGGAAAGCTGCCTTCTACAGTTTCTAATGAAGTTAGAGTTACCCCCATAAGTGCAGAGAACAAATCTAGGAAAAAGCCAATTACTAGTGAATTCACCAAAAAGAAAGCAAGAACTAGTTGGAATTGGCAACGTTGGTTACAATATAAACAAGACTTTAAATGGATTCCTAAATTGTTGAATACATGTGCTTCTAACCAACAGGAACCCGCACTTTCTTTGGGTTCCACCCTTACTTCTGTTCCATCCGTGTCTTCTTCTTGTGATGCAGGTGGTACATATTGTTCTCTGGATTGTTGATAGCGGATTCACCCGACATGTGACAGGCAATCTCAAACTGTTACACAACTTTGTCTCTAAGTTCATTGGTACTGTCAGATTCGGGAATGATCATTACGCTTTAATCATGGGATATGGTGACTATGTCAGTGGGAACATTGAAATCAGTCGTGTTTATTATGTGGAAGGCCTTGGACACAACCTTTTCTCTGTTGGTCAATTTTGTGATGGGGATCTAGAAGTTGCATTTCGTGAGAAAACTTGTTTCGTTCGTGACTTACAAGGAAACGATCTAATGTCTGGCTCACGTGGTTCTAATCTTTATACAATATCAATGTCAGATATGATTGCTACATCTCCGATATGTCTTCTCTCCAAAGCGGAATCGACTAAATCTTGGTTATGGCACAAACGTCTTTCGCACTTGAATTTCAAAACTATGACTGACCTTGCTCGTCACAAACTTGTTGATGGATTTCCAAGATTCCGTTTTACCAAAGATCACTTATGTTCAGCCTGTGAACAAGGAAAAATTACTCGGGCTCATTTTCCTTCAAAACCTGAGCACAGTACGAATCATGTTTTACAATTGCTACATATGGATTTGTGTGGACCGATGCGTGTTCAAAGTATCAACGGTAAACGCTACATTCTTGTAATTGTGGATGATTACTCCAGATGGACTTGGGTTTATTTTTTACGAAGTAAAGATCAAGCTCCTTCAATGATCATCACCTTTCTCACTAAAATTCAAGTTCAGTTACGCAACACGGTACGAATAGTCAGAACTGACAATGGAACTGAATTCAAGAATCAGACACTTCGGTCATATTTTGAGAAAGTGGGAATTGAACATCAAACATCTATTCCTAGAAGCCCAGAACAGAATGGAGTTGTTGAAAGACGCAACAGGACGTTAGTGGAAGCTGCTAGAACTATGTTGATTAATGCTCAATTACCAGATTACTTATGGGCGGAAGTTGTTTCAACCGCATGTTATACCCAAAACCGTTGCATGATAACAAAACGCCATCGCAAAACACCTTATCAAATTGTTCACAAAAGAAAACCGAATATCGATTACTTTCATGTATTTGGAGCACTTTGTTATCCGAAAAATGATCGTGATGATTTAGGTAAACTTAAAGCAAAGGCTGACATCGGAGTGTTCGTTGGATACTGTGAAAATTCTAAAGGTTTTCGGATATGGAATCGTCGAACAAGAGAAATTCAAGAAACCATTCACGCTAATTTTGATGAACTCACACAGATGGCTTCTGAGCAACACAGCTTAGGACCCGAATTCAACCGTCTTAACTCTCCGGACTCTTCGGCTGAACCATGCCACTCAACCGCAAAGAATTGGAAACCTTGTTTGATCCACTATTTGATGATACAATTGAATACCGCTCTACTGAGGTCTCACCTAATTCCGCTGCTCAACCTGATAATATTCCAGTACTTGACTCACCTCAACAAACTACAACAACTGTTGAGAAAGACGGTCCTACAATTGCATCACCATTTATAGCAGAACAAACTGTTTCTAACTCCCGACAATCAGCTGAAGATCCTATACCACAATCAGTTCTACAACCCGCAGAACATGATCCTGATGCGTTCTTTAACCCATTTGCACCGGCTCCTACATTTCCGGAAGTAGCTGAGTCATCTACACGCAATTTGGATCCTGCTAACATGCGAGATACTTATCAACTACACCCTTCGACACACAAATGGACTCGAGATCATCCACTAGTTCATATTATTGGCCATCCAGATGCACCTGTAATGACAAGACAACGAATTCACACAGATGGAGAAACTTGTATCTATGCACTCACAGTTTGTCACGAAGAACCTAAGAACATTAAAGAAGCAATGACTTATGAAAACTGGATTGAATCTATGCAAGAGGAATTTCAGCAGTTCATACGATTAGAAGTCTGGGAATTAGTTGAAAGACCTGACGGAGTCTTTGTCATCGGGTTAAAATGGATTTGGAAAAATAAGCTAGATGCTGAAGGTACTGTCATACGTAACAAATCACGCCTGGTAGCGAAAGGATACTCCCAACTAGAAGGACTTGATTTTGCTGAATCCTTTGCTCCAGTGGCTAGACATGAAGCTGTTCGGATCTTTTTGGCCTATGCTGCACACAAGAACATGATTGTTTACCAAATGGATGTGAAAACAGCATTTCTTAATGGAGAACTCCGTGAAGAAGTTTATGTAAGCCAACCAGACGGATTCGTTGATCCTGAGCGTCCTAATCACGTTTACCGACTCAAAAAGGCACTCTACGGACTTAAGCAAGCCCCACGGGCGTGGTATGACAAACTGTCCACTTTCTTGCTGGCCAATAAATTTTCTAAAGATCGGTGGATCCAACACTATTTACAAAAACCTACGGGGAGGACTTACTTGTTGTTCAAATATATGTCGATGACATCATTTTTGCCTCAACAAAAAGAAGTTACTCTAATAATTTTGCAAAATTAATGAAAGATAATTTTGAAATGTCCATGATGGGTGAACTTTCGTTCTTTCTAGGACTACAAGTTCATCAATCACCCCGTGGAATTTTTATAAATCAGTCCAAATATGCTCTAGAAATTTTAAAGAAACATGGAATGATGAGTTGTGATACTTATAATACACCAATGGGCTATACCACAAAACTAGATGCTGACTTACATGGGACACCTGTTGACCCTACCAAATACCGCAGTATGATTGGGTCACTCATGTATCTCACAGCTAGTAGACCTGATATAGTATTTGTTGTCTACATGTGCTCTCGCTATCAGTCCAAACCAACTGAAAAACACCTCAGTGAGGTCAAAAGAATCCTTCGATACATAAAGGGAACCATTAACTTGGGAATCTGGTATCCGAAGGATTCTGGTTTTGAACTAATTGCTTTTTCAGATGCTGACCATGCAGGATATTTAGACACACGCAAAAGTACATCTGGTGGATTACAATTTCTCGGAGACAAACTTGTGTCATGGCAATCAAAGAAGCAGGACTACACATCACTGTCGTCAACAGAATCTGAATATGTAGCTATGTCTGCCTGTTGTGCTCAAGTCATCTGGATGAGATCACAACTTAAGGATTATGGCTACTTGTTCAACAAGATTCCAATCTACTGTGATTCCAAAAGTGCCATTGCTATCTCCTGCAACACAGTTCATCACTGCAAATCCAAACACATTGATCTCCGATATCACTTCATCAAAGAGCATGTTGAAAAGGGTACCGTTGAACTGTATTTTGTTGGGACTGAGTACCAATTGGCGGACTTACTTACCAAATCCTTAGCACCATCAAGGTTTGCTAGTCTAGTTCACCAAATTGGTATGCGATGTTTGACTCCAGATGATCTGGAAAAGTTTTTAAAACACAATTGATTGTCAAACATCAAAACTATCTTTGTAAATATCTTTTTCAAAAACAAAATACAAAAATATAAAACCACAAAAAAAAAAATGCAAGTCCGACCACTCTTGTCAACACTGTTTTTCATAAACATCTTCAAATATGATCTAAAAACAAGTGTTGAGGGGGAGGTAAAATATTTTTCAATTTTTCTTAATAATTACTACGTACTTGCATTTTACCAAAAATATTACGTTTTTATCAAAAGTGATGCTTCAAAAAGTGTTTCGGGATACTCACCTTGACCATTATAATAAATTTTAAGTTTTTTTAAGACTACGGTCTAAGGTCAAGGGGGAGTACCACAAGTTGTTCTTGTCGTAAACTTGGTGTAGTTAACATAAGTTAATATAAATATGAGAGTTAATTTGGGTATTAGGATTGAATGTAACATAAGGTTTAAGGGCCAAATGTGTCAATATGTGAAAATAGTTTTACCACTAGTCAAAACACATTTTGACCGTTCATTCAATACACTGACAATCATATTTACTACTCACACCAAACCAATCAACGACTCACAATCAAACTGCTTATCTAATCGTTGTTCTTCTAATCTGTAAGTGCCAATATGTTTTGATCATGTTTCTAATCAAAGATTCTAAGTTTCATAAAGATCTAACGGTCAAATTTGTTAAACTCATTAAATTTGGACTTAGGTTTTGCGTAAAATTGATACTTAAGATTTAGAGTGTTATTGTTTGAATTAATTTGTAGGATATGGTCAATTGTTAATGCCTTACATGTTTATGAACTCCAATCGTACCCAGAAACGCTAAATTGATTGATTTAAATTTAGGGTTCATACGATTTTTTAGGGGATTCTAAGTTTGAGTGTTTTGATTGTAATTGTTGATGGGGATAGTGTTTATACATGCCTAGGAACTCAATCTTGTGGTTTAATTGCTTCAATTTCAACTAGTTGATCATGAATCTAGGATTTAGGGCTCGTTGTCACTAGCAGTTTTGATCTTTTGATTTTGTGGATAATAGTTGTTATAATTTGGTCCACTTGATCCTTAGGGTGTATGTTACACTTGCCCTAATCCAATATTAACCCAAAATCATGTTTGATTATGATTGTGATTATGTGTTCATACTATCCTACACGTAAGATAGGATTATAGCATGATTACGCGTAAAATTGTGTGTATTAAGTGTGTTGGTATGAATATTGATCAGTGGTTGTGTTTTACACTTTCAGGAATCAAAAGACACGATTTTTCAAAAGGTGATTTACGTCTAAAAACGTTTCTACGCATAAGATGTTCATCCTACGCTTAAGATTGAATCTTACGCGTAAGATTCGACACGTTTGAAAAACATTGTCTTAGATAAGACAATGTTTACGCATAAGAGATTTTCTTACGCATAAGTTATTTCTTACGCATAAATTATATCTTACGCATAAGGTTGAATCCTTTGCATAAGCTCATATCTTACGCCTAAGATTTTATCCTACGCATAAGATTGAGCCTACGCATAAGATTCACCTTACGCGTAACATATAATGTTATGCATAGCTTTTGCTCTTACGCCTAAGTTCATTTCTTACGCATAATTCATGTTATGCGTAGGATTTCCAACTTACGCGTAACATTGTCAAAATTCATGAAATTGTCTAAGTGTTGTAATATTTCAAATGTGTAATCTCTTGTAATGATAAACTCATGTTGTAACTAGATTGTTATAAGTTTCTACCAAGTGTTAACTTCTAAAACCACAAGTTTGTCATATAACAAAAGTTTTTACACACAACACCCACTGATCAATTCATAAAATGTGCATAATCATGTAATTGAATGTCTGTGCTGACAAAGAATATCATTGCTATGTTTGTGTTTGTTTATGATTAATTCAGATGGCAGAACACAATGACATTCCATATGGACCAGAACCTGAACCAAAACTCTCATGGGAAGAAACCTTTCCCGAAGATTACACCAGAAAGATAGGCAAGAACAACCTAAGAATCAACTTCAACAAAATCACATGCAATGAATCGTCATGCATTGTAGCAGTGGATGCTCTCCTCTATCACCCTAACAAGATCCTGTTCACTAAGTCAGCATCAGTAGCCTGCTTCTACATACACCAATTCTGGCACACACTTCAGCTAGACCTTGGGGAAGAGTCCTTCACTTGCATGCTTCATAACAGACAGGTTACTGTGGACATAGATACACTTAGGAATGTTCTTGGGTTACCCGAACTTGGCCCAGATGAAGAATACGATCCAGTACCTAACGAGGAAGAGCTGATAGACTGGTTACGGGACATTGGTTATGATGAATCAGATGAAGTAGTGACTAGACACTCTAGGGTCAACATCAGATATCTTCCACAACCATGGAGAATACTTTACATTCTGATTGCTAAGTCTTTATCTGGCAGAGACACTGGTCATGAACACCCCAAGCTCCAACACCTCAAACTCTTCTGGGATGTGGCAAACGTCAAGAAAGTGGACTATGCCAGCATTATTTGGGAAGACCTTGTGTGGCACATACAACACAAGACCACCAACATTCCATTTGTTCGTTTCACCAAATTACTCATCGAAAGCTTCCTTCGTGAGTATGACGATATTCCACAAAGACTTGATGATGAAGCCAAGCACACTTTCAGAAATGAGGACACTCTCAGACAGATCAAGAGACTTGACACCAGCACACGTAAGCAAGGAAAGAAATTTCCCGATTGTCTCTTGAATGCTAAAGTGAAGCTTTGCAAGAATTACAAGTACTACCTTCAAGCTCTCGATGAAGACAAAGTTGGTTTCTTGGACGAAGTTGTTCTACCATCGTTCATGCAGAAGAAGGGGAAGAAAGGTAGCAAGTCTGGGAGCTCTGGCAGTTCTACCAAGTCTAAACAAAAGAAGAAGGGTACACTCAAGCTAAGAATTCCTGTCAAGAAACCTGCATCCATTCCTGAACCCACACAACCAACTTCTCCAAAACCGTCTGACTCTGAAACCGAATCCGACGAAGGTCCAGTGTATATGGAAGCCTATGTAAACATCGACAAGGAGGTTAATCTTGAAGATATTGATGATAAAGACTTGACGTTCGAAGATTGGGAGAAAAACATTGATGAATTTGCTGATAATGCTGAATACCCAGCAGATCTCAATCAAAGACCGTTCACTAAAGTAGAGACAAAATTGGAAGAAGAAAGGATCAGGAAAGAGAAGCTGAAGGAACCAATGACTGCTGAACAAGAATCTGCTCACTCAAACATAGGCCTTTCAGTAGAAGAAGAAAATGAAAGAGCTCTCAATTTGGGCATCCTCCACAGCAAGATAGATGCATTCCAAGCTGATCAACCTCCACCTCCTTTGTTCTCTCAAACTAATGAAGCTGGCGGATCTAGCAGTATTCCTGAACCAACTACAGGAACCAATGCTGATTTGGTCGTCTACGACACCCCCACAGTATCACCCACAGACGTAGAAATGCTCAATGCTTCAGCAATAGGAGAAGAGGAAGAGGAGGATCACATGGATACTGAGGCTCCACATCTGTTGACTATGGAAGAAATGGAGCTCAGAGAAAGGGCTCAAGAAGAAGAATTAAAGAAAAAGCAAGAAGCTGAAGAGGCTAGGCTTGAGGAGCTAGTACAAGCCAAATTGGAAGAAACAATTCGTATGGAGGAAAGCAGAAAGGCTGAAGAGGCAGCCAAGCTGGTAGAAGATAAGTTACGAAAAGAAGAAGAAGCCAAGCTTGCAGAAGATCTAAGGCTTAAGGCAGAAGCAGCCAAATTAGCCGAAGAACAAAAGCTTAAGGCCGAGGCTGACAGACTGGCTGAAGAACAAAGATTGGAAGAGGAAGCAGCCAAAGTTAAGAATGTTGATCAACCCGAACCACAAAGAGGAGATGACAAGGACGTAACCACCAACATTGAATCGTCACAATCATCACCTCCAGCATCCGAATCTACCCATGACGAATCAATCAAGAAACCCGCAAGTACAAAAGCCGCTGCTGCATCCAAATTGATAAAGAAAGCTTTTCGAAGAGTTCATGATAAGAAGAAAAGCAAATTGGAATATCAGGTTTCATCACTAGCAAGCCAAGTTGCTGAATTGACGAAGCTTAATACGAATGTCTAAGAGCTGCAAGAAAAGGTTGACATCTTCTTAGCTAAGGATGTGCAAGAGAACTTGGAAGCCACATTAGCAGCTCAAGCACATTAGTACATGGAACAACACTTAGTTGCTAAATTAAAAGAGTTGCTGGCACCTATGAGAGATGAACTCACCAAGTTTGCAGAACAAGTAGTCAAGAAAGTGATCCGATCTACCTCGTTTACTCTTCGAGCTGACAAATCAACTTTACCACAACCGGGGTTATCTTTGGACGAATTAGAAACCCAGCTCTTAGACAAATTGGCAAGTAAGTTCACATTGTCACCTGAAGAAGCTAAAGTCCTGGAAGCTTTGAAAGCCAAAATGTCTAAAGAGACCTGCAGCACTGAGGCCGATAAACTGAAACGTCCAAGAGATGATGAAGATCAGGATCCTAACTCACAGGCAAAGAAACAAAAGCAAGCCGAAGGACCCTCATCTCAACCAAAAGCACCGGTCATCCCTCCAACTACAACAACATCTTCATAACAACCCAAGGCATCTGGTTCCGCTCCTAAAGCCCATGACCACTTTGAATATACAGGCGGAGACGAGATTCCTCATACCGATGAAGTGCCATAATCGTCATCTACAAAGAAGAAAGAAAGGAAACGAAAACATCATCAGCACAAACCAGACACCTCGTCAAAAGGCACAGAACCTAAGAAACCGAAAACCGTTCTAAAATGGCTTGACGAAGACGAAACTGCCGATTACTCCTGGTTTGACAAGATGATTAATTCACAACCGCCACTTGCCGACAATCAAGAACCTCTCGATGGTCGAACAGTGGAATACGCTAAGTTGATTCAACAAAAGTTTCATATGAAAAAGATGAACAAGAAAGAGCTACGAAGAATCAAGAATGATGCGTTCAATCTTCTGAAAGATCGGTCTGCTAACTCCATCGAACTTGAGTATCATCTAGAAAATATTGCTCGAGCTATGTCAAGCAATATCGACTGGATCAATCCTGAATCTCATGTCGATCCGGTCACACGAAAAACCGCACCATACATAACTGACTGGTCGAAACCACTGCCTATAATTGGGAAGCCAAAGGAACCGAAGATCCCTTACAAGTTCTTCTTCAACAACGACTTCGAATTTCTGCAACACGGCAGCAAGATTGAGAAGAAGTACGCCACATCACTTACCTTCCTCCCTGCAGCTAGATACCTCAACAATGCCATCGAAGAAGAAGCCTCTGCCTTATTCATCGATAAAGTTGTTGACTATGACCGGAACGCACTCTATGGCATACATCATTGGCCAGATAACCGGGCTCAGTATTATCGAAGCAGCAAACTCAACCAGACGATGGGTAATGTGACAAGTGAGTTGAAGATAGTCTCAATTCAGTTCATTGCGACTGTCTCTCACTTTGGGTACCCCTTCCTCAGCAAACTAATACTCAAAAGACTTGATGAAAAAGATTACGAGATTTCCGAGTCAGACTTTCCACGACTACTCCTAAACGACATAGAAGATATGTACCTGCTCAAAGTTTAAGGAAAGCTTTGCAACTTACCAAAACCAATGCATCTTGCCTTTATCACAGCTCTCCTAATCTTCATAAGACAGATAGTCATCAGAGAACGAGTAGAAGATCTTCAACTAGGAGTGGAAAGTTATCAGAAGAAGCTTAATCTCACCAAACCTAATATGTTCAACATCCCCAACCTTCAACATCTATCTCAATACTCCTTGATCAGGCATCCGACATTTGGGTTCACATACCGCAGTGTAAACGGTCGTAACTGCTTCATGGCCTATGAAGAAATCCATAAGTTCTGTGATGAAACCCTGAAGTTCGTCAGAGATGGAATCAAAAGCAGATTAGATGACATAGCACTGGGTAAATCCAAAAGGTGGAATACCAATGAGGCCAGGGACGCTCGCAGATTCATTTCAAGGATTGAGAACCGGTTGAAGCGCAGGGATCAGTTTCGGAGATTGGAAAGCTATGTTGGAGGCAGACCTGGATTTCCAGTGTTGACATTTCAGAGACCAGAATGGTAGCAAAGTTGTAAGAACTTGATTTGATTTGTCATATTACTATACTTCATAATGGCTTGTGCACGCATTACAGTGCACAACCCGAACTTGTAAAGAAAGGACCCTGAGGTACGCATCAGTGCCTCAATCCTAAATATAAGGAGCGAAGGCTTCTTACTTTTGAGTAGAATTAATCAAATGTCTTATGATTTTCATAATTCTGCTCAAAAGGACAAGTATTTCACCTCAATAAGACCTAATCACTTGTTGAGGGGGAGCACTTGTCAAAAACAAAAAAATACTTTGTTCTAAAATCAAAAAGTTCTTGGTGAATCTCCCCATATGACTCAAAAAGGCATATTTTAATCTAAAAAGATTGTCAAAAACATCATTTTGTATGCTATTTTTGAGGGGGAGAAAATGAAAAAGTGATTAAAATATAAGTAGCCAAAAGGCTAAAAGTAGTATCATGTGCGAGCTAGACTTGTAACACCCCCAATTCATGGATGCAGCGGAATTCGAACTGGGTGTTACTTGACGGCACAATAGTCACAATAATAGAAAACGAACTCCAATTGAGTCGTTTTAAAGGATTTATCATTCAAATTATATAAATATCAGAGATTACAAAATGAGGTCCCAAATGGTTCCATGTTTACAATGTATAATAAATGAGTTTTTGAATGATAATAAAATTTATAGCCCTCTTGAGTATCCGTGTCCTTCCGTGCCATCCTTGATCGTCATGAACCTGAAATACATGCTTGAGAGGTCAACACAAAGGTTGAGTGATATTCATAGAGTTTGTCAAATCGTTTGAACACAATATGTTGGTAGTGTGAGTTATAGGCTCACACCAATGTTTGGAAAACAAAACAGGTAGGCTACGTTATTATATGCCCGGAACATGTATTATACACTAAGCTTATGACACCATAACGTTAACGTGTACCAATATCGATCGGCAGATTTATCCCGGTAGGTACTTTGCTAACATACCTAAATCTCAAATATTAATGCATTTGTTTGAACTTAGTCAATACAAATAGGATTCGTCAATCCCAATAGGCCTATTATTAATATTCGCGCTCACTATTTCTAGTGATTAAATGGTTCATAATAAGGGATCTCGGTTTAGCAAGGTTGGTACTTAGTGATAATAAAACAATCAGGTAAGCATACAATTTAAAAACATTGTGCTCGGTTATAAATAGCATGTATTCCCCCAAGGGTTTGTAAAACATTGAAGTAATGTAAAGTGGGGCTATGAACTCACCTTGAGTTGGATGATGTATAATGAGAATGATGGATATGCCGTAAGAACTTCTACGAGCAACCTAGAATAATTGTTGTAACTTAGGTTTGGAATAATGTCTAAGGAAACATAAACATGCCAATATATATATCTTGCATTTAGTCCATGATGTGGTATGATGTATAGTGTAAGTCTTTGAAAGAAATGATTCATGAAACATGTATGTTTTGATATATCGTTTACTACCGTTCGGGCCGACATAATTCAGAAGTCATGTTAGTAAGCGTTCGAGGAGCCATGACACTTTAACTCGTAAATCCACAACTCAACTCGACGGCTTACATAATGAACTCCTCACATGAGGCTCCCTACTATTGTAGTAGTTGATGAAATATATAGATATAAGTTTTGATCCGAAAAGGTTACATGTCCGATATTTGAATAAACTTAGGAAAGTTTATTTGTACATGAAGATTGTTATTAGGGGTAGTTTCATAAGTCTTGAATGACCATTTTCTCTTTGTAATATCTCATGGTTCCTTTAGATGAAGTAGATCCAAATTGTATGTTCAAGTTATCGCCAACTTCTCTAGTTCATGTGTTTGCCTTGGTAAGCTTGTATGGTCATTTCGTCATGGCCTAGCCATGACCTTTGGTCATTGTTCCATGGTCTTGAGACTCAACCTTGGCTCTAGCTATGGTTGTGTCTTGATTCTAGGTCATAAGACCCCTTTGGTCTTCATAAACCATAACTTATATGTAATGACTTTGGTGTAAAAATGGGCTGTTAAGATTTTGAAGAATTTATCACTCAAAAAGCGTTTTCAGGGCTCGAGCTTCTTTGTTCCTGAACGAAAACGTCGTTCCGGACAACTTTCGTGTTTTAACTTTTTGATGAATCGGACCAGAAGTGGGACTTTCAAAACCCAAATTTGATCAGAATGGTATTTGGCAGTTTTGCCGGAAATCTTTGGTAACTTCAAATGGGCGTAACTTTTGACTCGTATACTCGTTTTGGGTGGTTCAAATTGCTATGGTTTCCTTGTTAAGTCCTATACTGTAATATGTAATGATCCAACATCATATTTTTACCATTTTAATCAGGTCTTACCAAGAAAGTCACTAGTTTACTTGTTTTAGTAACTTGTTGTAACAATCAATAACAATAACTTGTTTTGCTCACTTTTATACATCATGGACATAACTACAAGACATAATATAGCACAAATAATATGTAAATAACATGAACATGATTATTTAACAAGAATCAAGTTAGGGTTTGGCTCACAACTTTTGGCTTTCAAAGATGAAAGGAAGTTAACATGTAAGGATAGGACTTTGATAGACTTGCTTCAACCCTTTTTCACCTCATGCAATCTTTCTACCCTTGGTATTCTTGAAAGAGATGTAATGAAAGTTGAGGTGAATTGAGTGGATTTAAACTCAAGAGAAATCACCAAAGTTCATGAGGTTATGGAAGTGTTTTGATAACCTAAGATCAACTAGGGTTTCCACCTTGAAGAAGCACTTGAATCTTGCTAGAAATTAGAAGGAAATGAGCAAAGGATGGAATGGTTATGGGGTTTGGGGATGCACGGCACAAGAAGGGGGGGAGAGGGCTTATATAGGGTCTTAAGGAGGTTACTTCCTTTGACTTGTCAACACTTGTTCACCAAGTTCTACACATGTACTCATCTAAGGCCTCCTAGCATGAGATTGAGCCACCTAGTGTGAATCCCCCCTCCTAGAGGCGGTTCATGAGCTTGGAGAGCAAGGGTGTCGACTTTTCTTGGTATTATCCAAGATACTTGGTTAGTTTTGACTCCGGGAAATGCCAATCGTAAATGATTAAGCCTCAAAACGTAAAACCGGGTGTCGTAAAATTATGAAACTTTAAAGTATTGTTAGACATGTCCATATGTCCCATAATAAAATATAAAATGAGTGGTAGGTTCCATTTGGGTGGTAAACCCTGCTAAAAACTGGAAACACGGGTCTAAAACGCGTAATACGTAAAACGTACGAATATTGCGTAAAATTGAGAAAAGTAAAATGTTACTTTTCTGATGTGATAAAAATGATTTAAAATGACTTATAATGTCTAGACTGGGCTCAGTCTAGTGTCGGTTGGTATTAAATGTCTTTTAGACATCAAACCGTAAGCCTAAAAATCACGAATTGACTTATAACATCAAGGGATGATTTTTGGTCAATGGAGGAGAGAAAGAATATGTTGACTTTTTCTAAGAAGTTGAAAACTCAAATAGTCTTAGAAACGCGTTTTGTGGTCTCACGGTTAATCGCCCATACGGTTAAGCGTGCTCATGCGAGAATAGTACAGGCTTGGGTGACCTGCTGGGAAGTCTTTGGTCATGTTTTTCTCAGTCACGATTAATTCTCAAATAAATCATGAGTGTGTCAAACATTTTTCTGATGAGGGGTCACTTAACGCGGTCGAGTTTCGTTGTACGTAGAATTTCTGAATGACGTTTTACCCTAAAACGTGTAATTCCTTAATAACTTTCACGAAAATGAGCTTATGAATGTCAAACTTTTAATTTGTCATGAAAATGATTTATCACTCGAGAATATCAAATAAAAATCAACTTTCGGGAAAGTTTCGAGAAAATGAATAGTAAAAGTGAATAGTGAAATTTTCCGGGAATGGTAATTATCCTGAAAAATGTGAATTGTTACAGTCTCTACCCCTTACGGGGAACTTCGTCCCGAAGTTCTTTGTGTGTCATATGTTGGAGTGGTGTCGATAAAGATGTGTGGTTACTTATGAGGACCAAAGTCTGGAATTACTAGTGATGTAGTTTGATTTGTCTCAGAATATGGTGTGTCAATAGAGATTGATAACATGGTTGAATATCAGTAGAGATCCATATAATAGTCGAATATCAAAGAAAATTGATATAGCAGTCGATTATTAATAGAAATGGATATAGTAGTTGTACAGAAATTGATATAGTTAAATATCAAAATGGAAATTGATATAGTTGTCAAGTATCAATAGCAATTGATATAAGAATCGAATCATGGAATAAGCGTTGAACATGTGGTTGGACCAAGTCCTGTTTGAATTGTACGGCTGCCCATGCATATGGCTACATGGCTTTGCAATGAGTTCGGTATGACTGCCCATGCATATGGTTACATGGCCCCGTAATGAGTTTGGTACGACTGCACATGCATATGGTTACATGGCCTCGCAATGAGTTTGTTACGACTGCACATGCATATGGGTACATGGCCTCGTAATGAGTTTGTTTGTTATTGCACTATCATTATGAAAACCAAAATGTAAATCTCGTACTTATGGAAATTGGGATAGTTGTTGCAATCATAGTCTAGTAGGTAATCTGTTGTTGTATCTAGTGTTTATTGACTTCATACTTATGTTATTTCGGATATAAATAAGCCCACTTGTTTATAATTCTTTATTTACATAGAGAGGCATCCCAAACAATGTAACTAAAGGAATATAAACGTATGGTTCGATGATTTATAATTTCTTTATTTAAATGAAAAGGCATCCCAATCCATTCAAATAAGGACATTATAAATCATCCTACTCAAGAATTCCCGACACAACATTCATACTTAGCCGGTGAGTTACAAGGTAGTGTATTACGAGATGACACTGGTGTTCCAAAAGTACAAGATGAATATTCAATCTTGTAAAGCTGATGAGGGTACTTGTGGTGTAACTAAGGATGATTTGAGCTTTAAAAGTGCATCAAGATCTGTTAATGAGCTTGTGTTTGTAACGGTTGTGAAGATAATGTTGTGATATGTTGATGAACAAAAGTGTGTATGCTTAACATTAATACTCTTAGGTATAGATGTTGAGTTTGCTTTAAAAATCTTAAGAGATTTTAAAAGTTTATGATGGAATGGTATCCTTAGGATAGTACTTCTACAGGATGAAGAGAATAATTGATAACTATCCCAGATAGTAGTTCGGATTATCTCATAAATGAAAACTTTCAAGAATGAAGTTTAGGTAGTACAAATAAAGTGTTAAGATTTCGCTGAGTGGTAAGGCACTATCGTGTCTCTAGATTGTTTTAATGTATTCTGGTGGTTTATCGTGTTCATGTAGGAAATCAATCTAAACATAACCCTAGTACAACTACTCTCAGTATTTCAAAATTCTAAGTCGAATATAGTTAGTCAGACTATATTCCACTGTCCCTAGGTTAAATATAGGTGACTAGTCTATATTTAGCCAAGGTTCGATAAAATTTTCAAATACCTAAACTAGGTATACTTTTGATATGTCCGTTGCTTTCGGGAAACTGTTCACTAAACAAAGGCGATGTCAAACCCTTCCAGTTGCAAGTCCCGTCCATACAAGACTTGTAACATATGTTTTCATATTCCATTGCATAGAAGGTAGTAAGGGTAGATACGTATGGAAAGGAAGTTTTAAGTAGTTCTAAAATAGAACATACTTGGCCAGGATCACGAACTTTTAATAATGAAGGTTTCAGAAGAAAACTTTGATAAATGTAAAGCTGAACTTCAGCTTTTGTAGGTGATGGATTTGTTTGTCCTTTAGAAATCTCATATTTCTTGTTTTGAAATCGATAGATTGTGACGGGTTTTTTTTTTATCATAAGAAATGATATTGATGATGCGATGGAATAATTCTAGAGACCATTTGCACAAAACACAATGTCTCGGAAGTAGGTTAGACCATTGTGCAATTCACAATGTCTGGGAAGTAGGTTAGGCCATTGTGTGACTCAAAACATTTGAAAAATGATTAAGACCATTGTATCATATAATGTCTTGGAGAATGAATGAGACCATTGTATCTCACAATGTCTTGGAAATGAATGAGACCATTGTATCTCACAATGTCTTGGAAAATGAATGAGACCATTGTATCATATAATGTCTTGGAAAATGAATGAGACCATTGTATCTCACAATGTCTTGGAAATGAATGAGACCATTGTATCTCACAATGTCTTGGAAAATGAATGAGACCATTGTATCTCACAATGTCTTGGAAATGAATGAGACCATTGTATCTCACAATGTCTTGGAAAATGAATGAGACCATTGTATCTCACAATGTCTTGGAAATGAATGAGACCATTGTATCTCACAATGTCTTGGAAAATGAATGAGACCATTGTATCTCACAATGTCTTGAAAATGAATGAGACCATTGTATCTCACAATGTCTTGGAAATGAATGTTGGAGTAGAAACATGATTGGGAGAGTGTGGCTGTGCCGAAATGCCTTAGAATAGGCATACACAGATATGTTTAGTCCATTGTTTAGATAAATGATTGAAAATAAATCGAGTTTATATATCAATATACTAATATGTTCATGTAGCATAAAATGCCCAGTGTGTATATATCAATATACTTATATGTGTTCATGTAGCATAAAATGCCTAGTGTGTATATATCAATATACTTATATGTGTTCATGTAGCATAAAATGCCTAGTGTGTATATATCAATATACTTATATGTGTTCATGTAGCATAAAATGCTTAGTGTGTATATATCAATATACTAATATGTTTGTGTAGCATAACATGCTTACTAAGTCCATAATCGTCTGGAGGATGGAAGACACGGAGAGCGGAAGGCTATAAAAATGGTTTTGCTTGTAGTTGTAGTTATAGTTTAGGTCTCAATTAGACCCGTTTCTCTATAACCATGGCTCTGGTACCAATCTGTAACACCCCCAATTCATGGATGCAGCGGAATTCGAACTAGGTGTTACTTGACGGCACAATAGTCACAATAATAGAAAACGAACTCCAATTGAGTCGTTTTAAAGGATTTATCATTCAAATTATATAAATATCAGAGATTACAAAATGAGGTCCCAAATGGTTCCATGTTTACAATGTATAATAAATGAGTTTTTGAATGATAATAAAATTTATAGCCCTCTTGAGTATCCGTGTCCTTCCGTGCCATCCTTGATCGTCATGAACCTGAAATACATGCTTGAGAGGTCAACACAAAGGTTGAGTGATATTCATAGAGTTTGTCAAATCGTTTGAACACAATATGTTGGTAGTGTGAGTTATAGGCTCACACCAATGTTTGGAAAACAAAACAGGTAGGCTACGTTATTATATGCCGGAACATGTATTATACACTAAGCTTATGACACCATAACGTTAACGTGTACCAATATCGATCGGCAGATTTATCCCGGTAGGTACTTTGCTAACATACCTAAATCTCAAATATTAATGCATTTGTTTGAACTTAGTCAATACAAATAGGATTCGTCAATCCCAATAGGCCTATTATTAATATTCGCGCTCACTATTTCTAGTGATTAAATGGTTCATAATAAGGGATCTCGGTTTAGCAAGGTTGGTACTTAGTGATAATAAAACAATCAGGTAAGCATACAATTTAAAAACATTGTGCTCGGTTATAAATAGCATGTATTCCCCCAAGGGTTTGTAAAACATTGAAGTAATGTAAAGTGGGGCTATGAACTCACCTTGAGTTGGATGATGTATAATGAGAATGATGGATATGCCGTAAGAACTTCTACGAGCAACCTAGAATAATTGTTGTAACTTAGGTTTGGAATAATGTCTAAGGAAACATAAACATGCCAATATATATATCTTGCATTTAGTCCATGATGTGGTATGATGTATAGTGTAAGTCTTTGAAAGAAATGATTCATGAAACATGTATGTTTTGATATATCGTTTACTACCGTTCGGGCCGACATAATTCAGAAGTCATGTTAGTAAGCGTTCGAGGAGCCAGGACACTTTAACTCGTAAATCCACAACTCAACTCGACGGCTTACATAATGAACTCCTCACATGAGGCTCCCTACTATTGTAGTAGTTGATGAAATATATAGATATAAGTTTTGATCCGAAAAGGTTACATGTCCGATATTTGAATAAACTTAGGAAAGTTTATTTGTACATGAAGATTGTTATTAGGGGTAGTTTCATAAGTCTTGAATGACCATTTTCTCTTTGTAATATCTCATGGTTCCTTTAGATGAAGTAGATCCAAATTGTATGTTCAAGTTATCGCCAACTTCTCTAGTTCATGTGTTTGCCTTGGTAAGCTTGTATGGTCATTTCGTCATGGCCTAGCCATGACCTTTGGTCATTGTTCCATGGTCTTGAGACTCAACCTTGGCTCTAGCCATGGTTGTGTCTTGATTCTAGGTCATAAGACCCCTTTGGTCTTCATAAACCATAACTTATATGTAATGACTTTGGTGTAAAAATGGGCTGTTAAGATTTTGAAGAATTTATCACTCAAAAAGCGTTTTCAGGGCTCGAGCTTCTTTATTCCTGAACGAAAACGTCGTTCCGGACAACTTTCGTGTTTTAACTTTTTGATGAATCGGACCAGAAGTGGGACTTTCAAAACCCAAATTTGATCAGAATGGTATTTGGCAGTTTTGCCGGAAATCTTTGGTAACTTCAAATGGGCGTAACTTTTGACTCGTATACTCGTTTTGGGTGGTTCAAATTGCTATGGTTTCCTTGTTAAGTCTTCTACTTTAATATGTAATGATCCAACATCATATTTTTACCATTTTAATCAGGTCTTACCAAGAAAGTCACTAGTTTACTTGTTTTAGTAACTTGTTGTAACAATCAATAACAATAACTTGTTTTGCTCACTTTTATACATCATGGACATAACTACAAGACATAATATAGCACAAATAATATGTAAATAACATGAACATGATTATTTAACAAGAATCAAGTTACAAGACATAATATAGCACAAATAATATGTAAATAACATGAACATGATTATTTAACAAGAATCAAGTTAGGGTTTGGCTCACAACTTTTGGCTTTCAAAGATGAAAGGAAGTTAACATGTAAGGATAGGACTTTGATAGACTTGCTTCAACCCTTTTTCACCTCATGCAATCTTTCTACCCTTGGTATTCTTGAAAGAGATGTAATGAAAGTTGAGGTGAATTGAGTGGATTTAAACTCAAGAGAAATCACCAAAGTTCATGAGGTTATGGAAGTGTTTTGATAACCTAAGATCAACTAGGGTTTCCACCTTGAAGAAGCACTTGAATCTTGCTAGAAATTAGAAGGAAATGAGCAAAGGATGGAATGGTTATGGGGTTTGGGGATGCACGGCACAAGAAGGGGGGGAGAGGGCTTATATAGGGTCTTAAGGAGGTTACTTCCTTTGACTTGTCAACACTTGTTCACCAAGTTCTACACATGTACTCATCTAAGGCCTCCTAGCATGAGATTGAGCCACCTAGTGTGAATCCCCCCTCCTAGAGGCGGTTCATGAGCTTGGAGAGCAAGGGTGTGGACTTTTCTTGGTATTATCCAAGATACTTGGTTAGTTTTGACTCCGGGAAATGCCAATCGTAAATGATTAAGCCTCAAAACGTAAAACCGGGTGTCGTAAAATTATGAAACTTTAAAGTATTGTTAGACATGTCCATATGTCCCATAATAAAATATAAAATGAGTGGTAGGTTCCATTTGGGTGGTAAACCCTGCTAAAAACTGGAAACACGGGTCTAAAACGCGTAATACGTAAAACGTACGAATATTGCGTAAAATTGAGAAAAGTAAAATGTTACTTTTCTGATGTGATAAAAATGATTTAAAATGACTTATAATGTCTAGACTGGGCTCAGTCTAGTGTCGGTTGGTATTAAATGTCTTTTAGACATCAAACCGTAAGCCTAAAAATCACGAATTGACTTATAACATCAAGGGATGATTTTTGGTCAATGGAGGAGAGAAAGAATATGTTGACTTTTTCTAAGAAGTTGAAAACTCAAATAGTCTTAGAAACGCGTTTTGTGATCCCACGGTTAATCGCCCATACGGTTAAGCGTGCTCATGCGAGAATAGTACAGGCTTGGGTGACCTGCTGGGAAGTCTTTGGTCATGTTTTTCTCAGTCACGATTAATTTTCAAATAAATCATGAGTGTGTCAAACATTTTTCTGATGAGGGGTCACTTAACGCGGTCGAGTTTCGTTGTACGTAGAATTTCTGAATGACGTTTTACCCTAAAAAGTGTAATTCCTTAATAACTTTCACGAAAATGAGCTTATGAATGTCAAACTTTTAATTTGTCATGAAAATGATTTATCACTCGAGAATATCAAATAAAAATCAACTTTCGGGAAAGTTTCGAGAAAATGAATAGTAAAAGTGAATAGTGAAATTTTCCGGGAATGGTAATTATCCTGAAAAATGTGAATTGTTACAAGACTCAGAATTGACCCAAGAATTGACGAGACAATAAAAGTTAGTAATATCGAAATGTCTTATCCTCGACGGGTAATAACATCAAGTTAGTTACTAGAGCTAGTTGTCACCTAAAAGCTGACAATGGAACTCTTTAACTAACCACGTAAGCGTGTCTCGAAAAGGATTTGTCTTAGTAGAAATGTACCGTCTCGAGAAACTTTCTGTGGACTTGACCAGGCCGGGTAATAACTTCAAGCTAGTCTAGCTAGTGATGTAAGCGTGTCTCGAATCGGTCTTGTTCACTGAAAGTGGATCAATTCAAAATGATTGCTCCTCCCGCATGTGCAAATTTATTAAATACTCATGAGCACATGTGAAGGGGGAGCCCTTCAAAAAGTGTACACAAAACTCTCAAAGTGTTAACCAAAATATTTGATTATCACAAACACTTTGAGAGATTTTCAATCAACGGTTTCTTGGCTACTGTTGGAGTTATAAGGTGATTAAGTTAGGAATAACCGTCATATGATCCGCCAGAGCCGGAGGGATCTACCCAAGGACATCTCCCATAGTTAGAATTAGAAGTCCTTAGGTATGATACGAAAAAAGGAGAAAAAAGAATGAAAGGGAAATAAGGAGTTGAAGAATTAAAAAGAAAAGCAAAGAAAAGGGTGAAAAGAAATAGCCCTCCATATGTTCAACCTTAGGGCAGACACCGGGTTCAATACATATGTTACTGGTTGTTGCAAAAGACAACACCGGTATTGAAGATAAAGTCGTCATGGACCCAGTGACGCAATGCACTAAACCTTCTTAACCACTCAAGTTCTCTTAAAAGAGCTTGTTTCATTCTTACGGGGAACCAGTGTAATCTATCGACCTATCTCTTAGAGATGGTTGATATTGAAGCAGGAGACCCCTCCCTAGTCTCCGTATAGGAAACCTAAGTGTGCACTTATAGAGTCTAGAGCCTTGAGATACATCAAAGATCTCGTAGGAACACTTAGTATTTCTACAACTGGTGTTCTACATCAATGGACACCAGCTGTAAATTATCGAGTCCTTCGCAGATCTTAGCAATCTGCCGAGAACGTTTATGAGAGAATTACATATGTATTTCTCAATGATTGAACGGAAACTCCTGCCAGGGTCAACATCAAGCAGCCCTGACAGCAGGTCACTTCGGTAACCCCACAAGGGTTACGCTTAGTGTTTGCGGTGGTTCCATAGTGGTCTACAGTCGTGGAGTGATCCCCAGCGACTCACCCAATCATTGAGCTACTTAGTAGGTCTCGTAAGCTCCTTCGGGAGTATCTGATATGGGAACGGCCTGGATAAGGATTAGGAGTCTTCACAACATGTTGTTGATGAGCTCTAATTCCTTATCTGTAAGTACCGATGATTTATTGCTAACTGTTTACTTGCAGGTACCTCACTTCCATGATGGTAGATTCCAACATGCTCATACATACATCTTGATGCAAATGATAGCTCCCCCAAAGATCTCAGCACCACAAAGTTCAAAGAAAGATTCTACGCCAATAAGAAGAATCTACAAAGTATAAAGACTAATGATCTCAGAGTATGAAAAGGAACTTCGTGCACGTGAAAGTTTAAGTGCAAAGACGTATGAGTATGTTGGAATGACGGACAACCACCACAGACGTAGGAGTGACGAACGGCAGACTACTTCATAACACAATCACTAAAGCATCACCAAAGAACAAAGACATAGAGCAAAGTGCATTGATTATACAACAATTTTTGAAGACGTCTAAAGTTTCACATGTCACAAGTCAACGACAAAGATGAAGACATCAAGCAACCGTGATGACCGACCCTTAGGGGGAGATTGTTGGGAACATACTTTTGTATTTTAGTCAAGTCTCGGTCATTACCTTTTGTAATAGGTTGCTTAGTTATTTAATTCATGATTATGTTACAAGGCTTATGTATTTTAGGTCCAATGGGCTTGAGGCCCACGTTCACTAGATGAAAGAGGGAGGAAGGGAATGTTGCCCTACTCCTCCCTTATAAATACTAAGCTTATGTAAACATTATTCTTGTTGGTTATTTGAATACATTAAGGAAACTCTTGAAATTACTCTTCTCTCATTCTTATAATCAACCATCTCTCATTCTCATCTCATTTCTCATACTTGTGTTTACAAAATGGTGACCTAACAAATATACATATACAAATTCTCATCCATTGAAGTTTAAAAAAAGGGGTTGGAATGCATAAATAAGTGTACATGAAACTCTAACTATATAGGTATACAAATCCACATGTGGTTCTCAAAACCTTACAAACACTCAGAAGTTTTGATATTTTTTTTAAAGATTTTTGTATATATTTATTTAATAATCTTCTAAGTTGTGTTTGTTAGCATGGCATGAAAATTGTTGGTGCCGTTATTTCGTTACTTTTAATTGAGGTCGAGTCAAACACTCAAAATACAATATATAACTCGGGCTGCCTCATGACCCGTGCGATGCAACATCACTTCAAATAAGAGATTAAAATATTTTTTTTACCATCTCATAAAAAAGCGTCGTTACTCATCAAATTCCAACAGCCTCGTAATATAAACTAAAACTAAATAAACAATAGAAATGCTAAACGGATTATCAATATAAAATTGACATTCTTCAAAGCTAAAGAGGATATTCCTCTCTAACTTCATTACCTTTTTATCCCACGTAATTAAAAAAAATTACTGCTATTAGATATTATCAATGCTTTTTTTGAATATCTAACGTGAAAGAACCTTACAAAATTCGCTTCTAAAACAACTTCCAAAATATCTACTTATACTTTTTAATTTAACGTCCAATGAAAATCCACATATCGTAACATAATTTTTATTGTATGGTCGGACAATGGTTGGCTATGGTAAAATTAATGTTGAAAATAAAAAATTTGTACCATCACATACAACGTGTAGCCCATTACAAATAGGATAGTCAATCCAATAATACCCGATATGCTACACACATACTCTAAATTGTTTCATTTTAGTTTGCCCTAATAATCTAACACATACTTGTGATAAGCACGCCTCCTTCCTCCTAATTTCTATCCCAAAGATTATGCCTCTCATCTTCCATATCTTCCTAAAAACGCAGTAACAGCTCATAAGTATCTCTTGCTACCACAAAATCCAAACAACAAACCCTCCTTATTTCTATTCGAATCCACTCTAAACACATCTCCTTTCCAATTTTAATCTGAACACGAATCTTGTTTCTCCCATGCAACGGCTTCAAGGTCTTGTTTAAATCCATTTAATTGATTATCACAAACACAACTATACCCTAACCTTATCTTCTTTGCTGCTCATGCAGAATCAAGAGGCTTCAAGATCCTTTAGAGGGTCTCGGGTAGGTTCTACATGTATTATTGTTCTTGTGTTTTGACAGCCGAATCAATAGAAAGGATGAAACTAGTTGTTTTGTTCTTTCTTATTCGAATAGTAAAAAGAAGTTAAACTTCTTTCAGATCGATGACGATTAATTTTTTTTCTTCGTGTTTATGATCTTTGAGGTCTAAAAGGCTATGGTGACACGAAAGAAAAAAAATCGATGATCTTTAAATATTTTGTTATCATTTTGAGTTTTGGTTTGAGTGTGGGTGAATGATTGTGACATGAGGAGGATGGGAATAGGATATAAATGGTGTTGGTTTTTGTTGTGGACTGTTTTTGTCTTGGCAGTAGTAAGTTTAACATAACACCGGCCTCGTTTTATTTACTTTTTGGTTAGGTAGTAGACGTGAATGTTTTGGATTGTTAACATGGGTTAATAGGCTATGTTAATGTGGGTTTGTTTGTGGCTTATTGTTTTAGTGTTGACTGATGTTGAATGGAGATGTAAATGGACTGTGATAGTTTGTTATTTATACTCATCAAAAATCCAATTGAAAAGTCACATTTAAAGATTGTTGATTTGTATTCCCTAAAATAGTAGTTATTAAAGTTTATTAAGTTATAATAAACTTATATGAACTTAATTGTGTGAGGCTCTCCATTGCCAAAACTGTAAAGCTCGTGTTGTATTCCATAATAATGATAAGAAGGAACCCTTGTAACCATGGACTGTTAATATGCAGGCAATTATTCTGACAATTACTATGGACGAACAGTTAAGGACTCAACACATGGTTCTAACTCAAAAACCTCTATCTTCATTACTCCACCTTAAATTAGAGGGCTTAATCTTATAGTATTATAGATAATTGTTTCTAAATGTATTGAACTTGCCACCATTTACTATGTTGTGTAGTAAACCTTTTTTTTTCTTTTTTTTTACTATTGTGTATCCAAGTGACTAACCGTCATATGTAGTGGGTAATTAAAATTAACCTCATTTTTTCTTGACGTGGCACTTTGACTTTCGTTGACCGCGTTTTAATAACACCGTTATCGTCATTTTACCCCGTTTCTCTCTCTATAACCCTAACACCCTCATTATTCCCCCCCCCCCCTCCCCCAAAAAAAAAAAAACGCACAACCTTTTTTCCCCCCAATTTATTCTCTCTCCCAAACCCTAATTTCTTCTTACCAGTTTCAATCAAACCCTCTTAACATCATTTTTTTTAATGTTTTGAATGCGATTGAAGGTATGTTTAGCTCTTATATCACTTAATTGGTTCTTTAATTAGATTTTAGAATTAACCTCAATATTCAATTTCGTATGTTGTAGAATGGTTATACCTGGACCTGATGGTATTGATTTGGACGTGTGGAATGATGGGATTTTTCTGCTTGAACCATTAAGATACGAGGATGGTGTGATTTTAAAGATGTATGTGGCCAGACTGTCGTTTGAGGAGCTTAGAAAGTTGACCAAGAACTCACTGATGGCTATGCATATGTTTGGTATGTATTATAGACTTCCTGAGTGTGATTTAGATCATGGTCTAGTCAAAGTAGAAAATGAAAATGATTTGATTCACATGTATGACCTGTCCAAATTGCATGGTGGAATAGATTTGTATATTGACCCTCTGGTACAGAAAGTGCTATTGGTCACGCTAAAAATGTGTGACGATATTCATATAGTCACACACGTTTTTTTCGTTGTGTGTCACCAAAGGTCCCGCCACCGTAGGTGGCATATGGTCACATTTTTGAGTTTGTGGCCTTTTGCCTCGAAAAAGAGTGACCAAAACCCCAAATATGTGTGACAAATTAGGCACAAATTTTGTTGTATTAGTCATTATCAGTGACCGTAAACACTTTATAGTCACATGAATTTTTTTTGAGAGTAACTATTTTTCAACCTTTGGCCACATAAATATATAATATATGTGACATTTGAGATGATATATTCAAGTAAATGTGTATTTTGTGTGACTATTTCCCGTCCTGTGGCCACATGAATATATAATAAATGTGATGTTTGTGATGATTTAGTCACACAATGAGTGTTGTTTTTATGGAGTTAGTCACATACAATTTAAAATAAAGTGGACAAAAGTGTTAATAAGCATAAAAACCATGTTTCACCAAGTTCAGGACGAAACCCACTTCATCCTCCAAAACATTCTCGAGCATCCAAACGCTCTTTCTCATGCTTACCATCCATAGAACTTGCTTTAGGAGGATGTTTCTCATTAAGGACCTTGTTGACCTTTTATAGATGTAAGATTTTCCTTTTCTAAGTTATTTTTCAATTGTTTGCAATTTTTTTAGAAGTAGGACTTTGACCCTTTTATTTCATGTCTTTACTTTGACTTTCGTCAAAGTTAAATTTTACTTGAAATGAGATTGGTTCTACTATAGAGTGTGCATTATAGGTTGACCTTTTCTTTGTCATGTTTGTGAGGTGGTCACTTACCTTTTCACGACTTTTTGTGATTGGATATATATACTTGTCTTCTTCAACAACTAACTCTCCTTTTGTAGGATCAAAATTCATGTATCCTTTCTTGGCACCCCGACTAGGGGGGGTATTGTCCAAGGGGAGCATTTGGCTTGCATCATTCCGCTACACAACTCTACTTTTTGTTTCGACAAAAAGGGGGAGAATTAATAGTAAACTTAACCTTTACTTTTGCATATTAATTTTGCAAATCAATCATATATAACTATAAGTTGAGTAATACATAGTTTAATATAGATTTTTAAAAGACTTGATACTATAATTATCTAGTTACTTAAAAATGAAATTTATGTTTTGTCCTCAACAAAAAGGAGGAGATTGTTAATACAAATATCGTCCAAAAAACGTTATTTATATTTTACGATCTTTGCTAATATTTTGTTGTAAACAAAGTTTAAACTTTATTTTCTAGCAAAGTATAACTATAGTATAAGTCTCAGATACAGAAACTTTATTTCTAAGTAAACGTTACATTTGCTACATGATTCATCATTTATCTAAAAATGTTGATAGCATATTAAGTGTCAAAACATATTTAGTAAGTTTTACTAAATATTGTGTCCTATTGAGTTATATGTCTTCAAACATCTTTAGTAACTCAATCACTTAGTAAAAACACATCATACAAACATTAGTCCATATTGCTACAAGAATACTTCTACAAGTTCACTTTCATATTAGTAAAAGTCTAAAATTAGAAATATACATCTACATCATGCATTGCATCATACATGTCTTGTCAAAGCTCTTTGTAAATCTTTCTAAAAGATCTCATGCATATTTGGAAAGATTCTTACTCAACATAGTTGACTTAAAGGATCTTGATTAGACATGTCATAGATATGGAAAGATTTCTTGGAAGAAACTCTGTCAGCTCTGGCGGAACCCTGGGAATACAAGGGCGGAACCCTTGATTTGGTTCTGCCTGATCTGTGGCCTAGTTGTTTGGTTCTCCTATAAATAGCAAGCCACATCTAAGAAATCTTTCATCACTTTTAGCTATATTACACACATACACTCTCATCTCTATCATTTAACTCAGTTGCATCTCACTTGTGTGATTCTCTTTTGTCGCAAAGAAGTCCTCAAGTTCATCCGAAAAGACTACAAGCTTTAACATAACGTTGCAAGTCTTGGTAGCTTTGCATTGTGAAAACTCTTATAGTTTATACATCATTTTTTTGTATATTGCCTATAGTGATCGGTTAGTATTTTAGTCTTCAAAATACATAGAGTATATGGTGGACCCTTTTACTTGGTTACGGTTAACTATATTAATCTAACCAAGTTCCATGATGTAGTGAAGTATTGATTAATTATCAAACGTAAATAAACGTAAAAGATAAGACACAAAGTATTTCAACGTTTAATTCTTTATTAGAAATTAATCAAAAGAATTATATCCAAGTGTTTGCGGAACAACACTTGGGATTGAAATGACAAGTATGGTATACTCCTCACTAAACCCAAACTAAGTTTGAGTGACAACTAAATCCAGCTGAGCTATCTTAGGGATTGTGTTGTTGTTAGGAATACGGATATTCCTGTAAAAGTCTCGGTCACCTAATTATTGTAATAGCATTTAAGTTAGCTCGTAGTTAGTATATTATTTAGTTAAGTATTAGTTTAGCCTAAGTAACATCGTGGAAGAAGGATGGGTCTTACCCACTGTATGCCTGATCCACAGCCCGGGTGTGGCCGTTTTTATGTTTCTTTGTAGGATATGTATAAATACCCCTCTCCACATGTGGAGAGGGTTGGACCTTCATTCACAAACTAATACATTTCTAGTTCCTCTCAAGGCTCCCATCTCTTTCTCTCTCTAAACTCTCTCTCTCTCTCTCTAAAACTTCATCTAATTCGATCTTAATCACAAGAACCATTCATGTTTGTGACTTGATTGATACTCTATAATTGGTATCAAGAGCCATGGTTACATCTTAGGACCTTGGACATTCGGTTTTGGTGTGGTTTTTGTGTAGCTTTTGTGAGTTAGAAGAGTTTCATTCAAAACATCTTAGTTTGGTCTTTCTTGTGTTATTAGATGTGTTAGAGATGTACTTTTATGATCCTTGGTGTTAGCACAACATTGTAGTTCAGTTGGTTTTAGTATTTCATAAGCTTATTTGAAGTTTAGATTGAGTTTTAGTCGTTTTTCATTGTTGCGATTAGCTCCACTGTTCCATTGCTTCACTGCGATTAGCTCCTGATCTCTGTGGTTAGTTTTTCTGCGATTACTATTCTGGGAATACAAACAAATCGCAAGGAAAGTGACATTTTTGGACTATTGTCATTGCGACTAGCTCCTGCGGTTAGATGATCTGCGATTGGTATCTGAGACTATCTGACTGCGTTTAGCTTCTGCGGTTTAGTGGACTGCGTTTAGTGTCTGCGGTTTACTACTTACGGTGGTTAGTGATTTGTGTGTAATCCAGTTTGTGGTTAGTGTACTCTACAGTTAGTTCCTCCCTGCGGTTAACTCACCTTGTGATTACCTTCTCTGTGGTTACCTATCTTGCAGTTAGTGTACTCTGCGGTTAGTTGCTACCTGCGGTTAACTCACCTTGTGATTACCTTTCTCTGTGGTTACCTACCTTGCGGTTACCTTCCACTGCAATTTGCTCACCTTGTGTTTATCTCCTACTACGATTAGTGCACACTGTTGTGACTATCTCACATTATTTGGCAATTTACTAAGTGATGAGATTCATGTGATTGGGTTATCAATTTGCAATTCGTGTATTGTTGTAACCTTAGTCGTTTCAATTGATCTAATTGTGATCTGACGTTGTGAGTAATTCCTGACTACTTGACTAATCTCAATGTGATATATTGTAACTGGACTTGTCACAACTTAACACTTGATGAAAACTGTGACTCATCTGGTATCTCTCTTTTAGTTTAATTTGCTGAACATATCTTCCGGTTTCTTTTGATTGACTTTAGTAAAATCCCTAGAAAGAATCATTTCTAGGTTTAAGTCACTAAAGCTGTAAAATCCCGTTTGAAGAATTTGAGATGTCGACTGTATCTGATGACATTCAAGCTGCTGGGTCCGACACCCGACCTCCAATGCTAGACAGGACAGATTATGAATCATGGGCGAAAATAATCAGATTGTACTGCTTGGGTAAAGAAAATGGTGAGAACATTCTACGATCTATCGATGAAGGTCCCATGCATATGGGTACAACTAGGGATGTTATCTCCACTGCTGAGGATGGCTCTGTTGTTCAGGGAATTGATAGACCACGCACTTACAATGATCTCACTGATGTTGAAAAGAAGCGCTATGATGCTGACATTCGTGCCTCCAACATAGTACTACAAGGGTTACCCAAAGATGTGTACAAGCTAATCAACTTCAACACTGAAGCCAAAGTGGTGTGGGATAATGTCAAAATGCTTCTGTCTGGCTCAGAGCTGACCAAAGAAGACCGTGAATATCAATTATATGATGAGTTTGAGCATTTCAAAATGAATCCTGGTGAAAACATTACCGATTACTATGTCCGATTTCACAAACTGGTTAACGACATGAGAATGATCAGAATGACAATGCCCAACATTCAACTCAACTCTAAGTTTGTGAACAACATGTCACCTGAGTGGGATCGGTTTGTCACTGCTGTCAAGCTCAACAAAGGATTGAGAAATACGAACTATGAGCAATTGTTTGCCTATTTGCAACAACATGAGAAGCATGCTGCTTATGATCGTCAACTAAGAGAGAAACTCAATCCAACAGTCACCAGTGACTCACTTGCTTTCATGAGTAGCATAGGGCCAACTAATCAACCTGTGTCATCAATAGATCACTCGTCACTACAGTCATCAGCCGCCATGAACACTCATCTCGACTCAGGATACTCTCATACAGACAAGATGATTGACAATCTCTCCAATCAAGTTTCTCTACTGGTTCAACATTTCAGGGCTGCACTCCCATCTTCCAACAATCAACTCAGAACTTCCTCCAATCCACGAAATCAAGCCATTGTGGAAGACGGAAAAGTAATGGTGCAAAACGTTCAGGGAAGACAGAATGTGAATCAAAGAAATGCAGTGCGGGGCAACTTTCAGAACAGAGTTGGAAATCTGAATCAGGGACAAGGAAGACAACCAAAATGTTACAATTATTGGGGTCTAGGTCACATCGCCAGGAATTGCACTCTGCCAAAGCGTCCTCAAAATTCAGATTACTTCAAGGACAAAATGTTGCTCATGCAAGCTCAAGAGAATGGAGTTGTGCTCAATGAGGAAGAATTGGCGTTCATTGCTGGGGATGATGGAAAGACTTTTGATGATGATGTGGATGAACAACCAGTTCAGGATTTAGCTCTTAATGATCCAAACATCTTCCAGGCAGAGGATTGTGATGCTTTCGACTCAGATGTTGATGACGAACCCACCGCTCAGACAATCTTCATGGCTAATCTATCATCAACTGTCTCACCTGCACAACAATCTGGTCGCTCCAATTCATCCATCATATCTGAGGTACTAAAACTATATGATAAATGTGATGAACAGAAGAACTTCTGTGATATACGACAAAATAATGTTTGTGAATCAAATGAGGTTAAATTGGAAACCATCTTAGTGTTACCAACTGAGCAACATTTGGATCACGAAAGGCATTTCGACGTATCTTGTGGAAAGTCTTCTGTTGTGTGTGACTATGATGTGATACATGAGCAATCGATATGTAACAATGTACAACAAACGAACGTTGATGAATTAGATACTGCAAATTTGGGGAATAGCAATGTTGTCCCATATGAGCAATATGTGAAGCATAACGTCGAGTCTGTTGTACCAAGTGATATATCCTCTGCTGATGAAGAAATGTGTGATTTGCATGAGTATACGGTTGTTGCACCAGATGATACCCTAAACACTAGGATAAACACTCTTAGGGATCAAGTAAGGTTTTATGAACAACGTGCTAAATTTGAGCTTACCGAACGTGAACAAAAAATGGAATTGCAAATGCATGCCTACATCACTGAACAAAATTTGAAGGAAATGGCCTTTAAACAAGAGATTAAATCTATTCAAAGACAACTTGAACATGCTTTTAAAGAAAAACAGGAAATTCAGGATAGTGTAAAACTCCTAAAAATTGAATTTCAACAAAAGGAAACCAAACTATTAAACGAATTTTCTAACCTTAAGCAGTTGAAAAACAAACTTGAAAACAAGTTGTATGTTCTTGGCCAAACACCTCAAACAGCTCAAATGGTGGAAAAGCACATGAAACTGCGAGATAAGCATAGTAATAAGGATTTAGGGATGCCTAAAACAAATTACCTTAAGAGCGTTATAGACTCTCAACCTGCCCTCTATGATGCTAAGGTTATGCTTACTCCCAATCATGATCCCCCAAATAGTTCATTCGATGATGAATTAGAGGAACTTGATTCTGCCAATAGAGAGAGATTTGATAAAAAAAAATGAAGGATCCAAAGTGCATTAAACACCGTGTCATTGTTAAGCCCCATGATTATTATGAACAAAACCGAGTGACTGTTTTTGCACCACAAACTAAGTTAACACTAGAACAGGTATTTTGGCCCCTAGACATTGAAAAAATAAAAGCTGAGGAAATCAAGGCCAAAACATCCCTAAAGGTAGCTGCCCCAACGGTGTATCCCCCCAATACACCGATGCACTTAGTTCAGTTGTCACTTCCCACGAAATGTAAAACTCTCATTAGCAGTTATGTCCTGTGTCAAATGTTCACTGATTTTGATAAAACATGCAAAAAGAGAATCACACCAACGGGAATCACTGAGGTTGAACGGGGATTTGAGCTAACTAAAGAGTGTTACTTAACTGAAGTCATCCCATTTTTTAAACTTATCAAAGAACACTTTGAGGGTCTACGACAATCCCTTGACAGTGAGATTAAGGAAATGAAAGAAGTGTTTAAAGATGTGGAAAATGAGTGTAAACAAAAAGAAATAGATCTTCAGCATAGTGAAATTGCCAGAAAAAATATTCTCATCATGAATGACAACTTAATTGCTAAATGTATCTCACAAGATATGTTTTATACTGCTACAGAGTCTTCTCTTAATGCTAGTCCATTTCATGCAATGTCTATTGTTTTGAATAACCTTCACAATCGTGTTGTTGAGCTTGAGGGGGAGAATGGGAAATTGCTTGAAAAAAATCAAAATGATGATCATGATAACATGGTCAAGCATCTTTCTAAATTAGAAGTTGATAATCTTAATTTACAATTAAAATATCAACATTTAGAGGAAAAAATGAAAATGTCAAAGGCAAAAACGTCATCTGATGCTCCGGAATTTGATGCATATTTTGAATTAGCAAAAAGGGATGAAAAAATTCAAGCTCACACGAACACGATCAGGTTATTGAGGGCTCAAATTGCCCAATTGAAGTCTCCCATGAATGTTGTGATCAACTCCCATAAACCAATGTCTGCAGATCCTCATAATTTTCAACTTCAAAACACAATCAACTTACTTAAACATGAAAATGAGTGTTTTCAAGCTGAAAATTCTAATGTCAAACAACATTACAAAGAGTTATATGATTCTATCAAGATCACTCGTGATAAAACCAATGTGAAAATAACTTCTTTGCTTAATGAAATTGAGGATCTAAAGACAAAAGTGAAAGGGAAAATGCCGTTGAATGCAAGTGACAATATCAAGTCTGTGGTTTGTAATTGTAAAAAGTATGCATGTGAGGCTGTCTTTATTCCACTTCCCCTTAAGAACAATGAGCTAGTCCATAGTGATTATCTTAGACATCTTAAGAACTGCCTTGACATGACCCGTGAAACCATAGAAGAAGATAGAACGGTAAGACCATCTGATAACACCCTATCGGATATTTGCTTTCTTACCAAGAGGTCACAAGAGTTGTTAGAATATGCCATAGGTACATGTCCCAAGATTCCCAACATGCGTGACATAATTGGCACATCCTCATCTAGGAATTTGAAGAAGCATGTTATTTTTGATAAACCCTTGGCTAGTTCTGTGCATATCACATCAACACCTAGAAACCAAACAATTTTGCAACAATCTAATGTTCCCATCATAAATTCTACAGGAGTAATCAATGTCACTAAAGCTAGCGGGTCAAAGCCTAAAGGCAACACAAGGAATGATAGGACCTCGCCTGCTAAGAATGATCAAGGGAAGAAAGTAGAAGACCACCTTAGGAACAATAAGATTGATTTGAATGAAACGAATCGTGTTGATTCTAGTATTTGTGTTAAGCGTACTGTAATTAATTCAAATTCTAATGCGACTTGCAAGACTTGTAACGAATGTTTGATTTCTGGTAATCATGATGAATGTGTTGTGTCATTTTTGCAATCATCTTATAAATCCCCTGTTATATCTGCTAAGGATAACAATACTTGGAGAGCCACAGGAAAAGTTTTTAACAGTGTAGGATATCAGTGGAAACCTACGGGAAGAAAATCCACTCTAGGAAACCAGTGCCCATTGACTTACATACCCGACCCTAAGTCGTTAGAGGTTAAGAGATGGAAGGCCACTGGTAGAATATTCCCTTTAGTGACCCAATGCCTTGATAGTAAGACAACAGTTTCCACTGATGTCGGTTCATCTGTAAGAACCAATGATAATACTGATCATGAATCTCCTAAGTATGCATGTGCTAACCTATTGGATCCCAATTACACTTGGGGATCCATGTTTTTCAGTTATCCATATCTGTCTGGTTTCAAATGCAGGTCGTACAAATCGTCATGTGGTGTTTGGACTCAGGCTGCTCTAAACATATGACTGGGGATCGCTCTCGGCTCAGAAATTTCGTGAAAAAGTTTATCGGGACAGTTAGATTCGGTAACGACCACTTTGGAGCTATTATGGGGTATGGTGATTATGTGTTTGGTGATAGTGTAATTTCAAGAGTTTACTATGTGGAAGGACTTGGGCACAACTTATTCTCTATTGGACAATTCTGTGATTCTGATCTCGAAGTGGCCTTCAGAAAACACACATGTTTCGTTAGAGAATTGGACGGAGTTGATCTTGTAACACCCCCAATTCATGGATGCAGCGGAATTCGAACTGGGTGTTACTTGATAGCACAATAGTCACAATAATAGAAAACGAACTCCAATTGAGTCGTTTTAAAAGATTTATCATTCAAATTGTATAAATATCAGAGATTTACAAAATGAGGTCCCAATTGGTTCCATGTTTACAATGTATAATAAATGTGTTTTTGAATGATAATGAAATTTATAGCCCTTTTGAGTATCCGTGTCCTTCCGTGCCATCCTTGATCGTCATGAACCTGAAATACATGCTTAAGAGGTCAACACAAAGGTTGAGTGATATTCGTAGAGTTTAGTTAAATCGTTTGAACACAATATGTCGTAGTGTGAGCTATAGACTCACACCAATGTTTAGAAAACAAAATCGTTATTTATTTCACTAAGCTCATGCAACCAAAACATTAACATCGAACCAACAAAATTGGCATTATAGAAGCCCTATCAAGGTACTTTTGCCGTTATACCGCTAAATCTCAAATATAGTGCATTTGTGTGAACTCATCGTTGCTCAACACAAATGGGATTCATCAATCCCAATAGATCTATTCACAATATTCGCGCTCACTAAAGGTAGTGACTAATGGTTCATGATATAGGGACTTCGAACATGGCAGCATACATTAGAAAGCATCGTGTTCGAGTAGAAAAATAATAGCATGTATTCCCCCCATGGGTTTGTAAAGTAGTTAAACAGTAGAAAGTGGGGCTACGAACTCACCTTAAGTTATGTAGTGAGTAGTGAATGTGATGGTCGAATCGCGAAGGTTTCTACGAGCAACCTATAATAGAATGTTGCGACTTAGGATCGGAGTAGAGAATATGAAGTAGTGCCTATATATATATCTTGCATTAGTCCATGATGTGGTATGATGTATATTGTAAGTCTTTGAAAGAAAGATTCATGAAACATGTTTGTTTTGGTATATCGTTCACTACCGTTCGGGCCGACATAATTCAGAAGTCATGTTAGTAAGCGTTCGAGGAGCCAGGACACTTTAACTCGTAAATCCACAACTCAACTCGACGGCTTACATAATGAACTCCTCACATGAGGCTCCCTACTATTGTAGTAGTTGATGAAATATATCGATATAAGTTTTGATCCGAAAAGTTACATGTCCGATATTTGAATATACTTAGGAAAGTTTATTAGTACAGGAAGATTGTTATTAGGGGTAGTTTCATAAGTCTTGAATGACCATTTTCTCTTGGTAATATCTCATGGTTTCCTTTTAGTGAAGTAGATCCAAATTGCTTGTTCATGTTATCGCCTAATTCATTGTTTCATGTTTACGCCTATGTAAATTGGTATGGTCATTTCGTCATGGCCTAGCCATGACCTTTGGTCCTTGTTCCAAGGTCATGAGACACAACCTTGGCTCTAGCCATGGTTGTGGTCTTGATTATAGGTCATAAGACCTCTTGTTCCTTTCAAAGTATAACCATAATCTAGTGACTTTCGCCTAAAAATGGGCTGTTTAGAATTTGAAGAATTTTATCACTCGGAAAGCATTTTTAGGTCTCGAGCTTCTTTGTTCCTGAACGAAAACGTCGTTTCGGACAACTTTCGTGTTTTAACTTTTTGATGAATCGGAACAGAAGTGGGACTTTCAAAACTTAAATTTGATCAGGAAGCTATTTGGCAGTTTTGCCGGAAATCTTTGGTAATTTCAAATCGCCATAACTTTTGACTCGTATACTCGTTTTGGGTGGTTCAAATTGCTATGGTTTCCTTGTTAAGTCCTCTACTGTAATATGTAATAATCAAATATCATATTTTTACCATTTTGATCAGGTCTTACCAAGAAATTCATTAGTTTGCTTGTTTTAGTAACTTGTTTCAATAATTCATTACAACAACATCTTTTACTCATCATGATACATCATGGACATAATTACAACACATAATATAGCAAAGATAACATGTAAATGATATGAACATGAAATTTTAACAAGAAACATGTTAGGTTTAGGCTTACAACTTTTGGCTTTCTAACTAAAGAAAGGAGTAACAAGTAAGGAAATGGACTTTGATAGACTTGCTTCAACCCTTTTTCACTTCAAGCAACCTTTCTACCCTTGGTATTCTTGAAAGATATGTAATGAAAGTTGAGGTGTATTGAGTGGATTTAAACTCAAGAGAAAACACCAAGTATGTTAGGGTTTGGAAGAGTTTTGGTGAAAAATAAGCTAACTAGGGTTTCTATCTTGAACTTGCACTTGATCCTTGCTATAACTAGGAAGAAATAAAGCTAAGTGTGAAGTGTTTTGGTGTGTTGTGATGGCCGGCCATAAGGAGAGGGGAGGGGGTATTTATATGCCCTTGAGGAGGTTACAAATTAGGACTAGTCAACACCTTGGAGACCAAGGTGAACACATGTAACCATCTCAAGACCACTTAGCCTAGGATCAAGCCACACAAGGGATGACTCCCCCCCCTTTGGCGGTTCACAAGGGATAAGGGGGGGAGGTGGCTTGGCTTGGTATTATCCTTGGTTATTAGATGCATTTTGACTCCGGGAAATGCCAACCGTAAATGATTAGGCCTCAAAACGTAAAACCGGGTGTCGTAAAATTATGAAACTTCAAAGTATTGTTAGACATGTCCATATGTCCCATAATAAAATATAAAATGAGTGGTAGGTTCCGTTTAGGTGGTAAACCCTGCTAAAAACTGGAAACACGGGTCTAAAACGCGTAATACGTAAAATGTACGAATTTTGCGTAAAACTGAGAAAGGTAAAATGTTACTTTTCTAATATGATATAAATGATTTAAAATGACTTATAATGTCTAGACTGGGCTCAGTCTAGTGTCGGTTGGTGTTAAATGTCTTTTAGACATCAAACCGTAAGCCTAAAAATCACGAAATGACTTGTAACATCAAGTGATGATTTTTGGTCAATGGAGGAGGGAAAAATATGTTGACTTATTCTAATAATTTTGAAAACTCAAAATGTCTTAGAAACTCGTTTCGTGGTCTAACGGTTAATCGCCCATTCGGTTAAGCGTGCTCATGTGAGAGTAGTACCGACATGGGTGACCTGCTGGGAAGTCTTTGGTCATGTTTTTCTCAGTCACGATTAATTCTCAAATAAATCATGAGTGTGTCAAACATTTTTCTGATGCGGGGTCACTTAACGCGGTCGAGTTTCGTTGTACGTAGAATTTCTGAATGACGTTTTACCCTAAAACGTGTAATTCCTTAATAACTTTCACGAAAATGATCTGACGAATGTCAAACATTTAATTTGCCATGGAAATGATTTATCACTCAAGAATATCAGATAAAAATCAACTTTCGGGAAAGTTTCGGGAAAAATGAATAGTAAAAGTGAATAGTGAAATTTTCCGGGAATGGTAATTAACCTGAAATTGCGAATTGTTACAGTCTCCACCCCTTACGGGGAACTTCGTCCCGAAGTTCTGTGTGCGTTATATGTTGGAGTGGTGTCGATAAAGATGTGTGGTTACTTATGAGGATTAGAGTGATGTAGTTTGATTTGTCGTTTCAGTGTGTGGCGTAAAATGAGTTTACTTATGAGAAGTTTGTTCCTAAGAAAACATACAGGTGACTGCTCCCAGCATAACATGATCCCTCCTGAATTAGACATAGGTGATCAGGCTATGTATAATTTAGGACCGATAATGTGATGTTCGGTTTAGTCACGTAGTATTCAATCTTGTAAGGCTGATGAGTTTGCTTGTGGTGTAACTAAGGATGATTTGAGCTTTAAAAGTGCATCAAGATCAGAAAGTGAGCTTGTGGAATTAAGGGTTGTGAAGATGATGATGGTGATAAGGTTAAGAAGGTTTGTGTTCTTCATTTTGGTATGTTGAGATTTAGTGGTTTGTGATGAAAGTTGGAAATGAAGGCATGATATTGATTTATAGGGTGGTATCAACGAAGTGATTTTTCTAGGACGGTGGTAGAATATCTTGGAGTAAAAATGATGTGAAACAATAAAGTGATAACAAATTAGCTTGAAGTAAAATTTGTTGAATGGTTTATAAGATAACTGAGTAAGTCACAAAGAATGGTAATAGTCTGCTAAACAATCAATTTGGTTTGGATATAGAAAGTACAATAGATGAGAATTATCACAAAGAGTCGTTTATTGAACATTAAGTATTCTTAAGTCATAAAAACTCCCATTACTAGGGATACACGTAGTACAACATAGTGCGTAAATAAACATGACTACTAATTTCTAAACTTCATCGTTCTGCAGTGTTGTTGAGATTCTGATAAGCTCCTTCTCCTCTTATCATATATGCTCACCCTTGGTTGTCTTCAACTTGTTGACCTTGGTTTTGGGGACATCGGTTCTTGTAATGTCCACTTTCTCCACAACCGAAGCATATAACTATCGGCTGTGTGTTGCTACCGGTAGCTACATCCTTGACTCTACAATCTCTGGCAAGGTGTCCAGTGTTCTGACAGTTGCGACACTTAGCCGGGCAAGGACCTGAGTGGTGGAAGTTACACTTATTGCATAGTGGAGCATTCCCGGTATATCCTGCGCCTCTAGTTGGTGCAGCCACATAAGCCTTTGCGGTCTCTTGTCTTTTGTTTTGCTGGTTGTTGTTGTTATTGTTGTTACTTCCATGGTTACCATCCCATGGTCGCTTGTTGTTGTTCCTATTGTTATTGTTGTTACTGTAGTTGGAGTTGTTGAGGTTATTGGTATTGTTGGTGTTGTTGGTGTTGTTGGTTTGCTTTCGGGTTTCTGTCATTCGTACCACTTGGTCCATGAGGCTGCGGGACATCCGCATAGCTTCATCTAGTTCCGTTGGATTTGCCGAAGTTACATGCCCTTGTATGCTGGATGGAAGTCCCCAGATATATCTTTCCAACAATTTTTCCTTTGTGGAAACCATTGTTGGACAAAGTATCCTTAATTCCTGAAATCGACGATTGTAGGTTATGATATCATTTCCCTTAACCGTATGATCCCAGAATTCAACCTCCAGCTTCTGTATTTCACTGCGAGGGCAGTATTCCTTGATCATCATTTGTTTCAAATTAGCCCAAGTAATTTTGTAGGCATTCTCAATGCCCATGGGTTGAGCAATTGAGTTCCACCAGGACAATGCCTCATTCAACAGAGTACTCGTGGCATACTGAACTTTATCGTCCTCGGTACATTTACTAACCAAGAACACCGACTCCGCCTTTTCGAACCAACGGGTCAAACCTACAACCCCTTCAGTACCCTTGAATTTGAGGGGTTCACATTTCAGGTAGGAAATGAACGAGCAACCCATTGGTACTGTAGTAACATTGGTCACAGGAGGGGTAGTTCCTCCAAGGTTAAGACTGGAAATTCTGGCAGCCTCTGCAGCTATCGCAGCTTCCGCAGCAGTGGCGGCTTCTGCAGCTGCTGCAGCATCAGCAGCTGCTGCAGCATCAGCAGCACCAGCAGCTGTGGTGGCTTCGGCAGCTGCTGCAGCTGCTGCAGCCACGGCTGCTCGTTCCGTGATAAGTGCTGCATTGATACTGTCCTTTACCAGTTTGCGGATGGCGGCTTGCGTTATTGTTGGTGGTGTTTGTTTCTTTGGCGCCATGATTCTATTATTCACAAGATACATCGTAATTAGAGAGTTGTGAGATAAGCATGATTTTTGATAGGAAGTGATAGAATAATAATGTTGAAGATTTAAAGGCATAACACATGATAGTATAAAACAAGAGTTTTATTCGTACAACGTTGGTTGATTTACAAAATCGAAACCTATTACAAGCTTCTTCAAAATTTACTAACTGATACTTTCAGTTTAGTAATTACAACGTTCTTACTATCGCTAGTTAATACTTAGATTTCGTAACCTTTATTGACTGAGTCTAATCAGTTTAGTAGTACAAAAGTTAACTAGTATCATCACACTAGTTTATTGTGGATTAGAAGGTCCGAGCAGTTCTGATTGATCGGCAACTTCTTGGTTTAGTGTGTCATAGAGGTACGAGTCGATGAAGTTTGAGAAGCTGTAGTTTTCATGTTTTCTTGTTGGATCAATGGTGGTCGAGGTACAATCCATAGTGAGCGATCCAATTCATCATATGTAGGGATATCAAAGGGAAGTGATAGTGGTGGTGGTAATGGCTCTAGTACATATTCGTATTCGTTAATGGCTCTAGTAGATATTCGTATTCGTTAATGGCTCTAGTACATATTCGTATTCGTTATCCTTTAGAGATCTTCATATTTCTTGTTTGGAAATCGATAGATTGTGATGGGTTTTTGATATCATATGAAATGATGTTGATGAGGTGGTGGAATAATTCCAGAGACCATTGCACAAATCACAATGTCTCGGAAGTAGATTAGACCATTGTGTGACTCAAAACATTTGAGAAATGATTAAGACCATTGTGTCATACAATGTCCGGGAAATAGAAAAGACCATTGTAATTAGTTACAATGTCTTGGATATAAAATGTTGGAGTAGGAACATGGTTGGGAGAATGTGGTTGTGTCGAAATGCCATAGAATAGGCATGTGTAGATATGTTTTAGATAAAATGATTGAAAATAACTCGAATGTATATATAAATATACTAGTATTTGTTCGTGTAGTGTAAAATGCCTAGTGTGTATATATGAATATACATATATGTTCATGTAGCATAAAATGCTTAATAAGTCCATAATCGTCTGGAGGATGGAAGACACGAAGATCGGAAGGCTATAAAATGTTTTTGCTTGTAGTGTGGTTATAGTTTAGGTCTCAATTAGACCCGTTTCTCTATAACCATGGCTCTGGTACCAATCTGTAACACCCCCAATTCATGGATGCAGCGGAATTCGAACTGGGTGTTACTTGATAGCACAATAGTCACAATAATAGAAAACGAACTCCAATTGAGTCGTTTTAAAAGATTTATCATTCAAATTGTATAAATATCAGAGATTTACAAAATGAGGTCCCAATTGGTTCCATGTTTACAATGTATAATAAATGTGTTTTTGAATGATAATGAAATTTATAGCCCTTTTGAGTATCCGTGTCCTTCCGTGCCATCCTTGATCGTCATGAACCTGAAATACATGCTTAAGAGGTCAACACAAAGGTTGAGTGATATTCGTAGAGTTTAGTTAAATCGTTTGAACACAATATGTCGTAGTGTGAGCTATAGACTCACACCAATGTTTAGAAAACAAAATCGTTATTTATTTCACTAAGCTCATGCAACCAAAACATTAACATCGAACCAACAAAATTGGCATTATAGAAGCCCTATCAAGGTACCTTTGCCGTTATACCGCTAAATCTCAAATATAGTGCATTTGTGTGAACTCATCGTTGCTCAACACAAATGGGATTCGTCAATCCCAATAGATCTATTCACAATATTCGCGCTCACTAAAGGTAGTGACTAATGGTTCATGATATAGGGACTTCGAACATGGCAATCGTTACTTAGTGATAATAAAACATCGTCGTGGAGCATACATTAGAAAGCATCGTGTTCGAGTAGAAAAATAATAGCATGTATTCCCCCCATGGGTTTGTAAAGTAGTTAAACAGTAGAAAGTGGGGCTACGAACTCACCTTAAGTTATGTAGTGAGTAGTGAATGTGATGGTCGAATCGCGAAGGTTTCTACGAGCAACCTATAATAGAATGTTGCGACTTAGGATCGGAGTAGAGAATATGAAGTAGTGCCTATATATATATCTTGCATTAGTCCATGATGTGGTATGATGTATATTGTAAGTCTTTGAAAGAAAGATTCATGAAACATGTTTGTTTTGGTATATCGTTCACTACCGTTCGGGCCGACATAATTCAGAAGTCATGTTAGTAAGCGTTCGAGGAGCCAGGACACTTTAACTCGTAAATCCACAACTCAACTCGACGGCTTACATAATGAACTCCTCACATGAGGCTCCCTACTATTGTAGTAGTTGATGAAATATATCGATATAAGTTTTGATCCGAAAAGTTACATGTCCGATATTTGAATATACTTAGGAAAGTTTATTAGTACAGGAAGATTGTTATTAGGGGTAGTTTCATAAGTCTTGAATGACCATTTTCTCTTGGTAATATCTCATGGTTTCCTTTTAGTGAAGTAGATCCAAATTGCTTGTTCATGTTATCGCCTAATTCATTGTTTCATGTTTACGCCTATGTAAATTGGTATGGTCATTTCGTCATGGCCTAGCCATGACCTTTGGTCCTTGTTCCAAGGTCATGAGACACAACCTTGGCTCTAGCCATGGTTGTGGTCTTGATTATAGGTCATAAGACCTCTTGTTCCTTTCAAAGTATAACCATAATCTAGTGACTTTCGCCTAAAAATGGGCTGTTTAGAATTTGAAGAATTTTATCACTCGGAAAGCATTTTTAGGTCTCGAGCTTCTTTGTTCCTGAACGAAAACGTCGTTTTGGACAACTTTCGTGTTTTAACTTTTTGATGAATCGGAACAGAAGTGGGACTTTCAAAACTTAAATTTGATCAGGAAGCTATTTGGCAGTTTTGCCGGAAATCTTTGGTAATTTCAAATCGCCATAACTTTTGACTCGTATACTCGTTTTGGGTGGTTCAAATTGCTATGGTTTCCTTGTTAAGTCCTCTACTGTAATATGTAATAATCAAATATCATATTTTTACCATTTTGATCAGGTCTTACCAAGAAATTCATTAGTTTGCTTGTTTTAGTAACTTGTTTCAATAATTCATTACAACAACATCTTTTACTCATCATGATACATCATGGACATAATTACAACACATAATATAGCAAAGATAACATGTAAATGATATGAACATGAAATTTTAACAAGAAACATGTTAGGTTTAGGCTTACAACTTTTGGCTTTCTAACTAAAGAAAGGAGTAACAAGTAAGGAAATGGACTTTGATAGACTTGCTTCAACCCTTTTTCACTTCAAGCAACCTTTCTACCCTTGGTATTCTTGAAAGATATGTAATGAAAGTTGAGGTGTATTGAGTGGATTTAAACTCAAGAGAAAACACCAAGTATGTTAGGGTTTGGAAGAGTTTTGGTGAAAAATAAGCTAACTAGGGTTTCTATCTTGAACTTGCACTTGATCCTTGCTATAACTAGGAAGAAATAAAGCTAAGTGTGAAGTGTTTTGGTGTGTTGTGATGGCCGGCCATAAGGAGAGGGGAGGGGGTATTTATATGCCCTTGAGGAGGTTACAAATTAGGACTAGTCAACACCTTGGAGACCAAGGTGAACACATGTAACCATCTCAAGACCACTTAGCCTAGGATCAAGCCACACAAGGGATGACTCCCCCCCCTTTGGCGGTTCACAAGGGATAAGGGGGGGAGGTGGCTTGGCTTGGTATTATCCTTGGTTATTAGATGCATTTTGACTCCGGGAAATGCCAACCGTAAATGATTAGGCCTCAAAACGTAAAACCGGGTGTCGTAAAATTATGAAACTTCAAAGTATTGTTAGACATGTCCATATGTCCCATAATAAAATATAAAATGAGTGGTAGGTTCCGTTTAGGTGGTAAACCCTGCTAAAAACTGGAAACACGGGTCTAAAACGCGTAATACGTAAAATGTACGAATTTTGCGTAAAACTGAGAAAGGTAAAATGTTACTTTTCTAATATGATATAAATGATTTAAAATGACTTATAATGTCTAGACTGGGCTCAGTCTAGTGTCGGTTGGTGTTAAATGTCTTTTAGACATCAAACCGTAAGCCTAAAAATCACGAAATGACTTGTAACATCAAGTGATGATTTTTGGTCAATGGAGGTGGGAAAAATATGTTGACTTATTCTAATAATTTTGAAAACTCAAAATGTCTTAGAAACTCGTTTCGTGGTCTAACGGTTAATCGCCCATTCGGTTAAGCGTGCTCATGTGAGAGTAGTACCGACATGGGTGACCTGCTGGGAAGTCTTTGGTCATGTTTTTCTCAGTCACGATTAATTCTCAAATAAATCATGAGTGTGTCAAACATTTTTCTGATGCGGGGTCACTTAACGCGGTCGAGTTTCGTTGTACGTAGAATTTCTGAATGACGTTTTACCCTAAAACGTGTAATTCCTTAATAACTTTCACGAAAATGATCTGACGAATGTCAAACATTTAATTTGCCATGGAAATGATTTATCACTCAAGAATATCAGATAAAAATCAACTTTCGGGAAAGTTTCGGGAAAAATGAATAGTAAAAGTGAATAGTGAAATTTTCCGGGAATGGTAATTAACCTGAAATTGCGAATTGTTACAGATCTCCTTAAAGGAAGTCGTGGTACAAATTTGTATACCATCTCTATTGAAGACATGATGCGGTCCTCTCCCATTTGCTTACTTTCTAAGGCCTCAAAAAGCAAATCATGGTTATGGCATCGACGTTTGAACCACTTGAACTTCGGCACCATAAACGAGCTCTCTTGCAAAGATCTTGTTCGAGGCATGCCCAGACTGAAGTATGAAAAGGATCATCTATGTTCGTCATGTCAATTGGGTAAAAGCAAGAAACAAACACATAAACCAAAACCCACCAACTCCAACACTGAAGTACTCTATACCCTTCACATGGATCTGTGTGGACCCATGAGAGTGCAAAGCTTCAATGGGAAAAGATATGTTCTTGTTATTGTGGATGACTATTCAAGATTCACATGGGTGAAATTTTTAAGATCCAAGGATGAAACTCCCGATATCATCATCAAGATCATCAAGCAGTTGCAAGTAAGGCTCAACAAAACTGTTAGAATCATCCGTACATACAATGGAACTGAGTTTGTTAACCAACATCTCACCAAATTCTACGAAAGTGTCGGCATCAGTCATCAGAAAAGCATTCCTCGGACTCCTCAACAAAATGGAGTTGTTGAAAGAAAAAATCGCACACTTGTTGAAGCGGCTCGTACTATGCTGATATTCTCAAAAACACCAATGTTTCTATGGGCTAAAGCCATTGCTACTGCTTGTTACACTCAAAATCGGTCATTAATTCATCCTCCCACAACAAGACACCATATGAGCTGGTGCATCTCAAAAAGCCTAATATCTCCTTTCTTCGTGTATTTGGTGCCATGTGCTACCCAACTAACGACAGTGAAGACTTAGGGAAGCTCAAAGCTAAAGCTGATATTGGGGTATTCATCGGCTATTCAGCAGATCGAAAAGGGTACCAAATCTACAACAAAAGAACCCGACAAATCATGGAAACAATCCATGTCACGTTTGATGGGCGGACAGAGCATACGGCTTCAGGACACACCAGTTCTGTACCCTCACAAAATCTTTTATCTCATGGACCAATAAGTTCGGGACTTTTACAGAACTCCAATCAGGTCACTCCTTATGTTCCTCCCTCGAGTAAGGACTTGAAAAGGTTATTTGATCCCATATTTGATGAGTACTTTGAGTCACAGCCACCTCATGAACCGGTACAGCCAGTTGTTGAACCTAATATTATGGATGGAAACGCACCACATGATGAAAATGGTCCTTCAGTCTCCATCTCTCTTGATCCGGAGGCACCAGAATGCAGCAACACTCAAATTGAATCAAACATACAATCGTCTTCTGAACATCAAGGAGTTACTTCTGATTACACATTGGAAGTCAATCCATTTGCACCACCTGAGGAAGAACCATTTGAAAATGTTTTTGCACCTGAATCCTCCAACGAAGCTTCTTCCTCAGAAGATTCAAACCATGCAATATCAGTTCACTATCCTCAACCTCATGAACATCTCAGAAAATGGACAAATGATCACCCTATTGACAACATCATAGGTAACCCCTCAAGACCTGTGTCCACCAGAAAACAACTTGCCACTGATGCCTTGTGGTGTTTCTTCAACTCAGTCTTATCTAAAGTCGAGCCCAAAGACTTCAAAGATGCCCTTACAAAGGTGTCTTGGTTCACCGCAATGCAAGAAGAAATCCATGAGTTTGATCGTCTTGATGTATGGGAATTAGTTCCACCACCTGAATGTGTGATAATAATTGCTCTCAAATGGATTTTTAAAGTTAAGCTTGATGAGCATGGAGATGTGTTGAAAAACAAGGCTCGATTAGTTGCAAAAGGATACAGTCAACAAGAGGGCATTGATTTTAAAGAATCATTTGCACCTGTAGCTCGTATCGAGGCTATTAGAATCTTTCTTGCCAATGCTGCCAGTAGTAACATGATCGTTTATCAAATGGATGTTAAGACTGCCTTCTTGAATGGGGACTTAAAAGAAGTGGTTTATGTTTCTCAACCTGAAGGTTTCGTGGACCCAGAAAGACCGAATCATGTATATCGCTTAAAGAAGGCACTTTATGGTCTCAAACAAGATCCTAGAGCTTGGTACGACACACTTTCCAAGTTTCTTCTTGCAAATCGATTTACCAAGGGTGTAGTTGATCCTACTTTGTTCACTAGGAAGACTGGGAACAATCTTCTTCACGTTCAAATCTATGTTGATGATATCATCTTCGCATAGTCTGATTCCAAGGAATGTGATTGCTTTGCTACGGAAATGAGTTCCAAGTTTCAAATGTCCATGATGGGACAAATGTCTTTCTTCTTGGGGCTACAAGTTTCACAAAACCCGAGAGGCATCTTTATTAATCAAGCCAAGTATACTAGTGACATCCTCAAGAAGTTTGGTTTTGATTCAAGTGACATAGTTGATACACCCATGGTTGAAAGATCCAAACTCGATGACGACTCAGCTGGGGTAACAATTGATCAGACCAAATACAGAAGTATGATTGGATCTCTCATGTACCTGACAGCTAGTAGGACAGACCTTCTCTTCGCCGTATGCATGTGCGCCAGATATCAATCCAAGCCCACCAAAAAGCACTTGGAAGCTGTCAAGAGAATCTTCAGATATCTCCAAGGGACAATCCACATGGGTCTCTGGTATCCTAAAGATAATGGAATGGCTCTCACGGCCTACTCAGATGCTGATCATGCGGGGTGTCAAGATACTCGCAGAAGTACTTCCGGAGGTGCCCAATTCTTGGGTGAGAAACTTGTCAGCTGGTCATCCAAAAAGTAAATGTGCACTTCTATCTCATCCACAAAAGCGGAATATATAGCCATGTCCTCGTGTTGTGCTCAAATTTTGTGGATGAGATCACAATTATCAGATTATGGGTTTGATTTCAACAAAATCCCAATGTATTGTGATGACAAAAGTGCCATTGCCCTATGCTGCAACAATGTCCAGCACTCTAGAGCCAAGCATATAGACATTCGTCATCACTTCATCAGAGAACAGGTGGAGAAAGGGATAGTGGAACTCTACTTTGTGAGAACGGAGTTTCAGTTGGCAGACATTTTCACAAAGGCTCTGTCTCGAGAAAGATTTCAGTTCATTCTCCCACGACTTGGAATGAAGAGCCTCACTCCAGAAACTCTTAAGTCTCTCCAAGAAGAGAATGATGATTGAAGGATTGGCTTCACATATCCTTTGTACATAACATATATCAAAAAGAAAATAGAAAAATATAAAACTTATAAAATCCATAAAAATCTGAAAATTCACAAAAATCCAAAAATATTCTTCTCACGACATGTCTCTTGTGTAATCAATATTATGTACGTTTCTAGAAATGTCATTCAATAATGACACGGAATCATACATATGCTTGAGCAAGAGTTTTTCGGTTTCAAAATAAGTTTTTTCTAAAACATGTCGTTCCTCAAAATATTCTTCAAAACTATGGCTTGTAGTCATTTCAGGCTATAACCCGGACTTCAAAAATTTGGCTTGCTATTACTTCAGATAGCAACCCGTTTTTCAAAAATGGGGAAAACACATCGCCAAAAAGATGATTGTTCCTTGTACCGGGTGAAGTTCACCTGGGCATGGATTACTTTATATCCATGTTTCCTCGATCTAATGTACGTTTCAGTGCATTATTTCTTGATAAAGAAGAGAAATCTTCTTTTTATCGCCAAATACTTTCCCTTCTATGATTTTTCCGGAAAGTATTTGTGCAAAACTTGGTGGTACCATGAGATTTTGAGTGAAAATCAAATTGTATCTAAATTTTGATAAATTTTTTTCACTCAATCAATAACTTCAATATTTTATAATAATATTTCCGTTTTAACATCCGTCATTGATTGAGGGGGAGAGTGATTTCTCAAAATTTTATGTATCATCAAAACTCCCCACACTTGGTACAAATGTGTCAGAATGAGTAAATTTTCAAATATTTTTCGTTAAAACTTCGAATCTTTTGCTAACTCTTCAAATCTGACACATAACAACCTCCCTCACAGATTAAGGGGGAGCAAGAAAAAGTTCCTTTTTATCAGAAAATATTAAAAATTAACCGCATTTCTCTCCCAAAACGTTTTCTAACTTATTTAAATCAATTGGGATCCAAAATCTCAAAAGATTTGAAATTTTTGATCGGGGGAGAGAATGTGATTTAAATATGGAATCTGATAATCAAATGTGATCTTTTGGACTCAATAAATGTGCTCCCACATATGTGCTAAACACTTTCGAATATCAGTGCACATATTGAGGGGGAGCAAAGGCGTTTGTGGAAGTTATACCAAAGACCGACCATTTATCTTTATGTATGGAGTTATAAGGATGGTTAAGGTTAGGTATGAGTTCCCATGATCCACCAGAACCGGAAGGATCTTCCCAGGGACAATCCATAGATAGATTAGAAGTTCTTAGGAATGATATGAAAAAAAGGAGAAAAGTGAGAAAGGGAAGAGTGCGGACTGAGATAGAGCTAGGACTGGAACAAACCCAACAAGGTTCTAGTGGTGAAGTCTCGGAAGCACTGAAGGGGTTGAAGAATTAAAAAGAAATGAAATGAGAAAGGTTGAAAAGAAATAGCCCTCCATATATTCAACCTTAGGGCAGAAATCAGGTTCAATTCATAATCTACTGGCGGTTACTAAGGTAACACGGGTATTGAAGACAAGACGTCATGGACCCAGTGACGCATTGCACTAAACTTCCCATCCACTCAAGTTCTCTTAAAAGAGCTTGTTTCATTCTCACGGGGAACCCTGTGCAATGTATCGACCGCTCATTGCGAGCTATGTTGATACCTAAAACAGGAGACACCTCTCCAGTCTCCAGGAGCGGATCAAAACGCACTATTGAGTCTAGAGCCATGAGATCATCCATAAATCTCAATAGGACACATTCCAAATATGCTTATTGTTTCACACAATGTGGAAAATTAGATAAAATATTTAGAGTCCTACGCATTATCCTTGTGGTATTGCCAGAACATCCGAGTGATATGAAAATATTCACAATGAAGATGGAAATCCTTCTCGAGCGAACATCTTTCAAGCTTTTGGTAGGTTACATGTGAGATCCATCTTGGATCAATGATCAAGTGACAACTGGAAAGCAACAATGGTGCGATTCAACATTGAATCAAACTTGTTCCAGGATATGGATTGACGGATACTTTTGCTAAAACCTTTCAATGTGCTCACAAACTTATTTTCGAGTACATTGATTGTGTATAATCTTTCAACCAAAAGTATTTTTGATGGAAACTTGATTCAAAGCTTAAAACTCTCGTCGTGTCTCAAAAATGATTATTATATGACACGCGAGTGATTTATACAAATCAATTTCTCATCAATCCGTGAATATCAATTCACCGATTCACTCTATCGTGCTGTCTGCTTTGAGACGTTCCGGTATGAGAACATGCTTAGTATGAAGATTCCAAACTGGATTCTTTGGAAAACTCATTACTACAAGCTGGAAATTCCTGTCAAGGAGAGTCTTCTTTAAAAAGGACTCTACCTGATCACATGTCGGTTTTCACAAAACCGGAGGGTAGTCTATCCTCGCAGAATGAATGACAAAGCCATATTCGTTCTCTATCTTTATTGCTAATTGTTTTATCTCAGGGACACATATAAAGATGGCGTTGATGGCTCCAATTTCCAGCTAAATCGGGTCAATCCATACCTCATGCTCACACATCCTCCACACTATCAATGAAGATGAGAGACTTGCTACAACAAATGTTAAGAGACTACCAAAAATGTTTCCGCAACTCTGATGGAAAAGTCTCCTGATCCACAACTCTAATGTAAAGTCTCCTGATCCAGAAGGGTGTGAGCATGGTGGTCCTAAAGTCACTACATCACATGAAGGCGATGCTATTATGGATGAGCTTGGAGATTTACTATGGTTGATGATCTCAAAGAAGCTCAAAGATCACACAACTCAAAGGAACTCAAATCACAAGTTCATTGCTTGAAGTACAAAGTGTGCGGAAAAGTGAAGAATCAGAACCTACGAGCTACAAAGACGAAAGAATGCTTAAAGACCAAAGAGCTTAATTTCAAAGGTGACCTCGCTTAGGGGGAGATTGTTAGGAATACGGATATTCCTGTAAAAGTCGGTCACCTAATTATTGTATTAGCATTTAAGTTAGCTCGTAGTTAGTCTATTATTTAGTTAAGTATTAGTTTAGCCTAAGTAACATCGTGGAAGAAGGACGGGTCTTACCCACTGTATGCCTGATCCACAGCCCGGGTGTGGGCGTTTTTATGTTTCTTTGTAGGATAAGTATAAATACCCCTCTCCACATGTGGAGAGGGTTGGACCTTCATTCATAAACTAATACATTTCTAGTTTCTCTCAAGGCTCCCATCTCTTTCTCTCTCTAAACTCTCTCTCTCTCTCTCTAAAACTTCATCTAATTCGATCCTAATCACAAGAACCATTCATGTTTGTGACTTGATTGATACTCTACAGTTGTTCTTTGGAGAGAGTAAAGATTTGCTTTGTGAATGTCTAAGCATTAAGTGCACAAACGTAATCTTTACCTCTCCCACTTATTCTCTATTTATACACAAGTAGATTCTAATACATACCTAATAGACAAAGACTACAAGACAAATTACATCAGCATATATTGGACAAAATACATAGGTATTTTGTCCCTGTTACAAATGACTATAAGTAGCAAAGCGCAGGGATGCTTTCTGGTCTTCAGTGTTGACACATGTCTTCGTATTATACTCTTTCAGGGAAAGTTGACCTTTGCATGATAAGGACCTTCCCTTATCCATTCAAACTTATCCCGCCTAATCCCGCCTTTACTTCAGTCTTCTTATCTTCAGTCTTTGTTCACTCAGTGTTCTTAGTTGGTGAGGAGTCATGGGACTCAGTGAGTTATTGTCATCCCTCACTGAGTCCATCATCTTCTTCTTTGACTCATGTATCATTCACTAAGAACCGCCTCACTGAATGGTGAACCTTTCTTTATAGATTTGCCCTGAGCAACTTAAGGATGACTCACTGAACGACTGTGCATTCAGTGACTTGTTTGGTGTTCTCGGTTATCAAACACTTAGGATATTTTATGTTCAAATCCTAGATTAAAGAGTTTGGGTTTTAACAGACCCAACAGTCTCCCCCTATTTGGATATACAAATAGCCTGAGTGTTTCAAGGTTCAGTGAGAGATAGCAAAGGTATTATCTCTACAACCTGAATTACTAAGTAATGTTTAGGACACTGAATGTTAAACAAAACATCAATATTATTCATAGTTATTACAATCCTAAACAAGACAAAGTAAATAAAAGATAATTTTTGTTGCAGATTTGCTCAGGCTTCAAAACTTTAGACCCAAGGCTTCAAGTTTGGCTCTCTTTGAACTCAGTAGATGCTTGTCAGGATGCTCTTGGATTTTGATCTTCAGGTCATGACAGAACCTTACATTAGCATCATTCTTGATGGGATTGGCCATAAAGAAGTATCCTATCATTGCTTTGATCCCTGCCAGATCAATTTCAGCCCATCTTTGAAATGCTGGATCCCCATACTCATCAGTGAAGAAAAGACCTCTTTCAGGTTATTCGATGACCCAATTGTTCACAAATGTAACTCCTTCAGGGAGGGCTCTGTTGCAGTCTAGGCCTGGAACACTGATTTCAGGTTCAGTCTCTATCTTCTTTCTCTTCCTTTTAGAGGACTGAGCAAGAAGAGCCTAGATGGTTGGTACTGATGCTGGAAGCAGTAAAGGAATGCCAAGTTCTTCATGATTTTTGGCTAGCTAATCATACCTGATTCTGAGGGACTTCATCAGGTGTTTTACAACGACATTACTCTTTTTGGCAATGATGGGACCCAACTCATCTAATTCAGTGATCCCAAACTCAAAGAACTTGAAGGGATCATGAATCTCAAAGTGTCGTTTGTCTTGGCCTCTGAAGACACTGAGAACTGCTGGCTTGGTATTCTGGTAGATCTTGAAATCAATTATGGGTTCAGGGTTTAGCCTTTGTGTCATGACCCAGTTATACCTATCAATGTTTTGTTGCCTTGTTTCAGCAGCTTTCTTCAGCTTGGCATCCCTCTTTGCCTTGAGAGCCATCAAGGCAGCATCCTGAGCTTTCTTAAGCATCTCACCACCTTCCCTAGCAGCAAGATCCTGAGGCTTTAACCCAATAGCCGTTGCTTCTTCATTGACCACCTCAATGAGAGTAGCCTTGCTTGCTTGTTCCTCCAAAGCTACTTTCTTCAGTCTTTCAACCTTATCCATATGAGCTTGGATTTCATCCTCAGTCATTAAATATGTTACGCCATTCATCTGAATGGGGACCCTGACAGGTGCATCAGGGTCCGGTCTTACGACTGAGGAAGCAGGAACCAGTAGTGTAGTAGGTTCAGACACTATAGTGAGAATGCCCTTGCCCTTGTCCGGCTGGTTTGCTGAATGAGTGGTTGTCTCATGAGGCTGATAGGAGGAAATTGGAGTGGCTTCAACGATGTGCTCCCCCTCAGCCTGAGAAGAAGGTTGTCCTCTTGAAGCAACATCAATAGTTGATGGCTGACTGGTGGAAGGTTCAGGAACTCTGGTAGGTGGAACTTCAGTGGATCTCTCCCCCTCAACTGTTACCGCAGCATCAGTGAGAGCAAGAGTTGGTGGCACCACTGAAGGAGAAGAGCCCTTGAAAGCCTGGTAGAGTTCTGTGAGCATGCTCTTGATGTCAGAGGTATCCTTCTGAATTGTAGATACCTTGGCATCCAGGGAAGCCTGAGAAGATTCAATGGCAGACATCCTTGGTCCAAGATTCCAGGCCAAGGAATTGGAAGACTTAGCTCACGCCGCCAAGTTTTTCTCCATGAGACTCAAAGATGAACAGATGGAAGTCACTGAAGATTGAAGACCCTGAAGATTAGCAGACTTCAGCATATCTACCAGCTCTGAATTGGGCAGAGTTCTGTTGATAGGTCTGAGCAGCCTGAAGTATTTTCCTGTTGAGTTCGGGGTCATCTTTTACAGACTCTTGAATGGTGGACACGCTCTTGGTGATTTTGCTGAGCGAGTCATTGAACTTGTTGAGATGACCATTAAGAGCTATCAGTGAGAACGAAACATCAGCCTGCTGTTCCAAGGTATTATCATGAAAAGCTTCAACAGAGTCTTTGAGATTGAAGTAGTGAACGGCTTGCTCAGTATGCATGTCGAACACATCATCAGTGATTCCTCTGTAAATGATGTTACAGGCCTTGCTCAGAAATTTCATTAGCTTTCTTTCAGTGAGTGGCTTGGAATCATCATACTTGGCCAGTCTTTTAGGAGAGGAAGTCTCAGGTTCATCATCCTGATATTTGGTTTTCTCCTCTTGTGGATCAAAGGGAGACTGATGGGATTGTTCAGTGGCAGTGGAATCAGTCTCCGTATCATCACCAGCTTCATAAACTTCTTCCTCACTGGCCTTGCTCTCATCATCATCAGAGTCAAGAACAGCCTGAAAGGTGGCCATTGAGTCTATCTGCAAAAAGGGGTTAGCTGGCTCCTCTTCATACAAAGACTTGCCTTGGTTATGGTCACTCCCTGACCCCTCTAATCTAGCAGACTGGGATTTGTCTGCCTGGTCCTTAGAGTTAGTTTGTGAGGTATGCGCATCTCCATGGGGGGGGGTGATGGTTCCATATCAGTGGGTGGTTTCTATCCCCCTAAGTCTTTGTCCCCAGTTGTTCCTTCATCCACTGATGGGTTAGTGTCAGTGAAATCACTAGAAACATGTGAAATGTTAAGGCCCCGCGTTCCAACAGGCTGGTGCTGGCCTGTCGAAGATTTAGGGGCCGCTACTCCCTAAAACCCTGGTTGTGATGTACCAGAGACGTGAACGGGAAAGGTGGAAGGCGCTCCCCTACTAGCGGGTTGTGTGTTTCCCTCTAAATCTTTGGGAGTAGTCGTGTGGACCAAGGATCCTGACTGTGATTTTTCAGTGCCCTTCGTTGTCCCTGAGGGTGGTGGAACCTGGCCATGGGTGGCAGTATCAGTCTTGGGTTTCCTTTCTGGCTTAGAAGCCTGTGTCCCTGAAGCCCCAGAGCCCTGTGCCTTTGGTTTGGTCTTTGGCATAGACTGAGACTTCCCTGTCCTCTTAGGAGGGGAAGGTGGGTATACTGAGTCCCTCCGGTTGTTTATGGCAACCATATGGGTCGTCAATTCAATGTTGGAGACTGAGGATGGGTCCTTTGAAAAGTTTGAAGGACTCAGGACGGCTGGTAAAGAGCATAAATGAACGTCCTGAGTGTAGTCACAACCCAATAACCTTTGAAGAGCACATGAAATAAACCTAGGATACGACACATAGTGTAACCTAGTCTTATTCAGTAGGTTGGTTACAAGATCACTATAAATGATCTCTCCAATGTCGACAGTGACCCCTGTCATCAGGCAATAAGCCATCATCATCTGAATAGAGTTAATCTGCTCAGTGGATGAATGGTTCCCACCGAGAACCTGAATCACAAAAGTGAACAGGATCTTCCAAGCCATGGGAAAGGAGCTCTTGGTGACAGGGTTCTTGTCCAAATATTTTGGATCCAAAGAAATTTTTTCTAACCCTGATTTAACATTGTTTGGGTCAGGGTGTGCAACATAAATTCCATTATTATAATCAAATCCTGTTGCAGAGCAAAATGTTTTGAAATCCAGGACAAAATTCCTTTTCCCATTTAAAACAAAGAAACTGATGAGAAATTCCTTAAGGGGTCTGAGTTCGTTCTCATCAGTGGAGGGTGTCGGGTCATAGGCCTGAGCAGTACCCCAAAACTCCCTAAGGAAGTTGTGGTACTGGAAGTAGGGTGTGGAGGTGAAGGCAGTTTTCAAATGGCAGTTATACAAAAACTTTACGATTTCCTTGTAGGCAGGGACATTGGTTGGGTAGTTAAATTTGCCTACAACATTGTTGGTTTGAATTGTACATCAGCCAGAGTCAATTTTGCCCATTGAGGTGCAAGCTCGATTCCTTGGTAATCTGCCATTTTAGGTCAAAAAGATTTTAAAATTTTAATGGCAGAATATCACTCACCAGATGATCCACAAGTTTAGTCCAACTCGTTTTCTGTTCGTGAAATGAATGATATTGTTATCAAGGAGATTGCAAACAGGAAGGATTTCTTGTTGTAAATCTTCTTAACCAAGAAAGAATGATTTGAAAAAGCCTTTGTTTTTTTTAAAAGATTACACACATCTTTGCAAAGGATAAATTTTTGCAGAGTTTCTTTAAGAAAATTTTGTGTGTGTTTTTTGTGTGTTTTGAAAGGGGTATTTATATAGGGTGAGGAATACCATTGGTTAGGGATTTTGAAAATCAAAATGAATAACCACTTTGGGTTCCTCATTAAATTCCACCACTCCACTTTCCTAAGTTTTTCGCAACTGTCGAGGTGAACAGTGCAAAGAGCCTGCACAAAGTGCACTTTTGCAGGCATGATGTCACAGAAATATCAAGAGATATTATTTGTGAGGGAAGGCAATTAATGCCTAGTGGTATATTGGTAGGTAAGTGGGGGCTCAAGGTGTGGATGCCAGTGAGGCAGAGACATATTCCTATATTAAATAGAAAATTCAGTTACCAACCTAGGACATTTAGTAACTAGATACTTAGAGCATTTAGTTATGCATTGAATTGCATCAGTAAACGTTATGAGCCCCCTTGAATGAGAATTCATTCAGTGTGAATATTTTCAGTTTAGGTATTCAGTGAGTCTTTCACTATGTGAGAAACTCCCTGTGAATGGGTTTTTTGGTGTTGTTGAAGGGTTTTACTGAGGATGGTTGATTATCAGGGATAGGATAAGGAATATACACCATGTTAGGATATTTCAATCAGTGACCTGATTATCAATATCTAACATGCCTAGTTCTGCTTTTAGTCTGGTGAAAGTAGGTTCATCCAAGGGTTTTGTGAAGATATTAGCTAACTGATACTTAGTGGGAATGAAGTGTAATTCAATATCACCTTTCATGATATGATCCCTGATGAAATGATATCTGATATCATGTGTTTTGTTCTTTGATAAAGCACGGGGTTGTTTGAAATAGCTATTGCACTTGTGTTGTCACAAAAGATGGGTACCATTTTGTAATGAATACCATAGTCACTGAGCTGACTTTTCATCCACAACACATTTGCACAACAGCCTGCAGCAGCAACATATTCAGCTTCTACTGAGGAGATTGCAACAGATTGTTGCTTTTTAGCACTCCAACAGACTAACTTTCCTCAAAGAAATTGGCAGGGGCCTGAAGTACTTTTTATGTCCATGTTGCATCCTGCATAATCAGAGTCTGAGTATCCTTTAAGATCAAACCCTGAACATTTGGGATAGTAAAGTCCAAGACTGTAAGTGCCTTTCAGATATCTCAGAATCCTTTTTACAGCAGTGAGATGAGATTCTTTTGGGTCAGACTGATATCTTGCACACAAACAGACTAAGAATTGAATATCAGGCCTTGAGGCAAGAAGATACATCAGTGACCTAATCATACCTCTAAAAAGAGTAGGATTAACTGGTTTTCCAGCAAGGTCAGGACCTAGGTTGTTAGGAGGTACCATTGGTGTTTTCACTGAGGCACAGTCACTCAGGTCATACTTTTTTAGTAAGTTCCTAGTGTACTTTTCTTGACTGATGGAAGTGCCTTTTTCAGTTTGTTTGATTTGTAGTCCAAGAAAGTAAGTGAGTTCACCCATCATACTCATTTCAAACTTCTTTGTCATCAGTTTTTCAAACTGTTTACAAAGTTTGTAGCTTGTTGAGCCAAATATGATGTCATCCACATACACTTGGACTAAAATCACATCCTATTTTGTCCTATAGGTGAACAATGTATTGTTAATTTTGCCTCTGACAAACTTGTTTTGGATCAGGAAGGATGAAAGAGTTTCATACCATGCCCTGGGTGCTTGTTTTAGTCCATAGAGGGTTTGTTTAGCTTGTAGACATGGTTAGGAAATTCACTACTTTCAAAGCCAGGAGGTTGTTGCACATATACATCTTCTTTAATGTTACCATTCAGGAATGCACTTTTTACATCCATTTGGTAGACTTTAAAGTTCATGTATGTTGCATATGCAAGAAAGATCCTGATGGCTTCCATTCTAGCAACTGGTGCAAAGGTTTCCTCATAATCAATACCTTCTTGTTGATTATATCCTTTTGCAACAAGTCTTGCCTTGTTTTTGATTATGGTTCAAGACTCATCAGTCTTAATTTTGAAGACCCATTTCATTCCAATGTTAAATACACCCTGAAGGCATTCAACTAGGGTCATGACATCATTTCTATCAAACTGTTCTAGCTCATCTCTCATGGCCTGAACCCAACTCTCATATTTAAAAGCTTCTTTAACATTTTTAGGCTCTATCTCTGAGAAAAAGTCAACATAGAGACATACATTGGCTGAGGCCGCCTTGGCAGCCATGCTCCTTGTAAGCATGCCTTCAGTAGGCTCACCAATGATGTTAACAAGTTCTATTGATTTGGACTTAGTCCAGCTATCCTGAGGTCTTGGATAGGACTAGGAACTTGTATAAGCCTGATGCATAGATGGGGTGGGTTCAAATACATGAGCCTGAGATTCCTCAAGATTGAGATTTTCAGTTACCTCAGTGTGATCAGCTTGAATTGTGGTATTCTGAACAATTGGTTCAGTGGCGGTAGTCTCATTGGAGACTTGTTGAGTTTCTATGAACTCCCTGATGGTAGGTTGAGGTAAGTTGTGAGGATTGATGTAATATGAGACATCTGCATCAGCTTGGTATTGTGTGGAGAGATTACTCTCAGGGTGATACTCATCAGGAGGATATCTCGATGAGTAATCAATACCAATTTCTTCCACTGAGGAATTAGAAAATCTGACAGCTTCAATACTCTCATCAAATGTGACATGGAAGGTTTCCTCAGTCCATTGTCTCCTTGTGTTGAATACCCTGAAGGCTTTTGAGACAAGGGAATACCCTAGAAAGTACCCATCATCAGCTTTTGCATCAAACTTTCCAAGATGATCCTTATGATTATGGATAAACACAGGACATCCAATCACATGGAAATAGCTGATGTCATGAATTCTTCCTTTAAATAACTCATAGGGAGTTTTGCTATGTCTCTTAACAATAATGGACCTATTTTGTGTATAACAGGCTGTTCTTACTGCCTTAGTCCAAAAGTGTTTGGAGAGAGCAGATCCATTAAGCATTGTTCTAGCAGTCTCAATGAGGGTTCTGCCTTAGTCCAAAAGTGTAAGGAGAGGAAAAGTTTTGAGATATACCCTTCTCATCACAGAAACATTCAAGGTCATTGTTTTTTAATTCAGTCCCATTATCAGTCCTGATTTGTTTGACCCTAATGTCATTTTGGTTTTCAATCTTCCTGATAAAGGACATGATTGTTTCAGCAGCCTGACTCTTTTTGTTCAGAAAATAGACCCAAGTGTATCTTGAGTATTCATCCACGATGACCAGAGTGTACTTCTCATGGTGGATTGACATTGGACTGATGGGTCCAAAAAGATCCATGTGAAGTAGGTGCAAGCAGTTGGTGATAGAGGAATTTTGTTTGGTTTTAAAGGATGCCTTGTGGTGTTTACCTTTTTCACAGGCAGGGCAGGGTTTATCTTTAGAGAACACAAGTGATGGTAAGCCAAGGACTTTGTTTTGTTTGGCCAGGTTGTTTATGTTTTTGAAATTCAGATGGGAAAGTCTTTTATGCCAAAGCCAATTGAGGATTTCAGTGGCTTTAGCAAAAAGGCATGTTCCATTCTGAGTGAGTGAGGACATATCTAAAACATAGACATCCTGCCTTCTTGGTGCAATAAGAACAACTTCTTTGTTTGCATTGAAGATAGTACCTTGCTTATCATCAAACTGAACTATGTATTTAGCATCACATAGTTGACTGACACTGATCAAGTTGTATTTAAGACCATTAACATAAGCAATTCTAGTAAAAACTATTCCACTACAATTTAGTGAACCATAACCTTTAGTGAGACAAGATGAGTTATCAGCAAATACCACCTTTGGTCCTGGTTCTTTTACATATTTGTGCAGATCAATATTCCTTCACGCCAGTCATGCTTCTTGAACATCCACTATCAAGATGCCAAACAGGATCTCTGGCATGTCTCTGCACAAATGTAAACTGAGTTAGTTTTTCTTGTGAACCCACTTTCTGGTGGGTTTGGCTTTAATGGCCTTTTTGAACTGAGAGATTGATCCATGATCAGTGGTGGTGTGAATGTTGCTTCCACAGATTTTGCATCTGGGAGAAGAGGTAGTTTGTTGGGTTGGCTTGGTGATGCCTCTTCTGGACTGAATGACTTGTTCATGTCCTGAACTGTCATGAGTAGGATCTCCACAGATATCACAACATGGATACATCAAACAATCATCAGGGAGATGATCATTGAATCCACAGTGGATGCAAGGTGAAAAAGGTTTAGCTTTCTGCCTTGTCTGTTTAGAGCCTGAGGCATAGTCAAGAGACTGAGCATTGTGATAGGATACAACAACTGATGAGACTGTTTAAGTTAGATGATCAGAGGTTCTGTGATCACCCTTTTTACATATCATGCAAAAAAGGATTCTATAACAGTCATCAGTGGAATGTGTGGTATAATTACACAATTCACATCTCAGTTTTGGTTTAGATGTGGCCTTAGATTTGGTGGAACTTGAGGAAGCTAGTTTAATTTCCTTTTCCAAAGGTTGAGGGTTTTTCTCAGATGATTCAATCTTTTCACTCAACTTCCTAACAAGTTCAGCCAACTGATCAAATTTGGAGTCAGGGCTGTCAGTGATAGCCTCATTTGAGACTGAGGTTGTAGAGTCATCATTGGGAACTGAGACTTCAGTGAGTGGTCTTTTCAAGATAGTTCTTCCTAAACCAGCCTTCTCTCTTGGAGAGTGTTGAGTATACACCAAGGGTGTTAGCTCAGAGCTAGGTTCAGCTCCTTGAAGAACTTTTAGTGGTGGGAGTGGATTCTTTGATACAGGTTCAGACTCATTAATGGACTCTGGAGAACTAGACTCATCAGTGACACCAAGCATATTTTTGATGGCCTGACTTTCAGGTTCCAATATTTTACCAGTGTTAAAGTTTGGTAGTTTGCTATCTGGGTTGACTCTTTCAATCCAGTCACTGGGTTTTGGTGCCATTTCCTTGTTAAAGGATATGCCTGAAGACAGAAATGCCTTTTCACCATGATTCTCACTTGAGGACTCAGCGTTTTGATCTTCACCAATAATAGCTTTCTTATTGCTTGGTGTGAGACTCACTGAGTCAAAAACCCTAGGGTTTTTCTGAGTCCACTTATATATCACAACCTTTTCTTTCTTAAGTTCATCCTGAAGAGCTTGATTTTGTTTTACTAGTTCAGTGTTTTGAATTTGAAGTGTAACAGCCTCAAGCTTTGCTTGTTTTAAAACAAGTAATTCATCTCTACACTTATTTAACTCAAAAATTAACTTATTAAATTTTGAAAACAAATTTTGTCTTTGCTCTTCAATGAACTTAAGATCCACATTTAAGTAGTTTAAATAGGATTGCCAATCAGCATCATCATCCATATATAACAAAATGTCTACCTTTTTCATGGTGATGTTGACCCATTCTCCATTTCTAGCATGGCTTTTTCCAACAGCCAGCTTGTTATCATCTGAAAGTGCCATCAGTGTACTGACCCTTACTTCTTCATCAGAGGAGACTTCTTCCTCGTCCCAATCATAGGCTTCAACAACAAGTACCTTGTTTTTTCCCTGAGCAGGTTTGGAAGGTGCGGCCTGGGGTACTAAGGGAGTTGTCTCAAGGAGAGCAAGTTTAGCTTTAGCTTTTCTATACTTAGCTTCAAAGTCCTTTTGAATATTTGCATTTTGAAAATGTTAAGTGGACTAAAGCATTTTTGGTTGAAACTTGCTATTTCCTGAAGAAGAACTACTACCAGAAGGTTTGTATGAAGGGTCTGAGGTTGTTTTTGAAAAACAGTCTTTAGCAAAGTGACCCCTTTTGCCACAGTTGAAACATTTAGTGGATTCATTTGCCTTAGCTTTTTGAAAATTTGACTTGTTTATTTTAATAAAACATTTTGAGTTTGCTAAAAGAGCTCTTTCTTGAAATTCAACTTGAAGATCATTGAGATACTCTTCACTGGTTCTCACATCAACCTCATCATCAGAATCATCTTGAAAATCCTTCACAACACCATTAGAGTAGAAGGCAGTGGATATGGGTGAAATAGTCAAGGCCTTTTTGGTTTCTTGAGCCTTTTCAGGGTATCGCCTTGCGATTAGGTTGTCTTCATAGATAAACTTCCCATAAATTTGAGGGAGCTCAAGATTCTGAATGTGATTAGCATTCCTAAGACCCTGAGAGAAGTTTAACCACTTCTCAGGGAGACTGTTGATAAAGCCAATGTTAATTTCATGCTTAGACAGTACTACACCATCATTTGAGAGCTCATTGAGCAAGGTTTTGTATCAGGTATAGGTCTGAGAGAGGATTTCAGATTCTTTGGCCCTGAAAGTGTTATACTCAAGTTTCAGGTAAATGATACTGTTTTCCTTGGTATCTGAGGGACCTTCAAAGCTATGAACCAAGTCAAGCCAGGTTTGTTTGGCTGTAGGACAGTTAATGACTAATTCCATTTTATCGTCAGGGAGACACGATATAATGATGTTTTTCAGGCGTTGGTCCTGATTGACCACCCTCCTCTCATCAGAAGTCAATTGTGCTTCAGGTTTGGGCAAACCTTGAGCAATCTTAGGGACAAAGGGACCTTCATTGATGCATGTAATGTAGTATGGTTCCATACCAGACAAGTAGCAAAGCATACGCTTTTTCCACTTGCTAAATTTACCGGCTTCTAGTTTAGGAGCTACAGCTGAATAGCCACCTCCCTTTTTATCAACTAGCTGGGGTACATCGCTATAAGCCATGGTGGGATCTTGATTTTAAAAACTTTGAGCACTCTTTTGTTTGAAAAAAGGTTTTGAGAAGTTTTACAAATCAGAGGCTCTGATACCACTTGTTGGACCCTTATACTTGGTTATGGTTAACTATAAAGTTAATCTAACCAAGTTCCATGATGTAGCGAAGTATTGATTAATTATCAAAAGTAAATAAACGTAAAAGATAAGACACAAATTTTTTCAACGTTTAATTCTTTATTAGAAATTAATCAAAAGAATTATACCCAAGTGTTTGCGGAACAACACTTGGGATTGAAATGACAAGTATGGTATACTCCTCACTAAACCCAAACTAAGTTTGAGTGACAACTAAGATCCAGCTGAGCTATCTCAGGGATTGTGTTGTTCTTTGGAGAGAGTAAAGATTTGCTTTGTGAATGTCTAAGCATTAAGTGCACAAACGTAATCTTTACCTCTCCCACTTATTCTCTATTTATACACAAGTAGATTCTAACACATACCTAATAGACAAAGACTACAAGACAAATTACATCAGCCTATATTGGACAAAATACATACGTATTTTGTCCATGTTCAAATGACTATAAGTTGTAAAGCACAGGGATGCTTTCTGGTCTTCAGTGTTAACACATGTCTTGGTATTATACTCATTCAGGGAAAGTTGACCTTTACATGATAAGGACCTTCCCTTATCCATTCAAACTTATCCCGCCTAATCCCGCCTTTACTTCAGTCTTCTTATCTTCAGTCTTTGTTCACTCAGTGTTCTTAGTTGGTGAGGAGTCATGGGACTCAGTAAGTTATTGTCATCCCTCACTGAGTCCATCATCTTCTTCTTTGGCTCAGGTATCATTCACTAAGAACCGCCTCACTGAATGGTGAACCTTTCTTCATAGATTCGCCTTGAGCAACTTGAGGATGACTTACTGAACGACTATGCATTCAGTGACTTGTTTGGTGTTCTCGGTTATCAGACACTTAGGATATTTTATGTTCAAATTCTAGAGGAGTTTGGGTTTTAACAGACCCAACAGTATAGGGAGTGGTTGTACCTGTTGAAAAAGAACTCGACATCTAGCTTAGTGTCGGAAATATTGTATAGGCGACGTTAGGAGTGGTTGTACCTTTGTAAAAGAACCCAGTATTTAGCTTTGTACCAGATAAAGTGTAAGCGACGATTGTAAGGTTTTCTCTGCCGAGAAGGGAGCTTGTTGATTAGTGGAGGATACTCTCGAGTTGGATACTCGGGGCATGGAGTAGGGCAAGGAAAAAGAGTCCTTGTAGCTGAACCACGATAAACACTTGTGTTTTTGTTTGATCGTTTCTTACTTTACTCTCTTACATTACTTATTGTTTATTAGTTTTGATTGTTGGTTACACGTAAAGCTAACAAAGTAAATCAAGTTAAAAAGCGGTAAACTATTCAAACCCCCCCCCCCTTCTAGTTTTCCACACAGGGTGATCCTATTTCTCCGTATTTGTTCACTTTAGTTATGGAAGTGCTAATGCTTATGCTTAAAAGAAAAATTAGGAATGAGGGTAGGTTTAAATATCATGCCCATTGTAAGGAGTTGGAGTTGGCTAGTTTATGTTTTGCTGACGATTTGTTGTTGTTGTGTCATGGTGATTTGATTTTGGCTTCTGTGTTAAGAAGAAGTCTTGATGAGTTCACTCTAAGCTCTGGTCTATACCCTAGTGCTAGTAAGTGTAATAGTTTTTTTGGAAATGTTCCTAAAGCCGTTAAGAATGACATTAATCTGGTCATGGCTTTTGATGAAGGATCGTTGCCATTTAGGTATTTAGGGGTACCTATGATATCTAAGAGATTGACTAGTAATGATTGCTATGGGCTTATTGAGGTTTGTATGAAAAGGTTAGGAGATCGAAAGAATAAGAACTTGTCCTTTGCTGGTAGATTGCAGCTTATTGCATCTATCTTTGCATCGTTACAAATTTATTGGGCATCATTGTTTATGCTTCCCATGACTATATGTGATAAGATTGAAAAATTATGTAAGGATTTTTTATGGGCTAGAAGTGAATCAATTAAAGGTCATGCTAGTGTTTGTTGGAAAGAGATTTGTAGACCTAAGAGTCAAGGTGGGTTGGGCCTAAGATCTATGCATACTTGGAATGAAGCGTTAATGTCTAGACATTTATGGAATATTGTTAGTAATAAAGATTCTAGTTGGGTTAAGTGGGTTAGGGTTCATATGTTAAAGGGTAGAAGTATTTGGAGCATTGAATCTAATGCTAGCTCTTCTTGGTGTTGGAAGCAAATTTTACGTATAAGAGATAATATTGAAAAATTCATATCTGTGAGGTTAGGTAATGGGCAGAGTTGTAATGTTTGGTTTGACAAATGGTGTCCTAGTGGCCATCTCATTAAGATTATTAATAGAAGAGTGATTGAGCTAGTTGGGTTGAGTACAGAAACTTGTGTTGCTAATATGATTGATGATAATAGATGGTTATGGCCTGATGAGTGGGAAGGAAGATTTGATCATATTGTTAATATGCCTATTCCAAGGTTACTTAGTGATGTTAGTGATAAAGTTGTTTGGACTAATAAGAAAGGTCAGGAGGTTAAATTTTGTGTTAAAGAAGTTTGGAGTGCTATCAATGAGGATTATCCTAAGGTTATATGGTCTGATCATGTCTGGTTTAACTAGTGTATACCTAGACATGCATTTATCTTGTGGGTGGCTATTAAGGGTAGGTTAAAGACTAAGGATAGAATTGTTAAGTGGTTTTCTATTCAAGATCATGTTTGTCTTTTATGTAAATCTACTAATGAATCCCATAATCACTTATTTTTTGCTTGTCCATACTCTAGAAAGTTTTGGGAAAGGTTAAAACCTATGGCATGTTTAGATGATATTGGTAATGATTGGTCATGTGTATTACTGGTATAGTTAATAGGCCTGTTAAAAACAAAGTTTGGAGTATTATTCAGAGGCTTGTATGGGGTGTTGTTGTGTATTTTACTTGGCAAGAAAGAAATATAAGAATAAGTCAGTTTATTGAGAGGTCTACTGATTGTTTGTTTAAGATCATTGTGGAAAGTGTTAGATTAAAATTAATGGGTTTAGATATGTAGATTACTCCTGATGTGCTCAAGGCTGCTGAGATTTGGCAGATTCATGTATGTAATAAAGTTGGATTGGGGTAATGTTTGATGTTGGTTTTGTTATGGTGCTGATGTTGCTGAGTTTGTTGGGTTGATTCTGGTTGGGAGGTGTTTATGTTGCTTTTGTTATAGTGTTGAAGTTGTCATTTGCTGTTCTAGTTCATGTTTGGGTGATTTCATAGGTACTATGGTTTTGGTTTTATGATGATATTGTGGTGGAAGTTGCACTCTTTTTGTCCTTTATAAGGTTTTCCCCACACTGGGTTTTACTTGGTAAATGTTTTTAAGGAGGCAATTCAGTGGTGATTAATGGTCTTATGCTGCTGGTTGCTGTTGGAATTTAGTGTTTTGAAGTGATATGCTGTTTCTGTTTGATGTAGTTTGGTTCTGATTTATTTGATTATAGTGATTGGTTATGTAATTTGTTACAAGAGCATTGTCTCCTGTGTAGTCTGTCGTATGGTGATGTTTCAATGGGTATTGATTGACTTCAATACTTTATTTGATGTATTCAGAGTATGCTAGGTTGTGCAGTTTGGGGTTGCTTCCTCTTGTAATAATTCATTGTTATTCTGTTTTTTGCATTGGAGCTTGGGGATTGTCCAATGCCATATAGATATTGCCTTTGTGTTGAGATAGGGATGTGTCCTATCTTAGTTTTGTACACATTGGTTCTTTTTCATTTGTATTTTGCCTTTTATGGCTCATTTCTTAATAATATTTACCTTTAAGAAGAAAAAAAAATGAAATGGAACCTCTATACGGTTTGTACTTTGTAACATTAAAATACATGCAAAGCAATTAAAGTGACTTTTAATAGGATGTTAGCAAGGCTTAAATGAGCAATTAAAAGAGAAGTGCCAAATGCCTAAAATACCCTTATTAATAAAATTACATATGTTACACTTTTAACCCTTTTTATCTTTTTTACCACAATAAACTTTTCATTTGATCCAAACTCTATAAACTAGAACCAATAATATGTGCGTTATAACTAAAAGCCTTAACTACTTTCGAAGCACCAGTACTCCAGTTGTAACACCCCAACCCGATAAGGGTAGAAGTATTACATTACAGTGACATATCAGAACAAACACAAGCATATGATTTATACATACAACGAAATTCAGGGTTACAAATGAAAATCTGAAACTACAAGGTTACAAAACAATAAAAACTATGTCTAATAAAGTGAAACTTCATCTAATCGTCTCTAGTCCAAAGCATAGTCTTCTAATTCCAGTCACACTCTCTTCCCATAACCCAGCTTCCTACTAAAACCTGCCGCAGGAAAAGGAAATGCGGCTGAGCTTAAAAAGCCCAGTGAACAGATACATATACAAAGCAATGATAATGAAACAGAACTAAAATATAGTGCATTGGGGAAATAGAATAAGGAATAGATAAAAGAGTAATAGAATAGCAAGAAGAAAGGATAGTCATCTACCACGAGCCCAGAAACATATCATATCATATAAGCCGTCAATACCATAATTCTTCATAATCATATAGAGGGGAGTCCTCTCAGATAATCAGATAATATGAGGGGTGTCCTCATTCTTCAAATGGGTGGAGTAGCGAACTCCCAGAAATTGTGAAAGGCATGTATAGCACACAGTACCAATCACCTCAAAGTCAACTCAAAGTCATAGTTAAATCCATTAAGCATACATGTCTAGGATTGCAACCCATACGCCCCTTACTCAAAGTCAATCTCAAAGTCATATACTCAAAGTCATAATTGCCATAATAGTAATCATAAAAAGGGACGGCGTGAGAAATCACTCACCCACACATGAGTCATGCCAGTGGTGCATCACAGACATGCCTATGGTACCTCCATAGGTAGGGAAAACAGAAATGGCTCGGGTATCAAACTAAGAGTCAGGTCTCAAAGTCATGCAAAAGGTCATATAGCAAAGGTTTATCTCAAAGTCATCTCAAAATCATATCAGAAATAGTATTCAAGGTCCATTCAGAGTTTATCAGGTCAAGGTTCATATTCAAAAATCAATTCATGGTTCAGTTCAAAAGTCCGTTTCAAAAGTTTCTATTAAAAGTCCAATTTAAATAATCTTTTAAAACAGTTTTCATAAAAATGGTCTTTCAAAATATAGGGTTCATGAAAGTTAAATAACCTTTCTTTTAAAAAGAATTTTAGCATCATTTATAAACATCTTTTCAAATCGGTTCTTCTCAAAACATTTCCATGGCATAATTAAAAGGTTTTCATAGCATGGTTTCATAACGGATGTCATATCAAGTGGGATCAACAGAGAAAGTTCAAGTAAAGGGGATCATAGCAATGGCATCAATTCGGGAACTAACGGATCAGAATATGAAAGAGATCATGAGAAACCTTTTGAGAAAGGTCAGAATATCTGTACCTTAAACCGCAAGTGCACACATGACAGAAACATAAAGGTCGAAAGCAAAATTCCTTCTTCAGTGAATCTACACGAATTAATGGTTGTCTTGTTATTAATAACTTATTCAATTCAGATTTCTCATTTTAGTCGGCTTTCCAGTTTTAGTAACTTTCCATTTAAAGTGACTTTCCACTTTTAGCAGGTTTCCATAAATAGTAAGTTTCCACTTTTAGAAAATTTCCATAATTAGAAAGTTGAATCATTATTAATGGAATCAAAGTATCTTTTAACATATTTACACATTTGGTCCTTAGGGTTTCACAACTTTACACTTTATACCCTTACATTCCAAAATTACACTTTAAACCTTTTAGTCTTCATAGTTACACATTAAACCCTTAACTTATCCATTTTACACCATGATCACTTATTTTATCATATAATACGAATGGATACTCAAGTATTCATAATTTACACTTTAAGTCCTTCAAGTTATCAAAGTTACATATTTAACCCTTTAATTTACAATTTCAACTTTTAATTATCAATAATTACATATTAAGCCATTTAATTACCAATTTAACACAAAACCCCTTGAATATATTTTATTATTCAAAATCACCTTAAGTTTCCAGAATTTACATGTTTAGTCCCTCCATTTTAATTATTTCCAAAATCGAAACCCTAATTAGTTTTAAATTCATTTTAACCCTTTAAAATATAAAAATTACATATGGTACCCTTAGGTTACATTTTATTCGAATAGTACACAGCCCACAATAAGTTCTAAAAATAACCCTTAAGTTTTAGAAGTTACAAAACTCACGAAAAACATTTTAGCCAAATCGTATAAACCAAAAATATAGGTTTTAGAAACCCTAATCCTTCTAATCAATTTCCAATCATTAACTCATCAGTACATATCATTAATTATCACCTTTTCCAGCCCTAAACCAAAACCCTAGGCTCTCGACTTTATTTTCTTTCTTCTTTTTATTTACGATTTACACGAAACCAAATAATTCGAAATACCATGATCTAAGCCAAGATAATTTTTCCAACATTTTTACAGGTTATAACAAATCATAATAAGTGTATAAAAATTTTATTAAGAATTATTCTGGATCGGAATGTATCTTTTACAATTAAACACGTTTTTAGGGATTTAATTCACAAAAGTGATGTCGAGCATGCATGGGTCGAATCCAACAATTTATTTGATGTTTATGAGGTATAAAGGGTTTGATAAAAATACCAAATCAAGGATGGAACGTGTAAAGAGGGCTGTACAAATTATAGCATACGCGTAGAGCCAAACGATCCAAAAATCACCATGACTTCACCAATGATCTTCCAACCTTGAAACTAATTTTCGTGGGTCTTATATGATGTAAGTAACATCAGAAAAATAAGAAATCATTTTTATAGAGGTCGTATGAAGCGTAACGAATTTACCTTTGTTTTAGGGCTCGACACAAAGAAAACAATGCGATGATCGTGTAAGGCTTCAACAATTCGAATGGGATTTTTCTTGGCTTCTTAGGATGATGATAACTCACAGAAAAATGCTTAGGAGTGCTGTGTGAGTCGAATGGAGGCTGTGGAAATTTTTGTGTGTGTAAATATTGGATCGGTATTAGGGTTTTGAAATAGAAAAGGTAGGGATTTGTTTTTAATATGAAGAAAACGTGTGGGGAGGGGAAAAAGACCAGGAATTTCGTGATTTATGGTTGGGAGAATATTCATGAAGATTATCTTCCATTTTTAGATAATGTATATCTCTTTGATTTCCAATAAATCAAAATAAATTCACTTATCATTTAATCAGCCAATCTAAGGGCATCTTGGTAATTTTACCACACATATAAATGTTAAATAAGATTGTTAAAATTATTTGGGATCATAACTTGTTCATTGTTAGAAGTTTGGGATTTATTTGGGTACTTAATAAGCTTTTAATTGATTTTTAAACTTGTAAGGGCATTTTGGTCATTTCACATGTTCTCAGATTTTAGGTGTTACAACTTCTTCCCCTCTAAAAAGAGAAATTTCATCCTCGAAATTTGAAGTCGCAAAGTTAGACGAAGTCGTAGTAAACCGCAACAGGTCGTCACAAACATCCTCACGTCCGGGGAGGTTCTTCCAAAAGATATTCAGACCAACTGGTTTCTCATGACTCGTAATTATTGTCAAAAACAGTTCCAGATTTCTCAGAAGGGCATATCATATTGAATTTGAATCAAAAGGATAATGTACCAAACATAACGGATGATAATCGAATTCTCCAGGAAGAGGTATAGAAATACATAGTATTTTCATCGAATTGATTAGGCGAATCAGATGAGAATACATTGAATAGTAGCAAACATGGGGTGATATAAGGTTTAACTCTTCAGCTTCTCAGATAGTCTCGACTTTTAGATAACCTTCCAAAGGTATTCTCATAAACAAACAGATCTCGTTTCCTCAAAGTCCACAATCACATATTTTACTCATGGCAGATCATAATGGACAACTTCAACGAATGCGAATCGTATACGGACAGAAAGCATATCGTTAGATATCGTTAACGGCAGAAATTTCATAATGGGACCTAAGATCCTTATCAGAAGTTGCAAAGATCAGCAAAACACGTGTCGAGAGTCCAAACGTATCGAATCGTATAACAAGGACAGCATATCAAACGTATAGGTAGAATGAACCTAAAGTCTCACTAAACTCAGATGATCTTGATCAGATGCCAGAATTCTAAAGCTTCTAAGGCACTTCTTAAAATATCATATGCCCACCATAAGTGCACGTTATATGATGTAAGTATTATCACGTTGGCCAGGCGTCATAATACTGGCATCATATACATATGCCCTCATGATGATCATACTTTATCTCAAGTCGTGAACACCCAAACTTATTTAAATCCACCTAGTCCACCTATAGTCTCAGAGGTCACCAAAATCAAATAACATAACTAAGAGAACGAAATTACTCGAAGAGTAACGGAGATCCGAGAATGTCATTCAAAATTAAGGTACGTCATCAGTAACGTCAATTCTTTACAGCATCATCTCGTCTAAACACAATGTCCGCTTTCAAATCCGTCCACTCATTTACAAATTTCAAAATTTCTTCTAAGTTGGAGTAGTCTGTTTATTCTTGTCCGTCTTACCTCATGATTATAAAATTCGAGTCTGGTTCCTCAAGCCTTCAGCAACTCTTCTTGGTACTGTGGCGTCGTAGCGGCAGTCTCTGACACGATCACTGTGCATCCCTCCATCCGCAGGTCTGCTTCTGCTCTCAATTCATCTTAGTACAACTAAAATGAATAGAGAAACAAGACTGCGTTTCTTCGACAGGTCTTCTAACATAGCTCCAGGTTTTAAGGTACATGATGTTGTTGTCGACTCCAGGTTGTGTGTTGAATGGTTCGTCTTCTTTTGGTCTGGTTGTCTTGGTGCCCAAACTGAAATCTTCACGTGTTGCGTGATGCCTGATTGAGCACTATCCTAGTTCCTCACTTCTTCTTGTATGCTTCTTCCATGGTAATGCTTGTCGCAGCCATCTTCTACTACTCTTCCACCAGGTTTCTAACTCCGATAACGGTCTTCAATCTCACCAATAATCTCTATGTTCTTCTTTCGTTTTAGAACACAACACAGTGTCATACTATGACAATTTGTCCAAAACACGCGAAAACATGATTATTCTAGCCAACACCATTGGCATCATTCAAACTCATAAATGTGATAACGAGTGCAAAGGCAGCTTCAGAAATCATCTCAGGGAATTTTCACATCGCCTTCTTTCTTCTTCAAGAACTGATATACTTCACAAAGGTTACTCTCGGTTAGTTAACCCCCTTCTTAGAAGTTCTTGTGGTTGCACCTTCAGTCCTTCAAATCTAAAATGATGCAATCAAATGCGGGTTCAAAGGAAAAAAAAAATTAATCATTGATACGCGGAAACAGATAATGATTAGTGATAGTGGTACGTTTAAGTTCACGATAGTCGATACGTCATCGCATACTTCTCTCGTTCTTCTTCATAAACAAACAAGAGTATCCAAAGAGAATCACAAAGGGTTAACAAAAATCATATTCCATCAGCTCCTTCAATCTCTCAACTTCTATGGCACCATGGTTTCTTCAACCGGGATCAGTTCACTGCCCACTCTACTTCTTAAGCAGGAAGGAGTACCAAAAGGTTCATCAGAGCATACCGGAAGATCTTCGTACAACAAAATATTTCCCAATAGCCGAACTTTCTAAGGGTTGATAATAATGGTTTTCAGGACAACTTGGTAATCACATGAGTTTGGGGTAGGTGTTTCCATAGTGACAGAAATTTTAGCAGATGTAGAGAGTCATCATAATGGAGTAGGGTGAAGCAGATTTTTAAGGTCACATTTCAGATATGGTAGTCTATGGTATCTTCACGAATAGCCATTTAGTCCAAAAGACCGTACAATCAGACATCTCAAAGTCAAAGGATTCATAGAGTGAATACAGTCGTCAAATCATACAGATAGTTCATATATCAGAGTCAAGTACATGGTTCAACAAAAATGTTGGGATGGATAAACGAACAGTTCAATGTGTGGGAATTTCGTTTAGCTTCTTAGCATAAGTAGCAGGTAGGATGTGTATCATTGGTAATACGAATATCGTATAATCGTCAATTGTGAGAGGTACAGAATCTCAGTTATCAGCATCATCATGCTTAGTTAACAAATCCATATAGAGATAGTATTTACATCATACCCTTCCAAAGGAAACGGTTGGCAGAACAAGGTTCATCATTCAAAGAGAGGAAACAAAACTTCTCATATTCGTGGTTCATAATTACCAAAATTCTCATAGGAGTAATAATGGATCATATAGAGTTAAGTAGTATCGGATGATACATTCATACCCAGCATAAGTAATGAATTTACAGAATGTGTCGAACACATTGTGGTTGAATGACCTACGATGTGGTCGAAAAGGTGTCAAACAGCTTATCAAACAAATCAGAGGCAGAGATCAAAATCTGAAGGTGAAACTTAAATGTGTAAGGTATCCAGGTAGCCTTCCGAGGTATTCCAAACTTACTTGGTTACTAAGCTTAAGTTGCAAAACTTCTAACTTCTGAAACAAAGGTCTTTATAAGGCTTATCTAAGAGCAAAGGCACGATCAGAGTGATACGGAAGCAAATGATACTTACATAAATGTCTTAGTCTACCCATTCCTCACTGGTAATAACTTAGGTTCCTATGGGGAATCCTAATGTAAAGTTTCAAAGGTTGTCTTATGAGCGCCTACAGTGGAAACTTAGGGGTCCAAACTTCACAGGTCAAGGGTAAATGTATTACGAATCGCAGCCTGGTCTCTGATACCATAATTGTAACACCCCAACCCGATAAGGGTAGAAGTATTACATTACAGTGACATATCAGAACAAACACAAGCATATGATTTATACATACAACGAAATTCAGGGTTACAAATGAAAATCTGAAACTACAAGGTTACAAAACAATAAAAACTATGTCTAATAAAGTGAAACTTCATCTAATCGTCTCTAGTCCAAAGCATAGTCTTCTAATTCCAGTCACACTCTCTTCCCATAACCCAGCTTCCTACTAAAACCTGCCGCAGGAAAAGGAAATGCGGCTGAGCTTAAAAAGCCCAGTGAACAGATACATATACAAAGCAATGATAATGAAACAGAACTGAAATATAGTGCATTGGGGAAATAGAATAAGGAATAGATAAAAGAGTAATAGAATAGCAAGAAGAAAGGATAGTCATCTACCACGAGCCCAGAAACATATCATATCATATAAGCCGTCAATACCATAATTCTTCATAAGCATATAGAGGGGAGTCCTCTCAGATAATCAGATAATATGAGGGGTGTCCTCATTCTTCAAATGGGTGGAGTAGCGAACTCCCAGAAATTGTGAAAGGCATGTATAGCACACAGTACCAATCACCTCAAAGTCAACTCAAAGTCATAGTTAAATCCATTAAGCATACATGTCTAGGATTGCAACCCATACGCCCCTTACTCAAAGTCAATCTCAAAGTCATATACTCAAAGTCATAATTGCCATAATAGTAATCATAAAAAGGGACGGCGTGAGAAATCACTCACCCACACATGAGTCATGCCAGTGGTGCATCACAGACATGCCTATGGTACCTCCATAGGTAGGGAAAACAGAAATGGCTCGGGTATCAAACTAAGAGTCAGGTCTCAAAGTCATGCAAAAGGTCATGTAGCAAAGGTTTATCTCAAAGTCATCTCAAAATCATATCAGAAATAGTATTCAAGGTCCATTCAGAGTTTATCAGGTCAAGGTTCATATTCAAAAATCAATTCATGGTTCAGTTCAAAAGTCCGTTTCAAAAGTTTCTATTAAAAGTCCAATTTAAATAATCTTTTAAAACAGTTTTCATAAAAATGGTCTTTCAAAATATAGGGTTCATGAAAGTTAAATAACCTTTCTTTTAAAAAGAATTTTAGCATCATTTATAAACATCTTTTCAAATCGGTTCTTCTCAAAACATTTCCATGGCATAATTAAAAGGTTTTCATAGCATGGTTTCATAACGGAGGTCATATCAAGTGGGATCAACAGAGAAAGTTCAAGTAAAGGGGATCATAGCAATGGCATCAATTCGGGAACTAACGGATCAGAATATGAAAGAGATCATGAGAAACCTTTTGAGAAAGGTCAGAATATCTGTACCTTAAACCGCAAGTGCACACATGACAGAAACATAAAGGTCGAAAGCAAAATTCCTTCTTCAGCGAATCTACACGAATTAATGGTCGGCTTGTTATTAATAACTTATTCAATTCAGATTTCTCATTTTAGTCGGCTTTCCAGTTTTAGTAACTTTCCATTTAAAGTGACTTTCCACTTTTAGCAGGTTTCCATAAATAGTAAGTTTCCACTTTTAGAAAATTTCCATAATTAGAAAGTTGAATCATTATTAATGGAATCAAAGTATCTTTTAACATATTTACACATTTGGTCCTTAGGGTTTCACAACTTTACACTTTATACCCTTACATTCCAAAATTACACTTTAAACCTTTTAGTCTTCATAGTTACACATTAAACCCTTAACTTATCCATTTTACACCATGATCACTTATTTTATCATATAATACGAATGGATACTCAAGTATTCATAATTTACACTTTAAGTCCTTCAAGTTATCAAAGTTACATATTTAACCCTTTAATTTACAATTTCAACTTTTAATTATCAATAATTACATATTAAGCCATTTAATTACCAATTTAACACAAAACCCCTTGAATATATTTTATTATTCAAAATCACCTTAAGTTTCCAGAATTTACATGTTTAGTCCCTCCATTTTAATTATTTCCAAAATCGAAACCCTAATTAGTTTTAAATTCATTTTAACCCTTTAAAATATAAAAATTACATATGGTACCCTTAGGTTACATTTTATTCGAATAGTACACAGCCCACAATAAGTTCTAAAAATAACCCTTAAGTTTTAGAAGTTACAAAACTCACGAAAAACATTTTAGCCAAATCGTATAAACCAAAAATATAGGTTTTAGAAACCCTAATACTTCTAATCAATTTCCAATCATTAACTCATCAGTACATATCATTAATTATCACCTTTTCCAGCCCTAAACCAAAACCCTAGGCTCTCGACTTTATTTTCTTTCTTCTTTTTATTTACGATTTACACGAAACCAAATAATTCGAAATACCATGATCTAAGCCAAGATAATTTTTACAACATTTTTACAGGTTATAACACATCATAATAAGTGTATAAAAATTTTATTAAGAATTATTCTGGATCGGAATGTATCTTTTACAATTAAACACGTTTTTAGGGTTTTAATTCACAAAAGTGATGTCGAGCATGCATGGGTCGAATCCAACAATTTATTTGATGTTTATGAGGTATAAAGGGTTTGAGAAAAATACCAAATCAAGGATGGAACGTGTAAAGAGGGCTGTACAAATTATAGCATACGCGTAGAGCCAAACGATCCAAAAATCACCATGACTTCACCAATGATCTTCCAACCTTGAAACTAATTTTCGTGGGTCTTATATGATGTAAGTAACATCAGAAAAATAAGAAATCATTTTTATAGAGGTCGTATGAAGCGTAATGAATTTACCTTTGTTTTAGGGCTCGACACAAAGAAAACAATGCGACGATCGTGTAAGGCTTCAACAATTCGAATGGGATTTTTCTTGGCTTCTTAGGATGATGATAACTCACAGAAAAATGCTTAGGAGTGCTGTGTGAGTCGAATGGAGGCTGTGGAAATTTTTGTGTGTGTAAATATTGGATCGGTATTAGGGTTTTGAAATAGAAAAGGTAGGGATTTGTTTTTAATATGAAGAAAACGTGTGGGGAGGTGAAAAAGACCAGGAATTTCGTGATTTATGGTTGGGAGAATATTCATGAAGATTATCTTCCATTTTTAGATAATGTATATCTCTTTGATTTCCAATAAATCAAAATAAATTCACTTATCATTTAATCAGCCAATCTAAGGGCATTTTGGTAATTTTACCACACATATAAATGTTAAATAAGATTGTTAAAATTATTTGGGATCATAACTTGTTCATTGTTAGAAGTTTGGGATTTATTTGGGTACTTAATAAGCTTTTAATTGATTTTTAAACTTGTAAGGGCATTTTGGTCATTTCACATGTTCTCAGATTTTAGGTGTTACACCAGTAGCCATTCATATATAAGCCTTAACCACTAATTACCAGTAGACATTCATACATGAGTACATGACTAAAAGTCTAATGAAGCCATTTCATATATAAGAACCTTTCAAAGTACCAATTGTAATAGCCATTTACACTTGACATTGACACCAGTACAACAGTAAACAAATTAAATATTATTTTCGCGTTTTATCGGGTTGACCCGATAACCCGATAATATTAATTATCTAACCCTAACTCGACCCGATAACACTGACGGGTTATCGGGTTCGGGTCAAATAACCCGAAAAGATTTTAAAACCTGATTTAACCCGATCCGATAAGCCTTATCCGATTTGGGTTCGGGTCAGGTCAACTGGTGAGTACATAACTAAAAACATCCATAAGTTAAGGGTAAATTTTGCAACATACGTCAAACGTAAAGTACTAAAACAAAATAAGTTAGTAATTATCATTTTGTATGCTATTTTTGAGGGGGAGAAAATGAAAAAGTGATTAAAATATAAGTAGCCAAAAGGCTAAAAGTAGTATCATGTGCGAGCTAGACTTGTAACACCCCCAATTCATGGATGCAGCGGAATTCGAACTGGGTGTTACTTGACGGCACAATAGTCACAATAATAGAAAACGAACTCCAATTGAGTCGTTTTAAAGGATTTATCATTCAAATTATATAAATATCAGAGATTACAAAATGAGGTCCCAAATGGTTCCATGTTTACAATGTATAATAAATGAGTTTTTGAATGATAATAAAATTTATAGCCCTCTTGAGTATCCGTGTCCTTCCGTGCCATCCTTGATCGTCATGAACCTGAAATACATGCTTGAGAGGTCAACACAAAGGTTGAGTGATATTCATAGAGTTTGTCAAATCGTTTGAACACAATATGTTGGTAGTGTGAGTTATAGGCTCACACCAATGTTTGGAAAACAAAACAGGTAGGCTACGTTATTATATGCCCGGAACATGTATTATACACTAAGCTTATGACACCATAACGTTAACGTGTACCAATATCGATCGGCAGATTTATCCCGGTAGGTACTTTGCTAACATACCTAACTCTCAAATATTAATGCATTTGTTTGAACTTAGTCAATACAAATAGGATTCGTCAATCCCAATAGGCCTATTATTAATATTCGCGCTCACTATTTCTAGTGATTAAATGGTTCATAATAAGGGATCTCGGTTTAGCAAGGTTGGTACTTAGTGATAATAAAACAATCAGGTAAGCATACAATTTAAAAACATTGTGCTCGGTTATAAATAGCATGTATTCCTCCAAGGGTTTGTAAAACATTGAAGTAATGTAAAGTGGGGCTATGAACTCACCTTGAGTTGGATGATGTATAATGAGAATGATGGATATGCCGTAAGAACTTCTACGAGCAACCTAGAATAATTGTTGTAACTTAGGTTTGGAATAATGTCTAAGGAAACATAAACATGCCAATATATATATCTTGCATTTAGTCCATGATGTGGTATGATGTATAGTGTAAGTCTTTGAAAGAAATGATTCATGAAACATGTATGTTTTGATATATCGTTTACTACCGTTCGGGCCGACATAATTCAGAAGTCATGTTAGTAAGCGTTCGAGGAGCCAGGACACTTTAACTCGTAAATCCACAACTCAACTCGACGGCTTACATAATGAACTCCTCACATGAGGCTCCCTACTATTGTAGTAGTTGATGAAATATATAGATATAAGTTTTGATCCGAAAAGGTTACATGTCCGATATTTGAATAAACTTAGGAAAGTTTATTTGTACATGAAGATTGTTATTAGGGGTAGTTTCATAAGTCTTGAATGACCATTTTCTCTTTGTAATATCTCATGGTTCCTTTAGATGAAGTAGATCCAAATTGTATGTTCAAGTTATCGCCAACTTCTCTAGTTCATGTGTTTGCCTTGGTAAGCTTGTATGGTCATTTCGTCATGGCCTAGCCATGACCTTTGGTCATTGTTCCATGGTCTTGAGACTCAACCTTGGCTCTAGCCATGGTTGTGTCTTGATTCTAGGTCATAAGACCCCTTTGGTCTTCATAAACCATAACTTATATGTAATGACTTTGGTGTAAAAATGGGCTGTTAAGATTTTGAAGAATTTATCACTCAAAAAGCGTTTTCAGGGCTCGAGCTTCTTTATGCCTGAACGAAAACGTCGTTCCGGACAACTTTCGTGTTTTAACTTTTTGATGAATCGGACCAGAAGTGGGACTTTCAAAACCCAAATTTGATCAGAATGGTATTTGGCAGTTTTGCCGGAAATCTTTGGTAACTTCAAATGGGCGTAACTTTTGACTCGTATACTCGTTTTGGGTGGTTCAAATTGCTATGGTTTCCTTGTTAAGTCCTCTACTTTAATATGTAATGATCCAACATCATATTTTTACCATTTTAATCAGGTCTTACCAAGAAAGTCACTAGTTTACTTGTTTTAGTAACTTGTTGTAACAATCAATAACAATAACTTGTTTTGCTCACTTTTATACATCATGGACATAACTACAAGACATAATATAGCACAAATAATATGTAAATAACATGAACATGATTATTTAACAAGAATCAAGTTACAAGACATAATATAGCACAAATAATATGTAAATAACATGAACATGATTATTTAACAAGAATCAAGTTAGGGTTTGGCTCACAACTTTTGGCTTTCAAAGATGAAAGGAAGTTAACATGTAAGGATAGGACTTTGATAGACTTGCTTCAACCCTTTTTCACCTCATGCAATCTTTCTACCCTTGGTATTCTTGAAAGAGATGTAATGAAAGTTGAGGTGAATTGAGTGGATTTAAACTCAAGAGAAATCACCAAAGTTCATGAGGTTATGGAAGTGTTTTGATAACCTAAGATCAACTAGGGTTTCCACCTTGAAGAAGCACTTGAATCTTGCTAGAAATTAGAAGGAAATGAGCAAAGGATGGAATGGTTATGGGGTTTGGGGATGCACGGCACAAGAAGGGGGGGAGAGGGCTTATATAGGGTCTTAAGGAGGTTACTTCCTTTGACTTGTCAACACTTGTTCACCAAGTTCTACACATGTACTCATCTAAGGCCTCCTAGCATGAGATTGAGCCACCTAGTGTGAATCCCCCCTCCTAGAGGCGGTTCATGAGCTTGGAGAGCAAGGGTGTGGACTTTTCTTGGTATTATCCAAGATACTTGGTTAGTTTTGACTCCGGGAAATGCCAATCGTAAATGATTAAGCCTCAAAACGTAAAACCGGGTGTCGTAAAATTATGAAACTTTAAAGTATTGTTAGACATGTCCATATGTCCCATAATAAAATATAAAATGAGTGGTAGGTTCCATTTGGGTGGTAAACCCTGCTAAAAACTGGAAACACGGGTCTAAAACGCGTAATACGTAAAACGTACGAATATTGCGTAAAATTGAGAAAAGTAAAATGTTACTTTTCTGATGTGATAAAAATGATTTAAAATGACTTATAATGTCTAGACTGGGCTCAGTCTAGTGTCGGTTGGTATTAAATGTCTTTTAGACATCAAACCGTAAGCCTAAAAATCACGAATTGACTTATAACATCAAGGGATGATTTTTGGTCAATGGAGGAGAGAAAGAATATGTTGACTTTTTCTAAGAAGTTGAAAACTCAAATAGTCTTAGAAACGCGTTTTGTGGTCTTACGGTTAATCGCCCATACGGTTAAGCGTGCTCATGCGAGAATAGTACAGGCTTGGGTGACCTGCTGGGAAGTCTTTGGTCATGTTTTTCTCAGTCACGATTAATTCTCAAATAAATCATGAGTGTGTCAAACATTTTTCTGATGAGGGGTCACTTAACGCGGTCGAGTTTCGTTGTACGTAGAATTTCTGAATGACGTTTTACCCTAAAACGTGTAATTCCTTAATAACTTTCACGAAAATGAGCTTATGAATGTCAAACTTTTAATTTGTCATGAAAATGATTTATCACTCGAGAATATCAAATAAAAATCAACTTTCGGGAAAGTTTCGAGAAAATGAATAGTAAAAGTGAATAGTGAAATTTTCCGGGAATGGTAATTATCCTGAAAAATGTGAATTGTTACAGTCTCTACCCCTTACGGGGAACTTCGTCCCGAAGTTCTTTGTGTGTCATATGTTGGAGTGGTGTCGATAAAGATGTGTGGTTACTTATGAGGACCAAAGTCTGGAATTACTAGTGATGTAGTTTGATTTGTCTCAGAATATGGTGTGTCAATAGAGATTGATAACATGGTTGAATATCAGTAGAGATCCATATAATAGTCGAATATCAAAGAAAATTGATATAGCAGTCGATTATTAATAGAAATGGATATAGTAGTTGTACAGAAATTGATATAGTTAAATATCAAAATGGAAATTGATATAGTTGTCAAGTATCAATAGCAATTGATATAAGAATCGAATCATGGAATAAGCGTTGAACATGTGGTTGGACCAAGTCCTGTTTGAATTGTACGGCTGCCCATGCATATGGCTACATGGCTTTGCAATGAGTTCGGTATGACTGCCCATGCATATGGTTACATGGCCCCGTAATGAGTTTGGTACGACTGCACATGCATATGGTTACATGGCCTCGCAATGAGTTTGTTACGACTGCACATGCATATGGGTACATGGCCTCGTAATGAGTTTGTTTGTTATTGCACTATCATTATGAAAACCAAAATGTAAATCTCGTACTTATGGAAATTGGGATAGTTGTTGCAATCATAGTCTAGTAGGTAATCTGTTGTTGTATCTAGTGTTTATTGACTTCATACTTATGTTATTTCGGATATAAATAAGCCCACTTGTTTATAATTCTTTATTTACATAGAGAGGCATCCCAAACAATGTAACTAAAGGAATATAAACGTATGGTTCGATGATTTATAATTTCTTTATTTAAATGAAAAGGCATCCCAATCCATTCAAATAAGGACATTATAAATCATCCTACTCAAGAATTCCCGACACAACATTCATACTTAGCCGGTGAGTTACAAGGTAGTGTATTACGAGATGACACTGGTGTTCCAAAAGTACAAGATGAATATTCAATCTTGTAAAGCTGATGAGGGTACTTGTGGTGTAACTAAGGATGATTTGAGCTTTAAAAGTGCATCAAGATCTGTTAATGAGCTTGTGTTTGTAACGGTTGTGAAGATAATGTTGTGATATGTTGATGAACAAAAGTGTGTATGCTTAACATTAATACTCTTAGGTATAGATGTTGAGTTTGCTTTAAAAATCTTAAGAGATTTTAAAAGTTTATGATGGAATGGTATCCTTAGGATAGTACTTCTACAGGATGAAGAGAATAATTGATAACTATCCCAGATAGTAGTTCGGATTATCTCATAAATGAAAACTTTCAAGAATGAAGTTTAGGTAGTACAAATAAAGTGTTAAGATTTCGCTGAGTGGTAAGGCACTATCGTGTCTCTAGATTGTTTTAATGTATTCTGGTGGTTTATCGTGTTCATGTAGGAAATCAATCTAAACATAACCCTAGTACAACTACTCTCAGTATTTCAAAATTCTAAGTCGAATATAGTTAGTCAGACTATATTCCACTGTCCCTAGGTTAAATATAGGTGACTAGTCTATATTTAGCCAAGGTTCGATAAAATTTTCAAATACCTAAACTAGGTATACTTTTGATATGTCCGTTGCTTTCGGGAAACTGTTCACTAAACAAAGGCGATGTCAAACCCTTCCAGTTGCAAGTCCCGTCCATACAAGACTTGTAACGTATGTTTTCATATTCCATTGCATAGAAGGTAGTAAGGGTAGATACGTATGGAAAGGAAGTTTTAAGTAGTTCTAAAATAGAACATACTTGGCCAGGATCACGAACTTTTAATAATGAAGGTTTCAGAAGAAAACTTTGATAAATGTAAAGCTGAACTTCAGCTTTTGTAGGTGATGGATTTGTTTGTCCTTTAGAAATCTCATATTTCTTGTTTTGAAATCGATAGATTGTGACGGGTTTTTTTTTATCATAAGAAATGATATTGATGATGCGATGGAATAATTCTAGAGACCATTTGCACAAAACACAATGTCTCGGAAGTAGGTTAGACCATTGTGCAATTCACAATGTCTGGGAAGTAGGTTAGGCCATTGTGTGACTCAAAACATTTGAAAAATTATTAAGACCATTGTATCATATAATGTCTTGGAGAATGAATGAGACCATTGTATCTCACAATGTCTTGGAAATGAATGAGACCATTGTATCTCACAATGTCTTGGAAAATGAATGAGACCATTGTATCATATAATGTCTTGGAAAATGAATGAGACCATTGTATCTCACAATGTCTTGGAAATGAATGAGACCATTGTATCTCACAATGTCTTGGAAAATGAATGAGACCATTGTATCTCACAATGTCTTGGAAATGAATGAGACCATTGTATCTCACAATGTCTTGGAAAATGAATGAGACCATTGTATCTCACAATGTCTTGGAAAATGAATGAGACCATTGTATCTCACAATGTCTTGGAAATGAATGAGACCATTGTATCTCACAATGTCTTGGAAAATGAATGAGACCATTGTATCTCACAATGTCTTGAAAATGAATGAGACCATTGTATCTCACAATGTCTTGGAAATGAATGTTGGAGTAGAAACATGATTGGGAGAGTGTGGCTGTGCCGAAATGCCTTAGAATAGGCATACACAGATATGTTTAGTCCATTGTTTAGATAAATGATTGAAAATAAATCGAGTTTATATATCAATATACTAATATGTTCATGTAGCATAAAATGCCCAGTGTGTATATATCAATATACTTATATGTGTTCATGTAGCATAAAATGCCTAGTGTGTATATATCAATATACTTATATGTGTTCATGTAGCATAAAATGCCTAGTGTGTATATATCAATATACTTATATGTGTTCATGTAGCATAAAATGCTTAGTGTGTATATATCAATATACTAATATGTTTGTGTAGCATAACATGCTTACTAAGTCCATAATCGTCTGGAGGATGGAAGACACGGAGAGCGGAAGGCTATAAAAATGGTTTTGCTTGTAGTTGTAGTTATAGTTTAGGTCTCAATTAGACCCGTTTCTCTATAACCATGGCTCTGGTACCAATCTGTAACACCCCCAATTCATGGATGCAGCGGAATTCGAACTAGGTGTTACTTGACGGCACAATAGTCACAATAATAGAAAACGAACTCCAATTGAGTCGTTTTAAAGGATTTATCATTCAAATTATATAAATATCAGAGATTACAAAATGAGGTCCCAAATGGTTCCATGTTTACAATGTATAATAAATGAGTTTTTGAATGATAATAAAATTTATAGCCCTCTTGAGTATCCGTGTCCTTCCGTGCCATCCTTGATCGTCATGAACTTGAAATACATGCTTGAGAGGTCAACACAAAGGTTGAGTGATATTCATAGAGTTTGTCAAATCGTTTGAACACAATATGTTGGTAGTGTGAGTTATAGGCTCACACCAATGTTTGGAAAACAAAACAGGTAGGCTACGTTATTATATGCCGGAACATGTATTATACACTAAGCTTATGACACCATAACGTTAACGTGTACCAATATCGATCGGCAGATTTATCCCGGTAGGTACTTTGCTAACATACCTAAATCTCAAATATTAATGCATTTGTTTGAACTTAGTCAATACAAATAGGATTCGTCAATCCCAATAGGCCTATTATTAATATTCGCGCTCACTATTTCTAGTGATTAAATGGTTCATAATAAGGGATCTCGGTTTAGCAAGGTTGGTACTTAGTGATAATAAAACAATCAGGTAAGCATACAATTTAAAAACATTGTGCTCGGTTATAAATAGCATGTATTCCCCCAAGGGTTTGTAAAACATTGAAGTAATGTAAAGTGGGGCTATGAACTCACCTTGAGTTGGATGATGTATAATGAGAATGATGGATATGCCGTAAGAACTTCTACGAGCAACCTAGAATAATTGTTGTAACTTAGGTTTGGAATAATGTCTAAGGAAACATAAACATGCCAATATATATATCTTGCATTTAGTCCATGATGTGGTATGATGTATAGTGTAAGTCTTTGAAAGAAATGATTCATGAAACATGTATGTTTTGATATATCGTTTACTACCGTTCGGGCCGACATAATTCAGGAGTCATGTTAGTAAGCGTTCGAGGAGCCAGGACACTTTAACTCGTAAATCCACAACTCAACTCGACGGCTTACATAATGAACTCCTCACATGAGGCTCCCTACTATTGTAGTAGTTGATGAAATATATAGATATAAGTTTTGATCCGAAAAGGTTACATGTCCGATATTTGAATAAACTTAGGAAAGTTTATTTGTACATGAAGATTGTTATTAGGGGTAGTTTCATAAGTCTTGAATGACCATTTTCTCTTTGTAATATCTCATGGTTCCTTTAGATGAAGTAGATCCAAATTGTATGTTCAAGTTATCGCCAACTTCTCTAGTTCATGTGTTTGCCTTGGTAAGCTTGTATGGTCATTTCGTCATGGCCTAGCCATGACCTTTGGTCATTGTTCCATGGTCTTGAGACTCAACCTTGGCTCTAGCCATGGTTGTGTCTTGATTCTAGGTCATAAGACCCCTTTGGTCTTCATAAACCATAACTTATATGTAATGACTTTGGGGTAAAAATGGGCTGTTAAGATTTTGAAGAATTTATCACTCAAAAAGCGTTTTCAGGGCTCGAGCTTCTTTGTTCCTGAACGAAAACGTCGTTCCGGACAACTTTCGTGTTTTAACTTTTTGATGAATCGGACCAGAAGTGGGACTTTCAAAACCCAAATTTGATCAGAATGGTATTTGGCAGTTTTGCCGGAAATCTTTGGTAACTTCAAATGGGCGTAACTTTTGACTCGTATACTCGTTTTGGGTGGTTCAAATTGCTATGGTTTCCTTGTTAAGTCCTCTACTTTAATATGTAATGATCCAACATCATATTTTTACCATTTTAATCAGGTCTTACCAAGAAAGTCACTAGTTTACTTGTTTTAGTAACTTGTTGTAACAATCAATAACAATAACTTGTTTTGCTCACTTTTATACATCATGGACATAACTACAAGACATAATATAGCACAAATAATATGTAAATAACATGAACATGATTATTTAACAAGAATCAAGTTACAAGACATAATATAGCACAAATAATATGTAAATAACATGAACATGATTATTTAACAAGAATCAAGTTAGGGTTTGGCTCACAACTTTTGGCTTTCAAAGATGAAAGGAAGTTAACATGTAAGGATAGGACTTTGATAGACTTGCTTCAACCCTTTTTCACCTCATGCAATCTTTCTACCCTTGGTATTCTTGAAAGAGATGTAATGAAAGTTGAGGTGAATTGAGTGGATTTAAACTCAAGAGAAATCACCAAAGTTCATGAGGTTATGGAAGTGTTTTGATAACCTAAGATCAACTAGGGTTTCCACCTTGAAGAAGCACTTGAATCTTGCTAGAAATTAGAAGGAAATGAGCAAAGGATGGAATGGTTATGGGGTTTGGGGATGCACGGCACAAGAAGGGGGGGAGAGGGCTTATATAGGGTCTTAAGGAGGTTACTTCCTTTGACTTGTCAACACTTGTTCACCAAGTTCTACACATGTACTCATCTAAGGCCTCCTAGCATGAGATTGAGCCACCTAGTGTGAATCCCCCCTCCTAGAGGCGGTTCATGAGCTTGGAGAGCAAGGGTGTGGACTTTTCTTGGTATTATCCAAGATACTTGGTTAGTTTTGACTCCGGGAAATGCCAATCGTAAATGATTAAGCCTCAAAACGTAAAACCGGGTGTCGTAAAATTATGAAACTTTAAAGTATTGTTAGACATGTCCATATGTCCCATAATAAAATATAAAATGAGTGGTAGGTTCCATTTGGGTGGTAAACCCTGCTAAAAACTGGAAACACGGGTCTAAAACGCGTAATACGTAAAACGTACGAATATTGCGTAAAATTGAGAAAAGTAAAATGTTACTTTTCTGATGTGATAAAAATGATTTAAAATGACTTATAATGTCTAGACTGGGCTCAGTCTAGTGTCGGTTGGTATTAAATGTCTTTTAGACATCAAACCGTAAGCCTAAAAATCACGAATTGACTTATAACATCAAGGGATGATTTTTGGTCAATGGAGGAGAGAAAGAATATGTTGACTTTTTCTAAGAAGTTGAAAACTCAAATAGTCTTAGAAACGCGTTTTGTGATCCCACGGTTAATCGCCCATACGGTTAAGCGTGCTCATGCGAGAATAGTACAGGCTTGGGTGACCTGCTGGGAAGTCTTTGGTCATGTTTTTCTCAGTCACGATTAATTTTCAAATAAATCATGAGTGTGTCAAACATTTTTCTGATGAGGGGTCACTTAACGCGGTCGAGTTTCGTTGTACGTAGAATTTCTGAATGACGTTTTACCCTAAAACGTGTAATTCCTTAATAACTTTCACGAAAATGAGCTTATGAATGTCAAACTTTTAATTTGTCATGAAAATGATTTATCACTCGAGAATATCAAATAAAAATCAACTTTCGGGAAAGTTTCGAGAAAATGAATAGTAAAAGTGAATAGTGAAATTTTCCGGGAATGGTAATTATCCTGAAAAATGTGAATTGTTACAAGACTCAGAATTGACCCAAGAATTGACGAGACAATAAAAGTTAGTAATATCGAAATGTCTTATCCTCGACGGGTAATAACATCAAGTTAGTTACTAGAGCTAGTTGTCACCTAAAAGCTGACAATGGAACTCTTTAACTAACCACGTAAGCGTGTCTCGAAAAGGATTTGTCTTAGTAGAAATGTACCGTCTCGAGAAACTTTCTGTGGACTTGACCAGGCCGGGTAATAACTTCAAGCTAGTCTAGCTAGTGATGTAAGCGTGTCTCGAATCGGTCTTGTTCACTGAAAGTGGATCAATTCAAAATGATTGCTCCTCCCGCATGTGCAAATTTATTAAATACTCATGAGCACATGTGAAGGGGGAGCCCTTCAAAAAGTGTACACAAAACTCTCAAAGTGTTAACCAAAATATTTGATTATCACAAACACTTTGAGAGATTTTCAATCAACGGTTTCTTGGCTACTGTTGGAGTTATAAGGTGATTAAGTTAGGAATAACCGTCATATGATCCGCCAGAGCCGGAGGGATCTACCCAAGGACATCTCCCATAGTTAGAATTAGAAGTCCTTAGGTATGATACGAAAAAAGGAGAAAAAAGAATGAAAGGGAAATAAGGAGTTGAAGAATTAAAAAGAAAAGCAAAGAAAAGGGTGAAAAGAAATAGCCCTCCATATGTTCAACCTTAGGGCAGACACCGGGTTCAATACATATGTTACTGGTTGTTGCAAAAGACAACACCGGTATTGAAGATAAAGTCGTCATGGACCCAGTGACGCAATGCACTAAACCTTCTTAACCACTCAAGTTCTCTTAAAAGAGCTTGTTTCATTCTCACGGGGAACCAGTGTAATCTATCGACCTATCTCTTAGAGATGGTTGATATTGAAGCAGGAGACCCCTCCCTAGTCTCCGTATAGGAAACCTAAGTGTGCACTTATAGAGTCTAGAGCCTTGAGATACATCAAAGATCTCGTAGGAACACTTAGTATTTCTACAACTGGTGTTCTACATCAATGGACACCAGCTGTAAATTATCGAGTCATTCGCAGATCTTAGCAATCTGCCGAGAACGTTTATGTCACAACCCACAATTTCAGGTCATTCTTCCAAACTTCGACATTTTACTATTCACAAGTTACTATTCATCGATCACTATTCATCGTTTTACTATTCATCGTTTTTGAGGTCAATTTGACATTCCGAGACATATTCAGAAAATTTACTATTCACTTGACACTATTCATTTCCGAGAGGAAACCACTATTCACGTGCATTATTCATGTCATCGTAAATTTAGTTTACGTGTGTTCAAATTCGCGTAACCGTATTGGTTCAGGAGCGAATTCATGCATTATTATCAGGGACACTTCATACGGACTAGAAATAGTCTGCATATCATCATTAGGGCACTTGCATGCTATTCCACTCGTAGGATAACTAAATTTATACTTTTGGTATAATTAACGATTTACGTACGTTTATTTCAAATAAACACTAATACGCGAACGATAAGTGTCTAACATGTCCGACACTCCCGACTATGATCCTAATACATTTTTATACTCATTTCTATAATATAAAAACTATAATATTAATTTACCCGGTATTTTGGAAATTAACTATTACGTATCGTACGTTTAACTTAATAACGCCAGGTTTTCACCAAAATTAAACGATAATCACCCAAACTCTCCGTACTTGTACCCGACATATTTTTACAACTTTTATAACTTTATTATGACCCGAATAACTTCAACAAAATTTATTTCTAACAAACCCGGTACTCGATTAAACCTTAAACCTAAACCTAACCTAACTACACTTTATTACTAACACTAATTTTTACTAACTAACTACCCAACATCTTCCCCTTTTCCCTCCCCAAAACCGGCCAACCCCCCCCCCCCTAAAGGTCTTCCAACTTTAATAACCTCACCAAACTTATTAATTGTCCACCTAACAATTGTCTCAAGTATATATTAAACTTTTTTTTACTCTTTCATCACAAAATCACTTTTTACTTACACTTAGCAACTTTTCTCTTCATTTTCTTTGAGCTTGGTTCGATTTGGGATAAACAAGGAGCAAGGAGGAAAAATTTTACAAGATCATATCATAAACTAGTTAGTATAATCATCCTTGTTAGAGTTTTGAAATAAAAACTCAAGGATTAGTAAGCTTTTTATCATCTAAACTCTCTAAACCATCAAGTAAGTTTACAAACTCATTTTTATGATTTTTACAAGTTATTATTATGTCTATATATTTTTCTTACAAGATCTTACACATGCATCAACTTGTACCACTTCATTTTTGTATATATTAACTTTCAAGCCCTAGAAATGGAAACATATGAAACTCTTGTTAGACCTAGTGGTTTGATGATATTTTAGGACCCATGACACCCTAAGAAGGTGTATGGTAGGTTTAGACTAGCTTTGTGGTGTTTGAAAGTGGATTGATGGATGATGGAACTAGTTTAGAGACTTGAAAATGGTTTTTGAAACTTTTGAAATACCTACTGTCCCTATTTTAATTTCGTGGGAAAATCAGTAGATGATGACCAAGTTTTGACCAAAGATTTAGAAAATACATTCAAAAACGAAACTTTAGGCGAAAGAATCAATTAAAACGAGTTTATAACGAAGGAGTTATGATTTTTGCAAACTTAACGACGAAAACTACTTTTCAGAAAACTGCTTGCTGTTTGGCAGAATACGACGGGTATTTTGAAGTAGTAAACGTAACTTTAAGGAGCCGAGTTGTCTAAAATATACTAGTATACACAAAGACGAATCCGTGGACATAAAGAACAAGGAAAACGAGCTTGAAACGACAAAGTTATACCCATTCTAACATCGTCAAACTATATATATATATTTTTTGGTCACGAATAAAAATAATAACGTACGTACTAAACGGTAAATTTTCTAGAAAACATTACTAAGGACGATTTCTTATCAAATGAATACGTATGACCCGAGAGAATACTTATACGACGTAACGACGTATTTCAAGGTTTTGATACAAGGATTATAACGTTAACTTTTTCGTACAAGTTATATACTCCTATATATGGAATATATTTTCCTAAGTGTGGAAACTATTTTTCTATGACGATAACTAGTGTTTCTAAATTACGAGTGGTATGAGTATCATGTGCATGTGCATTCATTTCATTACGGCTTGATCTAAGTTAGATCATGGTTATTCATTTAGGTTGCGGCTAGTACTCGCGCCTCATTGTCCCGACTACTTTCACCTCATTGCACCATCTTTGTACCATTACTTCGAGGTGAGTTTTCATAGCCCCGTTTTAATTCTATATTTTGATTTCAAATCCCACGGGGGAGAATACATTGCATTACTTATTTTCGTGTACATGCCTAAGTATAAAATTCATACATTGCTTAAGTTTCCTTATTACCACGTCTTGACAAGTCCCCTTTTATTATCATGGACCGTTAATTTCTAGTACTAAGCGAGAGTGAGTGGATAGATCTATCGAGGGTGACGCCTCCATTCGTGTTTGGGTTGCTCCAAATGGAACGAATGCATTTCATGTCTTTATTATTAGAGTGTCTGGTAAACACTCATTGGGGCCAAGTATCGTCTAGCTTCGGGGTCATGAGCTTAAGAGCCAATGTATATACTTTCCGGACATCCTATTTCATGGCATTACTTATGGCATTTGTACACTAGATTTTACTTATAAACCTATGATTATTCACCAACTTTATGTTGACCGTTTTTCGCAATGTATTTCTCAGGTAACTAAGGCATTTCTCATGGCATTGCATGGAGTCACTTTGTGTATCAAGGCTGACGCGTCACTTTTGGATTTCATGCACTTTGAACTATCGTTTGATTGTACTAAACTTGTTTCCGTAAACCTTTTCTAACTTTTGGGACCTATGTCTTTATAACTCTGAATATTTTGAATGAATCAAACGATGTATTTTCCAAACGACACTTTAGGTCGTTCAATATTTCCTTGCTTGTGTGCTATGATCCGTTACACCCTCAGGTATTCCATTCCGCTGCCATTCAGGTATTTCGGGGGTGTTACAGATTGGTACCAGAGCTAAGGTTATAGCGAACTAGGTTGCATCATTGACCCTAGACTATAACCACACCATCATAGCATATCATCATTTCATCATAAGTGCATATTTACTTATTTGTAGGCGATGCCATTATGCGAGTTATTTATTTTATTTCACCTTGATTATCACAGAGTCATGTCTTCGAATCCCGACACTGTTGTACTTTACACTATATCCGATTCTGATGATGAGGGTTCTGTGTCCTCTACTGCTGTTTCACCACTTGTTTCTCCTACACCTGAGTTGCCACTCTTGGCATCTGATGGTGACACCGAGCCTTTCGAGGAGGAGGAGACGGCTCCTACTCCCCATGTCCATCCTACTATACCTACTGACATACCATCATCACCTACTACTACTATCCATTCAGAGCCGAGACTTATGTTTCCTAGGGAGAAGACTGTTCAGGGCCCTAGGAAGAGAGTTCGTTATGCTACATGTACTTATAGGAGTCTCCCTAGTCCTACTATGCCTACACCACCACCACCAGCCTTACCCACTACTACCCCTATGCCTACCTCACTCTTGCCGCTTCGGAAGCGCGCAAGGCTTACCACTCCAGATTCACCCATTACCGAGACTGATGACTTTTCACCACCACCCGTGTACCACATAGGTGAGAGTTCTAGAGCGGCTGCAGCTAGGGATCCTACAGCCGTTACACTAGAGGATCAGTTTGATGCTCAGCAGGAGCAAGTTGACAGGTTGGGGCATAGAGTCGATGAGATTATCACCCCTCGACTTGAGATTGTTGAGGAGCGGGTTGAGGATTTGATTCAGGGCAGGGTTAGTATTGATGTGTCTTACCATGGACTCGAGGCACGACAGTTGAGGCATCAGGAGGAGATTGAGCTACTTAGGGATGAGTTACCTGAGATTCGAGATAGAGCTCAGGCGACACAGGAGACCCAGTGGGAGCAGGTAGACCAGTTGACATTGCTTCGAGAGAGGGTAGTTGTTTTGGAGCGTAGGGATGCTTCTTCTCAGTTACGACTTGAGCATCTTGAGGAGATCGTGGTTATGATGGATCGTGAGATTCGTCGCTTGAGGGGAGAGCCTGGACCATCTAGAGCACCGAGAGGAGCCTAGGCGTAGACTGGTATTATATTAGCTTGTATTATTTCCTAGTCCCGGGATGTGGGACATAGTTCAAGAACTTGTAGTCTTTTGGTTGTTGTACAAACAAATATATCAAGTGCGACTCTACTATGTTGGAAATGTTGTGCTATATATATATATCGGCCTACATCGACCGAAATTTTCATGTATTATATTCATGTGTTGTGATTATATTTATGATGTTTCGTGGTTGCTCTTTATTATTATCGCATTTATACATGTTGTGGTTGTATCGACACAGGTTGGGGTTATATATACGTGACGTGGTTGTTGTGGTTGTATATATACACTTATCGTGGTGAGGTCTAGACAGATTGTGGTTGTACTCGTACATATCGTGGTTGTATTTATACTTGGTTATGGTTGTATAATTATATACGTGTTGTGGGTGTATATCTTTGGTACGATGACTATTTCTATTATGATTTTTCTCATGGTTATTTCCATTGTGATTTATCAGAAGTATGGCACCAAGGAAGAGTAAGACTGCACCAGAAACACCCGCCATGACTCAAGCCGCTATCCGCAAGTTGGTCAGGGATAGTATTGCAGAAGCTCTAGTGATTGAGAGAGTTGAGGTTGCTGCAAGGGCTGCTGAGACTGCTTCTAATACAGGGACGGTTGAACCACCCACTAATAAGAGGGAATGTACATGGAAAGATTTCAAGATTAGCGATCCTATCAAATTTAAGGGCACTGAAGGAGCGGTTGCTTTAATCCGCTGGTTCGAAAAGACTGAGAACGTATTTCTCATGTGCGGATGCCCGGATGTCAGCAAGGTGAAGTTTGCTACAGGTATGCTTCTTGATGAAGCTATGTCTTGGTGGAATTCGTATGCTCAGCCGATTGGTATGGAAAATGCTTACAAGCTTACTTGGGAGGAATTCAAGAAACTAATGACAAAGAAGTTTTGCCCTCGTACCGAGGTGCAAAAGATGGAAACGGAATTTTATGAGCTTGTGACTAAGGGTGATGACATTGAGACTTATTTCAGGAGATTTCAGGAGTTGGCTGCACTATGTCCAACTATGGTTCCCGATGATGAGAAAAAGATGGAAAACTTTGTTGGTGGATTGCCTGAAAGTGTTCGAGGAGATGTGATTTCTTTTGATCCACAATCAATGGAAGAAGCTATTCGTATAACTCAGAAACTCATGGTTCAAGTGGTCAAAGGGAAAGCTGCTGTCAACAGCAATAACCGTTCAAACAACACCAACTACACAACACTCGGAACAACAACAACTATAACAACAATCGGAACCGCAATTATCCCAATAACCGGAACAACAATTCAAACAACAACAACAACAACAACAAGAGGAGGTTTGACTACAACCAAGGTGGATATGCTATTCAGCCGCCACCTAAGAGACAGGAAGTAGCAAAGGTTTATGCTGCAGGACCAAATGACAGAAAAGGTTACACTAGTAACCTACCTAAGTGCGAAAGGTGTCAGAAGCATCATAACCCAGGTCGTTGTCCAGATAATTGTGGCAATTGCAAGAAGGTTGGTCACCACATCAAAGATTGTAGACTTCCAATCGTGGGTGACAATCAGAAACCACTGGTAACGTGTTTTGGATGTGGAGAACTTGGACACTTTAAGAATGAGTGCCCAAAGAAGAAGAATCAAGGAACTGGAAATCAAAATGGAATGGCTCGAGGAAGAGCTTATGTCATGGGAGGAGACGATGTCAAAGAAGACCCGAATGTTGTTGCGGGTACGTTCCTCGTTAATAATCGTTATGCATCCATTTTATTTGATTCAGGAGCGGATAGAAGTTTTGTTTCTATTGCATTTGCACCTTTGCTTAACATAGAACCGACCCCATTAGACATTTCTTATATCGTCGAATTAGCCGATGGGTCTTTAGTTAACACCAACACCATTGTTCGTGGTTGCACCATAAATTTTCTAAACCATCCATTCAATATAGACCTTATGCCCGTAGAACTTGGAAGTTTCGACGTTGTGATCGGTATGGATTGGTTATCTCGGCATCGAGCGAGAATTATTTGTGATGAGAAAGTTGTTCACCTTCCTTTTAACGGTGAAACTTTGGTTGTTCGCGGAGAGCGAAGTGGAACTAGACTCAGTATTATATCGTGCATTAAAACCGAGAAGTACATAAAGAAGGGTTGTTATGCATTCTTGGCTCACATCACGGAGAAGAAGTCGGATGAGAAACGACTTGAAGATGTGCCAATTGTTAAGGAATTTCAGGAAGTTTTTCCGGAAGAATTGCCAGGACTTCCGCCTACACGACAAGTTGAGTTTCAAATCGAATTAGTGCCAGGAGCTGCACCGATTGCACGAGCACCGTATAGACTTGCACCTTCGGAAATGCAAGAATTGTCGAATCAACTGCAAGAACTTTTGGACAAAGGATTCATTAGACCGAGTTCCTCGCCTTGGGGAGCGCCGGTTTTGTTTGTGAAGAAGAAAGACGGAACTTTCAGAATGTGCATCGACTATCGTGAACTGAACAAGTTAACGGTTAAGAACCGTTATCCACTCCCCAGAATTGACGACTTGTTCGACCAGTTACAAGGTTCTAGTTTTTATTCCAAGATTGATTTAAGATCCGGTTACCATCAACTTAAAGTTCGGGAAGAGGATATCCCGAAGACGGCGTTTAGAACACGCTATGGTCATTATGAATTTCAAGTGATGCCTTTTGGATTAACTAACGCACCTGCGGTATTTATGGATCTCATGAATAGGGTGTGCAAACCGTATCTTGATAAGTTCGTGATCGTATTCATTGACGATATCTTGATTTATTCCAAGAGTAAGGAAGATCACGAAGAACACCTCAGAACAATCCTGGAACTACTCAAGAAGGAGCAATTGTATGCCAAATTTTCTAAGTGTGATTTTTGGATACGTAGAGTTCAATTTCTTGGCCATGTTATTGATAGCCAAGGTTTACAAGTCGACCCGGCAAAGATCGAGGCAGTTAAGGATTGGGCTACGCCCAAGTCTCCTACGGAAATTCGTCAATTTCTAGGACTTGCCGGATATTACAGAAGGTTTATTGAAGGGTTTTCTAAGATAGCGAAGTCGTTGACAAAGCTGACACAAAAGAATGAGAAGTACGAGTGGGGAGAAAAACAAGAGTCTGCATTTCAATTATTGAAACAAAAGCTTTGTAGCGCACCGATTTTGTCACTACCGGAAGGTATTGAGAACTTTGTGGTATATTGCGATGCTTCGCATAAAGGACTTGGAGCTGTGCTAATGCAAAATGAGAAGGTGATAGCTTATGCATCTAGACAGCTTAAGATACACGAGAAGAATTACACTACTCACGACTTGGAATTGGGTGCAGTAGTTTTTGCACTCAAGATTTGGAGACACTACCTTTATGGTACTAAGTGTGTAATTTTTACCGACCACAAGAGCTTACAACATATACTCGATCAGAAGGAACTTAATATGAGACAACGTCGTTGGCTAGAGTTGTTGAGTGATTACGATTGTGAAATTCGATATCACCCAGGGAAAGCGAATGTTGTAGCAGATGCACTTAGCCGAAAAGAACGACTCAAACCTTTGAGAGTCAAGTCATTGGGAATGACTATCATTTCGCCATTACCATCGAAGATCTTAGAAGCTCAGATTGAGGCTCTCAAAGAAGAAAATCGACCACATGAGAAACTTTATGGTATGACAGAAAGCGAAAATGGCTTTGTAAAGAGATCGGATGGAGTGTTATGCTTCAAGGACCGAAGTTGGATACCACTCTATGGTGGAGTGCGAGAATTGATTATGCATGAATCACACAAGTCGAAGTACTCTATTCATCCAGGTTCGGATAAGATGTATCAGGATCTCAAAAAGCTTTACTGGTGGCCGAACATGAAAGCAGAGATTTCTACGTACGTCAGTAAATGTCTTACTTGTGCTAAAGTGAAAGCCGAACACCAGAAACCGTCAGGACTACTTCAACAACCAGAAATTCCACAATGGAAGTGGGAACGTATTGCTATGGATTTTGTCACTAAACTTCCAAAGACGTCAGGAGGTTTCGATGCTATTTGGGTAATCATTGATCGACTTACCAAATCAACTCATTTCATACCTATTAGAGAGACTTATTCAATGGAACAACTTGCTAGACTTTATGTCAAGGAAATAGTCTCAAGACACGGTGCACCAGTTTCCATCATTTCCGACAGAGATAGTCGTTTTACTTCAAACTTTTGGCGGTCATTACAAGATTCTTTTGGATCTCAATTAGACATGAGCACTGCTTACCATCCTCAGACCGATGGTCAGAGTGAGAGAACTATACAAACACTTGAGGACATGCTTAGAGCATGTGTGATTGACTTTGGAAATGGTTGGGCTAACCATTTGCCGTTAATCGAGTTTTCTTACAACAACAGTTACCATTCGAGCATTAAGGTTGCACCATTCGAGGCACTTTATGGTCGCAAGTGTCGATCTCCAGTTTGTTGGGCCGAAGTCGGTGAAGTACAATGTACTGGCCCGGAGATGGTACAAGAAACGACAGAAAAGATAATTCAAATTCGAGAGAGACTCGAAACTGCTAGAAGTCGACAGAAAAGCTACGCAGATGTTCGACGCAAACCATTGGAATTTCAGGTCGGAGACAAAGTTATGTTGAAAGTCTTGCCTTGGAAAGGCGTGATACGATTTGGAAAACGCGGGAAATTGAACCCGAGATACATTGGACCATTCAAGATCCTGGAAAGGATTGGTCCGGTTGCTTACAAACTTGAACTTCCGTCAGAACTTAGCAACGTACATAACACGTTTCATGTTTCGAACCTCAAGAAATGTCTTTCGGATGAGTCTGCCATTATACCATTAGAAGAAATACAACTCGATGACAAGCTTAACTTTGTGGAAGAACCCGTTGAAATAATGGATCGCGAGATCAAACAGTTGAAACAAAGTCGAATTCCGATCGTGAAGGTTCGCTGGAATTCTCGAAGAGGACCCGAGTTTACTTGGGAACGAGAAGACCAAATGCGATGCAAGTATCCACAACTTTTCACTGAGCCTATTACCGAGACCAACACTAACTGAATTCAGGGACTGAATTCCTTTTTGGATGGGCGACTGTCACAACCCACAATTTCAGGTCATTCTTCCAAACTTCGACATTTTACTATTCACAAGTTACTATTCATCGATCACTATTCATCGTTTTACTATTCATCGTTTTTGAGGTCAATTTGACATTCCGAGACATATTCAGAAAATTTACTATTCACTTGACACTATTCATTTCCGAGAGGAAACCACTATTCACGTGCATTATTCATGTCATCGTAAATTTAGTTTACGTGTGTTCAAATTCGCGTAACCGTATTGGTTCAGGAGCGAATTCATGCATTATTATCAGGGACACTTCATACGGACTAGAAATAGTCTGCATATCATCATTAGGGCACTTGCATGCTATTCCACTCGTAGGATAACTAAATTTATACTTTTGGTATAATTAACGATTTACGTACGTTTATTTCAAATAAACACTAATACGCGAACGATAAGTGTCTAACATGTCCGACACTCCCGACTATGATCCTAATACATTTTTATACTCATTTCTATAATATAAAAACTATAATATTAATTTACCCGGTATTTTGGAAATTAACTATTACGTATCGTACGTTTAACTTAATAACGCCAGGTTTTCACCAAAATTAAACGATAATCACCCAAACTCTCCGTACTTGTACCCGACATATTTTTACAACTTTTATAACTTTATTATGACCCGAATAACTTCAACAAAATTTATTTCTAACAAACCCGGTACTCGATTAAACCTTAAACCTAAACCTAACCTAACTACACTTTATTACTAACACTAATTTTTACTAACTAACTACCCAACATCTTCCCCTTTTCCCTCCCCAAAACCGGCCAACCCCCCCCCCCCCCTAAAGGTCTTCCAACTTTAATAACCTCACCAAACTTATTAATTGTCCACCTAACAATTGTCTCAAGTATATATTAAACTTTTTTTTACTCTTTCATCACAAAATCACTTTTTACTTACACTTAGCAACTTTTCTCTTCATTTTCTTTGAGCTTGGTTCGATTTGGGATAAACAAGGAGCAAGGAGGAAAAATTTTACAAGATCATATCATAAACTAGTTAGTATAATCATCCTTGTTAGAGTTTTGAAATAAAAACTCAAGGATTAGTAAGCTTTTTATCATCTAAACTCTCTAAACCATCAAGTAAGTTTACAAACTCATTTTTATGATTTTTACAAGTTATTATTATGTCTATATATTTTTCTTACAAGATCTTACACATGCATCAACTTGTACCACTTCATTTTTGTATATATTAACTTTCAAGCCCTAGAAATGGAAACATATGAAACTCTTGTTAGACCTAGTGGTTTGATGATATTTTAGGACCCATGACACCCTAAGAAGGTGTATGGTAGGTTTAGACTAGCTTTGTGGTGTTTGAAAGTGGATTGATGGATGATGGAACTAGTTTAGAGACTTGAAAATGGTTTTTGAAACTTTTGAAATACCTACTGTCCCTATTTTAATTTCGTGGGAAAATCAGTAGATGATGACCAAGTTTTGACCAAAGATTTAGAAAATACATTCAAAAACGAAACTTTAGGCGAAAGAATCAATTAAAACGAGTTTATAACGAAGGAGTTATGATTTTTGCAAACTTAACGACGAAAACTACTTTTCAGAAAACTGCTTGCTGTTTGGCAGAATACGACGGGTATTTTGAAGTAGTAAACGTAACTTTAAGGAGCCGAGTTGTCTAAAATATACTAGTATACACAAAGACGAATCCGTGGACATAAAGAACAAGGAAAACGAGCTTGAAACGACAAAGTTATACCCATTCTAACATCGTCAAACTATATATATATATTTTTTGGTCACGAATAAAAATAATAACGTACGTACTAAACGGTAAATTTTCTAGAAAACATTACTAAGGACGATTTCTTATCAAATGAATACGTATGACCCGAGAGAATACTTATACGATGTAACGACGTATTTCAAGGTTTTGATACAAGGATTATAACGTTAACTTTTTCGTACAAGTTATATACTCCTATATATGGAATATATTTTCCTAAGTGTGGAAACTATTTTTCTATGACGATAACTAGTGTTTCTAAATTACGAGTGGTATGAGTATCATGTGCATGTGCATTCATTTCATTACGGCTTGATCTAAGTTAGATCATGGTTATTCATTTAGGTTGCGGCTAGTACTCGCGCCTCATTGTCCCGACTACTTTCACCTCATTGCACCATCTTTGTACCATTACTTCGAGGTGAGTTTTCATAGCCCCGTTTTAATTCTATATTTTGATTTCAAATCCCACGGGGGAGAATACATTGCATTACTTATTTTCGTGTACATGCCTAAGTATAAAATTCATACATTGCTTAAGTTTCCTTATTACCACGTCTTGACAAGTCCCCTTTTATTATCATGGACCGTTAATTTCTAGTACTAAGCGAGAGTGAGTGGATAGATCTATCGAGGGTGACGCCTCCATTCGTGTTTGGGTTGCTCCAAATGGAACGAATGCATTTCATGTCTTTATTATTAGAGTGTCTGGTAAACACTCATTGGGGCCAAGTATCGTCTAGCTTCGGGGTCATGAGCTTAAGAGCCAATGTATATACTTTCCGGACATCCTATTTCATGGCATTACTTATGGCATTTGTACACTAGATTTTACTTATAAACCTATGATTATTCACCAACTTTATGTTGACCGTTTTTCGCAATGTATTTCTCAGGTAACTAAGGCATTTCTCATGGCATTGCATGGAGTCACTTTGTGTATCAAGGCTGACGCGTCACTTTTGGATTTCATGCACTTTGAACTATCGTTTGATTGTACTAAACTTGTTTCCGTAAACCTTTTCTAACTTTTGGGACCTATGTCTTTATAACTCTGAATATTTTGAATGAATCAAACGATGTATTTTCCAAACGACACTTTAGGTCGTTCAATATTTCCTTGCTTGTGTGCTATGATCCGTTACACCCTCAGGTATTCCATTCCGCTGCCATTCAGGTATTTCGGGGGTGTTACAGTTTATGAGAGAATTACATATGTATTTCTCAATGATTGAACGGAAACTCCTGCCAGGGTCAACATCAAGCAGCCCTGACAGCAGGTCACTTCGGTAACCCCACAAGGGTTACGCTTAGTGTTTGCGGTGGTTCCATAGTGGTCTACAGTCGTGGAGTGATCCCCAGCGACTCACCCAATCATTGAGCTACTTAGTAGGTCTCGTAAGCTCCTTCGGGAGTATCTGATATGGGAACGGCCTGGATAAGGATTAGGAGTCTTCACAACATGTTGTTGATGAGCTCTAATTCCTTATCTGTAAGTACCGATGATTTATTGCTAACTGTTTACTTGCAGGTACCTCACTTCCATGATGGTAGATTCCAACATGCTCATACATACATCTTGATGCAAATGATAGCTCCCCCAAAGATCTCAGCACCACAAAGTTCAAAGAAAGATTCTACGCCAATAAGAAGAATCTACAAAGTATAAAGACTAATGATCTCAGAGTATGAAAAGGAACTTCGTGCACGTGAAAGTTTAAGTGCAAAGACGTATGAGTATGTTGGAATGGCGGACAACCACCACAGACGTAGGAGTGACGAACGGCAGACTACTTCATAACACAATCACTAAAGCTTCACCAAAGAACAAAGACATAGAGCAAAGTGCATTGATTATACAACAATTTTTGAAGACGTCTAAAGTTTCACATGTCACAAGTCAACGACAAAGATGAAGACATCAAGCAACCGTGATGACCGACCCTTAGGGGGAGATTGTTGGGAACATACTTTTGTATTTTAGTCAAGTCTCGGTCATTACCTTTTGTAATAGGTTGCTTAGTTATTTAATTCATGATTATGTTACAAGGCTTATGTATTTTAGGTCCAATGGGCTTGAGGCCCACGTTCACTAGATGAAAGAGGGAGGAAGGGAATGTTGCCCTACTCCTCCCTTATAAATACTAAGCTTATGTAAACATTATTCTTGTTGGTTATTTGAATACATTAAGGAAACTCTTGAAATTACTCTTCTCTCATTCTTATAATCAACCATCTCTCATTCTCATCTCATTTCTCATACTTGTGTTTACAAAATGGTGACCTAACAAATATACATATACAAATTCTCATCCATTGAAGTTTAAAAAAAGGGGTTGGAATGCATAAATAAGTGTACATGAAACTCTAACTATATAGGTATACAAATCCACATGTGGTTCTCAAAACCTTACAAACACTCAGAAGTTTTGATATTTTTTTTTAAAGATTTTTGTATATATTTATTTAATAATCTTCTAAGTTGTGTTTGTTAGCATGGCATGAAAATTGTTGGTGCCGTTATTTCGTTACTTTTAATTGAGGTCGAGTCAAACACTCAAAATACAATATATAACTCGGGCTGCCTCATGACCCGTGCGATGCAACATCACTTCAAATAAGAGATTAAAATATTTTTTTTACCATCTCATAAAAAAGCGTCGTTACTCATCAAATTCCAACAGCCTCGTAATATAAACTAAAACTAAATAAACAATAGAAATGCTAAACGGATTATCAATATAAAATTGACATTCTTCAAAGCTAAAGAGGATATTCCTCTCTAACTTCATTACCTTTTTATCCCACGTAATTAAAAAAAATTACTGCTATTAGATATTATCAATGCTTTTTTTGAATATCTAACGTGAAAGAACCTTACAAAATTCGCTTCTAAAACAACTTCCAAAATATCTACTTATACTTTTTAATTTAACGTCCAATGAAAATCCACATATCGTAACATAATTTTTATTGTATGGTCGGACAATGGTTGGCTATGGTAAAATTAATGTTGAAAATAAAAAATTTGTACCATCACATACAACGTGTAGCCCATTACAAATAGGATAGTCAATCCAATAATACCCGATATGCTACACACATACTCTAAATTGTTTCATTTTAGTTTGCCCTAATAATCTAACACACACTTGTGATAAGCACGCCTCCTTCCTCCTAATTTCTATCCCAAAGATTATGCCTCTCATCTTCCATATCTTCCTAAAAACGCAGTAACAGCTCATAAGTATCTCTTGCTACCACAAAATCCAAACAACAAACCCTCCTTATTTCTATTCGAATCCACTCTAAACACATCTCCTTTCCAATTTTAATCTGAACACGAATCTTGTTTCTCCCATGCAACGGCTTCAAGGTCTAGTTTAAATCCATTTAATTGATTATCACAAACACAACTATACCCTAACCTTATCTTCTTTGCTGCTCATGCAGAATCAAGAGGCTTCAAGATCCTTTAGAGGGTCTCGGGTAGGTTCTACATGTATTATTGTTCTTGTGTTTTGACAGTCGAATCAATAGAAAGGATGAAACTAGTTGTTTTGTTCTTTCTTATTCGAATAGTAAAAAGAAGTTAAACTTCTTTCAGATCGATGACGATTAATTTTTTTTCTTCGTGTTTATGATCTTTGAGGTCTAAAAGGCTATGGTGACACGAAAGAAAAAAAATCGATGATCTTTAAATATTTTGTTATCATTTTGAGTTTTGGTTTGAGTGTGGGTGAATGATTGTGACATGAGGAGGATGGGAATAGGATATAAATGGTGTTGGTTTTTGTTGTGGACTGTTTTTGTCTTGGCAGTAGTAAGTTTAACATAACACCGGCCTCGTTTTATTTACTTTTTGGTTAGGTAGTAGACGTGAATGTTTTGGATTGTTAACATGGGTTAATAGGCTATGTTAATGTGGGTTTGTTTGTGGCTTATTGTTTTAGTGTTGACTGATGTTGAATGGAGATGTAAATGGACTGTGATAGTTTGTTATTTATACTCATCAAAAATCCAATTGAAAAGTCACATTTAAAGATTGTTGATTTGTATTCCCTAAAATAGTAGTTATTAAAGTTTATTAAGTTATAATAAACTTATATGAACTTAATTGTGTGAGGCTCTCCATTGCCAAAACTGTAAAGCTCGTGTTGTATTCCATAATAATGATAAGAAGGAACCCTTGTAACCATGGACTGTTAATATGCAGGCAATTATTCTGACAATTACTATGGACGAACAGTTAAGGACTCAACACATGGTTCTAACTCAAAAACCTCTATCTTCATTACTCCACCTTAAATTAGAGGGCTTAATCTTATAGTATTATAGATAATTGTTTCTAAATGTATTGAACTTGCCACCATTTACTATGTTGTGTAGTAAACCTTTTTTTTTCTTTTTTTTTACTATTGTGTATCCAAGTGACTAACCGTCCTATGTAGTGGGTAATTAAAATTAACCTCATTTTTTCTTGACGTGGCACTTTGACTTTCGTTGACCGCGTTTTAATAACACCGTTATCGTCATTTTACCCCGTTTCTCTCTCTATAACCCTAACACCCTCATTATTCCCCCCCCCCCCCCCCCCTCCCCCAAAAAAAAAAAAAACGCACAACCTTTTTTCCCCCCAATTTATTCTCTCTCCCAAACCCTAATTTCTTCTTACCAGTTTCAATCAAACCCTCTTAACATCATTTTTTTTTTAATGTTTTGAATGCGATTGAAGGTATGTTTAGCTCTTATATCACTTAATTGGTTCTTTAATTAGATTTTAGAATTAACCTCAATATTCAATTTCGTATGTTGTAGAATGGTTATACCTGGACCTGATGGTATTGATTTGGACGTGTGGAATGATGGGATTTTTCTGCTTGAACCATTAAGATACGAGGATGGTGTGATTTTAAAGATGTATGTGGCCAGACTGTCGTTTGAGGAGCTTAGAAAGCTGACCAAGAACTCACTGATGGCTATGCATATGTTTGGTATGTATTATAGACTTCCTGAGTGTGATTTAGATCATGGTCTAGTCAAAGTAGAAAATGAAAATGATTTGATTCACATGTATGACCTGTCCAAATTGCATGGTGGAATAGATTTGTATATTGACCCTCTGGTACAGAAAGTGCTATTGGTCACGCTAAAAATGTGTGACGATATTCATATAGTCACACACGTTTTTTTCGTTGTGTGTCACCAAAGGTCCCGCCACCGTAGGTGGCATATGGTCACATTGTTGAGTTTGTGGCCTTTTGCCTCGAAAAAGAGTGACCAAAACCCCAAATATGTGTGACAAATTAGGCACAAATTTTGTTGTATTAGTCATTATCAGTGACCGTAAACACTTTATAGTCACATGAATTTTTTTTGAGAGTAACTATTTTTCAACCTTTGGCCACATAAATATATAATATATGTGACATTTGAGATGATATATTCAAGTAAATGTGTATTTTGTGTGACTATTTCCCGTCCTGTGGCCACATGAATATATAATAAATGTGATGTTTGTGATGATTTAGTCACACAATGAGTGTTGTTTTTATGGAGTTAGTCACATACAATTTAAAACAAAGTGGACAAAAGTGTTAATAAGCATAAAAACCATGTTTCACCAAGTTCAGGACGAAACCCACTTCATCCTCCAAAACATTCTCGAGCATCCAAACGCTCTTTCTCATGCTTACCATCCATAGAACTTGCTTTAGGAGGATGTTTCTCATTAAGGACCTTGTTGACCTTTTATAGATGTAAGATTTTCCTTTTCTAAGTTATTTTTCAATTGTTTGCAATTTTTTTAGAAGTAGGACTTTGACCCTTTTATTTCATGTCTTTACTTTGACTTTCGTCAAAGTTAAATTTTACTTGAAATGAGATTGGTTCTACTATAGAGTGTGCATTATAGGTTGACCTTTTCTTTGTCATGTTTGTGAGGTGGTCACTTACCTTTTCACGACTTTTTGTGATTGGATATATATACTTGTCTTCTTCAACAACTAACTCTCCTTTTGTAGGATCAAAATTCATGTATCCTTTCTTGGCACCCCGACTAGGGGGAGTATTGTCCAAGGGGAGCATTTGGCTTGCATCATTCCGCTACACAACTCTACTTTTTGTTTCGACAAAAAGGGGGAGAATTAATAGTAAACTTAACCTTTACTTTTGCATATTAATTTTGCAAATCAATCATATATAACTATAAGTTGAGTAATACATAGTTTAATATAGATTTTTAAAAGACTTGATACTATAATTATCTAGTTACTTAAAAATGAAATTTATGTTTTGTCCTCAACAAAAAGGAGGAGATTGTTAATACAAATATCGTCCAAAAAACGTTATTTATATTTTACGATCTTTGCTAATATTTTGTTGTAAACAAAGTTTAAACTTTATTTTCTAGCAAAGTATAACTATAGTATAAGTCTCAGATACAGAAACTTTATTTCTAAGTAAACGTTACATTTGCTACATGATTCATCATTTATCTAAAAATGTTGATAGCATATTAAGTGTCAAAACATATTTAGTAAGTTTTACTAAATATTGTGTCCTATTGAGTTATATGTCTTCAAACATCTTTAGTAACTCAATCACTCAGTAAAAACACATCATACAAACATTAGTCCATATTGCTACAAGAATACTTCTACAAGTTCACTTTCATATTAGTAAAAGTCTAAAATTAGAAATATACATCTACATCATGCATTGCATCATACATGTCTTGTCAAAGCTCTTTGTAAATCTTTCTAAAAGATCTCATGCATATTTGGAAAGATTCTTACTCAACATAGTTGACTTAAAGGATCTTGATTAGACATGTCATAGATATGGAAAGATTTCTTGGAAGAAACTCTGTCAGCTCTGGCGGAACCCTGGGAATACAAGGGCGGAACCCTTGATTTGGTTCTGCCTGATCTGTGGCCTAGTTGTTTGGTTCTCCTATAAATAGCAAGCCACATCTAAGAAATCTTTCATCACTTTTAGCTATATTACACACATACACTCTCATCTCTATCATTTAACTCAGTTGCATCTCACTTGTGTGATTCTCTTTTGTCGCAAAGAAGTCCTCAAGTTCATCCGAAAAGACTACAAGCTTTAACATAACGTTGCAAGTCTTGGTAGCTTTGCATTGTGAAAACTCTTATAGTTTATACATCATTTTTTTGTATATTGCCTATAGTGATCGGTTAGTATTTTAGTCTTCAAAATACATAGAGTATATGGTGGACCCTTTTACTTGGTTACGGTTAACTATATTAATCTAACCAAGTTCCATGATGTAGTGAAGTATTGATTAATTATCAAACGTAAATAAACGTAAAAGATAAGACACAAAGTATTTCAACGTTTAATTCTTTATTAGAAATTAATCAAAAGAATTATATCCAAGTGTTTGCGGAACAACACTTGGGATTGAAATGACAAGTATGGTATACTCCTCACTAAACCCAAACTAAGTTTGAGTGACAACTAAATCCAGCTGAGCTATCTTAGGGATTGTGTTGTTGTTAGGAATACGGATATTCCTGTAAAAGTCTCGGTCACCTAATTATTGTAATAGCATTTAAGTTAGCTCGTAGTTAGTATATTATTTAGTTAAGTATTAGTTTAGCCTAAGTAACATCGTGGAAGAAGGATGGGTCTTACCCACTGTATGCCTGATCCACAGCCCGGGTGTGGCCGTTTTTATGTTTCTTTGTAGGATATGTATAAATACCCCTCTCCACATGTGGAGAGGGTTGGACCTTCATTCACAAACTAATACATTTCTAGTTTCTCTCAAGGCTCCCATCTCTTTCTCTCTCTAAACTCTCTCTCTCTCTCTCTCTAAAACTTCATCTAATTCGATCTTAATCACAAGAACCATTCATGTTTGTGACTTGATTGATACTCTACAATTGGTATCAAGAGCCATGGTTACATCTTAGGACCTTGGACATTCGGTTTTGGTGTGGTTTTTGTGTAGCTTTTGTGAGTTAGAAGAGTTTCATTCAAAACATCTTAGTTTGGTCTTTCTTGTGTTATTAGATGTGTTAGAGATGTACTTTTATGATCCTTGGTGTTAGCACAACATTGTAGTTCAGTTGGTTTTAGTATTTCATAAGCTTATTTGAAGTTTAGATTGAGTTTTAGTCGTTTTTCATTGTTGCGATTAGCTCCACTGTTCCATTGCTTCACTGCGATTAGCTCCTGATCTCTGTGGTTAGTTTTTCTGCGATTACTATTCTGGGAATACAAACAAATCGCAAGGAAAGTGACATTTTTGGACTATTGTCATTGCGACTGGCTCCTGCGGTTAGATGATCTGCGATTGGTATCTGAGACTATCTGACTGCGTTTAGCTTCTGCGGTTTAGTGGACTGCGTTTAGTGTCTGCGGTTTACTACTTACGGTGGTTAGTGATTTGTGTGTAATCCAGTTTGTGGTTAGTGTACTCTACGGTTAGTTCCTCCCTGCGGTTAACTCACCTTGTGATTACCTTCTCTGTGGTTACCTATCTTGCAGTTAGTGTACTCTGCGGTTAGTTGCTACCTGCGGTTAACTCACCTTGTGATTACCTTTCTCTGTGGTTACCTACCTTGCGGTTACCTTCCACTGCAATTTGCTCACCTTGTGTTTATCTCCTACTGCGATTAGTGCACACTGTTGTGACTATCTCACATTATTTGGCAATTTACTAAGTGATGAGATTCATGTGATTGGGTTATCAATTTGCAATTCGTGTATTGTTGTAACCTTAGTCGTTTCAATTGATCTAATTGTGATCTGACGTTGTGAGTAATTCCTGACTACTTGACTAATCTCAATGTGATATATTGTAACTGGACTTGTCACAACTTAACACTTGATGAAAACTGTGACTCATCTGGTATCTCTCTTTTAGTTTAATTTGCTGAACATATCTTCCGGTTTCTTTTGATTGACTTTAGTAAAATCCCTAGAAAGAATCATTTCTAGGTTTAAGTCACTAAAGCTGTAAAATCCCGTTTGAAGAATTTGAGATGTCGACTGTATCTGATGACATTCAAGCTGCTGGGTCCGACACCCGACCTCCAATGCTAGACAGGACAGATTATGAATCATGGGCGAAAATAATCAGATTGTACTGCTTGGGTAAAGAAAATGGTGAGAACATTCTACGATCGATCGATGAAGGTCCCATGCATATGGGTACAACTAGGGATGTTATCTCCACTGCTGAGGATGGCTCTGTTGTTCAGGGAATTGATAGACCACGCACTTACAATGATCTCACTGATGTTGAAAAGAAGCGCTATGATGCTGACATTCGTGCCTCCAACATAGTACTACAAGGGTTACCCAAAGATGTGTACAAGCTAATCAACTTCAACACTGAAGCCAAAGTGGTGTGGGATAATGTCAAAATGCTTCTGTCTGGCTCAGAGCTGACCAAAGAAGACCGTGAATATCAATTATATGATGAGTTTGAGCATTTCAAAATGAATCCTGGTGAAAACATTACCGATTACTATGTCCGATTTCACAAACTGGTTAACGACATGAGAATGATCAGAATGACAATGCCCAACATTCAACTCAACTCTAAGTTTGTGAACAACATGTCACCTGAGTGGGATCGGTTTGTCACTGCTGTCAAGCTCAACAAAGGATTGAGAAATACGAACTATGAGCAATTGTTTGCCTATTTGCAACAACATGAGAAGCATGCTGCTTATGATCGTCAACTAAGAGAGAAACTCAATCCAACAGTCACCAGTGACTCACTTGCTTTCATGAGTAGCATAGGGCCAACTAATCAACCTGTGTCATCAATAGATCACTCGTCACTACAGTCATCAGCCGCCATGAACACTCATCTCGACTCAGGATACTCTCATACAGACAAGATGATTGACAATCTCTCCAATCAAGTTTCTCTACTGGTTCAACATTTCAGGGCTGCACTCCCATCTTCCAACAATCAACTCAGAACTTCCTCCAATCCACGAAATCAAGCCATTGTGGAAGACGGAAAAGTAATGGTGCAAAACGTTCAGGGAAGACAGAATGTGAATCAAAGAAATGCAGTGCGGGGCAACTTTCAGAACAGAGTTGGAAATCTGAATCAGGGACAAGGAAGACAACCAAAATGTTACAATTGTTGGGGTCTAGGTCACATCGCCAGGAATTGCACTCTGCCAAAGCGTCCTCAAAATTCAGATTACTTCAAGGACAAAATGTTGCTCATGCAAGCTCAAGAGAATGGAGTTGTGCTCAATGAGGAAGAATTGGCGTTCATTGCTGGGGATGATGGAAAGACTTTTGATGATGATGTGGATGAACAACCAGTTCAGGATTTAGCTCTTAATGATCCAAACATCTTCCAGGCAGAGGATTGTGATGCTTTCGACTCAGATGTTGATGACGAACCCACCGCTCAGACAATCTTCATGGCTAATCTATCATCAACTGTCTCACCTGCACAACAATCTGGTCGCTCCAATTCATCCATCATATCTGAGGTACTAAAACTATATGATAAATGTGATGAACAGAAGAACTTCTGTGATATACGACAAAATAATGTTTGTGAATCAAATGAGGTTAAATTGGAAACCATCTTAGTGTTACCAACTGAGCAACATTTGGATCACGAAAGGCATTTCGACGTATCTTGTGGAAAGTCTTCTGTTGTGTGTGACTATGATGTGATACATGAGCAATCGATATGTAACAATGTACAACAAACGAACGTTGATGAATTAGATACTGCAAATTTGGGGAATAGCAATGTTGTCCCATATGAGCAATATGTGAAGCATAACGTCGAGTCTGTTGTACCAAGTGATATATCCTCTGCTGATGAAGAAATGTGTGATTTGCATGAGTATACGGTTGTTGCACCAGATGATACCCTAAACACTAGGATAAACACTCTTAGGGATCAAGTAAGGTTTTATGAACAACGTGCTAAATTTGAGCTTACCGAACGTGAACAAAAAATGGAATTGCAAATGCATGCCTACATCACTGAACAAAATTTGAAGGAAATGGCCTTTAAACAAGAGATTAAATCTATTCAAAGACAACTTGAACATGCTTTTAAAGAAAAACAGGAAATTCAGGATAGTGTAAAACTCCTAAAAATTGAATTTCAACAAAAGGAAACCAAACTATTAAACGAATTTTCTAACCTTAAGCAGTTGAAAAACAAACTTGAAAACAAGTTGTATGTTCTTGGCCAAACACCTCAAACAGCTCAAATGGTGGAAAAGCACATGAAACTGCGAGATAAGCATAGTAATAAGGATTTAGGGATGCCTAAAACAAATTACCTTAAGAGCGTTATAGACTCTCAACCTGCCCTCTATGATGCTAAGGTTATGCTTACTCCCAATCATGATCCCCCAAATAGTTCATTCGATGATGAATTAGAGGAACTTGATTCTGCCAATAGAGAGAGATTTGATAAAAAAAAATGAAGGATCCAAAGTGCATTAAACACCGTGTCATTGTTAAGCCCCATGATTATTATGAACAAAACCGAGTGACTGTTTTTGCACCACAAACTAAGTTAACACTAGAACAGGTATTTTGGCCCCTAGACATTGAAAAAATAAAAGCTGAGGAAATCAAGGCCAAAACATCCCTAAAGGTAGCTGCCCCAACGGTGTATCCCCCCAATACACCGATGCACTTAGTTCAGTTGTCACTTCCCACGAAATGTAAAACTCTCATTAGCAGTTATGTCCTGTGTCAAATGTTCACTGATTTCGATAAAACATGCAAAAAGAGAATCACACCAACGGGAATCACTGAGGTTGAACGGGGATTTGAGCTAACTAAAGAGTGTTACTTAACTGAAGTCATCCCATTTTTTAAACTTATCAAAGAACACTTTGAGGGTCTACGACAATCCCTTGACAGTGAGATTAAGGAAATGAAAGAAGTGTTTAAAGATGTGGAAAATGAGTGTAAACAAAAAGAAATAGATCTTCAGCATAGTGAAATTGCCAGAAAAAATATTCTCATCATGAATGACAACTTAATTGCTAAATGTATCTCACAAGATATGTTTTATACTGCTACAGAGTCTTCTCTTAATGCTAGTCCATTTCATGCAATGTCTATTGTTTTGAATAACCTTCACAATCGTGTTGTTGAGCTTGAGGGGGAGAATGGGAAATTGCTTGAAAAAATTCAAAATGATGATCATGATAACATGGTCAAGCATCTTTCTAAATTAGAAGTTGATAATCTTAATTTACAATTAAAATATCAACATTTAGAGGAAAAAATGAAAATGTCAAAGGCAAAAACGTCATCTGATGCTCCGGAATTTGATGCATATTTTGAATTAGCAAAAAGGGATGAAAAAATTCAAGCTCACACGAACACGATCAGGTTATTGAGGGCTCAAATTGCCCAATTGAAGTCTCCCATGAATGTTGTGATCAACTCCCATAAACCAATGTCTGCAGATCCTCATAATTTTCAACTTCAAAACACAATCAACTTACTTAAACATGAAAATGAGTGTTTTCAAGCTGAAAATTCTAATGTCAAACAACATTACAAAGAGTTATATGATTCTATCAAGATCACTCGTGATAAAACCAATGTGAAAATAACTTCTTTGCTTAATGAAATTGAGGATCTAAAGACAAAAGTGAAAGGGAAAATGCCGTTGAATGCAAGTGACAATATCAAGTCTGTGGTTTGTAATTGTAAAAAGTATGCATGTGAGGCTGTCTTTATTCCACTTCCCCTTAAGAACAATGAGCTAGTCCATAGTGATTATCTTAGACATCTTAAGAACTGCCTTGACATGACCCGTGAAACCATAGAAGAAGATAGAACGGTAAGACCATCTGATAACACCCTATCGGATATTTGCTTTCTTACCAAGAGGTCACAAGAGTTGTTAGAATATGCCATAGGTACATGTCCCAAGATTCCCAACATGCGTGACATAATTGGCACATCCTCATCTAGGAATTTGAAGAAGCATGTTATTTTTGATAAACCCTTGGCTAGTTCTGTGCATATCACATCAACACCTAGAAACCAAACAATTTTGCAACAATCTAATGTTCCCATCATAAATTCTACAGGAGTAATCAATGTCACTAAAGCTAGCGGGTCAAAGCCTAAAGGCAACACAAGGAATGATAGGACCTCGCCTGCTAAGAATGATCAAGGGAAGAAAGTAGAAGACCACCTTAGGAACAATAAGATTGATTTGAATGAAACGAATCGTGTTGATTCTAGTATTTGTGTTAAGCGTACTGTAATTAATTCAAATTCTAATGCGACTTGCAAGACTTGTAACGAATGTTTGATTTCTGGTAATCATGATGAATGTGTTGTGTCATTTTTGCAATCATCTTATAAATCCCCTGTTATATCTGCTAAGGATAACAATACTTGGAGAGCCACAGGAAAAGTTTTTAACAGTGTAGGATATCAGTGGAAACCTACGGGAAGAAAATCCACTCTAGGAAACCAGTGCCCATTGACTTACATACCCGACCCTAAGTCGTTAGAGGTTAAGAGATGGAAGGCCACTGGTAGAATATTCCCTTTAGTGACCCAATGCCTTGATAGTAAGACAACAGTTTCCACTGATGTCGGTTCATCTGTAAGAACCAATGATAATACTGATCATGAATCTCCTAAGTATGCATGTGCTAACCTATTGGATCCCAATTACACTTGGGGATCCATGTTTTTCAGTTATCCATATCTGTCTGGTTTCAAATGCAGGTCGTACAAATCGTCATGTGGTGTTTGGACTCAGGCTGCTCTAAACATATGACTGGGGATCGCTCTCGGCTCAGAAATTTCGTGAAAAAGTTTATCGGGACAGTTAGATTCGGTAACGACCACTTTGGAGCTATTATGGGGTATGGTGATTATGTGTTTGGTGATAGTGTAATTTCAAGAGTTTACTATGTGGAAGGACTTGGGCACAACTTATTCTCTATTGGACAATTCTGTGATTCTGATCTCGAAGTGGCCTTCAGAAAACACACATGTTTCGTTAGAGAATTGGACGGAGTTGATCTCCTTAAAGGAAGTCGTGGTACAAATTTGTATACCATCTCTATTGAAGACATGATGCGGTCCTCTCCCATTTGCTTACTTTCTAAGGCCTCAAAAAGCAAATCATGGTTATGGCATCGACGTTTGAACCACTTGAACTTCGGCACCATAAACGAGCTCTCTTGCAAAGATCTTGTTCGAGGCATGCCCAGACTGAAGTATGAAAAGGATCATCTATGTTCGTCATGTCAATTGGGTAAAAGCAAGAAACAAACACATAAACCAAAACCCACCAACTCCAACACTGAAGTACTCTATACCCTTCACATGGATCTGTGTGGACCCATGAGAGTGCAAAGCTTCAATGGGAAAAGATATGTTCTTGTTATTGTGGATGACTATTCAAGATTCACATGGGTGAAATTTTTAAGATCCAAGGATGAAACTCCCGATATCATCATCAAGATCATCAAGCAGTTGCAAGTAAGGCTCAACAAAACTGTTAGAATCATCCGTACATACAATGGAACTGAGTTTGTTAACCAACATCTCACCAAATTCTACGAAAGTGTCGGCATCAGTCATCAGAAAAGCATTCCTCGGACTCCTCAACAAAATGGAGTTGTTGAAAGAAAAAATCGCACACTTGTTGAAGCGGCTCGTACTATGCTGATATTCTCAAAAACACCAATGTTTCTATGGGCTAAAGCCATTGCTACTGCTTGTTACACTCAAAATCGGTCATTAATTCATCCTCCCACAACAAGACACCATATGAGCTGGTGCATCTCAAAAAGCCTAATATCTCCTTTCTTCGTGTATTTGGTGCCATGTGCTACCCAACTAACGACAGTGAAGACTTAGGGAAGCTCAAAGCTAAAGCTGATATTGGGGTATTCATCGGCTATTCAGCAGATCGAAAAGGGTACCAAATCTACAACAAAAGAACCCGACAAATCATGGAAACAATCCATGTCACGTTTGATGAGCGGACAGAGCATACGGCTTCAGGACACACCAGTTCTGTACCCTCACAAAATCTTTTATCTCATGGACCAATAAGTTCGGGACTTTTACAGAACTCCAATCAGGTCACTCCTTATGTTCCTCCTTCGAGTAAGGACTTGAAAAGGTTATTTGATCCCATATTTGATGAGTACTTTGAGTCACAGCCACCTCATGAACCGGTACAGCCAGTTGTTGAACCTAATATTATGGATGGAAACGCACCACATGATGAAAATGGTCCTTCAGTCTCCATCTCTCTTGATCCGGAGGCACCAGAATGCAGCAACACTCAAATTGAATCAAACATACAATCGTCTTCTGAACATCAAGGAGTTACTTCTGATTACACATTGGAAGTCAATCCATTTGCACCACCTGAGGAAGAACCATTTGAAAATGTTTTTGCACCTGAATCCTCCAACGAAGCTTCTTCCTCAGAAGATTCAAACCATGCAATATCAGTTCACTATCCTCAACCTCATGAACATCTCAGAAAATGGACAAATGATCACCCTATTGACAACATCATAGGTAACCCCTCAAGACCTGTGTCCACCAGAAAACAACTTGCCACTGATGCCTTGTGGTGTTTCTTCAACTCAGTCTTATCTAAAGTCGAGCCCAAAGACTTCAAAGATGCCCTTACAAAGGTGTCTTGGTTCACCGCAATGCAAGAAGAAATCCATGAGTTTGATCGTCTTGATGTATGGGAATTAGTTCCACCACCTGAATGTGTGATAATAATTGCTCTCAAATGGATTTTTAAAGTTAAGCTTGATGAGCATGGAGATGTGTTGAAAAACAAGGCTCGATTAGTTGCAAAAGGATACAGTCAACAAGAGGGCATTGATTTTAAAGAATCATTTGCACCTGTAGCTCGTATCGAGGCTATTAGAATCTTTCTTGCCAATGCTGCCAGTAGTAACATGATCGTTTATCAAATGGATGTTAAGACTGCCTTCTTGAATGGGGACTTAAAAGAAGTGGTTTATGTTTCTCAACCTGAAGGTTTCGTGGACCCAGAAAGACCGAATCATGTATATCGCTTAAAGAAGGCACTTTATGGTCTCAAACAAGATCCTAGAGCTTGGTACGACACACTTTCCAAGTTTCTTCTTGCAAATCGATTTACCAAGGGTGTAGTTGATCCTACTTTGTTCACTAGGAAGACTGGGAACAATCTTCTTCACGTTCAAATCTATGTTGATGATATCATCTTCGCATCGTCTGATTCCAAGGAATGTGATTGCTTTGCTACGGAAATGAGTTCCAAGTTTCAAATGTCCATGATGGGACAAATGTCTTTCTTCTTGGGGCTACAAGTTTCACAAAACCCGAGAGGCATCTTTATTAATCAAGCCAAGTATACTAGTGACATCCTCAAGAAGTTTGGTTTTGATTCAAGTGACATAGTTGATACACCCATGGTTGAAAGATCCAAACTCGATGACGACTCAGCTGGGGTAACAATTGATCAGACCAAATACAGAAGTATGATTGGATCTCTCATGTACCTGACAGCTAGTAGGACAGACCTTCTCTTCGCCGTATGCATGTGCGCCAGATATCAATCCAAGCCCACCAAAAAGCACTTGGAAGCTGTCAAGAGAATCTTCAGATATCTCCAAGGGACAATCCACATGGGTCTCTGGTATCCTAAAGATAATGGAATGGCTCTCACGGCCTACTCAGATGCTGATCATGCGGGGTGTCAAGATACTCGCAGAAGTACTTCCGGAGGTGCCCAATTCTTGGGTGAGAAACTTGTCAGCTGGTCATCCAAAAAGTAAATGTGCACTTCTATCTCATCCACAAAAGCGGAATATATAGCCATGTCCTCGTGTTGTGCTCAAATTTTGTGGATGAGATCACAATTATCAGATTATGGGTTTGATTTCAACAAAATCCCAATGTATTGTGATGACAAAAGTGCCATTGCCCTATGCTGCAACAATGTCCAGCACTCTAGAGCCAAGCATATAGACATTCGTCATCACTTCATCAGAGAACAGGTGGAGAAAGGGATAGTGGAACTCTACTTTGTGAGAACGGAGTTTCAGTTGGCAGACATTTTCACAAAGGCTCTGTCTCGAGAAAGATTTCAGTTCATTCTCCCACGACTTGGAATGAAGAGCCTCACTCCAGAAACTCTTAAGTCTCTCCAAGAAGAGAATGATGATTGAAGGATTGGCTTCACATATCCTTTGTACATAACATATATCAAAAAGAAAATAGAAAAATATAAAACTTATAAAATCCATAAAAATCTGAAAATTCACAAAAATCCAAAAATATTCTTCTCACGACATGTCTCTTGTGTAATCAATATTATGTACGTTTCTAGAAATGTCATTCAATAATGACACGGAATCATACATATGCTTGAGCAAGAGTTTTTCGGTTTCAAAATAAGTTTTTTCTAAAACATGTCGTTCCTCAAAATATTCTTCAAAACTATGGCTTGTAGTCATTTCAGGCTATAACCCGGACTTCAAAAATTTGGCTTGCTATTACTTCAGATAGCAACCCGTTTTTCAAAAATGGGGAAAACACATCGCCAAAAAGATGATTGTTCCTTGTACCGGGTGAAGTTCACCTGGGCATGGATTACTTTATATCCATGTTTCCTCGATCTAATGTACGTTTCAGTGCATTATTTCTTGATAAAGAAGAGAAATCTTCTTTTTATCGCCAAATACTTTCCCTTCTATGATTTTTCCGGAAAGTATTTGTGCAAAACTTGGTGGTACCATGAGATTTTGAGTGAAAATCAAATTGTATCTAAATTTTGATAAATTTTTTTCACTCAATCAATAACTTCAATATTTTATAATAATATTTCCGTTTTAACATCCGTCATTGATTGAGGGGGAGAGTGATTTCTCAAAATTTTATGTATCATCAAAACTCCCCACACTTGGTACAAATGTGTCAGAATGAGTAAATTTTCAAAGATTTTTCGTTAAAACTTCGAATCTTTTGCTAACTCTTCAAATCTGACACATAACAACCTCCCTCACAGATTAAGGGGGAGCAAGAAAAAGTTCCTTTTTATCAGAAAATATTAAAAATTAACCGCATTTCTCTCCCAAAACGTTTTCTAACTTATTTAAATCAATTGGGATCCAAAATCTCAAAAGATTTGAAATTTTTGATCGGGGGAGAGAATGTGATTTAAATATGGAATCTGATAATCAAATGTGATCTTTTGGACTCAATAAATGTGCTCCCACATATGTGCTAAACACTTTCGAATATCAGTGCACATATTGAGGGGGAGCAAAGGCGTTTGTGGAAGTTATACCAAAGACCGACCATTTATCTTTATGTATGGAGTTATAAGGATGGTTAAGGTTAGGTATGAGTTCCCATGATCCACCAGAACCGGAAGGATCTTCCCAGGGACAATCCATAGATAGATTAGAAGTTCTTAGGAATGATATGAAAAAAAGGAGAAAAGTGAGAAAGGGAAGAGTGCGGACTGAGATAGAGCTAGGACTGGAACAAACCCAACAAGGTTCTAGTGGTGAAGTCTCGGAAGCACTGAAGGGGTTGAAGAATTAAAAAGAAATGAAATGAGAAAGGTTGAAAAGAAATAGCCCTCCATATATTCAACCTTAGGGCAGAAATCAGGTTCAATTCATAATCTACTGGCGGTTACTAAGGTAACACGGGTATTGAAGACAAGACGTCATGGACCCAGTGACGCATTGCACTAAACTTCCCATCCACTCAAGTTCTCTTAAAAGAGCTTGTTTCATTCTCACGGGGAACCCTGTGCAATGTATCGACCGCTCATTGCGAGCTATGTTGATACCTAAAACAGGAGACACCTCTCCAGTCTCCAGGAGCGGATCAAAACGCACTATTGAGTCTAGAGCCATGAGATCATCCATAAATCTCAATAGGACACATTCCAAATATGCTTATTGTTTCACACAATGTGGAAAATTAGATAAAATATTTAGAGTCCTACGCATTATCCTTGTGGTATTGCCAGAACATCCGAGTGATATGAAAATATTCACAATGAAGATGGAAATCCTTCTCGAGCGAACATCTTTCAAGCTTTTGGTAGGTTACATGTGAGATCCATCTTGGATCAATGATCAAGTGACAACTGGAAAGCAACAATGGTGCGATTCAACATTGAATCAAACTTGTTCCAGGATATGGATTGACGGATACTTTTGCTAAAACCTTTCAATGTGCTCACAAACTTATTTTCGAGTACATTGATTGTGTATAATCTTTCAACCAAAAGTATTTTTGATGGAAACTTGATTCAAAGCTTAAAACTCTCGTCGTGTCTCAAAAATGATTATTATATGACACGCGAGTGATTTATACAAATCAATTTCTCATCAATCCGTGAATATCAATTCACCGATTCACTCTATCGTGCTGTCTGCTTTGAGACGTTCCGGTATGAGAACATGCTTAGTATGAAGATTCCAAAGTGGATTCTTTGGAAAACTCATTACTACAAGCTGGAAATTCCTGTCAAGGAGAGTCTTCTTTAAAAAGGACTCTACCTGATCACATGTCGGTTTTCACAAAACCGGAGGGTAGTCTATCCTCGCAGAATGAATGACAAAGCCATATTCGTTCTCTATCTTTATTGCTAATTGTTTTATCTCAGGGACACATATAAAGATGGCGTTGATGGCTCCAATTTCCAGCTAAATCGGGTCAATCCATACCTCATGCTCACACATCCTCCACACTATCAATGAAGATGAGAGACTTGCTACAACAAATGTTGAGAGACTACCAAAAATGTTTCCGCAACTCTGATGGAAAAGTCTCCTGATCCACAACTCTAATGTAAAGTCTCCTGATCCAGAAGGGTGTGAGCATGGTGGTCCTAAAGTCACTACATCACATGAAGGCGATGCTATTATGGATGAGCTTGGAGATTTACTATGGTTGATGATCTCAAAGAAGCTCAAAGATCACACAACTCAAAGGAACTCAAATCACAAGTTCATTGCTTGAAGTACAAAGTGTGCGGAAAAGTGAAGAATCAGAACCTACGAGCTACAAAGACGAAAGAATGCTTAAAGACCAAAGAGCTTAATTTCAAAGGTGACCTCGCTTAGGGGGAGATTGTTAGGAATACGGATATTCCTGTAAAAGTCGGTCACCTAATTATTGTATTAGCATTTAAGTTAGCTCGTAGTTAGTCTATTATTTAGTTAAGTATTAGTTTAGCCTAAGTAACATCGTGGAAGAAGGACGGGTCTTACCCACTGTATGCCTGATCCACAGCCCGGGTGTGGGCGTTTTTATGTTTCTTTGTAGGATAAGTATAAATACCCCTCTCCACATGTGGAGAGGGTTGGACCTTCATTCATAAACTAATACATTTCTAGTTTCTCTCAAGGCTCCCATCTCTTTCTCTCTCTAAACTCTCTCTCTCTCTCTCTCTCTCTAAAACTTCATCTAATTCGATCCTAATCACAAGAACCATTCATGTTTGTGACTTGATTGATACTCTACAGTTGTTCTTTGGAGAGAGTAAAGATTTGCTTTGTGAATGTCTAAGCATTAAGTGCACAAACGTAATCTTTACCTCTCCCACTTATTCTCTATTTATACACAAGTAGATTCTAATACATACCTAATAGACAAAGACTACAAGACAAATTACATCAGCATATATTGGACAAAATACATAGGTATTTTGTCCCTGTTACAAATGACTATAAGTAGCAAAGCGCAGGGATGCTTTCTGGTCTTCAGTGTTGACACATGTCTTCGTATTATACTCTTTCAGGGAAAGTTGACCTTTGCATGATAAGGACCTTCCCTTATCCATTCAAACTTATCCCGCCTAATCCCGCCTTTACTTCAGTCTTCTTATCTTCAGTCTTTGTTCACTCAGTGTTCTTAGTTGGTGAGGAGTCATGGGACTCAGTGAGTTATTGTCATCCCTCACTGAGTCCATCATCTTCTTCTTTGACTCATGTATCATTCACTAAGAACCGCCTCACTGAATGGTGAACCTTTCTTTATAGATTTGCCCTGAGCAACTTAAGGATGACTCACTGAACGACTGTGCATTCAGTGACTTGTTTGGTGTTCTCGGTTATCAAACACTTAGGATATTTTATGTTCAAATCCTAGATTAAAGAGTTTGGGTTTTAACAGACCCAACAGTCTCCCCCTATTTGGATATACAAATAGCCTGAGTGTTTCAAGGTTCAGTGAGAGATAGCAAAGGTATTATCTCTACAACCTGAATTACTAAGTAATGTTTAGGACACTGAATGTTAAACAAAACATCAATATTATTCATAGTTATTACAATCCTAAACAAGACAAAGTAAATAAAAGATAATTTTTGTTGCAGATTTGCTCAGGCTTCAAAACTTTAGACCCAAGGCTTCAAGTTTGGCTCTCTTTGAACTCAGTAGATGCTTGTCAGGATGCTCTTGGATTTTGATCTTCAGGTCATGACAGAACCTTACATTAGCATCATTCTTGATGGGATTGGCCATAAAGAAGTATCCTATCATTGCTTTGATCCCTGCCAGATCAATTTCAGCCCATCTTTGAAATGCTGGATCCCCATACTCATCAGTGAAGAAAAGACCTCTTTCAGGTTATTCGATGACCCAATTGTTCACAAATGTAACTCCTTCAGGGAGGGCTCTGTTGCAGTCTAGGCCTGGAACACTGATTTCAGGTTCAGTCTCTATCTTCTTTCTCTTCCTTTTAGAGGACTGAGCAAGAAGAGCCTAGATGGTTGGTACTGATGCTGGAAGCAGTAAAGGAATGCCAAGTTCTTCATGATTTTTGGCTAGCTAATCATACCTGATTCTGAGGGACTTCATCAGGTGTTTTACAACGACATTACTCTTTTTGGCAATGATGGGACCCAACTCATCTAATTCAGTGATCCCAAACTCAAAGAACTTGAAGGGATCATGAATCTCAAAGTGTCGTTTGTCTTGGCCTCTGAAGACACTGAGAACTGCTGGCTTGGTATTCTGGTAGATCTTGAAATCAATTATGGGTTCAGGGTTTAGCCTTTGTGTCATGACCCAGTTATACCTATCAATGTTTTGTTGCCTTGTTTCAGCAGCTTTCTTCAGCTTGGCATCCCTCTTTGCCTTGAGAGCCATCAAGGCAGCATCCTGAGCTTTCTTAAGCATCTCACCACCTTCCCTAGCAGCAAGATCCTGAGGCTTTAACCCAATAGCCGTTGCTTCTTCATTGACCACCTCAATGAGAGTAGCCTTGCTTGCTTGTTCCTCCAAAGCTACTTTCTTCAGTCTTTCAACCTTATCCATATGAGCTTGGATTTCATCCTCAGTCATTAAATATGTTACGCCATTCATCTGAATGGGGACCCTGACAGGTGCATCAGGGTCCGGTCTTACGACTGAGGAAGCAGGAACCAGTAGTGTAGTAGGTTCAGACACTATAGTGAGAATGCCCTTGCCCTTGTCCGGCTGGTTTGCTGAATGAGTGGTTGTCTCATGAGGCTGATAGGAGGAAATTGGAGTGGCTTCAACGATGTGCTCCCCCTCAGCCTGAGAAGAAGGTTGTCCTCTTGAAGCAACATCAATAGTTGATGGCTGACTGGTGGAAGGTTCAGGAACTCTGGTAGGTGGAACTTCAGTGGATCTCTCCCCCTCAACTGTTACCGCAGCATCAGTGAGAGCAAGAGTTGGTGGCACCACTGAAGGAGAAGAGCCCTTGAAAGCCTGGTAGAGTTCTGTGAGCATGCTCTTGATGTCAGAGGTATCCTTCTGAATTGTAGATACCTTGGCATCCAGGGAAGCCTGAGAAGATTCAATGGCAGACATCCTTGGTCCAAGATTCCAGGCCAAGGAATTGGAAGACTTAGCTCACGCCGCCAAGTTTTTCTCCATGAGACTCAAAGATGAACAGATGGAAGTCACTGAAGATTGAAGACCCTGAAGATTAGCAGACTTCAGCATATCTACCAGCTCTGAATTGGGCAGAGTTCTGTTGATAGGTCTGAGCAGCCTGAAGTATTTTCCTGTTGAGTTCGGGGTCATCTTTTACAGACTCTTGAATGGTGGACACGCTCTTGGTGATTTTGCTGAGCGAGTCATTGAACTTGTTGAGATGACCATTAAGAGCTATCAGTGAGAACGAAACATCAGCCTGCTGTTCCAAGGTATTATCATGAAAAGCTTCAACAGAGTCTTTGAGATTGAAGTAGTGAACGGCTTGCTCAGTATGCATGTCGAACACATCATCAGTGATTCCTCTGTAAATGATGTTACAGGCCTTGCTCAGAAATTTCATTAGCTTTCTTTCAGTGAGTGGCTTGGAATCATCATACTTGGCCAGTCTTTTAGGAGAGGAAGTCTCAGGTTCATCATCCTGATATTTGGTTTTCTCCTCTTGTGGATCAAAGGGAGACTGATGGGATTGTTCAGTGGCAGTGGAATCAGTCTCCGTATCATCACCAGCTTCATAAACTTCTTCCTCACTGGCCTTGCTCTCATCATCATCAGAGTCAAGAACAGCCTGAAAGGTGGCCATTGAGTCTATCTGCAAAAAGGGGTTAGCTGGCTCCTCTTCATACAAAGACTTGCCTTGGTTATGGTCACTCCCTGACCCCTCTAATCTAGCAGACTGGGATTTGTCTGCCTGGTCCTTAGAGTTAGTTTGTGAGGTATGCGCATCTCCATGGGGGGGGGGGGGTGATGGTTCCATATCAGTGGGTGGTTTCTATCCCCCTAAGTCTTTGTCCCCAGTTGTTCCTTCATCCACTGATGGGTTAGTGTCAGTGAAATCACTAGAAACATGTGAAATGTTAAGGCCCCGCGTTCCAACAGGCTGGTGCTGGCCTGTCGAAGATTTAGGGGCCGCTACTCCCTAAAACCCTGGTTGTGATGTACCAGAGACGTGAACGGGAAAGGTGGAAGGCGCTCCCCTACTAGCGGGTTGTGTGTTTCCCTCTAAATCTTTGGGAGTAGTCGTGTGGACCAAGGATCCTGACTGTGATTTTTCAGTGCCCTTCGTTGTCCCTGAGGGTGGTGGAACCTGGCCATGGGTGGCAGTATCAGTCTTGGGTTTCCTTTTTGGCTTAGAAGCCTGTGTCCCTGAAGCCCCAGAGCCCTGTGCCTTTGGTTTGGTCTTTGGCATAGACTGAGACTTCCCTGTCCTCTTAGGAGGGGAAGGTGGGTATACTGAGTCCCTCCGGTTGTTTATGGCAACCATATGGGTCGTCAATTCAATGTTGGAGACTGAGGATGGGTCCTTTGAAAAGTTTGAAGGACTCAGGACGGCTGGTAAAGAGCATAAATGAACGTCCTGAGTGTAGTCACAACCCAATAACCTTTGAAGAGCACATGAAATAAACCTAGGATACGACACATAGTGTAACCTAGTCTTATTCAGTAGGTTGGTTACAAGATCACTATAAATGATCTCTCCAATGTCGACAGTGACCCCTGTCATCAGGCAATAAGCCGTCATCATCTGAATAGAGTTAATCTGCTCAGTGGATGAATGGTTCCCACCGAGAACCTGAATCACAAAAGTGAACAGGATCTTCCAAGCCATGGGAAAGGAGCTCTTGGTGACAGGGTTCTTGTCCAAATATTTTGGATCCAAAGAAATTTTTTCTAACCCTGATTTAACATTGTTTGGGTCAGGGTGTGCAACATAAATTCCATTATTATAATCAAGTCCTGTTGCAGAGCAAAATGTTTTGAAATCCAGGACAAAATTCCTTTTCCCATTTAAAACAAAGAAACTGATGAGAAATTCCTTAAGGGGTCTGAGTTCGTTCTCATCAGTGGAGGGTGTCGGGTCATAGGCCTGAGCAGTACCCCAAAACTCCCTAAGGAAGTTGTGGTACTGGAAGTAGGGTGTGGAGGTGAAGGCAGTTTTCAAATGGCAGTTATACAAAAACTTTACGATTTCCTTGTAGGCAGGGACATTGGTTGGGTAGTTAAATTTGCCTACAACATTGTTGGTTTGAATTGTACATCAGCCAGAGTCAATTTTGCCCATTGAGGTGCAAGCTCGATTCCTTGGTAATCTGCCATTTTAGGTCAAAAAGATTTTAAAATTTTAATGGCAGAATATCACTCACCAGATGATCCACAAGTTTAGTCCAACTCGTTTTCTGTTCGTGAAATGAATGATATTGTTATCAAGGAGATTGCAAACAGGAAGGATTTCTTGTTGTAAATCTTCTTAACCAAGAAAGAATGATTTGAAAAAGCCTTTGTTTTTTTTAAAAGATTACACACATCTTTGCAAAGGATAAATTTTTGCAGAGTTTCTTTAAGAAAATTTTGTGTGTGTTTTTTGTGTGTTTTGAAAGGGGTATTTATATAGGGTGAGGAATACCATTGGTTAGGGATTTTGAAAATCAAAATGAATAACCACTTTAGGTTCCTCATTAAATTCCACCACTCCACTTTCCTAAGTTTTTCGCAACTGTCGAGGTGAACAGTGCAAAGAGCCTGCACAAAGTGCACTTTTGCAGGCATGATGTCACAGAAATATCAAGAGATATTATTTGTGAGGGAAGGCAATTAATGCCTAGTGGTATATTGGTAGGTAAGTGGGGGCTCAAGGTGTGGATGCCAGTGAGGCAGAGACATATTCCTATATTAAATAGAAAATTCAGTTACCAACCTAGGACATTTAGTAACTAGATACTTAGAGCATTTAGTTATGCATTGAATTGCATCAGTAAACGTTATGAGCCCCCTTGAATGAGAATTCATTCAGTGTGAATATTTTCAGTTTAGGTATTCAGTGAGTCTTTCACTATGTGAGAAACTCCCTGTGAATGGGTTTTTTGGTGTTGTTGAAGGGTTTTACTGAGGATGGTTGATTATCAGGGATAGGATAAGGAATATACACCATGTTAGGATATTTCAATCAGTGACCTGATTATCAATATCTAACATGCCTAGTTCTGCTTTTAGTCTGGTGAAAGTAGGTTCATCCAAGGGTTTTGTGAAGATATTAGCTAACTGATACTTAGTGGGAATGAAGTGTAATTCAATATCACCTTTCATGATATGATCCCTGATGAAATGATATCTGATATCATGTGTTTTGTTCTTTGATAAAGCACGGGGTTGTTTGAAATAGCTATTGCACTTGTGTTGTCACAAAAGATGGGTACCATTTTGTAATGAATACCATAGTCACTGAGCTGACTTTTCATCCACAACACATTTGCACAACAGCCTGCAGCAGCAACATATTCAGCTTCTACTGAGGAGATTGCAACAGATTGTTGCTTTTTAGCACTCCAACAGACTAACTTTCCTCAAAGAAATTGGCAGGGGCCTGAAGTACTTTTTATGTCCATGTTGCATCCTGCATAATCAGAGTCTGAGTTTCCTTTAAGATCAAACCCTGAACATTTGGGATAGTAAAGTCCAAGACTGTAAGTGCCTTTCAGATATCTCAGAATCCTTTTTACAGCAGTGAGATGAGATTCTTTTGGGTCAGACTGATATCTTGCACACAAACAGACTAAGAATTGAATATCAGGCCTTGAGGCAAGAAGATACATCAGTGACCTAATCATACCTCTAAAAAGAGTAGGATTAACTGGTTTTCCAGCAAGGTCAGGACCTAGGTTGTTAGGAGGTACCATTGGTGTTTTCACTGAGGCACAGTCACTGAGGTCATACTTTTTTAGTAAGTTCCTAGTGTACTTTTCTTGACTGATGGAAGTGCCTTTTTCAGTTTGTTTGATTTGTAGTCCAAGAAAGTAAGTGAGTTCACCCATCATACTCATTTCAAACTTCTTTGTCATCAGTTTTTCAAACTGTTTACAAAGTTTGTAGCTTGTTGAGCCAAATATGATGTCATCCACATACACTTGGACTAAAATCACATCCTCTTTTGTCCTATAGGTGAACAATGTATTGTTAATTTTGCCTCTGACAAACTTGTTTTGGATCAGGAAGGATGAAAGAGTTTCATACCATGCCCTGGGTGCTTGTTTTAGTCCATAGAGGGTTTGTTTAGCTTGTAGACATGGTTAGGAAATTCACTACTTTCAAAGCCAGGAGGTTGTTGCACATATACATCTTCTTTAATGTTACCATTCAGGAATGCACTTTTTACATCCATTTGGTAGACTTTAAAGTTCATGTATGTTGCATATGCAAGAAAGATCCTGATGGCTTCCATTCTAGCAACTGGTGCAAAGGTTTCCTCATAATCAATACCTTCTTGTTGATTATATCCTTTTGCAACAAGTCTTGCCTTGTTTTTGATTATGGTTCAAGACTCATCAGTCTTAATTTTGAAGACCCATTTCATTCCAATGTTAAATACACCCTGAAGGCATTCAACTAGGGTCATGACATCATTTCTATCAAACTGTTCTAGCTCATCTCTCATGGCCTGAACCCAACTCTCATATTTAAAAGCTTCTTTAACATTTTTAGGCTCTATCTCTGAGAAAAAGTCAACATAGAGACATACATTGGCTGAGGCCGCCTTGGCAGCCATGCTCCTTGTAAGCATGCCTTCAGTAGGCTCACCAATGATGTTAACAAGTTCTATTGATTTGGACTTAGTCCAGCTATCCTGAGGTCTTGGATAGGACTAGGAACTTGTATAAGCCTGATGCATAGATGGGGTGGGTTCAAATACATGAGCCTGAGATTCCTCAAGATTGAGATTTTCAGTTACCTCAGTGTGATCAGCTTGAATTGTGGTATTCTGAACAATTGGTTCAGTGGCGGTAGTCTCATTGGAGACTTGTTGAGTTTCTATGAACTCCCTGATGGTAGGTTGAGGTAAGTTGTGAGGATTGATGTAATATGAGACATCTGCATCAGCTTGGTATTGTGTGGAGAGATTACTCTCAGGGTGATACTCATCAGGAGGATATCTCGATGAGTAATCAATACCAATTTCTTCCACTGAGGAATTAGAAAATCTGACAGCTTCAATACTCTCATCAAATGTGACATGGAAGGTTTCCTCAGTCCATTGTCTCCTTGTGTTGAATACCCTGAAGGCTTTTGAGACAAGGGAATACCCTAGAAAGTACCCATCATCAGCTTTTGCATCAAACTTTCCAAGATGATCCTTATGATTATGGATAAACACAGGACATCCAATCACATGGAAATAGCTGATGTCATGAATTCTTCCTTTAAATAACTCATAGGGAGTTTTGCTATGTCTCTTAACAATAATGGACCTATTTTGTGTATAACAGGCTGTTCTTACTGCCTTAGTCCAAAAGTGTTTGGAGAGAGCAGATCCATTAAGCATTGTTCTAGCAGTCTCAATGAGGGTTCTGCCTTAGTCCAAAAGTGTAAGGAGAGGAAAAGTTTCGAGATATACCCTTCTCATCACAGAAACATTCAAGGTCATTGTTTTTTAATTCAGTCCCATTATCAGTCCTGATTTGTTTGACCCTAATGTCATTTTGGTTTTCAATCTTCCTGATAAAGGACATGATTGTTTCAGCAGCCTGACTCTTTTTGTTCAGAAAATAGACCCAAGTGTATCTTGAGTATTCATCCACGATGACCAGAGTGTACTTCTCATGGTGGATTGACATTGGACTGATGGGTCCAAAAAGATCCATGTGAAGTAGGTGCAAGCAGTTGGTGATAGAGGAATTTTGTTTGGTTTTAAAGGATGCCTTGTGGTGTTTACCTTTTTCACAGGCAGGGCAGGGTTTATCTTTAGAGAACACAAGTGATGGTAAGCCAAGGACTTTGTTTTGTTTGGCCAGGTTGTTTATGTTTTTGAAATTCAGATGGGAAAGTCTTTTATGCCAAAGCCAATTGAGGATTTCAGTGGCTTTAGCAAAAAGGCATGTTCCATTCTGAGTGAGTGAGGACATATCTAAAACATAGACATCCTGCCTTCTTGGTGCAATAAGAACAACTTCTTTGTTTGCATTGAAGATAGTACCTTGCTTATCATCAAACTGAACTATGTATTTAGCATCACATAGTTGACTGACACTGATCAAGTTGTATTTAAGACCATTAACATAAGCAATTCTAGTAAAAACTATTCCACTACAATTTAGTGAACCATAACCTTTAGTGAGACAAGATGAGTTATCAGCAAATACCACCTTTGGTCCTGGTTCTTTTACATATTTGTGCAGATCGAAATTCCTTCACGCCAGTCATGCTTCTTGAACATCCACTATCAAGATGCCAAACAGGATATCTGGCATGTCTCTGCACAAATGTAAACTGAGTTAGTTTTTCTTGTGAACCCACTTTCTGGTGGGTTTGGCTTTAATGGCCTTTTTGAACTGAGAGATTGATCCATGATCAGTGGTGGTGTGAATGTTGCTTCCACAGATTTTGCATCTGGGAGAAGAGGTAGTTTGTTGGGTTGGCTTGGTGATGCCTCTTCTGGACTGAATGACTTGTTCATGTCCTGAACTGTCATGAGTAGGATCTCCACAGATATCACAACATGGATACATCAAACAATCATCAGGGAGATGATCATTGAATCCACAGTGGATGCAAGGTGAAAAAGGTTTAGCTTTCTGCCTTGTCTGTTTAGAGCCTGAGGCATAGTCAAGAGACTGAGCATTGTGATAGGATACAACAACTGATGAGACTGTTTAAGTTAGATGATCAGAGGTTCTGTGATCACCCTTTTTACATATCATGCAAAAAAGGATTCTATAACAGTCATCAGTGGAATGTGTGGTATAATTACACAATTCACATCTCAGTTTTGGTTTAGATGTGGCCTTAGATTTGGTGGAACTTGAGGAAGCTAGTTTAATTTCCTTTTCCAAAGGTTGAGGGTTTTTCTCAGATGATTCAATCTTTTCACTCAACTTCCTAACAAGTTCAGCCAACTGATCAAATTTGGAGTCAGGGCTGTCAGTGATAGCCTCATTTGAGACTGAGGTTGTAGAGTCATCATTGGGAACTGAGACTTCAGTGAGTGGTCTTTTCAAGATAGTTCTTCCTAAACCAGCCTTCTCTCTTGGAGAGTGTTGAGTATACACCAAGGGTGTTAGCTCAGAGCTAGGTTCAGCTCCTTGAAGAACTTTTAGTGGTGGGAGTGGATTCTTTGATACAGGTTCAGACTCATTAATGGACTCTGGAGAACTAGACTCATCAGTGACACCAAGCATATTTTTGATGGCCTGACTTTCAGGTTCCAATATTTTACCAGTGTTAAAGTTTGGTAGTTTGCTATCTGGGTTGACTCTTTCAATCCAGTCACTGGGTTTTGGTGCCATTTCCTTGTTAAAGGATATGCCTGAAGACAGAAATGCCTTTTCACCATGATTCTCACTTGAGGACTCAGCGTTTTGATCTTCACCAATAATAGCTTTCTTATTGCTTGGTGTGAGACTCACTGAGTCAAAAACCCTAGGGTTTTTCTGAGTCCACTTATATATCACAACCTTTTCTTTCTTAAGTTCATCCTGAAGAGCTTGATTTTGTTTTACTAGTTCAGTGTTTTGAATTTGAAGTGTAACAGCCTCAAGCTTTGCTTGTTTTAAAACAAGTAATTCATCTCTACACTTATTTAACTCAAAAATTAACTTATTAAATTTTGAAAACAAATTTTGTCTTTGCTCTTCAATGAACTTAAGATCCACATTTAAGTAGTTTAAATAGGATTGCCAATCAGCATCATCATCCATATATAACAAAATGTCTACCTTTTTCATGGTGATGTTGACCCATTCTCCATTTCTAGCATGGCTTTTTCCAACAGCCAGCTTGTTATCATCTGAAAGTGCCATCAGTGTACTGACCCTTACTTCTTCATCAGAGGAGACTTCTTCCTCGTCCCAATCATAGGCTTCAACAACAAGTACCTTGTTTTTTCCCTGAGCAGGTTTGGAAGGTGCGGCCTGGGGTACTAAGGGAGTTGTCTCAAGGAGAGCAAGTTTAGCTTTAGCTTTTCTATACTTAGCTTCAAAGTCCTTTTGAATATTTGCATTTTGAAAATGTTAAGTGGACTAAAGCATTTTTGGTTGAAACTTGCTATTTCCTGAAGAAGAACTACTACCAGAAGGTTTGTATGAAGGGTCTGAGGTTGTTTTTGAAAAACAGTCTTTAGCAAAGTGACCCCTTTTGCCACAGTTGAAACATTTAGTGGATTCATTTGCCTTAGCTTTTTGAAAATTTGACTTGTTTATTTTAATAAAACGTTTTGAGTTTGCTAAAAGAGCTCTTTCTTGAAATTCAACTTGAAGATCATTGAGATACTCTTCACTGGTTCTCACATCAACCTCATCATCAGAATCATCTTGAAAATCCTTCACAACACCATTAGAGTAGAAGGCAGTGGATATGGGTGAAATAGTCAGGGCCTTTTTGGTTTCTTGAGCCTTTTCAGGGTATCGCCTTGCGATTAGGTTGTCTTCATAGATAAACTTCCCATAAATTTGAGGGAGCTCAAGATTCTGAATGTGATTAGCATTCCTAAGACCCTGAGAGAAGTTTAACCACTTCTCAGGGAGACTGTTGATAAAGCCAATGTTAATTTCATGCTTAGACAGTACTACACCATCATTTGAGAGCTCATTGAGCAAGGTTTTGTATCAGGTATAGGTCTGAGAGAGGATTTCAGATTCTTTGGCCCTGAAAGTGTTATACTCAAGTTTCAGGTAAATGATACTGTTTTCCTTGGTATCTGAGGGACCTTCAAAGCTATGAACCAAGTCAAGCCAGGTTTGTTTGGCTGTAGGACAGTTAATGACTAATTCCATTTTATCGTCAGGGAGACACGATATAATGATGTTTTTCAGGCGTTGGTCCTGATTGACCACCCTCCTCTCATCAGAAGTCAATTGTGCTTCAGGTTTGGGCAAACCTTGAGCAATCTTAGGGACAAAGGGACCTTCATTGATGCATGTAATGTAGTATGGTTCCATACCAGACAAGTAGCAAAGCATACGCTTTTTCCACTTGCTAAATTTACCGGCTTCTAGTTTAGGAGCTACAGCTGAATAGCCACCTCCCTTTTTATCAACTAGCTGGGGTACATCGCTATAAGCCATGGTGGGATCTTGATTTTAAAAACTTTGAGCACTCTTTTGTTTGAAAAAAGGTTTTGAGAAGTTTTACAAATCAGAGGCTCTGATACCACTTGTTGGACCCTTATACTTGGTTATGGTTAACTATAAAGTTAATCTAACCAAGTTCCATGATGTAGCGAAGTATTGATTAATTATCAAAAGTAAATAAACGTAAAAGATAAGACACAAATTTTTTCAACGTTTAATTCTTTATTAGAAATTAATCAAAAGAATTATACCCAAGTGTTTGCGGAACAACACTTGGGATTGAAATGACAAGTATGGTATACTCCTCACTAAACCCAAACTAAGTTTGAGTGACAACTAAGATCCAGCTGAGCTATCTCAGGGATTGTGTTGTTCTTTGGAGAGAGTAAAGATTTGCTTTGTGAATGTCTAAGCATTAAGTGCACAAACGTAATCTTTACCTCTCCCACTTATTCTCTATTTATACACAAGTAGATTCTAACACATACCTAATAGACAAAGACTACAAGACAAATTACATCAGCCTATATTGGACAAAATACATGTTCAAATGACTATAAGTTGTAAAGCACAGGGATGCTTTCTGGTCTTCAGTGTTAACACATGTCTTGGTATTATACTCATTCAGGGAAAGTTGACCTTTACATGATAAGGACCTTCCCTTATCCATTCAAACTTATCCCGCCTAATCCCGCCTTTACTTCAGTCTTCTTATCTTCAGTCTTTGTTCACTCAGTGTTCTTAGTTGGTGAGGAGTCATGGGACTCAGTAAGTTATTGTCATCCCTCACTGAGTCCATCATCTTCTTCTTTGGCTCAGGTATCATTCACTAAGAACCGCCTCACTGAATGGTGAACCTTTCTTCATAGATTCGCCTTGAGCAACTTGAGGATGACTTACTGAACGACTATGCATTCAGTGACTTGTTTGGTGTTCTCGGTTATCAGACACTTAGGATATTTTATGTTCAAATTCTAGAGGAGTTTGGGTTTTAACAGACCCAACAGTATAGGGAGTGGTTGTACCTGTTGAAAAAGAACTCGACATCTAGCTTAGTGTCGGAAATATTGTATAGGCGACGTTAGGAGTGGTTGTACCTTTGTAAAAGAACCCAGTATTTAGCTTTGTACCAGATAAAGTGTAAGCGACGATTGTAAGGTTTTCTCTGCCGAGAAGGGAGCTTGTTGATTAGTGGAGGATACTCTCGAGTTGGATACTCGGGGCATGGAGTAGGGCAAGGAAAAAGAGTCCTTGTAGCTGAACCACGATAAACACTTGTGTTTTTGTTTGATCGTTTCTTACTTTACTCTCTTACATTACTTATTGTTTATTAGTTTTGATTGTTGGTTACACGTAAAGCTAACAAAGTAAATCAAGTTAAAAAGCGGTAAACTATTCAAACCCCCCCCCCCTTCTAGTTTTCCACACAGGGTGATCCTATTTCTCCGTATTTGTTCACTTTAGTTATGGAAGTGCTAATGCTTATGCTTAAAAGAAAAATTAGGAATGAGGGTAGGTTTAAATATCATGCCCATTGTAAGGAGTTGGAGTTGGCTAGTTTATGTTTTGCTGACGATTTGTTGTTGTTGTGTCATGGTGATTTGATTTTGGCTTCTGTGTTAAGAAGAAGTCTTGATGAGTTCACTCTAAGCTCTGGTCTATACCCTAGTGCTAGTAAGTGTAATAGTTTTTTTGGAAATGTTCCTAAAGCCGTTAAGAATGACATTAATCTGGTCATGGCTTTTGATGAAGGATCGTTGCCATTTAGGTATTTAGGGGTACCTATGATATCTAAGAGATTGACTAGTAATGATTGCTATGGGCTTATTGAGGTTTGTATGAAAAGGTTAGGAGATCGAAAGAATAAGAACTTGTCCTTTGCTGGTAGATTGCAGCTTATTGCATCTATCTTTGCATCGTTACAAATTTATTGGGCATCATTGTTTATGCTTCCCATGACTATATGTGATAAGATTGAAAAATTATGTAAGGATTTTTTATGGGCTAGAAGTGAATCAATTAAAGGTCATGCTAGTGTTTGTTGGAAAGAGATTTGTAGACCTAAGAGTCAAGGTGGGTTGGGCCTAAGATCTATGCATACTTGGAATGAAGCGTTAATGTCTAGACATTTATGGAATATTGTTAGTAATAAAGATTCTAGTTGGGTTAAGTGGGTTAGGGTTCATATGTTAAAGGGTAGAAGTATTTGGAGCATTGAATCTAATGCTAGCTCTTCTTGGTGTTGGAAGCAAATTTTACGTATAAGAGATAATATTGAAAAATTCATATCTGTGAGGTTAGGTAATGGGCAGAGTTGTAATGTTTGGTTTGACAAATGGTGTCCTAGTGGCCATCTCATTAAGATTATTAATAGAAGAGTGATTGAGCTAGTTGGGTTGAGTACAGAAACTTGTGTTGCTAATATGATTGATGATAATAGATGGTTATGGCCTGATGAGTGGGAAGGAAGATTTGATCATATTGTTAATATGCCTGTTCCAAGGTTACTTAGTGATGTTAGTGATAAAGTTGTTTGGACTAATAAGAAAGGTCAGGAGGTTAAATTTTGTGTTAAAGAAGTTTGGAGTGCTATCAATGAGGATTATCCTAAGGTTATATGGTCTGATCATGTCTGGTTTAACTAGTGTATACCTAGACATGCATTTATCTTGTGGGTGGCTATTAAGGGTAGGTTAAAGACTAAGGATAGAATTGTTAAGTGGTTTTCTATTCAAGATCATGTTTGTCTTTTATGTAAATCTACTAATGAATCCCATAATCACTTATTTTTTGCTTGTCCATACTCTAGAAAGTTTTGGGAAAGGTTAAAACCTATGGCATGTTTAGATGATATTGGTAATGATTGGTCATGTGTATTACTGGTATAGTTAATAGGCCTGTTAAAAACAAAGTTTGGAGTATTATTCAGAGGCTTGTATGGGGTGCTGTTGTGTATTTTACTTGGCAAGAAAGAAATATAAGAATAAGTCAGTTTATTGAGAGGTCTACTGATTGTTTGTTTAAGATCATTGTGGAAAGTGTTAGATTAAAATTAATGGGTTTAGATATGTAGATTACTCCTGATGTGCTCAAGGCTGCTGAGATTTGGCAGATTCATGTATGTAATAAAGTTGGATTGGGGTAATGTTTGATGTTGGTTTTGTTATGGTGCTGATGTTGCTGAGTTTGTTGGGTTGATTCTGGTTGGGAGGTGTTTATGTTGCTTTTGTTATAGTGTTGAAGTTGTCATTTGCTGTTCTAGTTCATGTTTGGGTGATTTCATAGGTACTATGGTTTTGGTTTTATGATGATATTGTGGTGGAAGTTGCACTCTTTTTGTCCTTTATAAGGTTTTCCCCACACTGGGTTTTACTTGGTAAATGTTTTTAAGGAGGCAATTCAGTGGTGATTAATGGTCTTATGCTGCTGGTTGCTGTTGGAATTTAGTGTTTTGAAGTGATATGCTGTTTCTGTTTGATGTAGTTTGGTTCTGATTTATTTGATTATAGTGATTGGTTATGTAATTTGTTACAAGAGCATTGTCTCCTGTGTAGTCTGTCGTATGGTGATGTTTCAATGGGTATTGATTGACTTCAATACTTTATTTGATGTATTCAGAGTATGCTAGGTTGTGCAGTTTGGGGTTGCTTCCTCTTGTAATAATTCATTGTTATTCTGTTTTTTGCATTGGAGCTTGGGGATTGTCCAATGCCATATAGATATTGCCTTTGTGTTGAGATAGGGATGTGTCCTATCTTAGTTTTGTACACATTGGTTCTTTTTCATTTGTATTTTGCCTTTTATGGCTCATTTCTTAATAATATTTACCTTTAAGAAGAAAAAAAAATGAAATGGAACCTCTATACGGTTTGTACTTTGTAACATTAAAATACATGCAAAGCAATTAAAGTGACTTTTAATAGGATGTTAGCAAGGCTTAAATGAGCAATTAAAAGAGAAGTGCCAAATGCCTAAAATACCCTTATTAATAAAATTACATATGTTACACTTTTAACCCTTTTTATCTTTTTTACCACAATAAACTTTTCATTTGATCCAAACTCTATAAACTAAAACCAATGATATGTGCGTTATAACTAAAAGCCTTAACTACTTTCGAAGCACCAGTACTCCAGTTGTAACACCCCAACCCGATAAGGGTAGAAGTATTACATTACAGTGACATATCAGAACAAACACAAGCATATGATTTATACATACAACGAAATTCAGGGTTACAAATGAAAATCTGAAACTACAAGGTTACAAAACAATAAAAACTATGTCTAATAAAGTTAAACTTCATCTAATCGTCTCTAGTCCAAAGCATAGTCTTCTAATTCCAGTCACACTCTCTTCCCATAACCCAGCTTCCTACTAAAACCTGCCGCAGGAAAAGGAAATGCGGCTGAGCTTAAAAAGCCCAGTGAACAGATACATATACAAAGCAATGATAATGAAACAGAACTGAAATATAGTGCATTGGGGAAATAGAATAAGGAATAGATAAAAGAGTAATAGAATAGCAAGAAGAAAGGATAGTCATCTACCACGAGCCCAGAAACATATCATATCATATAAGCCGTCAATACCATAATTCTTCATAATCATATAGAGGGGAGTCCTCTCAGATAATCAGATAATATGAGGGGTGTCCTCATTCTTCAAATGGGTGGAGTAGCGAACTCCCAGAAATTGTGAAAGGCATGTATAGCACACAGTACCAATCACCTCAAAGTCAACTCAAAGTCATAGTTAAATCCATTAAGCATACATGTCTAGGATTGCAACCCATACGCCCCTTACTCAAAGTCAATCTCAAAGTCATATACTCAAAGTCATAATGGCCATAATAGTAATCATAAAAAGGGACGGCGTGAGAAATCACTCACCCACACATGAGTCATGCCAGTGGTGCATCACAGACATGCCTATGGTACCTCCATAGGTAGGGAAAACAGAAATGGCTCGGGTATCAAACTAAGAGTCAGGTCTCAAAGTCATGCAAAAGGTCATATAGCAAAGGTTTATCTCAAAGTCATCTCAAAATCATATCAGAAATAGTATTCAAGGTCCATTCAGAGTTTATCAGGTCAAGGTTCATATTCAAAAATCAATTCATGGTTCAGTTCAAAAGTCCGTTTCAAAAGTTTCTATTAAAAGTCCAATTTAAATAATCTTTTAAAACAGTTTTCATAAAAATGGTCTTTCAAAATATAGGGTTCATGAAAGTTAAATAACCTTTCTTTTAAAAAGAATTTTAGCATCATTTATAAACATCTTTTCAAATCGGTTCTTCTCAAAACATTTCCATGGCATAATTAAAAGGTTTTCATAGCATGGTTTCATAACGGAGGTCATATCAAGTGGGATCAACAGAGAAAGTTCAAGTAAAGGGGATCATAGCAATGGCATCAATTCGGGAACTAACGGATCAGAATATGAAAGAGATCATGAGAAACCTTTTGAGAAAGGTCAGAATATCTGTACCTTAAACCGCAAGTGCACACATGACAGAAACATAAAGGTCGAAAGCAAAATTCCTTCTTCAGCGAATCTACACGAATTAATGGTCGGCTTGTTATTAATAACTTATTCAATTCAGATTTCTCATTTTAGTCGGCTTTCCAGTTTTAGTAACTTTCCATTTAAAGTGACTTTCCACTTTTAGCAGGTTTCCATAAATAGTAAGTTTCCACTTTTAGAAAATTTCCATAATTAGAAAGTTGAATCATTATTAATGGAATCAAAGTATCTTTTAACATATTTACACATTTGGTCCTTAGGGTTTCACAACTTTACACTTTATACCCTTACATTCCAAAATTACACTTTAAACCTTTTAGTCTTCATAGTTACACATTAAACCCTTAACTTATCCATTTTACACCATGATCACTTATTTTATCATATAATACGAATGGATACTCAAGTATTCATAATTTACACTTTAAGTCCTTCAAGTTATCAAAGTTACATATTTAACCCTTTAATTTACAATTTCAACTTTTAATTATCAATAATTACATATTAAGCCATTTAATTACCAATTTAACACAAAACCCCTTGAATATATTTTATTATTCAAAATCACCTTAAGTTTCCAGAATTTACATGTTTAGTCCCTCCATTTTAATTATTTCCAAAATCGAAACCCTAATTAGTTTTAAATTCATTTTAACCCTTTAAAATATAAAAATTACATATGGTACCCTTAGGTTACATTTTATTCGAATAGTACACAGCCCACAATAAGTTCTAAAAATAACCCTTAAGTTTTAGAAGTTACAAAACTCACGAAAAACATTTTAGCCAAATCGTATAAACCAAAAATATAGGTTTTAGAAACCCTAATCCTTCTAATCAATTTCCAATCATTAACTCATCAGTACATATCATTAATTATCACCTTTTCCAGCCCTAAACCAAAACCCTAGGCTCTCGACTTTATTTTCTTTCTTCTTTTTATTTACGATTTACACGAAACCAAATAATTCGAAATACCATGATCTAAGCCAAGATAATTTTTCCAACATTTTTACAGGTTATAACAAATCATAATAAGTGTATAAAATTTTTATTAAGAATTATTCTGGATCGGAATGTATCTTTTACAATTAAACACGTTTTTAGGGATTTAATTCACAAAAGTGATGTCGAGCATGCATGGGTCGAATCCAACAATTTATTTGATGTTTATGAGGTATAAAGGGTTTGAGAAAAATACCAAATCAAGGATGGAACGTGTAAAGAGGGCTGTACAAATTATAGCATACGCGTAGAGCCAAACGATCCAAAAATCACCATGACTTCACCAATGATCTTCCAACCTTGAAACTAATTTTCGTGGGTCTTATATGATGTAAGTAACATCAGAAAAATAAGAAATCATTTTTATAGAGGTCGTATGAAGCGTAACGAATTTACCTTTGTTTTAGGGCTCGACACAAAGAAAACAATGCGACGATCGTGTAAGGCTTCAACAATTCGAATGGGATTTTTCTTGGCTTCTTAGGATGATGATAACTCACAGAAAAATGCTTAGGAGTGCTGTGTGAGTCGAATGGAGGCTGTGGAAATTTTTGTGTGTGTAAATATTGGATCGGTATTAGGGTTTTGAAATAGAAAAGGTAGGGATTTGTTTTTAATATGAAGAAAACGTGTGGGGAGGGGAAAAAGACCAGGAATTTCGTGATTTATGGTTGGGAGAATATTCATGAAGATTATCTTCCATTTTTAGATAATGTATATCTCTTTGATTTCCAATAAATCAAAATAAATTCACTTATCATTTAATCAGCCAATCTAAGGGCATTTTGGTAATTTTACCACACATATAAATGTTAAATAAGATTGTTAAAATTATTTGGGATCATAACTTGTTCATTGTTAGAAGTTTGGGATTTATTTGGGTACTTAATAAGCTTTTAATTGATTTTTAAACTTGTAAGGGCATTTTGGTCATTTCACATGTTCTCAGATTTTAGGTGTTACAACTTCTTCCCCTCTAAAAAGAGAAATTTCATCCTCGAAATTTGAAGTCGCAAAGTTAGACGAAGTCGTAGTAAACCGCAACAGGTCGTCACAAACATCCTCACGTCCGGGGAGGTTCTTCCAAAAGATATTCAGACCAACTGGTTTCTCATGACTCGTAATTATTGTCAAAAACAGTTCCAGATTTCTCAGAAGGGCATATCATATTGAATTTGAATCAAAAGGATAATGTACCAAACATAACGGATGATAATCGAATTCTCCAGGAAGAGGTATAGAAATACATAGGATTTTCATCGAATTGATTAGGCGAATCAGATGAGAATACATTGAATAGTAGCAAACATGGGGTGATATAAGGTTTAACTCTTCAGCTTCTCAGATAGTCTCGACTTTTAGATAACCTTCCAAAGGTATTCTCATAAACAAACAGATCTCGTTTCCTCAAAGTCCACAATCACATATTTTACTCATGGCAGATCATAATGGACAACTTCAACGAATTCGAATCGTATACGGACAGAAAGCATATCGTTAGATATCGTTAACGGCAGAAATTTCATAATGGGACCTAAGATCCTTATCAGAAGTTGCAAAGATCAGCAAAACACGTGTCGAGAGTCCAAACGTATCGAATCGTATAACAAGGACAGCATATCAAACGTATAGGTAGAATGAACCTAAAGTCTCACTAAACTCAGATGATCTTGATCAGATGCCAGAATTCTAAAGCTTCTAAGGCACTTCTTAAAATATCATATGCCCACCATAAGTGCACGTTATATGATGTAAGTATTATCACGTTGGCCAGGCGTCATAATACTGGCATCATATACATATGCCCTCATGATGATCATACTTTATCTCAAGTCGTGAACACCCAAACTTATTTAAATCCACCTAGTCCACCTATAGTCTCAGAGGTCACCAAAATCAAATAACATAACTAAGAGAACGAAATTACTCGAAGAGTAACGGAGATCCGAGAATGTCATTCAAAATTAAGGTACGTCATCAGTAACGTCAATTCTTTACAGCATCATCTCGTCTAAACACAATGTCCGCTTTCAAATCCGTCCACTCATTTACAAATTTCAAAATTTCTTCTAAGTTGGAGTAGTCTGTTTATTCTTGTCCGTCTTACCTCATGATTATAAAATTCGAGTCTGGTTCCTCAAGCCTTCAGCAACTCTTCTTGGTACTGTGGCGTCGTAGCGGCAGTCTCTGACACGATCACTGTGCATCCCTCCATCCGCAGGTCTGCTTCTGCTCTCAATTCATCTTAGTACAACTAAAATGAATAGAGAAACAAGACTGCGTTTCTTCGACAGGTCTTCTAACATAGCTCCAGGTTTTAAGGTACATGATGTTGTTGTCGACTCCAGGTTGTGTGTTGAATGGTTCGTCTTCTTTTGGTCTGGTTGTCTTGGTGCCCAAACTGAAATCTTCACGTGTTGCGTGATGCCTGATTGAGCACTATCCTAGTTCCTCACTTCTTCTTGTATGCTTCTTCCATGGTAATGCTTGTCGCAGCCATCTTCTACTACTCTTCCACCAGGTTTCTAACTCCGATAACGGTCTTCAATCTCACCAATAATCTCTATGTTCTTCTTTCGTTTTAGAACACAACACAGTGTCATACTATGACAATTTGTCCAAAACACGCGAAAACATGATTATTCTAGCCAACACCATTGGCATCATTCAAACTCATAAATGTGATAACGAGTGCAAAGGCAGCTTCAGAAATCATCTCAGGGAATTTTCACATCGCCTTCTTTCTTCTTCAAGAACTGATATACTTCACAAAGGTTACTCTCGGTTAGTTAACCCCCTTCTTAGAAGTTCTTGTGGTTGCACCTTCAGTCCTTCAAATCTAAAATGATGCAATCAAATGCGGGTTCAAAGGAAAAAAAAAATTAATCATTGATACGCGGAAACAGATAATGATTAGTGATAGTGGTACGTTTAAGTTCACGATAGTCGATACGTCATCGCATACTTCTCTCGTTCTTCTTCATAAACAAACAAGAGTATCCAAAGAGAATCACAAAGGGTTAACAAAAATCATATTCCATCAGCTCCTTCAATCTCTCAACTTCTATGGCACCATGGTTTCTTCAACCGGGATCAGTTCACTGCCCACTCTACTTCTTAAGCAGGAAGGAGTACCAAAAGGTTCATCAGAGCATACCGGAAGATCTTCGTACAACAAAATATTTCCCAATAGCCGAACTTTCTAAGGGTTGATAATAATGGTTTTCAGGACAACTTGGTAATCACATGAGTTTGGGGTAGGTGTTTCCATAGTGATAGAAATTTTAGCAGATGTAGAGAGTCATCATAATGGAGTAGGGTGAAGCAGATTTTTAAGGTCACATTTCAGATATGGTAGTCTATGGTATCTTCACGAATAGCCATTTAGTCCAAAAGACCGTACAATCAGACATCTCAAAGTCAAAGGATTCATAGAGTGAATACAGTCGTCAAATCATACAGATAGTTCATATATCAGAGTCAAGTACATGGTTCAACAAAAATGTTGGGATGGATAAACGAACAGTTCAATGTGTGGGAATTTCGTTTAGCTTCTTAGCATAAGTAGCAGGTAGGATGTGTATCATTGGTAATACGAATATCGTATAATCGTCAATTGTGAGAGGTACAGAATCTCAGTTATCAGCATCATCATGCTTAGTTAACAAATCCATATAGAGATAGTATTTACATCATACCCTTCCAAAGGAAACGGTTGGCAGAACAAGGTTCATCATTCAAAGAGAGGAAACAAAACTTCTCATATTCGTGGTTCATAATTACCAAAATTCTCATAGGAGTAATAATGGATCATATAGAGTTAAGTAGTATCGGATGATACATTCATACCCAGCATAAGTAATGAATTTACAGAATGTGTCGAACACATTGTGGTTGAATGACCTACGATGTGGTCGAAAAGGTGTCAAACAGCTTATCAAACAAATCAGAGGCAGAGATCAAAATCTGAAGGTGAAACTTAAATGTGTAAGGTATCCAGGTAGCCTTCCGAGGTATTCCAAACTTACTTGGTTACTAAGCTTAAGTTGCAAAACTTCTAACTTCTGAAACAAAGGTCTTTATAAGGCTTATCTAAGAGCAAAGGCACGATCAGAGTGATACGGAAGCAAATGATACTTACATAAATGTCTTAGTCTACCCATTCCTCACTGGTAATAACTTAGGTTCCTATGGGGAATCCTAATGTAAAGTTTCAAAGGTTGTCTTATGAGCGCCTATAGTGGAAACTTAGGGGTCCAAACTTCACAGGTCAAGGGTAAATGTATTACGAATCGCAGCCTGGTCTCTGATACCATAATTGTAACACCCCAACCCGATAAGGGTAGAAGTATTACATTACAGTGACATATCAGAACAAACACAAGCATATGATTTATACATACAACGAAATTCAGGGTTACAAATGAAAATCTGAAACTACAAGGTTACAAAACAATAAAAACTATGTCTAATAAAGTGAAACTTCATCTAATCGTCTCTAGTCCAAAGCATAGTCTTCTAATTCCAGTCACACTCTCTTCCCATAACCCAGCTTCCTACTAAAACCTGCCGCAGGAAAAGGAAATGCGGCTGAGCTTAAAAAGCCCAGTGAACAGATACATATACAAAGCAATGATAATGAAACAGAACTGAAATATAGTGCATTGGGGAAATAGAATAAGGAATAGATAAAAGAGTAATAGAATAGCAAGAAGAAAGGATAGTCATCTACCACGAGCCCAGAAACATATCATATCATATAAGCCGTCAATACCATAATTCTTCATAATCATATAGAGGGGAGTCCTCTCAGATAATCAGATAATATGAGGGGTGTCCTCATTCTTCAAATGGGTGGAGTAGCGAACTCCCAGAAATTGTGAAAGGCATGTATAGCACACAGTACCAATCACCTCAAAGTCAACTCAAAGTCATAGTTAAATCCATTAAGCATACATGTCTAGGATTGCAACCCATACGCCCCTTACTCAAAGTCAATCTCAAAGTCATATACTCAAAGTCATAATTGCCATAATAGTAATCATAAAAAGGGACGGCGTGAGAAATCACTCACCCACACATGAGTCATGCCAGTGGTGCATCACAGACATGCCTATGGTACCTCCATAGGTAGGGAAAACAGAAATGGCTCGGGTATCAAACTAAGAGTCAGGTCTCAAAGTCATGCAAAAGGTCATATAGCAAAGGTTTATCTCAAAGTCATCTCAAAATCATATCAGAAATAGTATTCAAGGTCCATTCAGAGTTTATCAGGTCAAGGTTCATATTCAAAAATCAATTCATGGTTCAGTTCAAAAGTCCGTTTCAAAAGTTTCTATTAAAAGTCCAATTTAAATAATCTTTTAAAACAGTTTTCATAAAAATGGTCTTTCAAAATATAGGGTTCATGAAAGTTAAATAACCTTTCTTTTAAAAAGAATTTTAGCATCATTTATAAACATCTTTTCAAATCGGTTCTTCTCAAAACATTTCCATGGCATAATTAAAAGGTTTTCATAGCATGGTTTCATAACGGAGGTCATATCAAGTGGGATCAACAGAGAAAGTTCAAGTAAAGGGGATCATAGCAATGGCATCAATTCGGGAACTAACGGATCAGAATATGAAAGAGATCATGAGAAACCTTTTGAGAAAGGTCAGAATATCTGTACCTTAAACCGCAAGTGCACACATGACAGAAACATAAAGGTCGAAAGCAAAATTCCTTCTTCAGCGAATCTACACGAATTAATGGTCGGCTTGTTATTAATAACTTATTCAATTCAGATTTCTCATTTTAGTCGGCTTTCCAGTTTTAGTAACTTTCCATTTAAAGTGACTTTCCACTTTTAGCAGGTTTCCATAAATAGTAAGTTTCCACTTTTAGAAAATTTCCATAATTAGAAAGTTGAATCATTATTAATGGAATCAAAGTATCTTTTAACATATTTACACATTTGGTCCTTAGGGTTTCACAACTTTACACTTTATACCCTTACATTCCAAAATTACACTTTAAACCTTTTAGTCTTCATAGTTACACATTAAACCCTTAACTTATCCATTTTACACCATGATCACTTATTTTATCATATAATACGAATGGATACTCAAGTATTCATAATTTACACTTTAAGTCCTTCAAGTTATCAAAGTTACATATTTAACCCTTTAATTTACAATTTCAACTTTTAATTATCAATAATTACATATTAAGCCATTTAATTACCAATTTAACACAAAACCCCTTGAATATATTTTATTATTCAAAATCACCTTAAGTTTCCAGAATTTACATGTTTAGTCCCTCCATTTTAATTATTTCCAAAATCGAAACCCTAATTAGTTTTAAATTCATTTTAACCCTTTAAAATATAAAAATTACATATGGTACCCTTAGGTTACATTTTATTCGAATAGTACACAGCCCACAATAAGTTCTAAAAATAACCCTTAAGTTTTAGAAGTTACAAAACTCACGAAAAACATTTTAGCCAAATCGTATAAACCAAAAATATAGGTTTTAGAAACCCTAATCCTTCTAATCAATTTCCAATCATTAACTCATCAGTACATATCATTAATTATCACCTTTTCCAGCTCTAAACCAAAACCCTAGGCTCTCGACTTTATTTTCTTTCTTCTTTTTATTTACGATTTACACGAAACCAAATAATTCGAAATACCATGATCTAAGCCAAGATAATTTTTCCAACATTTTTACAGGTTATAACACATCATAATAAGTGTATAAAAATTTTATTAAGAATTATTCTGGATCGGAATGTATCTTTTACAATTAAACACGTTTTTAGGGTTTTAATTCACAAAAGTGATGTCGAGCATGCATGGGTCGAATCCAACAATTTATTTGATGTTTATGAGGTATAAAGGGTTTGAGAAAAATACCAAATCAAGGATGGAACGTGTAAAGAGGGCTGTACAAATTATAGCATACGCGTAGAGCCAAACGATCCAAAAATCACCATGACTTCACCAATGATCTTCCAACCTTGAAACTAATTTTCGTGGGTCTTATATGATGTAAGTAACATCAGAAAAATAAGAAATCATTTTTATAGAGGTCGTATGAAGCGTAACGAATTTACCTTTGTTTTAGGGCTCGACACAAAGAAAACAATGCGACGATCGTGTAAGGCTTCAAGAATTCGAATGGGATTTTTCTTGGCTTCTTAGGATGATGATAACTCACAGAAAAATGCTTAGGAGTGCTGTGTGAGTCGAATGGAGGCTGTGGAAATTTTTGTGTGTGTAAATATTGGATCGGTATTAGGGTTTTGAAATAGAAAAGGTAGGGATTTGTTTTTAATATGAAGAAAACGTGTGGGGAGGGGAAAAAGACCAGGAATTTCGTGATTTATGGTTGGGAGAATATTCATGAAGATTATCTTCCATTTTTAGATAATGTATATCTCTTTGATTTCCAATAAATCAAAATAAATTCACTTATCATTTAATCAGCCAATCTAAGGGCATTTTGGTAATTTTACCACACATATAAATGTTAAATAAGATTGTTAAAATTATTTGGGATCATAACTTGTTCATTGTTAGAAGTTTGGGATTTATTTGGGTACTTAATAAGCTTTTAATTGATTTTTAAACTTGTAAGGGCATTTTGGTCATTTCACATGTTCTCAGATTTTAGGTGTTACACCAGTAGCCATTCATATATAAGCCTTAACCACTAATTACCAGTAGACATTCATACATGAGTACATGACTAAAAGTCTAATGAAGCCATTTCATATATAAGAACCTTTCAAAGTACCAATTGTAATAGCCATTTACACTTGACATTGACACCAGTACAACAGTAAACAAATTAAATATTATTTTCGCGTTTTATCGGGTTGACCCGATAACCCGATAATATTAATTATCTAACCCTAACTCGACCCGATAACACTGACGGGTTATCGGGTTCGGGTCAAATAACCCGAAAAGATTTTAAAACCTGATTTAACCCGATCCGATAAGCCTTATCCGATTTGGGTTCGGGTCAGGTCAACTGGTGAGTACATAACTAAAAACATCCATAAGTTAAGGGTAAATTTTGCAACATACGTCAAACGTAAAGTACTAAAACAAAATAAGTTAGTAATTATCATATTTTGTAAAAAAAAAATAATAATAATAATAATAATAATAATAATAAAAAAAAAAAAAAAAAAAAAAAAAAAAAAAAAAAAAAAATTACTGAAAAGTCTTTATTTTTTTTCCCCTCATATTTGAAATATTGTTGGGGCTTTGATTGTGAGGTATTTACTGAGGTGAAAATCGAATTGGTGTGTAGCTTTAATGGGTATGTCTTCCTTCTTTAAACTTTGTTGTTATCAATTTTGTGATACAAATTGGGTTTTTTTTTTTTTTTTTTTTTTCCCTTTCTAATTCAGTTTCATGATTTTTATAAAGGGGTGTTTTGGGTATAGCTAATAAACATTCTTGAGTCTTTGTACAGAGCGAAACACCTTATGGTTAAGCTGATTGCATAAGCTGATAAGCAAATGGAATCGGTATCTCCAACATACAAATTAGTTCCAAAGGGGTGTTTGTGTTGACTTATTTACCGGCCTTAGGAGCTTATGTATATTTGGAAAAGTTCATAAGCTCACTTTTTTCAGCTTGTAAGCTTATAAAGTTTAGCTTATGACCTTACATAAGCTATAATGTTAACTTGATAAAAATTGGGCTTACGAGCTTTTCCAAAATTACATAAGCTCATACCTGGGGTAAATAAGCTAACGCAAACACCCCGTAAGCTTATGTAATCTGCAAAAAGATAAACTCAGTTAAGCATAGAGATATAGTTAAATGTTTAGCTTGGTTCATGTTTCGTTAGACCACTGGCAACACAGTGAGATATCGCAGTGTGAAATGGTTGTTTGGCCACTTTATATGACTTTTTAAGTTTAGTTATGAAAGACCTGATACGGAAATGTTTGTGGATTGGTTATCTGGCTGTCAAGCGTATCCACTTCAGCATGAATGATGCTCTCGAGGTAAGTATTTGGTGTCCTTTTCATAAAGAATTTGAGAGTTTGTTATTCCTGTTTTATGCTCACTTGTTATGACACGCTGTACGGCTACATAGTACACCATTTTTACTTTGAGCTCTAGTTTTTGCAAGAAATGCTTCAACTAGGAGATGCATCCTAGTCTAAGATCCCAGTGATTAGTTTAGACTTTAGAGTCAATTGTGTGCTTTTTGCCTTTTGCAATGTCAAAACTTGGTTAGATTACTCAACAAAACTGAACGTCAGGTTTGATCCTATAAGATTTGGAGGATATAAAGATAGAATGCATTAGAAAAATATATAACAATATTAATCTCTTATTTTATTATTATGTAACGTATATTACTAATTTCATATATTACAATACCTTTAATGACTTTTTAAGATATTACAGAAACAAATTGTAGCATCCTGAACCGAAAGTAATAGGCTAGACCAATAATTTCGCAACTTTACCTTAAAATCTTGACGATAGTTATAAGTAAGATACAACTTAAGGGTTATAAGGGTGTTAAAACTTCTTTATTTCCTAACGAATAATGGTACTAATGGTACTAAAACTTCTACCTTAATGGTTTTTGACTCTTTTCGCTTAATAATCCTTGGGGCTTGAGTCCACTGCCACAAAGAGTCAAGCCAGGTAAAGCCCTCCCATTCAGGGAGGTTACCAACCATGGTTTGAACTTGAGTCATTTTACTAGACACACGCTTTTGCCAACTCTGCCACCCCTAGTGGTTTACTTCTAACAATTTATAATTTGAAATTTATATACCACTTCCCCTCTACCCTAAAATTAAACCCTTTTATACGATTATACTTAAAATGAAAATATGTTAACGTTACTTGAATGTTAAAAGCAACCAATATATATCTAATTAAACATACACTATAACTGAATTTGAAGACCTTAAAAAACTTGCACACTTAATAATCACTTGCTTCATTATTATCCTATCTGATTTCAACCCAAGAAAGTGTTAACATATAGTTTTATGACATAGTAGCATAAATTTAACACGAATCAAAATAAAGGAGAATGGATTGGGGATCCATAATTAAATTGTTAAGAAATCGATCATTAAACACGCATATCTTCACTATCTTAATGAATTGATTGCACAACTAGTTCACTAAAACCATCAGTTTGCTTGAGAAATGTAGACATATAAAATGTTGCATTGGATTTTGGTAGAAGACAAGAGAAAGGGTATAATAATCTCGAACATAACACTAAATAAAAATTCGCATCCATGTTATTTTCAAGGGTGCAAAAATCGCTAGGTATAGTTGGGTCGTCGACCACCTTCTAGCTAGTAATCGCTCTAGTTCACATAGTTGTAACTTTAGTGCCCGTTTGGTTTGTAGACGGGTTTATGATTAGGATTTGGATTTGGATTTAAATTTGGTTTAGGATTTGGATTTGGATTTGAGATAAGAGAGAGAAAATAATATTTTAAATTATATTATATATTTTTATAAAGGGATACAGATTTAAAAAAATGAATTTGATTTTATAAAATTGAAAAACGAAAAAAAGAAATTGAAATGAGTGATTGATATCTATAGAGGTCCCACGTAATAGAAATAAGTACAAGTTACTTGACAGATTTTTAGTAAAAGTTGGGTAGTCCCCTGGGATTTGAAGACAGATAATATTTGGCTTTTATCCCTAAATTTTGGGCCCACATGTGTCTTCCAAACAACTAAAAATTACCATGATCCCTAACCTTTTGTCAAATACCCTAAACCAAACGGGCCCTTAAAGATCAAACACAAACAGTAAAACATAACAAAAGAAGAACAAAAAGTTCAAAGTTAGCAGAGTTTAAAGTTCTTGTGATGTCTGCATTTGGACTGAACCAAACAAAAGAGGAACACAAAACTCGGAATTTTGAGAAAATAAAAGGTTGACTTTTTTTACAGAGGTTGCCTATTCGATCGACTTTGACTGATTAGTGCCTAGGTGCCGATTAATTGGAAAGTGTCTGACTAGCGCCGATTAATCAGCCTCCTAGGCCGATTTTTACAACACGAGTTATCTTAATGCTTGATTGTACATATATGTAATGTTTGAAGTTTAACAATTGGTGTATGCAATACTCCCAAAATCCTTTGTCTCGAACTGTGTAGCCATGTAGACGCTTTACCGGCCTTGGAAACCTCCTACCATTATACTAACTTGACATTAGCACTCTCAAGTACAAAATGTTAAGGTTTTAAATCACCACCATTTATACAACATTTTTTTTTTTTTTTTTTTTTTTTTTCTAGTTAGAGTAAATTGCAAAAACCGTCCCTTTGGTTTGTAGGCGCAACCCCTACAACTTTGAAAGTGCATACACAGTAGACTTTATGGGTTTAAAATGCTATTACTAAAATTTTTGAAAGGGGTATGGGGTTATCAACAAACTACTGACCATAAGGAAATTACAACCTCACAAACTTGGATTAGCTCTTTCTCTTTAGACTGAAGTAGCTTTTTTCATAGTTTTGTCAACGTTGTTGAAAGCTAATTATTTATTTAAGTAGGCCTTCCCTTTTGGAGCTGCTCCTGGCTCACACTATGGTGGAGCCAGTTAGAAGATTCTATGTATTCTTGAAAGATGATTGGACAGTCTTGCCCGTTGGCTTGTAGAATTTGGTGTGAGATTTTCGTCCGTGGCATTAGAACATATAAACTTCTAAAGTGCAGGTACTACAGTCCCATCCGGGACAATAATTGCACACCCAAGTTCCCTCCCTACACGGACTATGCCTAAACTTTCGAAGTTATAGGGAGAGTGCATGTTATTTTACCATTTACTCTTCTAGTTATAATTGTATTAGATTATGTAATTCAAGTTACAAGTTTTGATATATTCACTTGACAAGAAAACTACCATATTGCTAGTACATGACTATAAGTTATTAGTCGGACCATGGCCGTTTGGCAAACAGTATGTGAATGGCCCATCAACCATGAGGTTATGGGTTCAAGTCTCATTGGAGGCATATATGAGATAGTATTTGTGAGATAGGTGGTGCAAGTTGTAAAAATTTGACGTTAAAAAAATAATTAATTGGATCCAACTTTTGGAACTATAAGGAAATTCAAGTTATTGAATTGAAGATTTTATCTTAGTTTAACATCTATGTGCATGCATTGGATTAGATGAACTTATAATTCAAGGTAGTTAAAAGCGAAAGCGACATGTCTTTCTCTAAAGCGAGAAGTGACAAAAGCGAGGGCTTCAGTTAACTTTTTACCCTTTGTGCATATGATAGTGTCTAGTATGAAAACAATGATTAAACAAAAACATGTTTATCTTAAAATCTTCATTTTTAATTTAAAAATACCACAAAAGAGAAGTTTATTCAAATAGTTAAAAAAATTAGGGCCGGCTGCACAATTTCATTAGCTAAAAAATTAAAAACTAGCCGTTATACAAAAAAGCGAGCGCTTTTTGGTCGCTTTTCGGTCGTCTGACAATGCTTTTGCTCGCTCTAGTAAAACGCCTCGCTTCTTTAAAATCAAAGCGCTTTAGGGCGCTTCGCCTCGCTTCTTCGCTTAAAGCTCGCTTTTTCTCGCTTTTGACTACACTAATTACACATATATACCAAAAAAGGAATTGAGACCAATTTATTATAGCAAAATATTAGGGATAAAGCCAGTGGCGGTGATTAGCGTGTGCAAGTGGGGCAGCCACATAGGGCCACCATTTGTGAGGGGTCTCCGATTTAGTATATGTCCATTAGTATTTATACATGTCTAACTTGAATTTTTATAGCCCTTTTTAAATTTTATGTGAAGGGGCCTCCGATTTAGTATATGGCCATTATTAGTATTTATACATGTCTAAGTATATTATGTTTTGAATTTTCCATAATAGTTAAGCCTTTTGTGATTTACGGGGTCTCATTCGTAGTTTCGCACCGGGCCACCCAAATCAATAGGACGGCCCTGGATAAAGCTATCAAATAATCTTTTTTTGGATGATTCATGACCCCATTAATGCTATTAAGTATCGCCTAATATTAAATAAATGACCTACCCCAATTGCTTAGGATCATCAAAGCCGCTGTTTTGTGGTCACTATACATATAAAAACCCTAAAATAACAATAACGAGCCGCCGCCGCATCACCATAGACAATGGCAGTAGGTAACAGATCCCTGATTGAGCTACCAGATCTCAGTCTTGAATGTATCGTGTTAAATCTGCCGTTGTTTTCTCTTCTTGTGTGCTGCTCGGTTTCCAAGTCGTTGTTCGATCTCATTTTAAAAAATTCAGAGTTTGCAAAAACTCACTTCGCAAAATCAGAACCGCACTTAATGATTCATTCCCCATCGAGATCAACTTTTCATTTACTCGAAATGAATGCTGATGTGATGCCAGCACTGGGTGAACGGGTTGACGTTAAGCCAATATTTTTTCTCCCGTTAGACGGGTATAGTGTTTCACATTCGTGTAACGGATTTGTTCTTATGGAGTATGAAAATATGGTTGATGGTATTCACAAGTGCATCGTATCTAATCCTGTTATAGGTGAGTATACGAAACTACCTGAAACGGAACATCTTTATAGACATGCGAAGTGTGCGTTTTTTTACAATCCTGATGAAAATCAGTTAAAGATTTTGCGCCTTTTCATTAGTTTATTCCGCTGTACTCTAGATTCAGATGAGTCATCTGATTCACAAGAGCTTTTACCAGAATCTCCAGATAATGATTTTACATTTGCATATTCAGAAGAAAACCGAATGGGAGAATTATTTGTAGTGGGTTCTGATTCTTGGGAGTCTCTCGACACCATCCCCTTTTGTCCCGATACTATTTACTCTCCTTGCCATTTGGATAAAGTTACTCATTGGCTATGTGGCAATGATAAGGATGAAAATTTCATTGTTTTCTTCAATTTTCAGAGCCATACATTTGGGAATCTTACTGGCCCGGCCCACATGGTCAAACCTTATGTAAATGCATGTTATGACCTAACTTTGGTTCATGGGAGTCTATCAGTAATTGATTTTGATGCAAACATGAGAGATTTTAAAATATGGAGAATGAATGAATATGGCAATGAAGACTCATGGACTCTCAGCTATGTAATTCACAATACTGTCTGGAATGTCCAACATGAGCCCTGTGTGTCTGATGAGAATTTTGTATGCAATGGGGATATAGTGATCACTTGTCCAGATGGTCGTCTGTTCTTCTTTGATTTGGTAAACAGGACTGGCAGACTAGTGAATCATCCACCAATTCAGCTTTCATCTGTAGTAGTTATTCATACTCCGAGCTTGATCTTGTTGAAAACGGCTGTGGGAGATGGCAACTTGAAAGTGCTCAAAGTGCCATCAAGGTACAAGTATTTTTACATGTTTATTTCTTCATGTTTATTAAAAATTGTGACAATATAAAAGTAGTAATGTTACTGACAGTATTGATTTTTCGTTGTAGGTCTGCTCAGGCAGGGTTATTCGCGAATAACTACATTGAATTATTAGCAACTTTCTTCGGGTAGCCAGAGCAAAGCTTGATGCAACAAGCAGGAAGCTTTTGGAAGCCATTAGACATCAATATTAATGTATTTTGTTAGTTGTTGTACTTGAAATTGTGGCTGTGATGTAGCAGTCCCCTTTAAGACAGTAGTTGATTTGGTCAAGAATGTTTTCTTTGGTTGATGTCATTTTGGTTTGAAAGAGTTTCTGGAATTTTGTTGTTTTACTTATGTGCTTTGAGATGTTCATCATAAACAACCTATTAGCATCATGGTTTAGGTGGTGTTTGTTTAAGCTTATGAAGTATAAGCTGGAAAAAAAAAAAAATATATATATATATATACACCCCTCACCAGATAATGTAACTGTTAGGACTCGTTTGACTAATTGCATAGTTGCTTGGTATACAGTTTGATGGTACTCTGAAAGACAAAATATTATCTCCTGCCATCATGCTGCCTTTGCCTACATAAATGAAAGAATAGTCTTTCATTTCAAACATTCATAGTCCTATCTGCAACTTTCCGAGTTCAATGGTCTCATCAAAAGTTGAAACAAATCTCGAGTGTGACTATAAGTTTAGTTCATGAATCCGAGTTTAATGGCGTAAATCTGTTGGGCTATCTTGGTGTTTAAAAAGTTCATGTCAAACTTTAAATCATCTGCTATCTTGGGCTATCAAATTTCCCAGCAAACCAAACTCGACCATCGCAACTTGTTGCCCGGCTACCTGCCATTGTATTGTAATGTCATATTTCGAAGGCTAAATATAATATGAGCATTGTGGATTAAAAAAAAAAAAAAAAAAAAAAAAAAAAAAAAAAAAAATCAATATTACCAACAAGAACCGAACCGCAGGCAACCTTCTTTCAGAGCACCTACGTAGTACAACCAAGTTTCCAGCATTGAAATAAGCTACTCGTGTAGTACGGGTCGATTTATAATTTTCTCACTACCTGAACCAGCTTAGTATAACATCTATTATCTATATAAGTTCAGGGTTGATTTTGAAAGAAACATAAAACTTGAGGGTTATGAACTAAAATAAATAGAACCATCAAATATCCTTTTTTTTTTGTGTGTGTTGATAGAACAGAACAGGGTTTAGCTTGCTCGACCACTTGTGTTTTTTAAGGTAACTAACTAATTTTAGGGTTTATCTTATATTTGTGTTTTTTTTATTGCTATGTTATTTTATAAGGTGAAATCTTTGTTCAATCAGCTAATTGTTTATGGTATGTGTTCTGTTTTTTATGTTGTTTATTTTGGTGATAAAAAGTTGGGGTTTTATGAGAAATGATTTTTCTTAACCAGTTTCATGATTGTTGATTTGGGCATAATTTAAATTTTGAGTTAAAACTTAAAACCTTAGTAGCTTAAACTAATTGAACCATTTTAGTACACTAATTTGCTCCCACCATAGTGTTAGAAGCTAATATTTACAAGAAAATAAAACAAAAAGGATATTGGATACTGCCACACAGCTTATGTTTAAGCTGTTCTGGATAAGCTGATGAGCGAATAATTGTGTTTGGATATGGGGGTGGCCAGGGAAATGGTCGGAAATGGTCATTGGGATTCCTCGATTAGGCCGCTTACATCTGAGTCAATGACTTGTCCTCCCCGGGTACCCTTGAAAAAGAGAAAAACCTTATCCGTTTACCATTTGGATACAACATAAACCGATAAGTAATTCTAATAAGCTTTCTTAAATGCCTGTGAAGCGTCAACCTGGATATTCATGCTCGCCTTATGTTCTGTAGAAGTATAAACTCAGCAAAGCATAGAGATAAATCCATACATATATCTTGGTTCATGTTTCTTAAATGGTTGTTTGCTCACTTTAACTTTATAGGGATATTCTAAATCATATCCAAAGTATTAGTGTCTGTGAGATTGATTGTAAAGGATATATGTACAACTATATGTTTGTCTTTTGAAAGATCCATTGTTAATTTCATACATGTGATTCTCTTTTGTTGGATATTAAGTTTTAATGTAGTACATAAATTTGGAATCCTGCAAGTCACTGGCTTTAGCTTTTTGATTTTGCAACCAACTGACATATACTTCTTATTCCTTAGCTGCAAGTTTAAATCCTTTTTGAGGCATATCAGTTTATTTGTTTGTCACGGTTATAAACTTAAAAGTTAAAACTACATCAGTTTATTTGTGCGTTTTAATTTTTTTAATTGTTGATGCATATACACCTCCTTTAACAAATTGAGCGGGGCTTTAAAGTATATATAGATGGATTATACTTTATGGGCTGGGTCTAAATCAGTGTATTTCAACATTTAACACCAACACGTCGAATCCACTGTTTTCTGGTTGAAGGATTTGTTTCTTGTGTAACTCGAAATTGATGCAGATTGTTGTGGCCTTAGAGGGTATGTATGATATATTTTTGGACAATACAAGGCCTATGAATGTAACGTTCTTATGTCAATATAGACATAAGAGTCATGTTAAATCTGGATCTGAAAATGCTTTGTTTGACCATAAAAGTCAAAATTCATATTGATTATGCAGCTGTTGACCTTTTCAACCGATAGTACCTAAACATTTCTTTCTTCACATGAAATTATAACACTTCATCTCAAAGTAGTGATCAACTTTTTTGACGTCATGGAAATGAAAATGTCGCGTTAAACATTTTTTCTGAAGTTACTTTTTCTTGTACTATCTTTCGTTTGTCTTGTTTTTGCTGTAATATTGCATATGTAATGTGCTTCTTTTACAGGTTTGCCTACTATGAATGGATATTTAAATCAATAATTCAAAGAACCACTTGGAAAGATGGCAGCTTTAGTAGCAACTCGTGTTCGTTTTCTTGTTGGAGATACTCTTTCAATTAAAAAGCTCCCAAAGATTTCTAGGGCAGTTTCATTTCACAGAACTGCATACTTATTGAACCAATTCAGTACCAAAAATGGTCCGTTAACTCTTAAAAGCCTCGGATTCAGGGATGTGAGTGACACAGTAACAAAGTTTGAGAAAAGTAAGGGTAGACAAATAGTTTCAACTCTGCAAGTTATCCAAGATCAAGTCGAAGAAGTCAAACCCAAAAGAGTCAAAGTGAAAACAAAAGCTGTTGCTGTTGAAAACCCGATTGATGTTGACGTAGCACCATTTTCTGCAAAATCTTTTTCTGAACTCGGTCTTCCTCCGTTGTTGATTGAGGCACTAGAGAGAGAAGGTTTCAATGTTCCAACTGATGTACAGTCAGCAGCCATTCCAACTATCCTTAAAAACCACGATGCTGTGATTCAATCCTACACGGGTTCTGGAAAGACATTAGCATATGTTCTTCCAGTACTCTCAAAAGTGGGCCCACTCAGCGGTTCACCCGATAGCAACAAAGAGGATAAAAAGAAAACCGACATAGAAGCAGTGATTATCGCACCTTCAAGAGAACTTGGTATGCAGATTGTTAGAGAAATCGAGAAGTTACTGGGACCTGAAAACAAAAGATTTGTTCAACAACTTGTCGGTGGCGCAAACAGGTCAAGGCAAGAAGAAGCTTTAAAGAAAAACAAGCCCGTTATCGTTGTCGGGACACCTGGAAGAATTGCGGAAATCAGTTCTGCCGGAAAGCTTCACACCCATGGCTGCAGGTACCTAATTCTAGATGAAATTGATCAGCTTTTATCTTTTAATTTCCGTGAGGATATGCATAGAATAATCGAACACGTGGGTAAAAAAGCTGATTCTGGCCCGACCCAGAACTCAGAAACCCAAACCAAGAAACGGGTCGAGAGACAAATGGTCATGGTATCTGCAACAGTTCCATTTGCAGTAATAAGAGCAGCCAGGAGTTGGGGTCGTGACCCGATACTCGTGCAAGCCAAAAAAGTGGCCCCACTAGAATCCATCCCTCGTCCAGCTGGACCCGTTAACTTAACCCCAGGACCTAGTTCCAGTTCAAATGCTGGGTCAGATTTGCAGCAGACTAATGCGGTTTCTGAAAGTCTACCACCATCTTTAAAGCACTACTACTGTGTTTCAAGGCTGCAACATAAAGTCGATACTGTAAGAAGATGTGTACATGCTCTTGATGCAAAAACCGTTATAGTTTTCATGAATCACACCCGACAACTAAAAGATGCTGTTTTCAAGCTGCAAGCACGCGGGTTAGTAGCAGAAGAATTACATGGTGATCTTGGCAAGCTTACAAGATCAACAATCTTGAAAAAGTTCAAGAAAGGTGAAATACGAGTACTAGTGACAAACGAGTTATCTGCTAGAGGTTTAGATGTAGCAAACTGTGATCTTGTTGTTAACGTGGACTTACCTACTGACTCGGTTCACTATGCACATCGAGCTGGAAGAACGGGTCGGTTAGGTCGAAAGGGTTCGGTCATAACGATTTGTGAGGAGTCGGAAGTTTTTGTTGTCAGGAAGCTTCAGAGGCAACTTGGTGTTCCTATTCAGTCTTGTGAGTTTGCGGACGGTAAACTTGTTATGCAGGAAGCAAAGTAGAGGCTCTTTTGTTTTAGACATTTTTGTTAGCATTTTATATGATTACTTTATTAAAAGCCTCTAATATAGTCTTTGTTTATCTATTACAAATGTTGGTAGCATTTGACTAGTTATCCAAGTTGTTTTTGCTTACACTATGTACGAGTTAAATGTTGTATTTATCTGAATCTGAAAACAGGTGGTACCAGTTTTGATATAAAACTTGATACCAAAATCAAATATTTTTAGTTACCAACTCATGTGTTATTGTTGAAAGAAAAGAGATTTATGACATGAATTAAGCAATCATCCAATGATTTAGAGTGTTATGGATACATTTTGGGGAGATATTTTAAGGGTGTTTGGGACAGCGTTTTTGGTAGATTATCCGAGGATTGTGTTTCCAAGACTAATTAGAAAACAATCTAATAGACAAGTATTTGAAAAGCTTATTATGATAGTTTGGTAAATTTCAAGTTTTGCTAAAAGCTTTTCATTCTCTCTCAATCCTATATTATTATACTTGTTGATTCATACAAAAAGTTTATAGACTTTTTATCATTCTGTTATTGTTTGCAAATGACTTTCTTGAATGAGATATAGTGTCTATGTGAGTTGTTCATAACAAAAAGTTTTAAATTATTTGAGCATTTGTTGATACTTTAAGTTACTTGAGAACAATGCTTTGAAAACTGGACTCGATCGCCCGGTCAAACCAATTCAACCGGCAACTGGTGGATTGGCCGATTTTCAAAACACGGTTTAACCGGACGTCTATGATCGTTACGAACCGGTCAAAACCGGAACCAGGGAATCGCCAGAACCTGAAACTCGTTTGACATGACGACGGAAACTAGTATCTTTGCCGGAAGTGACGCCGGAAGCATGCAAACTCGACGGAGATATGCTAAATGTCGCTAAAAACGTTAAAAATGCTTGAAAACCTACATATATTTGCTGAAATCTAATCAAAAAACCAACATATATAATCGAAGCTCGCCGGAATATGCTGGAAACCTCTTTGGCGGTCGAAACTCCGGTTAAACCAAAAACCGATTGGTCGTCCGGTTCGACACCGGTCCGATTTTGAAAACCTTGGTTGAGAAGACTTTCCAAAAGGAGAGAGATCATCTCAAGTTATTTGTAACTTGATTGATTAAGTTGCAATTATTAAAAAACACATGGTTATTCAAAATGTAAATCTATAATTCTAATGACAAAATCCCAAACTAATCAAATCACAAATTTTTGGTTTTACCATAATCAAAAAAAACATAAAAACCCCATGCGATTTACTTACGTTAAAATAAGGTAATCTAAAACATATTTTATTATGATAATTTTCGTTCAAAAAGACCAAAATTCAAACTTTGCTATATAAAAAGCTTAAGAGATAATTAGAGAAATATTCAAAAAAAAGTCACAAAATGATCACAATATTAGTTGGGCCAAAAAAAAAAGCGCAAACCTTGATTTCTCCTAAATACAAAAAATGACTATTCTCCTTTTATAAGCTCAAATAAGCCACTTTTTCAAAGTAATTAGGTGACGTTGTTTAAACTTATTTGATTTCAGCTTATATTGTTACTGTATACAATATCTAAATGGGAATATTCTTTTTCCAAATTCTAAGTGGGATGATTGACAAGTTGTGCATAAAGTCATACAATGACATCATGTATGACCCATATGCACAACTTGTCTACCATTTAGATACAACTAGCGGGGTTGCCCGCGCGTTGCGGCGGGTGCGTTTTGTGTTTTGTATTTTGTTGGTTGTACGGTGTAATTAATAATTTTGTTATTTGAAATATGCATATGTTTACTTGGAAGCATAACTTGTTTATGTTTACGTTTTTTTTTTTTTTTTTTTTGCGTTGCGGTTGAAATTTTTTTTGGTTGTTTGGGTATTTTAAAAGAAACAAATTTGTATAAGAAATTTTTGTAAGTGTATTATTTTTCGTATTTTTTTATTTTTATTTTTTGTTATTAATTTTTTTTTAAAAAACAAATTTTCGTACGGAAATTTATGTAAAAAAAAAAAAAAAAATGCACCAAGTACTGTAGCAATGCGTTAAAAAATACTGTGGCTCGTACTGTAGCATGAACAGTGATCGGGTACTGTTCATGTGCTACAGTAAAAGGACACGTGGCAGCGTCTCCTTGAGTGCCCGGGGTTTATATATATAGTATAATGTATCCAGTAACATATATATCAAAACCCGAATTTTCCAACTTTTTTAAGACTTGTATTATGAAATAAGCCGAAGCTACACAAGATGATAATAACCCCACAAATAAGCTTAAACAAACACCATTCCCATACAATATTCCTTTTTAGATTTTGACCAAACAACCACCAAAAATAACACATGAATAATGTTTTTACTTGATAATTAGGCGCCAATTCCAAATTATCTAGTCCACTCAATTTCATTCCCACAATCATCTTCCCCATTTCTCATTCAAAGTTTCAAACAATTAAAAAACACAACACACACAGTAAACAATATGCAGCATATAATAATTCACACTCACACTTTCACCTCTTCTACTTACCTTAACAATGTTGTTCCACCTTTCAAATCCCAACAACCTTTTTCCAACAAACCCCTTTTTGGTACTATCTACCTAAGTTCTCTAAAATTTTCTTACTCAAATATGATTCTTGTGTTTGATAATTCATCTGTTGTTGTATATCGCAGGCAACGGAGTCATTTTTCGGCATATGCGGTCTCCTTTGGGTTTTAAGCAAATGAGTTTTCCAAGTAATTTTCTTATCAGACTAGTTATAGTTATTGAATTCAATATTATATACCATTACTGTTTTGATTATTGGTTATGCTAATTCTATAATTAATGAAAATGTCACTGTTTGATTTAAGAGTCAAAATGTACCTCTGCTGTGATAGCGGGTGGTTGGATAAGTTTATATATTATCGAGATAAGATGAGAGCGTGTTTGGGATTGCTTAGTTTTCGGCTTATGCAGAATCAGACGACAAACGGTTCAAAAAAAAATATATATATATATAGCGGGTCAGGAGGAAATACTGTTACATTAAATGCAATAACGTCCGGAAAAAGAAAAAAATTATCAGGGTAAATGAGTAATTTCAATTTAATCTCAAACAAACATTTTGGAATAAGCAGGCGGTAACCTAGCTACTGAAAACTGCAAAATAAGCAGATAACGAGAAGCATAATTTGTTTTATCCAAACGCTCTTAAAAGATAAGTAAGCAATCCCAAACACCCTCAAAGCTTATGCAAACACTTACTAGAAAGTGTTTAATAGGTTATTCGTGCGTTAACAAGGGCCTTCTGCAAAAACACTTTGGAAGTAGCAAGCTGTAAGCTTTTATAATAAGCTTCGCCAAACACTATTTGGCAACAAAAAGCTTTTCATTTCTCTTCACGTGGTGTGATTGCAGCATACTACTTATGATAACTGTGACAATCCTATTGAATATTAAAAGTTGCTCGTTTTAAAAATATAGGTGTTGTTAACTCCTCTTCGGAGGAACAAAACTCGAGCACCAGTGCCGAGACAACGAGGTTTTTCTATCAATATCTTAGCTACTCTTCTTTTCAAGATGCTGGTTATATTTTAAAGTCAAAATGATCGATGTATTTTGGTTTATATTTGTAGCAGAAAAGTTATAGAACACATATGTTTGCTTAAAGCAAAGGCGGATTTATCTGATGAAGATGAAAAGGACATGTTGGATTTTCTTTATACATGCCAATATCAAATGCCTGGCATTCTTGCAATCTCGCTAGGTACTGTCTTATGCAAACTGACTTTTAGATTATTTCCATGTCATGGACATAAATTTGTATTCTTCATGAGATATCCTTATTATTTTGTGTAGGTCGTATCTCGTATCAAAAGCTTGAAAGTTATACACATGCTGTCTTCATGCGTTTTCAAAAGAAGGAAGACCTAACGAAGTTTTATGAAAACTCGTTCTACTTAGGAGTCCTGAAGGACCATGTAACGCCTTACTGTCATGTACGCCCTAACATGTAAACATCAATACTCTCGATATCTATTCTTAATGTGTTCTTACACTCTTAAATAGTGTGGTTCACTTGTAATATACTATATTATGTCCCCAGGAATTAACTTATTTCGATTATGAATCTGAAGTAGAAGATGATATCCTTCCCATCTTTCGTAAAGGAGAGGTTAGAAATGGAAAGCTGTCATTTATAATATGTAATGTTGATGCGTTATTTTTTACAAAGTTAATGCTGATAGTTCTTTACTGGTTTACAAGTTTGATTTAGCTATATGCAATTCTAAGTTTAAAAGAGCTGATGGGAATTTCTATGGTGGCAGGAGTTTAACTTCGGTGTGGAATTCATACTTCTTCTTGCATTTAAAGAGAGCTCGTTGGGTGAGGTGGCAGATGATGCACTAACATCTTTTTCAAAGTTGTTGATGGAATTTCCATCATTGATTGTTCAGGCTACAAAAGGTATTGTCGATGTATTCTTGTTTTCTAGAGGCAGCAATTTCAAGCCCTTTACTTTTGAATGGGTTGGTTTGGATTATGTTGTATCTCAAATGGGCTATGTTTCTATCTTTAACAGCTCAAAGTGGGTTATATATACATACATATATATATATATATATATATATATATATATATATATATATATATATATATATATATATATATATATATATAAATATATATATATATATATATATGGGGCAAACAGGTCTAAAGTTGCCTACAGTGCATTAGTAAAGCATCAAATTGGGTTATGTAGTATCTCAGATGGGCTATGTTTCTATCTTAAACTATTCTGTTTATACATTCATATTAATAAGATTACCCGACCACCCAAGCGGTTTCGACAAGTACAGACAATTACTCATTTTTACCCAAACCCATTTTGACATGTTACCCAACCTGTCCGCACTGTTCATTTTGCCACCTCTGTTGTTTTTTAGACACCTGATCAACCTATTTCCCTAAAAGTTATATTTCATAGGAACATTGGTCTATATCGAAGCGTGTCCATTGATGGCTAATATCGAAAATGCTGTATTTTGGCATTTGTTATAGCTGTTGGAAAGTAGTAATTATGTCCTCAAAAGGCAAAGCTATATTTCCTTTCTCAGAACATATGATCGCACATTGATACAAGGAAACTTATTTTGAAGATTATATATGGTCTTTCATTAGTGACTAACTGCAGTTATTTTGACTTATAGGGTCAAACTTCAATCCTGGCAGCAAAGACTATACTCACGCTATAGTGATACGTTTTCGATCATGTGAGCTTTGTTTTCAGTCAATGACTTTTAAATTGTTCACTTTTGCATATTTTTGTATCTTACTACTTGTTCTCGGTCCTTCCACAGCTGATGCATTCGAAATTTTCATGGACAGTTCAGAATATAAAGATGTAATATTCAAAGCCCTTTTTTAATAAAAGTTTGTTTGCATGGTCAAAGTATAATATGCAATTGAGGATATAGCTTGCGAAAAATGAAATAGTTTATGTGGCTGATAATATGAATATAAAGTTGACTTATTATATGCCTTTGTCATAATATGTGCAGATTTGGAGGTCTAAGTTTCAGCCCATCACCGAGAAGAAACTGTCCATTAGCTTTTCTGTAGATCCGATTGGAAATAATTTGATGTAGCAAGCTTCACTGATTTTAGGTTCGTTACCTGTTCGTTACTAAGTCGGGTTGAGTACAAAAATGTATAAATGTTACCCGTTTCAGTTCTCCATTTGTTAGCCTAGTTGACTTGGAATGCCAAACATATTGTATTTCGATTTACATTTTAATAAGAAGTTTAATCTAGAGGAAACAAATAATGATTGGTGAATAGTATGTTAAAGGGAAGCAGAACAAACACTTTACACCTTCTTTTCTTGTTATTAACTCCAAGAAAAAAAAAAAGTTGTCAGTTACACTTTTACACGACACACACGTACTCATATCAACTTCATTGTTCCCACCAATGTTCATCAAATTTCAAACGTAAAATCTTTAATAATAGTTGATATGATTTAACATTTTCTTTGTCAAATTGTTCTTGCACTCCTCTTATCTTAAATTAATCATTCATATAAGTTTAGTGAAGTTATGTTAAGGTGTGTTGTCTGTTATGGGGGTTGCTGATTAAATCCGCTTATCCGCATATTGTGTTTAGTTACAACAGACTAGCTTTTTTAAGGGTGTTTGGGATTGCTTATCCGAACTGTTCATCTGATTGTATTGATTTCAGGGTAACTTCACAAGCCATTCTTGTTCATGGAAGTTCAGTTTGTTTGCAAAAAGCCTGCAGGTGGTTTACTATTTTCTGCAGATGATATCTTTCCTGATAATATATTATATTTGCCACATTTGTATTACAGTAATATATTACCCATAAAGGAGGAGTCCTTTTCACAGTATTTTTTTGTCACGGATTGAATTCATATTCCCAGTGTTTGGAATCTTAGCGGGAAATGACAGCTTGAGTTTCTACTGATAATAGAATCCATTTGGGCTAATATAAAAAATCTAATCGTTCCAAAAATCAGCCTAAAACTAGAGACATGACAAATTGATAGTTCGACCTGATGACCTGCAAACGCAAAATGGTTTAGTATATAAATTGTAAAAATTATCTGCAACCTTTTGTGCTGTTGTATGATTGACCATTTTCTATTATTTATATTAGAGGTAGCAATTTGTGAAAAAATAAAATAAAATAAAATAAAATAAAAAAATAAAAAAAATTGGCTAAATGGATAAACTTTTAAAAGATTTGAGCATATTTGGTCTCCCTTCCTTTTTTTGAAATGAGCATATATTGTCCATTTAAAAGTTAAATGGGCACATATTTTCTCTCAATTGAATAACATTACAATTGTTTTTAAAGAAAAAATTGTGGATAAAATTTAATTTTTTTAACATAAATGAGGTGTTAAGTTTAAGGAATTTATTTCGTCGTTTTGGGTATTTTCTAAAACGATTCGTATAACATGCGCCCGTTTGGCCCGTGCCCGTTTAACCCGCGCCCGTTTAGTTCGTAGACCGTTTAGCCCATAGCCCATTTGACCTGTGGCCCGTGCCCGCCCGGCCCGCCCGTTTTGCCACCTATAATGTATACTACTATTAATTACAGTATTGGCTTTCATAAGTTTCTAACATTTAGACTAGTCACAATGGTCACCCTTCACTCCCACCCTCTCACCTTACACCTCAGCGCCACCTTAGCTTTCTCTCTCCATCACCTTACTCTCACCTTTCAGGTGCAATGGTCACATTTCCCCTCACCATTCAAACATACCCCACAAAATACCCACATACACTTTCAAATCAAATAAACAATAGAGAAAAGTCCAAAATACATCTCTGTGATTCGCCCTAATCTCGCTTTACATCCTCGTGCTTTTTTTTGGCACAAAACCATCTATCCGTTAGTAAAGTTGGCACAAAACATCCCTCTGTTAGTAATATCAGTTAATGAGGACTAACGATGCAAATGATTTTCCGTTATCTCCTAACAAGAGTTAAAATATTTGCATCGTTAGTCCTCATTGAATTAAAATATTTGCATCGTTAGTCCTCATTGACTATAGAGTTGAAATATTTGTATCGTTAGTCCTCATTGAGTCAAAATATTTGCATCATTAGTCCTCATTGACTATTCTTACGTTTTTTATTCCTCCCGAACCACACAGGTTTTATCACATAAGTCAACCGCTTGTGAACGGTCAACCGTAACAAAGGCCCTGAGCAGCCCGGGAGGAAAAGCAATTGTGAACGAGGAGTATAGAATATTCCTAGGTCGTTAAGTCCCAACGAGGTGTGAAATCTGTAATACAACGAATGTGTGTCTAGGTGAAATTAAATATAAAAGCAGGAATCTGATTGACTAACACTAGCAATATGAATAGTAAATAGCTCTTGTCACAACTATTTCAGTAAAAACGTACAATCAGAAACCCTAAAATGTAAAATGCGTACGTTTACGTTTAAATAAACGTCTACGTACAAAAATAAAACTCAAAACTGATCAATACAAATCCCACAAATGTGAAATTTATATTTTTGTGATCCAAATAATATAAGAAAATTAATTATGAATTAAAATGATTTTTACAAGTACTTATGTAATTACTATTAATTAAAAACTATTTATTTATTATTTAACTAATTAAACTGATTTGAAATATTACACATACTAAAAAGACTTAGATAATTAAGAAGATTTTTATAAATCTTATTAACCATCACAGGAATCCTAAAAAATTATAAAAAGTTAGTTTTATGTATTTTTAATTTATTTTACTAATTATTATTCTAATTATTAATTAATATCTAATTAAACTATTTAATTATGAAAAATAGCAAATGAACAATAAAAATTCTAGAAAAATTCCTAAATTTATATTATACTATATATAAGCTAGAAAAAATATAAAAACTAGATACTACTTTATAAAAACTAATTATGCTATTTAAAACTTAATTGTTAATTAAAAACTAAATATACTAATTTTAAATCTAAAAATTAGAAAACTAAAAGTGAAAATTGCAAAAGTATTTTTTACATATGCTAAATAACTTAATAAAGTTATAAAAATTATAAAAAATTATCTAGGATAAAATTTAAATACTAGAACTAATTTATTTTTGGCTTTTTCATTTAAACTAATTAAATTAAAATTAAATCTAAAAACTATCTAATGAACAGTAAAAAATGTGAAAAAATTATGGAAAGTAATTTACATAGTAAAGAAGCTGGGAAAAATATTATGAAGTTCACAGCTTATCCAGATAAGCTGGAATAAGCCAAACAACATGTATAAGCTTATTTAAATAAGCTAAGCTATTTGCTACTATAAGAATAAAATTGTGCAAAGGAATAACTGAGAAGTGAGCTAGCCTAGGTGGGTTATGCAGTGAACTTGTCACCAATGGAACCTAGGTTCGAATCCCATACACAACCTTTTTGGCAATTATTTTATTTTTGTGATTTTTCTTTTTGCAAAACTTTATATTAAGTAAAAATAAGCAACTTTATAAAAACCAACTTTTACAAAACTTGGAAATAAGCTCTGTGAGAGCTTATTTCCAACTCAGATGGCCAAATAAGCTTAAACTCCTAAATAGAAGCTATCACTTGTGGTTAAAGCTTTGGTTTTTGGTTTTTCTTTTTATAAAACTATATATACACAGATATTATATATGTTTATGAAAAATGGAAAGTTACAAACCAAGGAATAAGCTGTTTAGGGGCTTATGACTCATTCAGTTGAGCTTTGATGCTCACAGTGAAGTCATAAGCTATAAACAAGCTTGAAAAAGCTTTACAGTGCTTAAATAAATGAAAAGAAAGATGTGTACAAGTTATATTCACATATTTACACAAGCATGTGTCCTGAACTCCACTCATAAGCTTGAAACAAGCTTATAAGCTTTACTCAGGACACTGCAGTCCCAAACAGCCCTGCAACTAATTTGATGGCTAAATTAAGCTCACATAGTAAGCTGGAAAAGCCAAATAAGTTGTGGGAGTAGCAAGACTATCTGGTGGGCTTCTCAAAAAGCCCAAGCTCACCTAGTGGGGTCCACTAGTGAGCTTGTAAAAAGCTTATGAAAAACCTCCCATTTGACTGTATGTGACTGTGTATCAGCACACAAACCAAAATGGGACACAAAAGAAGCCACTTGCAACCCTTATAAATAAGCTGCAAGCTTGGGATTGAGCTTGGATCTGAGAATCAAGTGGATAAGCTCCACATTGAACCAAATAGCACAAGCTGGGGCCAAGTACTAAGCTTCTTGTGAGCTTATGAAATTGAGTGATTAAAGTGAAGTGTACTGATGAACAGTACACTTATCTAATTTGTGATAAGTTAAAGCCTATTGCAGGCCTAGTTAATGGGATGCAATATGAAATATAAGCACAGGATCAAGGATATGGGTGGATTGGCTTCTCAAAAAGCAAATCCACACAAGCTCTTAATCATTATTGAGCTTTTAATGAGCTTGTGAAAATGCAATCAACACACTGTGTTCTCAGTGAGTTGTGTGAGTGATGCAAACAAATAAGCTCAAGGTATTTATCAAGTGAGCTTGAGAGAGCTCAACCAGTACTGAGCTATTGAGATTGATGGATTAGCTTTATGAAAAGCCAAATCTCACAACCTCAAACTCAATAGGGAACTTTTCTCAAGCTGTTGAAAAACACTCAACCACACAGTTTCCTACTGTGTGGTGAGGTGTGAGTGACAAAAAGGTGGTGTGATTTGAACTACTAAATTAAGCTGTAAAGTGTAAATCAAAGCTAAAACATAACAAAGGCCACAAAGGCAACATAAAAATGCCAAAAGCATAGCCACAAGTCCAAGAGTCAACAAGCTGCAAGCTTGTGAATCTTGGCTTGTGGCCAGGATACAGGGCAAAAAGCACTACAAATAAGCACAAAAACATGCATAAATAAAATTAGCAAAAATATAATAAGCAATACAAGCAACAAAGCTAAAACATGTTAAGAACACAAGGCATGAATCTAAACAACAAAGCTACAGGAAATTAATCTATTTATTCAAAAACCTGAAAAATGAAAATTTGACTTTTATATAAGAATTTAAAAAGTTGACTAATCTGAATTTAGAATCTAATCTATGGACATATTAAGTTATAATAAGCTATAACAACATAAAATAATCAAAGATTAGCAACTTATAAACACAATATGCAAGAATGAGGATCTAATAATCTTGCAGTAAGCCTAGACATAAAATCAACTGTCACATTGACTATTCTATATGCTAAACTGTTTAATTGAGATTAGACTGAGTCAAATAAGCATGCAAGAGTCCAAATCAAACAAGAACAACACTCTTGACAACCCTAAACACAGTTTCATCCATAAATCCAAACACTCCTTAAATAGACTCAATTTATGATTTCCAAAGCAACTTACTGCATAAACATACCAGATCCAATCCAGTGATCCAAGATGTCAAAGTGGATCATTTTCAGGTCAAACAAGTAGTCACACAAGCTTGACCCTATGATTATCAAAAATGCACATATAGACAGTTAGATGAGAATTCAAGCCATAATCCAAATCCAAAACATAACACCTAAAGATTATACTCGATAATCATGAACATACATCAAATAAACACATAAAAGTAAAAATTAAGACAGATACACAACAAGAACAGGAAAATGCAAAATCTAAGAAAATGGTAAAATTGAGACATAAGTGAGATTTCATTTCATCAAACTGTATAAACCTAAACTATCCAATCCAGAGGTTAGGCTATGCATATCTAACCTTTTTCAGTTTAACCTTGGTGTTTAATCAAGTTTAAACTTAGGAAATTCAGGATTAAGCAAATGGACAGTCAAAAGAGATTTCATTCCACAATTAGATTTCAAAACATAACAGCTTAATATAAAGACAGATAAACATTTACTAACAACAAAGAAATAAGAAAAACATGAAATTAAAGCAATACAATTAACAAAACAGTAAATTGCAAAATGGTAAAAAGATGGCTCACAACTGATCATGCTTAGAACAAATGAACCAAGGACCTCTATCTATCCTAATAGCTTCCCATGAAGCTCCTAAACCATTTCCATCCAGAATCCACTTCATTCCTTGCATCAATCACTAAGAACACTTGATTTTTATTTTCTTTTCTATTTTCTACCTTTTTTTAGTGATTTTCTAATTTAAAATGATCATTGCTGTTTATATGTATCTAAAAGCTCATTTGGCTTTGTCAGGAGCCTAAGTGTGCTTAACTGAGTCCATATAATCAACTATGATCAAACAGATATGAAAAGGGCTTTGAAATTAAAAGGACTTAAGATAGAACATGAAATTTAAAGAGATTGCATTAAACTGAAATCAAATGGTTCCATTACACTATTGAAAGTTTAAAATAACAATTACACTAAGAAAACATTAAAGATTTACTCTACGAAAGCAAGTTTAAATTTAAGTTACACTAGTGACAATTGGTTAGCCCAAGAGTCCTTTTTCCTCTGCCTCTCTTCCTCTTTTTATAGTCTCTATGTTCCTTGGTGACCACTCAGAAGTCCCATCTTCAATCTTGACCCTTGATGGTGCAGAATTGATCTCAACCTTTGAAATGACTTTTTGGCGCCAAAAGTCATACTAGTAGTTTAAGGCGGTTTGAGTACAATTAATGCTTCTTGTTGTGATATGGAGGTGGAGGGGACAAGATTATGTGGTTTTTGAGGCTTGGGGTTCAAGTTGGATGAGAAACAGAGGAAAAGGAGGAGAGGTGGAGTGTTTTATGGTGGGGAAGCATTTATTGCTTGGGAAAATGAGGTGAGGTGGTGTAGGGGAGTAGGGTGTGAGCTGGGGAAGACAGGTGGAGGAGGAGAGGGCACAAAACCATGGTGGTTTTGAGTTTGCAGGTGGGGGTGAGGACGATGAACAGTGGTGGTGGTATTTTGGCGGGGTTGACTGGGTTTGACCCTGAGTTATACTCAGGGTGGGCTGGTTTGTTTGTTGGGCCAAGGTAGGAATGGGCTGGGTGGTGTTTGTATTGGATTTGGATTTGGTGGATAATAATAATAAGGATCCGTTTGGTTTATGTAACTTAAGGACCAATTTTGTAATTTGGCCAAAGTTGAGGGGTTGATTATGCCTTTTTCCAAATTTATCACAAGGGCCTAACTTGCCAAGTATAGATAATACAAGGGCCACTTTTGATATTTCTCACTTTTTAATTACCGGGGACTATTTTTGCCAAACCTTCAAAGTCCAAGGACCAAACATGTAATTTTATCAAACTTCACACCAAGGACCATTCCTGCAAAAGATTAATAACACAAGGACCAAAATTGAATTTCTCAAAGTTTTTAACATCCCAGGGACCATTTATGTCAATTTCCAAAGTACAGGGACTAAACTTGTAATTTTGTGAAACTTTGCACCAAAGGACTAAATATGTAACTTTATGATTAAAAAGGACATTTGGTGACTTTTTCATGTTTTTAGAATAACCAGGGACTAGTTTTGACAATTTATGAAACTTGAGGGACTGAAACTGCTAATTATGCAAACTTTGTACGTTTTTCATCTGTTTTTGCATATTTTGCATTTTGAAACATATAAAACACACTTCTAATATATTTTAAGTATTTTGGTGCATATTTGAGTGTTTTTGTATGTTTTGGCTGTTCAGATTGGTATAAAATGATGAGTATTTAGACACTCATCAGTTTTTATCTTTTTTCGTTCGTTTTTATTACGTTTTCGTCCGTTTTTATCCATTTTCGTCCGTTTTTCTCATGTTTTCATAGGTTTTTACCAGTTTTCGTCTGTTTTTATACGTTTTAATCCATTGTTCTCATGTTTTTATCCGTTTCTTCCTTTTTTTCTCACTTTTCATACGTTTTTATCCGTGTTCATACACGTTTATTCGTTTTCGTCTATTATTCTACGTTTTCGTCCGTTTTCTTATGTTTTTATCTGTTTTCATCCATTTTTAGAATAGTCAATGAGGACTAACGATGCAAATATTTTAACTCTATAGTCAATGAGGACTAACGATACAAATATTTTAACTCAATAAGGACTAACGATGCAAATATTTTAACACTTTGTAGGCGATAACGGAAAATCATTTGCATCGTTAGTCCTCATTAACTGATATTACTAACGGAGGGATGTTTTTGTGCCAACTTTACTAACAGAGGAATGGTTTTGTGCAAAAAAAAAAAAAAAAAAAAAAAGATGGGGATTTAAAGTGGGATTAGGGCAAACCACATGAATGTATTTTGAACTTCTCTAAATAATAATAAAAACACACACTTTGCACAAATGCCTAGAGGTGACTGGCATCACCCTTCCCTCCTATTTTTCCTCTACCACACGCCTGAGGTGGCCGGCCTCTATAGGGATGGCGCATGACCCTCACCTCCAAAGGTGAGGGCTCACGCCCATATTTATCAAAAACTGTCATATTATCATGTGCATTAGCCGTAAATTAACTCATCATATGTGGATGTGCCTTGTTCTTAAATTAATATTTAAGATTGATGGGTATCAATCCTAACTTAATAGTTATATCATATTTTTATATACTTTGTACTCCTTTTTTATGCTGTTGTATATGGTTGACCATTTCTGTTATGTATATGATTCTTAAAAGGCTTTCATATCTTTTAGCACCGAGAAGTAAAAGTTTTCATATTTTCAATTATATTAGTCTTTAATTAATACTGTAGTAGTTACTATATCATACTATGACGCGTTAATTTTAGATGGTGTCATATTCTGCTGTGTATTAGTCTTCAATAAATACTAAAGTTTTCTTAAGTAATTTGGCATCATCTTAATATAAATCCGGCTTCTAGTTTTTCCAGGTCAACTAACCGCCCTGGATACAGAACATATGAACATGTAACACTTTGTTCCATGTATGTCTCCAAAAACAACCTACACACATGATATCATTGTTACAAAATAATAAACTCAAAAGACAACATTCTTATTCTTACAACGGGAATTACAAGGATTTCAAGGGTCTGTGATATTTAGAAAATAATCGAACATGTAATTGAACTAGAAATAAAAGTTGACATTAGTTTCCATTGGATAAAGATAATACATTGATAACCCTTCAGGATCTAGGATATGTTATTGACGTGCCATGTATCACTATGTGGCCTCATGATGCACCAATAATTGATTAGTGGATTACAATTCCTTTTAGGAAACCCGACACTATTTAGGCCATAGAAAAAGTTTTCCATTTTTAGAGCATAACCATATAGTATCTCATATCCACATTCATGCATTTACACTCGTGTTATATTTATGTGACTATTTCGGTTCAAAAATTCATGGACTCTTGTATATATTAACTATTTGAAAACAGAAAAATTGTTTGGTAACTGTTATTTCTTGAGCATACATGATGCTACAAGTCTTCAGCAATTGTCTTGTTTTCTTCTGTGTTGCTTGTATCTTGGATTCCTTTGTTTAAAAGTTAAAACTATGCCCCACGTAAAATACAAATAAAGGATTTATATACACTAGATAAATATGTGTTGAAATTGTCTTGTTGCTATTCAACCTAAGGTCTAAGAGATTAAATATTATGGTTTAGCTTAAAGTCTTCCATTAAACAGCATGGTTTAGCTTAAAGTCTTCCGTTAAACAGCAGAAGTTATTGACTTTGACTTTTGATAGCAGATCCTTCTTTTGTAAGGTTATTGTTATATGCATTAATCAATGTGACTAAGCTTGAAATATAGAACATAGTTAGGAATTAGGATTTAATAAGTTGATATGCTTGACTTCTAGTGTGTACTTAATAATTATCTTTTGGTACCATATGCCTAACATGTCTTATCTGATCCTTTTGTATTGTTTATGTTCATATTGCATATTCATTATGTTTTCTTGCTTGTAATTATATATGTGGATCGTTATGTGGTTAGCCGGACATTTATTTATAAAACATTCAATCGATTTCAAGAAAACGAGTTGTGCTTTGGCTTAAACGTGTCTACCTATAAAGTCCTACCAAACTTACAACCTTTGATGTTGGGATTGTAAAAGGTTCGTGCTAGACGAATATTTAACTACTGACTGTAAAAGTCAAAATGCTGTAACACTGATCACATAGAGCTTTGAAGGTTAATACGACATTCATAAAATGTGCTCGGGTCTGTCTATCAGAAATTCTGAATTCCGATTGACCGTCAAAGTGTGCCTTTTTTGTTTAGTTCTTTGACTCTGACAGTCAAATAGACTCCTTATAATTTCATAAAATCAAAGTAACCTGTATATAGAGCACAACCAAGTTTTGTAACTTTTTATGTAACTAGCAATAAAAAAGATAGTACATAATAATAAGTAATCTTATCATATATTCAATGACAATAGAAGTCAAAGGGTGGAACAAAAGCAATGTTCAGCATGTGAAATCTTTTTATTAAAACCAAATTCAAAAAATATGTGTTACAAATAATTCGGACTATCCGAATTCTAGTAATATGCTATACACTTGCTATTATGGAAATATAAGAGCTGAACAAGTAGCAAGAATCCTAATATACAGTGTATAAAACTGCCAAAAAGCTATATAAGTTGACTACAAAATCACCAATGAGTAAGCTATAAATCAATTGTGAAGTGGATTTGGCCCGCCTGGAACCGTCCGCTGCGAGACACCAAAAAGCGGGTCAAGTTTGTTATTACTTGATTCTCTAGGAGCTGCTGCTTCTGTTGGTGTATGCCATGGATGATTGGAATGATGTTGTGGCTTGAAACTTTGATCATTTTCTTCAAGTGTAATTCTGTATAAGTTACGAGAACTGGAAACCGGAGCAATCACGAGGATGATTATCATGATTGCTAGAACCGGGATTCTGGTATGTTGTAATCCCATGAAGATGGTAATGAAATGGTGATCACAATATAGAAAACAAAATGGTTTGGTTGGTTTAGTAGGGACTAATGAGAATAGAAAAGTTTGAGGTCTTTAAGTTGGGTTGATACTTGATAAGAGTGAGTTTCTTAGAAAAGACAAGAGTGCCCTCTTGTATGTTGACATATTCTTCATTACCTAAAATATCATGTGGTTTAAATAATGAACTCAACGTTGCAAAAACTAGATCTTACTTGTTATCATACTAGTCATTTTCATCTTTGTAAAATCGGATCACATTATACTACTCATATATCATATATGTCATAGCATGCTTTATATTTGTTCTCATTAACTCATGACGATTTACATTGCTTCGTTAGGCTATTTGTTTCTAGGAAGTTGCTCTGATGAAGTCCAAAGACTTTTTGAGATTACTCCTATGGGCAAAATGACAGTCTATTTCTATTTTTGATGTTTAGACGGTTGCCAGTTTTGGGTTTCTAATTTTAATTAAGTCCCACAAAATCCGATTAGATGAATATCTTATGATCCTATAGTCAACACTCTCTTGTGCTACGTTTGTAAGTGTCTCGGTCATGATAGACACATTTTCATTATATGAAATTTTAAATAACAAGGTAGGATATTAAAACCAAAACTGTTATCTTAAAACCATAAATGAACTTTGTCATCAGTTTATTTTGGTGTAGGTAAGTAGATCTGTGATTCAAGAATTGATGATTAATGTGAACAAGGATGAGAGGGTGGTGGTATGTAATTATGTATATATGGAGTGTGGGTTGAAGGGTAACATAGTAACTTGTGTTATGGTGGTTGACTTTTCATGTATATTGCAATAATAGCTTTGATTTTAGACGGCTATTGTTTCTAACTTTCTATACTAAAAAAATAAAAATAAATAATAAATAAAAAAATAAAAATAAAGATGGCTATTGGTATGAAAATAGGACTGAAAAGCCCAAACTGTAACTTGGGAGCCCAATCTGTATGGGGTTATCCAGTTTCAATATTTAGAGTTATGGACTTTTGGACCTTTTGGTAATTGCAAAATGACAATATTACGTGTAATCAGTTGTAAAGGTGCAAATAAATCGGTAAAAACAGGTTTTCGGTTTTGAGAAAATCGGTTATATAAAATAGGTTTTTCTAAAAGTCGGTTTCGATTCTTTCAATTTTTTTGAAATCGGTCGATTCTTTCAATTTTTTTGAAATCTGTTTTTTTTCGGTTATAAATGTTCGGAATTGGTTTTTTTTGTTATTAATTTTCGAAATCGATTTTTTATCGACTTTTTACAGATTCGATTTTTTCGGTTATAAATGTTTGGATACGGTTTTTATATCGGTTATTTACCAGTTTGTTTTTTTTTTTCTCAGAATTTTACTAAAAACTTCGAACATTTATTTAATAAACTTGTTAATTATCAAACATTTATTTAAACAATACACCGGAAACATACTAAACAAATACAATCATAACTTTTTATTTGCACCAAAACATACTAAAAAAATACAATCATAACTTTTATTTAAACAATACAATTATACAACTAAAAATATATAAATACTAATACATTTCGAGCTTCGGCATGACCATCACCCGAAAACATATTAGTGTACTCAAGTATATCGAGCTTCGGCATTGCCATCACCCGTTATACTCAAGTAATTAAATCTTCCAAAATATCTTCTACATCTAAGTCTTCAACATCAAATTCTTCAAACTCACCCTCATCTAATTCAGTATCGGATGTGATACCCCTATTTCAACTTCTTCTCTTGCTATAGTTTCTTCAACTTCTTGATCTAATACTGGAACTTCCAACGATGTTTCATGTTGTATCCTATCTACTCCGTCCAAATAATCTTTCAAACATACACATACTTCTACGGATTCGGGACTTAGTCTTGACCTTCTTTTTGATATAATTCTACCGCTAGTAGAAAAGGCCGATTCGGAAGCTACCGTCGAAGCTTGGACCGCTAATAAGTCACGAGCCATAGCGAATAAAATTGAAATTGTATTTCCCTTTCTTACCACCAAGCCAAAATGTCAAAGTTTACAAACTCTTCGGGACTTAAAGTTATTAAAAAGTTTGTAGCCATATATTGTCCCAATTCGCTTGTTGGGCCGATGTTCGTTGACGCTTTGTATTATAAAGGTTTATATTAATGTCTCTTGCCATTCAGGACGATCCGGCCCGCATTTGCTACAGTGGCAAACCCACCCTCACCATCATCCATTTCATTCGATTCTTTTGACTTACGAGTTGGTTATTTAGATTCTTCGAGGGTTGGTTATTAAAGATTTGAAGATCCTTAAAAAATAATGCTTAATAATGGTGTTGGTATCATTGTGGATTCGTGTTTGTGTTTGCGTGCGGTCGTAGTGGTGATGCCGTGGGTATTAGACCCACGGTCTTGTGGTTTTGTTGTTTGTGTTTGTGTTGTCGTGTCGGATTTGGGTTGGTTTTGTTGATGATTTGGTTGGAATGGACTGTCGAGGGTCCTTTGGGTACATTTGGTGCTTGGGTATAGCCGAGAGTCGAGGCCGGGACCACTAAGGTCTCGGCAATGGATATGTTATTATGGTCGCGAGGTTGTTGTTGCTATTTCCTTGTTGATGTCGTTGTGTTAATGTAGTTGTTCTTGAGGTTGTGACTCTGGTTGTTCTTGACATTGGATTCGTGGTTGTTATTGTTGTTGTTCTCGCTCCTCTTGTTGTTAATGTTCGCGTGAGTGGTGGTCGAACTCTTGTTGTGTTGTTACTGTCTTGTTGTTGTTGTTGTCAAGAAAAGAGGATCCGTTTGGTTGGTTAGAGTTTGCCGAGGGAATGGGACCGAGACCGTGAGGGTCTCGGCATTATCATTGTTGTTGATTTAGTGGTTGTGATATTAAGGTTGTTGATGTTGTTGGTGACGGAAATTAGTATGACGGAGATAGGTAGAAATGGCCGTAGGTTTTGGTCGTTATTGTTGAAGTTTTGTTTTGCGGCGAATTAGACATATTAGACACTTTAGTATAATTGTGATGATTTGAGCCAAGTCGAGGCTCGCAAAGACTTTGTAGTCTCGTGTGACCTCGACGAGCCAAAAAGAGATTATTATTTGGACTTAAGACTATTAGAATATAAGCTCGGTATGATTCGAAATGTGAAATAACTCGAAAAATATAATTATAATTAGACGATCAATGTCACGCTTATATATATTAGTTAACTTTAAATATTCACTAACGATTATGGATTGTTACTTAATATTTACGAGTTAACGATAATTATTCAATGACGATAAGAAGTTATATAATGTTTTCTAATTAATAAGGAATATTAAGCGTCGTTAAAACGTTAATTAATATTTCTAAATTTGAAAGAAAACGTTAAATAACTAAAACAACATTATTTAATATTTTATGGAAATAATAAATGAAACGGTATTTAATTTAATACTAGCGAGTTATTTAACGTCTCGAGGACACGATTATTGAGGTATACCATTTATAGGAATATTGAGGTTTATAGTGAATTAGGCTCATTCATCTCATGTCAAGTTTTGTCTCGTTTCTTGTCAATTATTCGTCTCTTGGCGTGAGTACTCTTAAGTCTTGTCTCGTTCGCATTGATTTCGCTTGTTTATTATTTGGTGTGAGTTCACTTGAGTCTATGTGTGACCTCACTGCACGAACAATGATACCAAACATAAATAAATAGATAATGAGAGATTGGAGATTTAAGAATTAGGTATTACTTGGAAGTAGTTAGCTCATGTACGATTTGGTTCATCACTGAGGATTGGGTATCAAGATAAGGCTTATGTATATAGAAGACTGCGTCGTTTCCTTACCATTGTACCGCCTCCTTGATGCTGTTGTGAATCTGTTAGATGCCAGTTGTGTATATTGCGTTGCTGTGGCCCTGGTGAGTTCATAGCCCTCTCCACTTTTATTGGGTTTTAAACTATTTTGGGGGAGAATACATGCTCGCCTTCAATTAAACTCAAGTTTGTTTATTCGGATACATGAATTGTTTACTCAAGATTTGACTGTTTGGTTGGAATATTTGATTCGGTTATTTGAATGCATTACGTGGTTACTTGTTTATCTATGTAGTATGAGATTTGTGATTGTGGTTTAGGAAACTGTTACATGAGCTGGCTAAGGACGTATGAATGATTATTGGAAGTTATATCAACCCTAGTCGCACACAGCAAATCTTGTTATTGCGTGTGGACTAGATATGGTTAGATAATATTGGAAATTATCTCAACCCTAGTCACACACAACAAATCTTGTTATTGCGTGGGGACTAGATATGGTTAGATAATATGAATGGTTATTGTATGAGATTATGTGTTAGACTATCGTGTGTACCTATAGGGAATTCGTTGTGTGGTTTGACTTAGCCAGCGTAACAGGGTAACTGTTGGTCCCTTTTACTTGGTTAACAGTAACTAAAAAGCTAATGTAACCAAGTTGTATGACTTTTAACAAAGATGTATAAATGATTAACAATAAAGCAACGTAAACATAAGAGACAATATTTTTCGACGTTTAATTATTTATTAGAAGTTAATAAAAAAGAATCGTACCCAAATGTTTGCGGAATAACACTTGGGATTGAAAATGACAAGTGTGGTATAGACTCCTCTCTAAACTCAAAACAATGTTGAGTGACAACTAAGGACCCACTGAGCTATCTCAGGGGCTATGTTGTTCTTTGGAGGAGTAAAAGTGGTTTGTGAATGCTTTGCATTAATTGCACAAACTTGTCAACTTTTACTCCTCACTTATGCTACCTATTTATACACAAATATGAACAACTCTATTATACAATGGACCTAAGCGTTCGTTAATAAAATCTTGATAGATTTTATTCTCTGGCAAGGGAAACTTCTTTGGGTTAAGTCCAAAAGGCACTTTCTGATGACAGCCTGGTTTTAACCATTTGGGGAAAGTTTGACCTTAAAGTGATAAAGCACTTTAGTGAAACAGTTCAAACTTTCCTGCCCAGTCCTGCCAAAACTTCAGTCTTTAAGTCATCAGTCTTCAGTACCATGATAGTTGTTGAGGAGTCTTGGGGTTTAGTAAGTTATTGTCATCCTCACTGAACCCATCACCTTCTTCTTGGCTTAGATCTCACTCACTGAGTTCCGCCTCACTGAATGGAGAACCTTTCTTCTTAGGCTCGGTCTAAGCATCCTGAAGATGACTCACTGAGATACTGTTCACTCAGTGACTTGTTTATACTTAGGTTATTTTACGTTCAAATCCTCGTTAGAAGAAGATTGGGGAATTCAGTGACCCAACAATCTCCCCCTATTTGAAGATAAAAATAGCCTAAGTATTTCTTGATTCAGTATGAGTTTGCAGGGGTCTTCATCTCTTACTGAATGTTGATGTAATTATAGGTAGGACACATAATTTAAACAAAACATCAAAGTTTATTCATAGTTATTACAAGTCCTACAAATTACATAAATAAAAAGATAGTTGTTGTTGCAGATTAGATATTCAGGTGGTATCCAAGGGCTTCAAGCTTTGCTTTCTTTGTTCTGAGTAGATGTCTTTCAGGATGTTCATTAATCAATACTTTCAAGTCCTGGCAGAATCTTTGGTTCTCAGTACTCTTGATGGGGGACGCCAACATGAGGTACATAAGCATTGCTTTGACTCTTGCCTTATCCATATCAGACCATCTTTGGAAAGCTAGGTTTCCAAACTCATCAGTGAAACATAAGCCTCTTTCAGGTGCTTCAAGGACCATATTGTTCACAAAAGCGATCTCTTTAGGAAGTGGCCTGTCACAGTCCAGCCCTGGTACTTTGATCTCAGGCTCTATCTCAATTTGCTTCCTTTTCTTCCTGGAAGCCTTGGATGGAGCAATCTCTGTTGTTGAAGCAGGAAGAAGGGAGGGAATGTTTAGTGCTTCAGGCGTTGCTTTCAGTCTGTCATACCTTTCCTTCAGTGACTTAAGAAGGTTGGGTACCACAACATTGTTTTTCTTGGCAATGATGGGACGGAGCTCATTAAGTTCAGTGATGCCAAAGTCAGCAAACCTGAATGGTTTGTGAACTTCCATCACTCTTTTATCCTATCCCCTGAAGACAGTGACTATGGCAGGATTGGTGTTGCGATGAATTTAAATGTCAGTGATGGTTTCCGATTTCAGCCTTTCTTTCATCACCCAATGATACTTTTCAATCCTGGTCTTCTTTATATGAGCGTCCCTCCTGAGCTTCTCTTCCCTTTCCCTTTTAAGAGCACTCAACTCTTCTTCCTGAGCCTTTTTAAAGGCTGCACCAGCTTGCTCTGTGGCTAGTGCCTCACTATCACGACCAATCTTTTCAGCCTCCTCATGAACAACCTTTATAAGGGCAGGCTTGCTCATTCTCTCTTCTTCAGCCACATTTTATAGTATCTCAATCCTTTCCATGTGAGCTTGAATTTCGTTGTTGGTGAGATGATGTACTACTCCATTGATTTCAAACGGGACTCTGATAGGTTCATCAGGGTCATATCTGACTATGGTTGAGGCAGGCTTGAGCACAATTTCAGGTTCAGAGGTGGTAGCAATACTTTTTCCTCTGTCCTGCCTGAGAGTGGAGGAGACTGGTTCCTGTTGTGGTGGAACTTCAGTGATTGGTGTGGCTTCAGTGACATGCTCCCCCTCAGTGTTAGAGGGTTGTCCAGCTTCTTGTTCTTCAGTATTAGGGGCTTCAGTAGCATTCTCCCCCTCAACATTTGCCTGAGCGTCAGTGATGGCAAGTGTTGGCTGTACTGAAGAAGAAGTATAGTAGATGATCCCTTGAAGGCTTGGAAAATTTCCGTCATCATAGAATTGATCTCCTGAGTATCCTGTTGAATGTGAGATACCGTAGAGTCAAGTGTAGCCTGAGCAGTTTCAAGAGCTATCATCCTGGATCCCAAAGTCCATGCCAGAGAAGTGGACCTTTGGGATTGAGCTGCCACTGATTCTTCCATTTTGGTGAAGGAAGATTGAAGAGACTCCATAGTAGTGGTGAGACCCTGAACGTTCGATCCCTTCAGCAAGTCAAGTAACTTAGTGAGGGTCACTGAGTTTACCTGATAGGTCTCAGATGCCTGAAGAAGCTTCCTAGTTAACTCAGGATCATCCTTGACCAATTCTTGAACAGACTGAACCCCTGTATTCAGCTTGTTGAGGGATTCCAAAAACTGGTTGAGTTGAGAGACCATCTGTGTAAGGGAGTAGGTGACCATGGAATTTTTCTCCCTAACATCATCATTGTAGTCTTCAACAGTATCTTTGAGGAGGTGGTAGTGGACTGCTTGCTCAGTATGCATTTTAAACACCTCGTCAGTGACCCCCCTGTACAAAATGTTAGTAATTTTCTTGATGAATTTGGTGAAAACTTTCTCAGTGAGAGGAGCTTGATCATCATCTGAGGACTCTGATGTAAAGTGAGTTTCAGCGGCCTCAGTGTCAGATGGTTGAGGAGACTGAGGAATTGGTTCAGGGACTGTGTCCTCAACCACCATATCATCTCCAGCTTCAAAAATCTCCTCATCACTATGAAATTCATCATTAAAGAACAGGGCGGCCTGAGCATCAGTAGTGAGGTAATCTGCAATAGGAGGTTATCCGGCTCCTCTTCATAAGAAGACTCGTCTTCATTTTGGCCAGGTCCCGACCCCTCAAATCCGGTAGATTGGGTTTTATCTACCTGGTCCTCAGGGTCAGTTCCCAAGTTATGCGAACCTCTGGGGGTGGTTATGGGTTCCATATCAGCGGGTGGCTTTTGTCCCTCTGAATCTTTGTCCCCCGTGACCCCTTCAGACACTGATGGGTGTTTCTCAGTGCCAACATAAGGAGCCGTGAAAGTTGTGTCCCTATCAGCGGGTTGTATATTTCCCTCTGAGTCTTTGGGATGAGTTTTTGTGCCCTCAGACAAAAGCTTTGATTTGCGAATGTCCTCATCAGGCACCTGAGTGGTTTTGTCCCGCTTTCCAACAGGCTTGTACTGGCCTGTCGAAGATTTAGGGGCGAGAACTCCCTGTTGCTTGGGTTGTGATTTACCCGAGCCTTTGGTAGGATGTGATTGTTTGTGGATCCCCTTCTCAGTGGAGTAGTACTGCCCCACCGAGGGTTTAGGACCCCTTACTCCCTGATACTCTGGTTGTGATTTGCCAGAGTCTTTAGCAGGATGTGAAGGTTTGGTTGGTTCCAACTCCACTGACTTGTTTATGTCAGCAGAGCCTTTGGGAACGGGTTCGCCCGAGGACACTGAGTGTGATGTCTCAGTGCCCTCCGCTGGCCTTTGTTTTGGGGCCAAAGATTGGCTAATGATCCTGAGGGTGTCAGCAGTCAGGGTCTGTTGTTGTTGTTGCCCCCTTTTGTTAGGCTTAGGGGCAGAGGTCTCAGTGGCAAGTGACTTGGGTTGAGCCACCTTCCTGGACCCTTGTCCCTTCTTCCTCTTCACCTTTTTGGTGGGAGAGGGAACTGGTGAAATTTTATTGTCACCCTGGATAGCAGTAAGCATATATGTTGTCAGGGTGACAGGTGTAACCTCAAGAGGGTCACGTGAGTAATTAGCCTTGTGTAAGACATGAGGCTGAAAGCCTACTGCATCAGGCTTAGCATACTCAGACCCAAGCAAGTCTTGTAGGGCACAGGAAATGAATCTAGGATAGGACATGAGTTTTTGCCTAGACTTCCCCCTTAATTTTGCTATGAGGTCCCTGAAGATTATTTCTCCAAGGTCAATTTTTCTACCCTCCATGAGACAGAACACTATCATTGATTGGGTAGTGTTCAATTGCTCAGTTGAGGATTTATTTCCCCCAAGGACATGAATGACAAAGGTCATCAGAATCCTCCAGGGGGCAGGAAACCATGTTTTAATGATGGGGGCTTTGGACAGAAGGGCCCCTAGAGATACTTCAGGATGAAGTTTATCATAGGGCCCAAGTCTCAAGAGGAGTTCCGTAACTTCCTCTTTTGTAGGTTGGGTGGCAAAGCTCTCAGCAAAGTCAAGGCCTGTGGCTTTGACAAAGGTCTGATAGTTAAGAGTCAGGAACTTTGTTCCATTCTTGACTGAGAACTTGATTGTGGCATCCTTTGGTGCATCAGGGTTTTCAACCACCGCTGAGCACCAAAATTCCCTCAGGTAGTCATGATAGATGACAGAGGGGGTTTTTGTGAATGTGGTGGTGAGAAAGCAATTTTGTAGGAACTTCACCACATCCTTGTATTCAGGGTACCCTTCAGGGTAGGCAAAGTTCCCCACCACATTATTTTTGGTGAGGTCTACGCTTTCCATTTGGAAAACCACATTGGGTGCGTATTTTATGACTTTTGAAGAAGCCATTTTTGTTTTAGAAAATGGTCTGTTTTGATCAAAGAAGAAGCACATAGTTTTTGAAAAACAAATTGATTCTTGAAATAAATTTGCAAGAGTTTTGTTAAGGTTTTGAAAGCATGTGTGTGTTCTTCTTTGTGGAGGTATTTATAGGGTGGGAATTAAAGTAGTGATGTTGCGGATACCAACGGTTTTTATTATTCAACCAAAACGGCTTAATAATATGGGTTTGATATCCGCATTTAATATCACGATTCCCATTGCCCCTATTTTCTCTCACATCATGGGTGAACAGTTGTGTGGCTCTGCAAATAATGCACTTTTGCAGAGAAAAATCATCACAACTATTGTGTGTGAGGGAGCATTTAATGCTCATTGGTGTTTGGTGAGAGAGATATGGGGGCCCAAGGAGTGGATGCCAGATGTGTAAGTGACATATATTCCTATATTTAATAGGAATCAGTTACCTACCTGGGACATTTACTAACTAAGTACTTAGAGCATTTAGTTAGAGTATTTAATGCCATTTTTCATCATGAGCCCCCTGAATGATTTTTCATTTAATAAAAAATGGGTTTTCAGGAAGGGTGTGATCAGGGACCTATAGAATTTACATCAGGAACACTTTTGATCAGTTTCCTGAATCTATGTCCAACATGCCCAATTCAGCTTTTAATATTGTGAAAGTGGGTTCATCCAAGGGTTTTGTGAAGATATCAGCTAGCTGATACTCAGTGGGGATGAAATGTAGTTCAATTTCTCCATTTGTGATGTGGTCCCTGATGAAGTGGTATCTGATGTCAATGTGTTTGGTTCTTTGATGAAGTACTGGATTGTTTGAGATGGCTATGGCACTTGTATTATCACAAAAGATAGGTACCATCTTATACTGAATGCCATAGTCACTCAGTTGGTTCTTCATCCATAGTACATTTGCACAACATCCTACAACAGCCATATATTCAGCTTCAGCTGAGGACATGGCCACTGATTGTTGTTTCTTTGTACTCCAACACACAAGTTTACCACCAAGAAATTAGCAGGATCCTGAAGTACTTTTCCTATCCATATTACATCCTGTATAGTTAGAGTCAGTGTACCCTTTGAGATCAAATCCTGAACATTTTGGGTAATACAAACCAAGGTTTGGAGTACCCTTCAGGTACCTGATGATTCTCTTGACAGCAGTGAGATGTGATTCTTTAGGATCAGCCTGGTACTTTGCACACAGGCAGACTGAGAATTGGATATCAAGCCTTGAGGCAAGTAAGTACATCAGGGAGCCTATCATTCCCCTATATTGGGTTTGATTTACTGATTTTCTAGTGAGATCAGGGCCAAGGTTGTTTGGAGGGACCATAGGAGTCTTCACTGAAGAGCAATCAGTGAGCTCATACTTCTTCAGTAGGTTCCTCAGGTATTTTTCTTGGCAAATGGATATTCCTTTTTCAGTCTATTTGATTTGGAGTCCAAGAAAGTATGTGAGTTCACCCATCATGCTCATTTCAAACTTTGTGGTTCTCAAACTGTTTGCAAAGTTTGTAACTTGTTGAGCTAAATATGATGTCATCAACATACACTTGGACGAGAATGACATCACTCTTTGTTCTGTAGATGAACAGTGTGTTGTCAATCTTTCCTCTGACAAACTTGTTTTGGATCAGGAAGGCTGAAAGAGTTTCATACCATGCCCTGGGAGCTTGTTTCAGTCCATAAAGGGCCTTGTTAAGCTTGTAGACATGGTTGGGGTATTCACTATTTTCAAAGCCAGGAGGCTGTTGCACATAAACATCTTCTTTGATGTTACCATTTAGGAATGCACTTTTAACATCCATTTGGTAAACTTTAAAGTTCATGTAAGTTGCATAGGCAAGGAAGATCCTGATGGCTTCCATTCTAGCAACAGGTGCAAAGGTTTCCTCATAATCTATACCATCCTGTTGATTATATCCTTTGGCAACCAGTCTTGCTTTGTTTTTGATAACTGTGCCATTCTCACCGGTCTTGTTTTTAAAGACCCATTTCATACCAATGATTAGAACACCCTGGGGGCATTCAACAAGGGTCATGAAATCATTTCTGTCAAATTGTTCCAACTCATCTCTCATGGCCTGAACCCAACTTTCATAGGTCGGGGCTTCTTTGATATTTTTAGGCTCTATTTCAGAGAGATAGTCAGCATAAAGACATATATTGGCAGAGGCCGCCTTGAGTTTAGCAGCCTTGCTTCTTGTGAGCATGCCTTCAGTGGGTTCACCAATGATGTTCACAAGCTCAATGATTTTGGATCTAGTCCAGCTATCCTGGGGTTTGGGATAGGAATTTGAGCTTGAAGGAGCCTGATTAGGTTCAGACTCAGGAACATGAGGTGACTCACCACTATGTGCTTCAGTGACATTTGTGGGAACAACTTGTTCTGAGGTTTCCTGAACAATTTATTCAGTGGGTGCAGTCTCATTGGAGACACGCTGAGTTTCAATGAACTCACTGATAGGTGGTTGGGGTAGGCTGTGAGGGATGATGTAATAGGAGACGTCAGCATCAGCTTGGTATTGGGTTGAGGGGTTGTTCTCAGGATGATATTCATCAGGAGTATACCTTGATGAGTCATCAATACCAATTTCTTCAACTGAGGAATTTGAGAACCTGATGGATTCAATGCTCTCATCAACTGTAGTGTGATAAGTTTCCTCAGTTTGTTGTCTCCTTGTGTTGAACACCCTGAAGGCTTTAGAAACCAGAGAATATCCCAGGAAATATCTATCATCAGCTTTGGCATCAAATTTACCTAAGTGATCCTTGTGATTATGAATAAACACAGGACACCCAAATACATGAAAGTAGCTGATGTCAGGGATCCTTCCTTTGAATATCTCATAAGGAGTCTTATTGTGCCTTTTCATAATGATTGACCTATTTTGAGTGTAGCAAGTTGTTTTAATTGCCTCTGTCCAGAAATGTTTTGAGAGGGCTGAGCCATTTAACATTGTTCTTGCTGCCTCAATGAGTGTTCTATTTCTCCTTTCAGTTACTCCATTTTGTTCAGGAGTATAGGGAGAAGTGAAATTTTGAGAAATTCCTTTCTCATCACAAAAACACTTAAGGTTTTGGTTTTTAAACTCAGTGCCATTGTCAGTCCTGATCTGTTTAACTTTGACATCATTTTGATTTTCAATGTTCCTGACAAATGACATGATGGTTTCAGCTGCCTGACTCTTTTTGGTCAGGAAGTAAACCCAAGTATATCTTGAGTATTCATCCACTATGACCAGAGTATACTTCTCATGGTGAATGGACATTGGACTGACAGGTCCAAAAAGGTCCATATAAAGAAGATGTAGGCAGCTTTTGATGGAAAAGGTTTTTTTGGTTTTGAATGATGCCCTGTGGTGTTTTCCTTTTTCACAAGGAGAACAAGGCTTGTCTTTGGTATACACCAGGGATGGAAGGCACATAACTTTGTTCTGTTTGGCTAGGTTGTTGATGCTCTTGAAGTTGAGATGATAGATTCTCCTATGCCATAGCCAGTTGATTGTCTCACTTGCCTTTGAGAATAGACAAGTCCCATTTTGAGTCAGGGATGACATGTCTAGAACATATACATCATCCCTCCTGGGGGCAATCAACACAACTTCCTTGTTGGCATTAAAGATGGTCCCTCTCTTGTCATCGAACTGAACTATGTATTTGGCATCACATAGTTGGGAAACACTTATCAGGTTGTACTTGAGACCATTAACATAAGCTATTCTTGTAAAAACTATACCATTGCAGTTTACTGAACCATAACCTTCAGTGGGAGCTGATGAGTTATCACCAAATACTACTTTGGGTCCTGGTTCTTCCACATATTTGTGCAGATAACTTTTCACACCAGTCATACTTCTGGAGCATCCACTGTCTAGATGCCAAGTAGGATCCTTGATGTGTTTTTGCACAAAAGTAAACTGGGTTAGTTTTTCTTGTTGACCTACTTTCTAGTGGGCTTAGTCCTTAGGGACTTTTTGAACTCAGCTAATGAATCATGGTCTGAAGTTGTGTGACCTGAGCTTCCACATGTTTTACATTTTGTGGAGGTTGAATCCTCAGGTGACTGAGAAGTGTTGGTGAGGTTTTTCCTTCTGGACTGAATGACTTTGTCATGTCCCTTGGTTTCATGGGAGGGATCTCCACAGATGTCAAAGCAATTTTTCATCACACAATCATCAGGAAGCTGATCATTGAAACCACAGTGAGGACATGGCAATAAAGGCTTAGCCTTCAGTCTTTGTTTGGAAGGTGTGGTATACTGATAGCCTTGAGTTTTGTATAGACCTCTTGCTTTTAAAGAAGCAGTGTGGGAGGTGTGATCACAATTTCTGTTATCCTCTTGTTTGCATATCATGCAAAACAGGACTCTGTAGCATTTATCAGTGCTGTGATTTGGATAATTGCACAGTTCACATCTCCCTAAAGGTCTGGGTGTGGTTTTTGGTTTGGAAAAACTTGAGGATACTGAGGGCCTATTAGATTTTAAGTCTGAGAGTTTTTTAGTGGACTCAATTTTCTCACTCAGCATCCTGACAGGTTCAACAAGCTGATCAACCTTTGAGTTAGTGCTTTCAGATTTTACTTCAGTAGGTACTGAAGGTGTTTGGTGTTCAGTGGGTGCAGGAGTAGGTCTTTTCAGAATAGTCTTTCCTAACCCTGATTTCTCCTTAGGAGAATGAGGTTGATAGACTAATGGTGCAAGGTCAGAATTAGGTTCAGCTCCCTGAAGATGTTTTAGTGGAGGGAGTGGTGAATCAGACTTAGACTCAGTGATGGACTTAGTAGGACTAAGTTCATCAGTGACTCCTAGCAGCTCCTTGATAGCCTGACTTTCAGGCTCCAGGATTCTTCCAGTATTAAAATTTGGCATCTTACTGTCAGGATTGTTTCTTTCAATCCAATCACTGGGTTTAGGAGCAAGTTCTTTGCTAGAAAGTATGTTGGTTGAAAGAAAAGTTGTTGAATGGCTACTCTCCCCAGAAACTTCAGTAAGTTGATCATCACCCATACCAGCCTTTTTGGAGCTGGGTGTGAGACTCAGTGTTTCATAAAGTTTGGGGTTTTTCTGAGTCCATTTCCAAATGACATCCTTTTCTTTCTTAAGTTCTTCCTGAAGAGCTTGATTGTGATTTACAAGTTCAGAGTTTTGAATTTGAAGTGTAACACTTTCAAGCTTGGCTTGTTTTAAAACAAGTAGTTCATCTCTACTATAATTTAATTCAAAACTCAGTTTGTTAAATTTTGAAAACAAATTAAGTCTGCTCTTCAACATACTTAAGATCAACATTAATATAATCTAAGTAAGATTTCCAATCATCATTATCTGATAGGTCACCATTTTACAACATAACCACTAAGATTTCTAGAGAGAGAAAGTAAGTAGAGAGAGACAGTGGAAGGAACACTTAATATGAAAATAAGAGACTAATGATATTACTAGTGAACCAACCACCTCAAATGAGGTGTTACAAGACTATTTATAGGTAAGGATTAGGGCTTCACCATACTTTGTCAATATTACAAACTTAGCCCTTAGACTTTATCCAAACCTATAAACTTAGCATAAAACTTTATAAAACATATAAAATAACTAACGTATTAACTAAATAATGCAACCTATAACAAAATTCAATGACTGACACTTGAAATAATAAAGTCTATTCCCAACAATCTCCCCCTAAGTGTTGGTCATCAAAGTTTGCTTGACGTCGTCATCTTCTATACTTTGACTTTGTAGTTGACGTCCTAAAAAATAGTTAGCAAAATCTTTCATCGTTCTTTGTACTTTGTTCTTTGTTGATGTGATGGTGATCATGTTATGTAGTTGTCTGCCGATCGTCACTTCTGTGTCTGTGGTGGTTGTCCGCCATTCCAACATGCTCATACATCTTAGGACTTAGACTTTCGAAAGCACGAAGTTCCTTTGCATACACTTTGATCTTTAGTCTTTATACTTTGTAGATTCTTCTTTTTGGTGTAGAATCTTTCTTTGAACTTTGTGGTGCTAAGATCTTTGGGGGAGCTTTCATTTGCTTCAAGATGTGTGTATGAGCATGCTGGAATCTACCATCATGGAGGAGATGTACCTGCAGATAAACAGTTAGCAATAATCAACCGGTACTTATAGATAAAGAATTAGAGCTCATCAATAGCATATTGTGAAGATTTCTTCTAATCCTTATCCAGGCCGTTCCCATATCAGATACTCCCGAAGGAGCTTACGAGACCTACTAAGTAGCTCAATGACTGGGTGAGTCGCTGGGGATCACTCCATGACTGTAGACCGCTAAAGAACCACCGCGAACACTAAGCGTAACCCTTGTGGGGTTACCGAAGTGACCTGCTGTCAGGGTTGTTTGATGTAGACCCTGGCAGGAATTTCCGTTCAATCATTAAGAAATACATTTGTAATTCTCTCATAAACGTTCTTGGCGGATTGCTAAGATCTGCGAAGGACTCGATAATTTACAACTGGTGTCCATTGATGTAGAACACCAGTTGTAGAAATACTATGTGTTCCTAAGAGATCTTTGATGTATCTCATGGCTCTAGACTCGATAAGTGCTCACTTAGGTTTCCTATATGGAGACTAGGGAGGGGTCTCCTGCTTCAATATCAACTATCTCTAAGAGATAAGTCGATAGATTACACTGGTTCCCCGTGAGAATGAAACAAGTTCTTTTAAGAGAACTTGAGTGGTTAAGAAGGTTTAGTGCATTGCGTCACTGGGTCCATGACGACTTTATCTTCAATACCGGTGTTGCCTTAGCAACGACCAGTAGCATATGAATTGAACCCGGTGTCTGCCCTAAGGTTGAACATATGGAGGGCTATTTCTTTTCACCCTTTTCTTTACTTTTCTTTTTAATTCTTCAACTCCTTCTTTCCCTTTTCATTCTTTTCTCCTTTTTTCGTATCATACCTAAGGACTTCTGATGAGTGTGTAAATACTCATCATTTTTATCGTATCTGAATTGCCAAAACATCCAAAAACACTCAGAAATGCATCAAAATACTAAAAATATTTCAAAAGTGTGTTTTATATGTTTTAGATGCAAAATGTTTAAAAACAAATGAAAAACGAACAAAGTTTGCACAATTGGCAGTTTCAGTCCCTCAAGTTTCAAAATTTGACAAAACTAGTCCCTGAACGTTTAAAATGAAAGAAAAGTCAACTTTGGTCTTTGGGAAATCAAATTTGTTCAATATTAATCCCTAGATGAAATTTTCAACAAACTGGCAACTTTTACCCCTCAAAATCCAAAATTGACATAAAAGGTCCATAAACTTTCAAAGATTGTCAAAATTAGTCCCTGGTCAAAATTACTTCAAATAAAAGTCAACTTTAGTCCTTGGGAATTTAAAAAGGTTTAATATTGGTCCTTGGATAAAAGTTTCACAAATTGGCAAAACAGGCCCCTCAACTTTGAATTTTGGCAAAAGAAGTCCTCGGGAAATTTAATGTGGGAAAATCAACAACAAAGGACCCTTGGGAAATTAATTTGTGGCAAGTTTAATCCTTTTGATAAGTTTGGAAGTTTGGCAGAATTTACCCTTAAGTTTTCAGAAATTACGTGAATGGTCCTTGTGATTTTGAAATTTGAAATATACAAACAAACGGACCCTTGTATTAATGTTACCCACACCACAATCCAAATCCTTAAACCCCCAAGCCCATACAACCCCCAGCCCACTCCCATCCTAGCCCAAAAACCTATCAAACCGTTTTAAATAAAAAGCCGGTCAACCTTGACCGTTTGACACCTTTGACCACCTCCATCCTCCACATCACCCTCCCCACTAGCCTGCTACCCCTGCAACCTCACTCATTACCTTACCCTGCACACTCAAACTCCTACCTTATCCCTCCAATTGCTCCAAAACAATAACTAAACAACAAATCCCACAATCCTACACTAGCTAAAAGCCAAAACTGCCTTCTCCATTTTTTCCCGCCAAAAAGGATTGAAAGGCTGAGATCAAATTAAACTCATCCAAAGGTTGAAATCAGAGATGGGATATATCAAAGGGATCCAAGGAGCTATTTAAGTGAAGAAAAAGAGATCAGGAAGAGTTAGATAGTTTTTTTTAGATTTTATTAGTTTAATCAAATGTCGAATTTATTTTTCTAGTTAAAATTAGCTTAAGAAAGTTGTAATCCTCAGTTCTCAGTGTACCTTAAACTCAATTAATCAATCAATTTCAAGTTTTTCTTTTAAATTCAGTATATGCTTGTTTTATTCTCCAAATTTCATTATGGTTTGTTATGGTTAAAAGCTGTGGATATGAACTAATAAGTTCATATCAATTCCTTATATAGTCCAGAAAAGCTATTAGAAACTAAAAATCAGTTGTAGTTGTCAAATGTAAAAATTAAAAAAAAAATAGGAGAAAAATAAAAATAAGATAGAAAAATCAAGAATTCAAGAGAAAAAGAAGGTGAAAAGTGATGGAGCCTGGTGATATTGGATTGCTATGGGTTTATAGTCTCATGGGAGACATTAGGGAATGTTTCTAGGTCTTGGTTCTCATTTTCTCAGTTGGACTCTTTGTAAGTTCCCCTGTCAATCTTAAGCAACTACTGTCATTAAGAGTTTAATCCTATGTTTTTGTGCTTCTTGGATGTATGGGAATCATGATTTTACTTTAGGCTAGGTACTCATTCATTAGAAATCATTGTTGTTTAGTTTATTTGCATGTCACTGCCTAGATGTAGCATAAATTGCATTTTCTTGTTCCTGTGGTTCCTTGTGCTGAAAACCTGTGTAATTAGTTTTAATTTAGTTTAAGTAATATGCATTAATCATTAAAACAGCAAGATTACAGCCAAAAGTCATAAGTGTGGTGCAAGTCAGCCCTTAAAGGGGTGTTTGGGATAACCTGTTCCCATAGGTTCAGGGCTTTTGTTGTTGTTGATTGTTATTGCAGTATGTTAGTTTAGGTCTTAATAAGTCAAATTCACCATAAAACTTTGGTTTTAAGTCACCAAAAGTCAAAATGCTTGTTGATTTACCATCATTTGTTAACTGTTAGGTCCTAGGATGTGTAATCCCATCATATCAATGCATAAGTAGGTGTTTAAGCTTAATTTAAGTTACTTGTAGCTTATTATAACATATTAAGTTAATTAGGATCTGTAGAATTTCACAAAAGTCAAAGTAGAGTAAATTTTATAAAAGTCAAAATTGCATTTTCTCAGTTTTACCAAAATTTGCAAGAATTCTTGTGATTTTTATGTTTAGTTTCAAGACTTGTGGTTTTTACATGTTTTAGTGTCTCAGCTAATCTCTAGGAATCCATAGATTTCTTATTTTTCAGATTTTTTTCTGATTGGCTTATTGGTGCTCAAAGTGGGCTGCAGGGCAAGGTGTATGCCCTGCACCACAACTCAGATTTTGTATCAAATTCCCATGCCCTCCCCTACCTTCAATAGTGGGTCCCAGAGGGTGAGTTTAGGCTTTTTGGAAAGCCCACCAACCCATCTTGCTTCCTCAGTCCTTATATTGAGCTTATCAGCTTATTTCATAAGCTGATATAGCCTTTAAAGTTAACTGCTGGGTTGCTTGTTGCTGTGAGTATTTGGGATTGCTTATTTGGATTTTTGGCTTATTAAGTGTACTTATTTGCTTGTTCCTGCTTCTTTCAAGTACACCCATCCTCATTACAGCTTATTTGATCCATGGTTAGTTTTGTGTGGCTTTTTATAAGCTTATTCAAACTGCTCAAAGTCCTAATAAGCTTGTAAGTTAAAGTCTGTTAAGCATTTTAGATCCCATTGTGCTTATTTTTTATATCTAGCCAAACTTCCTTCATTAAAGTTTGTTATTTCAAGTATTTAAATAGGTTTGTAAAAGAAAAATCAAGAAAAACCAAACTTAATTTCTAGTGATAGCTTCTATTTAACATAATTTAGCTTTTTAATTTTTCTTTTTAAATTTTTGTCAAGTACTTATATGTTTTTATATTTTTATTAAATTCCTAGTATATTAAAGTAATTGTAGGAATTTTTTCAGATTTTTATCCTTTCATTTAATATTTATTATAATTAATATTAGTTTAATAATAATTAAGTAATACTAATTAATTAAATAGGTTTATTAATTTTTATTTAACAACTAGTTCGACTAGCTTGAAATTATTACCCGGCCTGATCAAGTCCACAGAAAGTTTCTCGAAACGGTACATTTCTACTAAGACAAATTCTTTTCGAGACACGCTTACGTGGCTAGTTAAAGAGTTCCATTGTCAGCTTTTAGGTGACAACTAGCTCTAGTAACTAACTTGATGTTATTACCCGTCGAGGATAAGTCTTTTCGAGTTTACTAACTTTATTGTTTCGTCAATTCCTGGGTGAATCTGAGTCTAGCTCGCATGAGATTTGACTTTTAAGCAACATTGAACTTTCATATTTTAATCACTTCACTTTTCTCCCCCTCAAAAATAGCATATGAGATGTTGTTTTTGATAAACTTTTGATTAAAATATGCTTTTTGAGTCTTATGGGGAGATATCAAAAAGAACTTTTGGTTTTCAAACGATGATTTTTTTTAAGTGCTCCCCCTCAACAAGTGAATACTCATTGAGGTGAAATACTTGTCTTTTGAGCAGAATTATGAAGATCAGAAAATGTTTGATTAATTCTACTCAAAAGTAACAAGCCTTCGCTCCTTATATAAGGATTGAGGCACAGATGCGTACCTCAGGGTCCTTTCATTACAAGTGCGAGTTGTACACTGAAATGAGTGCACAAGTCGTCTTTATACAAAATTAGTTTTCTTGAAACAAAATACTCCCCCTCAAATAATGAAGTTTATTTAAGAGATAGTCTTCTTAAACAGAATTTTGAATTGTATTTTAAAATACTTTTTGAAGATTCATGAGATGATTCTGCTCAAGATTTTAGAAAACATAATCAAGTAGTATACAAAAAGAGTTTGATGTTTGACTCTCTCAGTTTTTAAGAAAATTTTGTAAATCATCTGGAGTCAAACACCACATACCAATTTGGTGAACTAAATCAACAAACCTTGATGGAGGTAAAGCCTTTGTAAATAAGTCCGCCAATTGGTATTCAGTACCCATAAAATCCAATTCTATTATACCCTTTTCAACATGCTCCTTGATGAAATGGTAGCGGAGAGCAATATGTATGGCCTTGGAATGATGAATGGTGTTGCACGAGATAGCAATAACGCACTTTGAGTCGCAGTACATTGAGATCTAGTCAAATACATAGCCGTAGTCCGTGAGCTAAGTTCTCATCCAAATGACTTGACCACAGAAAGCAGACATAGCTCCATATTAAGCTTTTGTTGATGATAGTGATGTACAATCATGCTTCATTGCCTGGATCCCTTTGTAACTAAACAAGATGTGTTGCGAATCACTATGCCTTCTGTGTCCAGCTTGTTTTCCAAATCCATTTAATTCCAATGTTGTGTCGAAGGGTAATGTTGTTAGAATGTATGCATATTAGACGGATCCAAATTGCGAGAAGACGACTCTATTATATCAAGAATAGTTGGATTCGGTGCAAATGGTTTGAGGAACGTATTTCCGTCATAATCTTCAAGTTGTGGTACTGATTGTTGTTATGGATCTTCAGCTGATTGTCTAGAGTTAGAAGCGGTTTGTCCTGCTGTTGTTGGAGATTCACTTGAAGGATCGTCTTTCTCAACAGTGGTTGTTGAATATTCTCAGGGTGTACAGCAGAAATTGGTGAGACTTCTTGAGGACAGTTTTCAATTGAATCATCAAATAGTTGAGCAAACAGGGTTTCCAATTCCTTGCGAGAGAGTGACAATGGTTCAGCCGAAGAACCTGGAAAGTTTAGATGGTTGGATGCGGGTCCTAAGCTATTGTGCTTAGAAGCCATTATAGATGTGCTTTTAAATGGTTGGATGCGGGTCCTAAGCTGTTGTGCTCAGAAACCATTGCTGAAGTGCGGGTCCAAAACTGATTTGTTCCGAAGCCATTCCTGTTATATCTGAAAAGAAGAAAGAATAGACAAAACAGAGAACATGGATCCCAAGTGTAATTGGGTTCCGAATGTTAGAAGCATAAAGATGTAGTGTCAATTATCTTCTTGACACTCGAACACACAATTCCGATGGTTTTCATTCTTGTCTCAGAGGTAGATGTTGTGGAGATAACATTAGTTTTGGTGCAAATGTCTAAAATCTTTCCTGTAGGAATCCACCTAAGACCAATCGTTTTGAAAATTCTACCCATGGGTACCCACCTAATGTTAGATCTAGGAGATGTTTTCCTTTTAGATGCAGTGGCAGCATCACTTGGTTGAGAAAACCTACGTCCTATATTGATCCACTTCTTAGGTTTCTGACTTATGACATTTGGTTCAACGGGTTTGTTTGTCTTAGTTGATTGTGCCTTAGCACGTGAATTTCCTTTTTGAAGATATTCTAAAGCACATACATCATGAGTATTTATGCAACTACTCTTAGATGCTAGCCAATTCCTATTAGTTTGTTGAGAACTCCTAGGTTTTGGTTTGCTATTACTAGCAGTGTTTTGTACTACAGTGGAAGGCATCTCTTGAGGTTTTGAACCTAGAATTCCATCCTTGTGAAGTAGCGCCTTTTTCCTAGCCTTTTCTAGATCATAGTTCTTGTACATGTCATATTTTCCATAAAACTTGTTACTTTTAATGCTTGTCTTAGACACTGTTTTTGAACTAATCCTATATGAACCAGGTATAATCACGTGTTGAGATTTAACAGACACATATGCATTTTCCTTAGGCCAAGAATGTGGAGTGACAGGATTTGTCAAATTGTTTTTCTCAACAACTTGGGAGGCAAACCGAGGTTTTGAAAATTTGGGTCGTTCGGATTTAAATGCAGTTGGTTGTCTAACAACTGATCATTTTCTGATTGTTTGAGAAGTTAGTTTCCCCAAGATTGATGGTTTTGCAAACTTAGTATCCACACTCTGGCCAGTTAGTTTTCTTAATTTGTTTTGCAATGCAGCATGTGCAAACACCTTTGCTTGAATTTGACCTTTTAAAAGCTCATTTTCTTTAACTAATGTATCCACACGTTTAGTTAGTTCATTCGAAACTTGACCATTGTTGCCCGAAGTTAAAGATTCGTTTTGCAATTTAAGTTCAAGCGAGATGCAATGTGCCTCTAGTTTTGAAAAATCTTTATGAAACTGGGCAATGGTCTTTTTGAGAAGAATGTTTTCAGACTCAAGAGTTTGGTATGATGTTTCAGTTATTGGATTATCAGGTAAGGACTCGGACTCAGAATGTTTGTTAAGACATTGTACAACATTCTGGTCAACCTCTCCTTCATTACTGAAGTTAGGTTGCTCAGATTGTTGTTTCTCATTTGCAGACATAATATGATCAACAGTAGATTGTACCTAAACCATCTGCTCTTTGTCAAAGTTTGGTTCTGTGTCATAGATGGGTATGACATCTTCCTCATCCATCTGTTCTTCGTCAAAGTTGGGTTCTGAGTCATAGAAGGGTCTGATCTCTGCACATTCTGCATCTATATCATTCCCCAATCTGCTGTTGTCATCCTGCACTTCTGATTTTGTCCCATCGCTTTCCATGACAACCAAAGTAGCTTCCAATGCATCAACTTTATGAATTTGCTCTTCTTGAATCTGCATCTTCATTACTTTGAGTTTTCTCTTCTTTAGCATATCCTTTAAATGAAGCGATCTCTCATAAAGCACCCTTTCAAGATAGCTCATTCGTGAAACAAACTGATTTCTAAAAGCTTCAACCTCCATACTAGTGATGTTCTCTCTCCAAAATCTACATTGAGATTCATAGTCTCGAGAAGTTTTGAACACTTTAAAATCCATGGTCATGAACCCTTTGAACAGAGTCTTGAGCTCCATAAATCCTACCATGCAATCACTTCCCTGTTCAATTTGCTTTTCGAGTAGAACTATGTTGTCTCGGAGTTTCTTTTGGAAGGTTAGAACGTCCGTTTCAGTTCCGAAGAATACACTAAAGGTGCTCCACGAAGGAAACCTTGTATCTGAGAGAATCTTGCATTGAATCTTAACTGAATGAAAATATGCTAAACAATCTTCCTTTGAACGGATGGTTCTTTTTGCAACTTTATCCTGAAGGCCTGTATTACCGACATCTGTAGTATTCCCAACAGTCCTTTCAGCATTCCTTCCTTGTCTATCAACTCTTTCACCTTGCACAACAGATTGATTCCTTGTGTTGGAGTATTTGCTTAGGACACGAGCAACAAGTGCGATGTTTTTTCTGGTGATTTCATCATCGTCATTTTTATAGACATTTGAATAGTACATTTTGTCACTGCTTTCATGTGGGCCTATATTATTCATGTGAGATTCCTGCATGTCTGCTAAAAGAGTGGGTGTTCTTTATGCTTCTTTGACTTTTCTTGATTTCTTTATGTTGGAGTATTTGCTAAAAGCACGAGCAACAAGTTCGCGTCCTTGATTCAGAATAGCTTCTTTATGATCGTCATCAATTGTGTCACTGCTTAAAAGAGTGGGTGTTCTTTGTGCCTTTTTGACTTTTCTTGATTTCTTTATGTTGGAGTATTTGCTAAAATCACGAGCAACAAGTTCGCATCCTTGATTCAGAATAGCTTCTTTATCATCGTCATCAATTGTGTCACTGCTTACATATGGGCCTGAATCATTCAACTGGAGTTCCTACATGTCTGTCATTAATATCACATCTGCTGTATCAGCTCCTAAATCTGTTGTATTGGATTCCAAATCCTCTTCAACTTCTATTTGACTAAGTGTGACATCGTATTCAAAATTAGCATCAAAGAATGGAGTTGAATCATAATCTTGATCTTCCACATCTATAATATTTTCCGTATATGCCAAAAATGCCATGCTTGGTTCAATAAGATCTTCTTCGTCATCAATATCTTCCATTGTGTTAAAGCATTCATAAGTTGAAGTTATCACGCATTTGCCTTTCTCAGAAGATACTTGTCCAAGCTTCACAAGATTTTGCAGAAGTGATTGCATATGATTATATAGTGTTGCAGGAGGGTACTGTGGAATGAAGATATGCTCAGGTGCATCTGGAGGAATGAAGAAGAGACCATTTGGAGTGTAAATTAAGGATCCATGGTCAACAGCTGGAGATGGTGGAGCAAGGAGAATGGTCTTCAGAGGATTTATTCTTAAAAAAGATTCAAGAATTTGCTTCATTCGGATGTGATGAAGTTCTTCTGTATGATGCATAGCTTCAAGATATTTCCACATTTCATAAGCACTGGCTTCAAAGTCCATATTCATGTAAATTGAGTTGGGAAGGGCTAGTGTCATGAACCATGCAGCTTGTTGGTCAGCATCATACTGAGCAAGTTCATTAGCATTCAAATCTTCATCAGTTTGCAGTCTGATAATCCCTGTTGACTCAGCAAGAAATATCATTTTGTGTGGACCATCTTGTATGGATTTAAGCATGAGATCTACAGCAGGACGATCTGTGAGCCATTGTAAAAATCTCCATTTCCAAACAGTATACGTTCCTGGTAGCAACATCGGAGGCCTTGATTCATTGCCAAAGAGCAGAACATGGCGAATGAGGGAGCTGTGACTTTGTTGTTGATGATACTGTTGCTAATGACAATATTGATGAGGAAGGTAGTTGGAAGAAGGTGATTGAGACGTTGTAGATAACATTGCTCTCCCCCTTGATTGTTGCGATGTAATCGAAATAATCAAAAAAAATGTCACACTCAAGGTCGATATAGTGATTTCAAAGTTTCCCTCCAAAAAAAATAATTTGAAAATTTTTCACTCTCAAAATTTGAAAATCACTCTGAAATGCAATTTAAAGGTTGCAAGAAAAATTTGAGTTTAAAAAATTTTGCCGCCAAATTTCACCGAATTTTTTTTTGAATTTTGGGCCAAAATTTTCACTGTTAAACCAATATATATATATATATATATATATATATATATATATATATATATATATATATATATATATATATATTATTTATTTCTTTTTTTTTGGAAATAAGAATAGAAAGATAAGAAGGAAAAACTTTGATAAGATGAGATGATGTGATTATGTAAAACTTTGATCGTTAAAGATAAATAAAGGTTGTAAGTTTAAGTTGATTAGAAAAACTTGATGTTTTAGGTGATTCAAACTCGGTATGTCTTAAAAATCCAAACTCAGTATGTCCTTAGAAAAAATGCAAACTCGGTAAGTCTTTAGAAAATGTCCAAACTCGGTATGTCTTAGAAAATGTCCAAACTCAGTATAAATTCCAAACTCGGTAAGTCCTTAGAAAATGTCCAAACTCAGTATGTTTTTAGAAAAAATTCCAAACTCGGTAAGTCCTTAGAAAATGTCCAAACTCAGTATGTTTTTAGAAAAAATTCCAAACTCGGTAAGTTGAGAAAACAGTCCAAACTCGGTATGTCTTAGAAGTTTGCAAACTCGGTAATTTTGTGAAAAGTTGAGCAGAGTTTCCCCTAGTAAGTAACCACAAGTAACCTTACTCGATGTACGATAAGGCAAAAAAGGCAAACTCGCCAATTATGAAAAATTCCTAACTCGCTAACTTTTAACTTACCCTAACTCTATAACTTGAACTTTTCCTAACTCGCTAACTGGAACTTTTCCTAACTCGCTAACTTTGAAGAATCCTAACTCTATAACTTGGAAATTTCCTAACTCTATAGAAACCGTTTCAAACTCGCAAACTTGCGATGAACAGTAACCGGATTTCTCAAAAAATCACTTTAAAAAAACCAAGTTTTTCTACCAAATCTAACCTAAATTAACCTATATTATCCCTTGGCGAATGATACCACTTGATAGGTCACCATTTTACAACATAACCACTAAGATTTCTAGAAAGAGAAAGTAAGTAGAAAGAGAGAGTGGAAGGAACACTTAATATGAAAATAAGAGACTAATGATATTACTAGTGAACCAACCACCTCAAATGAGGTGTTACATGACTATTTATAGGTAAGGAATAGGGCTTCACCATACTTTGTCAATATTACAAACTTAGCCGTTAGACTTTATCCAAACCTATAAACTTAGCATAAAACTTTATAAAACATATAAAATAACTAACGTATTAACTAAATAATGCAACCTATAACAAAATTCAATGACCGACACTTGAAATAATAAAGTCTATTCCCAACATTATCATCCATAGAAAGTAAAAGTTTTACCTTCCTCATAGTGATGTTAACCCATTCACCATTTCTTGCATGACTCTTCCCCACAACAAGCTTGTTGTCATCTGATAGGGCCATCAGGGCACTGATGTGAACTTTATCATCATCAGAGGACACTTCAACCTCATCCCAGTCATATGTTTCAGCAACAAGCCCTTTGTTCTTGTCTTGAGAAGGCTTTGGAGCCTGAGGAGGCTGAGAGACTGTTGAGGATGATTCAAGAAGGGCAAGTTTAGCTTTTGTCTTTCTGTACTTGGCTTCAAAGTCAATTTGAGGGACTTTTTCAAATCTTTGACTAGATTGAAGCATTTTTGGTTGAAATTTGTTGGGGCCTGAAAAAGAGTTATTTCCTGAAAATTTGAAAGATGGTTCTGATGTTGATTTTGAAAAACAATCTTTAGCAAAATGGCCCATTTTGCCACATTTAAAACATTCAGTGTTTTCCTTTGCCTTTGAAGGGAATTTATTTTTCTTAAAAAATCTTTTTGAATTAGCAAGGAGTGCCCTTTCATGAAATTCAATTTGAAGATCATTTAGGTACTCCTCACTAGTTCTTTGGTCAACCTCATCATCAGATCCATCTTGAAAATCCTGCACAACACCTTTGGAATAGAAAGCAGTTGATATGGGTGAAATTGTCAAGGGCTTTTTGGTCTCCTAAGCTTTACCAGGGTATCTCCTGGTGATAAGATTGTCTTCATAGACAAACTTCCCATAAATAGCAGGGAGCTCAAGGTTCTGAATGTGGTTTGCATTTCTCAATCCCTGAGCGAAGTTTAACCACTTCTCAGGGAGACTGTTGACAAAGCCAACATTGATCTCATGCTTTGACAGAATAACACCATCATTGGTCAGCTCATTCAGGAGGGTCTTATACCGAGTATAAGTCTCAGAGAGACTTTCAGAATCCTTGGCCCTGAAGGTATTGAATTCAAGCTTCATGTCCATGATTCTATTCTCTTTGGTATCAGAAGGCCCTTCATATCTATGAACCAGGTCAGTCCATGTCTGCTTTTCAGGCGCTAGTCTTGATTGACCACCCTCCTTTCATCTGGGGTCCACTGAGCTTCAGGTTTGATTAAACCTTGGGCTGTTGTTGGGACAAATGGACCATCATTAATCAACTTAATGTAATATGGTTCCATCCTAGTTAAATAGCAAAGCATTCGCTTTTTCCACTTATTAAATTTGCCAACTTCAAGTCGAGGGGCAGTTGCTGAATAACTTCCACCCTTTTTGTCGACAAGTTGGGGAACATCTATGTCAGTTATAGTGGGATCTTGATTTCAAAAACTTGAGCACTCTTAAGTTTTGAAAACAGGTTAAAAGTTTTACAAATCAGAGGCTCTGATACCACTTGTTGGTCCCCTTTACTTGGTTAATAGTAACTAAAAAGCTAATGTAACCAAGTTGTATGACTTTTAACAAAGATGTATAAATGATTAACAATAAAGCAACGTAAACATAAGAGACAATATTTTTCAACGTTTAATTCTTTATTAGAAGTTAATCAAAAAGAATCGTACCCAAGTGTTTGTCGAATAACACTTGGGATTGAAAATGACAATTGTGGTATAGACTCCTCTCTAAACTCAACACAATGTTGAGTGACAACTAAGGACCTACTGAGCTATCTCAGGGGCTATGTTGTTCTTTGGAGGAGTAAAAGTGGTTTGTGAATGCTTTGCATTAATTGCACAAACTTGTCAACTTTTACTCCTCACTTATGCTACCTATTTATACACAAATATGAACAACTCTATTATACAATGGACCTAAGCGTTCTTTAATAAAATCTTGATAGATTTTATTCTCTGGCAAGGGAAACTTCTTTGGGTTAATTCCAAAAGGCACTTTCTGATGACAGCCTGGTTTTAACCATTTGGGGAAAGTTTGACCTTAAAGTGATAAAGCACTTTAGTGAAACAGTTCAAACTTTCCCACCCAGTCCCGCCAAAACATCAGTCTTTAAGTCATCATTCTTCAGTACCATGATAGTTGTTGAGGAGTCTTGGGCTTCAGTAAGTTATTGTCATCGTCACTGAACCCATCACCTTCTTCTTGGCTTAGATCTCACTCACTGAGTTCCGCCTCACTGAATGGAGAACCTTTCTTCTTAGGCTCGGTCTAAGCATCCTGAAGATGACTCACTGAGTTACTGTTCACTCAGTGACTTGTTTATGCTTAGGTTATTTTACGTTCAAATCCTTGTTAGAAGAAGAATGGGGAATTCAGTGACCCAACAGTAACTTTGTGTGACTCTATATGAGTGTAGCATCTATGTGATTGATTGTGGTTCAAATTACGAGTTGATCGTGGTTATTTGATTCGAAATTGTGACTTAGGCAGTGTAAGCCTACCTTAAATTTGACTTGTTGACAAGGATGATTTAAACTCGAAAACCCTTTGGTTCAACTATACTGTTTTAAACTAAAAATCTATGGACTCACCAGCGTAAGCTGACCTTTAGCGTGTATTCTCAGCTTTAAGGCGATAGCTCACTATTGGAAGGCGCTTGGCAAGGGGCATGGTTATAGGCGACTCTGATAAACTTTTGGGACCGCTTTAACTTCTTTATGGGCATATTTCCGCACTACTTTTCTATAATGTAACTTATCATTTTTGATAAGGAGTGTATTTTAAATGATTTGAATAAAAACCATTCTTTGTACCTTATGTTATGATACCAATTTTCGTAGCACCCCAACGCATGTATGCTTCCGATGGACCAGAATTTTGGAGGTGTTACACTAACCAATTACAATACAAAAAGAACAGGTTGTTATCCTTCTCATAGGTGCAACAACAATACATACAAACTCACACTCTAAACAGAAACTATAAACCAAACAGCCACTAAGATCAAGAAGATCTTGATACAAACCAACAGACTAAACAATACTAAAACCCAATAACACAATCTTGAGATGAAACCAACTTGAGATAGAAACTTTGTAGTTGAAAATATTAAAAGAATAATGAGAGTTACCAAACCCTAGATCTGGCCATCAGCTTATATAGCTGCAATTTACACTCAGCACCCTGCACAATATAAACACTTACAAAACAAAACCAAAGTTATTGTCAGCTAAATATAACTAACAAAATGTTACCAAGTGAACCTCCAAGTTTCATAAGTTTACCAAAGAGGTAATACTTTCAACACACCCCCCTCAAACTGATGAAGCAAATAGGTTCACTATACCAAGTTTCTTAACCATAGCTGCATATTGTGCAGACGCAAGAGCTTTGGTTAGCATATCAGCAGTTTGCTCTTTTGAACCAACTTTCACAGTCTCAATTAACCTAGATGCCACTTTCTCTCTAACAAGATGTACATCAACATCAAAATGCTTAGTTTTTTCATGCATAACTAGGTTAGCAGCTATTTGCATAGCTGACTTGTTATCACAATACAGTTTCACAGACAACAGAGTTTCAGTGACCCAAAATCTCTTAAGATCTTAAGTATCCACATAACCTCACAAGTAGCAGATGTCATAGAATTGTATTTAGCCTCAGCTGAAGACCTAGACAAGGTATCCTGCTTCTTGCTTTTTCAAGAAACAATGTTACCATTGCTGGGCATTTGGCCCAATCAGCATCAGAGTACGCCACAATATCAAATTTACCATTACTCTTCTTAAAACTTATACCATTCCTTGGTGCAAGCTTAAGATACCTCAACACCCTTAAACCAATATCATAATGAGACTACAAGGAAGCATGCATATATTGACTCAAACAATGAACAACATATGCAATATCTGGCCTAGTCATAGTAAGATATATAAGTTTCCCAACAAGCTTTTGATAACTAGTTATATTGCTCAACAACTTGTCATCATCAGACTCTTTATGATTTCAAACTATATTCTCAGGTAAAGGTGTCATAACAGGTCTGCAAGCTAACAAACCATAATTATGAAGTAATTCTAAACAATACTTTCTTTGATTAGAAAACACCTCATTTTCAGTTTTTAAAACTTCAATACCCAAAATACTTTAACTTACCAAGATCTTTAATCTTGAATTTGTTAATTAAAAACTTTTTAAAACTTTCAATTTCTTCTTCACTGTTCCCACAAATGGCCATATCATATACATAAAACAATAGAAATAACATAGTACTTCCTTTTTTCTTAATAACCAATGAATGATCATTTTGAGATTATTCAAAACCAGCTTCTATCAAAGCTTCTGACAGCTTTTGGTTCCACTCTCTAGGAGCATGCTTCTAGCCATACAAAGACTTTTTCAATTTTCAAACTTTAGTGTTACATTCTTTATGATAACCTGGGGGTAGCATATAAACATCCTCACTCAGGTTTCCATAAAGAAAATTATTATTCACATTCAACTTAAACAGTTTCCAATTATTTTGAATGGAAAGACTAATAAGGCATTTAACAGTACTCATTTTCACAACAGGACTACATGTTTCTTCATAATTTAATCCCTCTTTCTGAGTACAACCTTTAGCTACAAGTCTAGTCTTATACCTATCAACCTCACCATTAGCCTTATATTTAATCTTAAAAACCCACTTGGAACCAATAGGAGTCCTTCCATAAGGAAGTTCAGCCTCAACCCAAGTATCATTCTCATGTAAAGCACGCATCTCATAATTCATAGCATTAATCCAATTAACATCTTTTGAAGCCTAATCATAAGATGAAGGTTCATAAGACCTATTCAAATTAGAGACAAAACTGTTCGGTATTTAGAGATAATGACTGATTTGATTGATTGATCAATTACAGATACATGATACAAATATATACAAGTGACATAATATTCTAGTAGTCGGGCTTAGGCCCATTACAAAGATACAATCTATATGGGCTAGGCTAACACTCCCCCGCAGTCGTAGCGGGAGGATAGCGGACACTGAGACTGGAGCGAAATTCTTTAAACAGGGTAGATGGCAATCCTTTCGTGAAGATGTCCGCACACTGGTATCGCGAAGGAACATGGAGAACCCGAACCTGACCAGTAGCAACCAAGTCGCGAACAAAGTGAATGTCTATCTCGATGTTCTTCATACGCTGATGCTGAACTGGATTACAAGATAAGTAGACGGCACTAACATTATCACAGTAGACAAGCGTAGCGGAAGATAATGGTGTGTGTAACTCACAAAGTAAGTTCCGTAACCAACAAGTCTCGGCAACAGCATTGGCAACACCACGATACTCAGCCTCTGCACTAGAACGAGAGAGCATCAGCTGACGCTTAGAGGACCAGGAGAGTAAGTTGTTGCCAAGAAATACACAATATCCTGAAGTCGATCTTCGTGTAGTGGGCAACCAGCCCAATCAGCATCAGAATATGCAACCAAATCTATAGTGGATAAGGAAAATAACTACAGGCCATAATCCAGAGTACCCTGAACATACCTCAAGATCCTTTTAAGATCAGAGAAATGAGGCTCCTGAGGATCATGCATATGAAGACAAACTTGCTGAACTGCATAAGATATATCAGGTCTAGTAAATGTAAGGTACTATAGAGAACCTCCTAGACTCTGATATAAAATTGGGCCAGATACCGGATCACCATCATTCCCTAGTTTAGACTCATTGTCAACAGGAGTCCGACTGGGATTACAATTAACCATATGTGCTCTCTCTAACACTGCAATAGCATATTTCTTCTAAGATTAAAATAACCCTGTGGAATCACATGTAACAGATATACCCAAAAAATAATTAAGCGGACCCAAATCTATCATAGCAAACTCCTGATGTAAGGATCGAATAACCCGCTGCAACAAACTCTCAAAAGAAGCCGTAAGAACAATATCATCAACATATAATAACAGGTAAGCTGTATCCGTCCCATGTCTGTATATATAAATAAATATGAGTCACAACGACTATGAGAAAACACAACCTGAGTGATATAAGATGCAAATCATTGAAACCAAGCTCTAGGGGCTTGCTTGAGCCCATACAAAGACCGCTGTAATAAACACACATAATCAGGATGCTCGAAATCCCGAAACCCTGAAGGCTGATACATATAGACTGTCTTAGATAGGTCTCCATGTAAAAAAGCATTGTTGACATCAAGCTGATGAATCGGCCAATGTCGACAAGCGGCTAAGTTAGAACAGTCCGAATAGTCCTTGTCTTAACCACCAGACTGAAGGTTTCATCTACATCAACCCCTTCTACTTGATGACTGCCATTGGCTACAAGACGGGCCTTGTAGCGGCTAAGAGTGCCATCAGCCAAATACTTGTGCTGAAAGAGCCACATATACCGAATGATGTTGGTGTCTGTGGGTTTAGGCACTATAGTCCAAGTTCCGTTCTTAATAAGTGCAGTGTATTCATCACGCATAGAATTTTGCCAATTTGGGTTGGTAAATACATCACGATGTGTTTTGGTAATGGTGAAATGGAAGACACATGGATATTGAGATGCTTGGTGGGCCGATTAGTCCCGACACGATATTGTGTGACCATGGGATGAATTGAGATAGGGTTTGGGTTGTGAGGAGGATCTGGGATAATGTGTTGGTTCGCGGGTGGTGATGGATTTGGTGTATGTTGTTGGGCAACGGGTGGTGATGGGTCATGAGTTGCGTCATGCTGGGTTGTATTGGGACTAGTATGAATTGGTGTTGTTGGCTCGTTTCTGGGTTGAGGCACACTTGGTTGGACAATGGGGGCGAGTGGAATGAACGAAGGATTTATATCAGGTGAGTCATCTAAGAAATTGTATTTGGGTGCCGATGTTGGTTTAGAAGTGCCATATGGAAAAACAGTTTCATCAGAGGTTACATGGCGAGAAATGATTTTTTTATTTGTGTTTAATTCGAGGCAACGATACCCATGATGATTTGAAGCTTGACCCAAATAGATGGAGGGTGTGGCGTGTGGTTCAAGTTTGTGATTAGGATATAAGTGGGGGTAACATAAGCAACCAAATGTGCTTATAAGGCTATAATCCGAGTTTTGGCCAAACAGTCGGGTGTCAGGGATTTCATTGGCAATAACAGTGGAGGGCAAGAAATTGAGTAAGTGAACAGCCATATTGAGAGTTTCAACCCAAATGTTAGTGGAAGGTTGGCCTGAAAAAGCAAGGTCCGAATGTGATTATTGATAGTGCGAATCATCCGTTCAGACTTGCCATTTTGTTATGATGTTTTGGGGCATGAAAAGCGAAACTGAATGCCCTTGTTGGCAAAAAGTGTATGTAGGTTACGGTTGTCGAATTCACCACCATGATCACACTGAAAGGACCGGATTTCACACTTAAATTGAGTGTGAACATAATTACGAAATATGACAAATTTAGACAAAACATCAACTTTGTTAATTAAAGGATAAACCCAAACAAAATACGAATAATGATACAAGAATAATACATAATACTTGAAACACGAAAGACTCGGAATTGGTGAAGTCCATACATCCGAGTGAATGATGTCAAAACAATAATTAACGACAGTATTAGAACTAGAGAATGGAAGTCTAATGTGTTTGCCAAGCTGGCAGGCATGACAAAGCACTGGAGGCTTCTCTTTATTATAGGAAATGAGATTATTTGAAACAGGACAACATAACACTTCGCTTCATGGATGTCCAAGACGTTGATGCCACGTATGTTGACTGACTAGGAGAGCTTGAGGAATGGGAGACAGAGGTGTGACAGGATAAAGGTCCCCCGTGCTATCACATCGGAGAAGCACTCGACGTGTCATGAAATCTTTAACAGAAAATCCAAAAGGATCAAATTCAACAGTACAATTTTTGTCACAAACAAACTGACGAACATATATTAGATTTTTGACAATATGAGGGGTAATAAGGACGTTATTTAAGTAAAGTGGTCGAGAGGGAGTTGGTAAAATGCTACGACCCTTATTGGTGACAAGAATAGAACGCCCATCACCGACCGATACTGACGGATACATGCACGTATTAAAAACGTTACTAAGACTATTAATTGAAGCATTTAAATGTGAGCTCGCACCTGTGTCCATATTCCAGGCTCCAGTGGTGGGATCATGAAGAGTCCCGGCGGTGAAAGCATGAGGTATAGTAGTTTCTTGACCCACGAGACCCACACCACTTGGTTGACCAGGTAGACCAATCTGAACCCCTCAACCTGTTGAACCTTAGACATTGATAGATCTTTGAGCACTCGTGGATCGTTAGTTATGTTAATGTAATCACTAACACACTAAAAGAAAATCTCTGTAACTTGTATTCTAAAGCGGAAACAAACACAAGTATAAATAATTTAATACTAAGAACACTTGATCCTCTATGGATCTTTTAATATACTGAAAGTGTTTTCTAAAAACCTGTACTCAATACATAATCATGTGTTCCTTTTATACACAAGGAACCCTAAACCGTTTCACAAGAAACGTATATTCTAAAAACTTTAAAAGATATGCATTATCACTTCCTAAATAAACTCATGCATATCCTAACTATATTACATAATATACGGAATATCTATTTTCGCAAAAAATAATAATGCTGAAACTAGTCTTCAGCAGATACACTGCTTCAGCAGGAACCAGCTCTTCAGCAGTATCCTTTAGCAGTAACCGTCAGCAGAATTCTCAATTAGCAGAATTCCCAACAATCCTCCCCTAATCTTGAATTTGACAGAGTTAAGTTCAAGATTCTTGATAGATCTTTAAAGTTACAAACCAAGAGGATTGAAGTCGAACATCATCAGCAGGATCTCTATGATCAGCACAAACTTGAAAACTCCATTCTTTGCAGCAATAAATGACCAAATGTACATCAAAACAGATTAGTTTCATACTATTCTCATCACATCTAGGTGTGTTAACTCTTGTGAGAGGTGAATCATTGAAAATAATGGATTTGATGTCTCTTTACCAATAGCCATCACTACTGGAGTAGCCAAATGTTTAAGTTCGAAAACTATGGTACACTGATGACCATATGATTTTTAGAAAATCATCAGCTATAAACGGATTTGAGTTGTCTTTACCTGTAGCTGTTTGCTCAGGACTAGTCAATTATTTGGTTGATTTAATCACCTTGGTAAATTAAATACCAAATATGGTTTTCCACTGCCTTTACCACAAGCCATACACTTGTGGGCTAGCCAATTATTGGGAATCTATAAAGGAGAAATCCATGGTCAATTTACAACCATCCAACTCTCAGATGTTAAGCATGGGTGAGTTGAGTACCAAATAATTTTTAGCAAATTATTACAGCTATCGACAGATTTGACATGTCTTTACCAAAGTTGTACCCTTTGGACTAGCCAACTTTTTGATGGAATAGTCAACATCAGGTAAGTTGATAACCAGAGAAGGTGTGATATGAACCAACACCATAACTTGCATACAAGATACACAATACTATACAAATATGTTAGTTTTTTTTATTTTATTTTAAGAAATAAAGAAATATATAACAAAATACCATCAAGTAGAAGCAGTTCTGGAAGTCCTGATCCTGAGTTTGAACAATTTAACCAGAGATTTAGCAAACAACCTAGCATTCCCAACTGGATCAGGAGGAATCTCCAACTTCTGTTGAAGCATTTTCTCCATGAGAGGTACTGTCAGAGGATACCTTTTCCCAAGAACCATGAGAGCCCTGATTCCAGATGTGGTCTCCAAAACATGAACATAGGGCATAGGATAAAACTTCCAACTCTGAACTTTCCACCTCTGATTGTTTTTCCAGACATCATAACCAGCACCAGTGGGAGTAGAAGAATCCATAAGCACTCTAAGATCACCCAATAGATACAATCCTGCACCTGTAGGAGTATGAGTAGCATAATATTTTTGAACCAACTCATTGAGAGTGACCAAGTCGTGATGGTCCACAAGATGTAGTATTTCTTGTAGGAATGTGAATGACAGAGAAGTTTTATCAAGTCTATAAATGGTATTGATCTGACCATTCTTAGATAATTCCCAATGAACCAAAACATCTCTAACACCCTCTGGCCAATCATCAGGGGATCCTTGTATGATAAAGAAAGCATCAGGAGCATTAACATCTACTAGTCTTTGTGCTGAATGTGAAGTTCTCACTCTTGCCATTCTCTTGGCCCTTCTTCCAGGAACATAAATTGCATCATGTGGTAAAGAAGGTTCCTCAGGAGCTACATCCTCAGTAGATATATCTTCTGCATCATTAGTTTCCACTGATGGAATATCCAAGTGTTCATCAGTAGAATCATGAGGAGAAGCAAGTGCAACAGATTCATATTGTTCATCCATGGCCTTCCTTATCTGTTTAGCCCTAGCAGCTGCAAGCTCTACTTCTCTTTCTTTAAGCTCATGAAATCTTGCCATTTTAGCTTGTTGATCATCATCTAACCTTTTTGCAGCCTCTTCACCCAACCTCTCCTCCTCCATTTGCTTTCTGGTTCTCTTTCTAGAAGGAAGAGCTTCTGCTACAACTTTGGCTTTACCTTTATCAACAACAGATGAAGCAGCAACAGTTGTCACATCAGCAGAAGTATCAGGTAAAGATACTTGATCAACAACAGGAACATCCACATCTATAGTAAAAACAGCATCAGCAAAAAATGATGGAGACCTAGCAGGCACATTAGAAGAAACAGCTTCATCAAGTTGGACTTTCTGAGAAGATGGTTCTGAATCATCAGCAAGAATGGTAGGAACAAGCTTAGGAGCACTCATTCCATCCTTTTCACATCTAGACTTGATTCTATTATACTGAAGAACCAATTGTTCATCTGAAAGAGCCCAAACTTGTTTCCTAGTCCAAGCATTATTATATAGTGCATTGCTTTGACTTTTCACATAAGTTCTCATATAATCCCTTTGCTGTGCTTGAGTCATTGGTTTATCCCTTTTTGCTTTGGCAATTTTCTCATCTGCTTCTTTCTTCCTCTGCTTCATAAGCTTAACAATTTCAGAGGGCCAATCATCTTGACTCACATCCTTTCCAAGAATAGTTGTAGCCAAACCAGGAGTAGCAATCACTTGTCCACCAATATGCTGCCAATCTGATTCATCAAAATTTGAAATAGCAGCATCCATTCTCTCTGTCTTTCAAAAGGCAGAGTAGAAATATACTTGTTTTGAGCAGATTGAAACTCTTTGTCATATTTAGCTTGCTCTTGCTTTGCCAAGTCTGTGCTCTTCTTGTGATCTTCCCATTCTTTTAAAAGTCTTTCTTGTTCAAGTCTTTCTTTTTTTGAGATAAGATCATCAGCACACACTTCATCACCTTTAGCAGAAGCTTCATGAGGAATGACTAACTCTTCCATAGGATCAACAGTTAAATCTTGAACATCTGAATCAAGTAGAGTATCAGCAGATCCTGTAGTCTGAAGAGTTGCAGTGGTGTCATCAGGAGAACCTTGCTTAAGAACAGATGGATCATGGTCAGGTGAATCCATATACTCTTTACCAGCTACAAAGAATGTATCTACTGATGCATGAATCTCATCAGTAGTCTTGTCAGCAGCAATATCACTAGTTGTTTCATTCTCCTGAAGAGTATCATCAACATCTGTCATAAGAATCTCATCACCACTAGTCACCTTAGAAGATTCAACAGCTTTCTTTGCCAAATACTGTCTTCTACTTCTTCTGCTGAACTGAATTGGGTCCTTAAGTTTGGAAACGTCAGCTACTTTGGGAGTGGAAGCGTGAGTCTGTCTAGAAACTTCAGCCAAGATCTCAAGGGAGTCCAAATTTCCCTCCTCATGTACTTCATCAGCATCAATTACAACCTTTCTTTGTTTTTGCTGATCAAGTTGTGCTTCCAAATCCTGAACCTTGCTTTTCAGCATTTCAATCTCACCACCAAGAGTAGATTTGGTATCTGCAAGTTCCTTTTGAAGATCATCAGTCTTTTTAATATACCTGCAAAGCAAATCATGTATAAAGGTGAGAGTAACAGTGTCCTCTGCTACACCAACAGATTGCTCATTGGTCATAGGAGCTTCATTGAACCTAACAGGAGTGATGAGGTGAAAAATGAACCATTTTTAGGGGGTCATTTAAGCCCGGATTTGAATTTATTGGATCAAGTATTGCCCTAAATCGTTCCTTTTGTCATTTTAGGTACTTTTGGAGTGAATTCTGGAAAAGGAAGCATTTTGGACGTTTTTGGAGCATAAAAGTGAAGAAAACGGCAAAGTCTTAATTTTCTTTGCTGGGAACAGTACCTGACGGTGTCAAGAGTCTTCACCTGACGGCGTCAAGAGTAAAACAAGAGGTATAAGTGGTGACGGTCCAGAGAAAACGTGACGGTGTCACGTATGGCCGTCATGGTTCAAGATATGGTGACGGTCCAGAGTAATATTACACATGATGGCGTCAAATCTTTATCTAGGCAATCTGATCTCATTATGGGCGGCGAATTGACGGCGTCAGAAATTCTTTCTTGACGCCGTCACCTTGTAAAATCTGTATATCGTTTTGCAATTTTCATTCATAAGGGGGGACAGAGTAATATCCCATGTTGTGTTTGGTAAACCATTTGTTGAAGAGTCTGAGTTAGAATATGATAAGATAGAAGGGACAATCCGATTTGCTAGTGAAACTGATAGGATCACATATAGGATGCCTAATAGAATGAAAGAATTTTGTTTTGTGCCTCGATTTGACATGGATAACATTGGTTCTTTTGAGGACATCAATGAAGAGGATAAGAAAAAGGGCATGGACTATGTATGGGAGAAGAAGAGTCGTTCTACAAAGATTGCTTGACTCTCGGACCGAAATATAAAGTTGATAAGGAATTTTCCAATAGGATTATAGGAGCAATTGAGAAAAAGGTAGTTGGTCTCTATAAAGAACATTTACAATCAAAGAATGAGACCAACGATAAGGTCACATAATTGCCCATGACCTTGAGTCTAGCTACAAGACTCGTAAATAAAGAAAAGCCCTTCTTGGTAGGCAACCCATGTTTTGTGTGATTTTTATTTGTTTGATTGTTATTTGTTTCCGTATGCATGCTTTATTTTTATTGTTGGTAGATCATGTTTCAAAATAAAATTGTGAAAATGCTTTATTTTGTTGTTTAACTTCGTCTTAACTTCATACAAAGGTATTTCGCAAAAGATAAGTGTAAGGGGAAACCCCAAATATGTTTTTAAGAAACGAAATTGATCATGACTCTCCACAATATTAAATGGACATGTGTATTAGTATTTGTTAGAGGCAAATGCTTGTATCGAGTCATAATAGTGTTTTGCAGGATTTTCCAGGAAGTAGGACATAAGTTTTTTTAGAAATTTTTCAGAAACTTAACGTAAAGATTTCTGCAGGTCACTTCTGACGGCGTCAGGAGTTAACTCCTGACGGCGTCATGTGTAATATTCTAGAAATTTTGCTAGTTTTGTTTTTCTAACAGAGTCTTAAAGTTTTTGTTAATTCTTTTGTTTTATAAACTCTAGGAAATCTGCAAACATTCATTATGTTAGGTCACCATATTGATTTCACACAAACAAGAATGAGATAGATATAAGGATTTGGGTGATTATATGAATATGAGAATAATGAGAGCAAAAGTTTCCTTAAGATATCAAATAACCAACCAAGTTTACATGAGACCTAAGGTTACTATATATAGGGAAGGAGCTAGGGCAACACTCCCTCTCCTTCTTTACATGAAATTCGTGTGGGCTTAAAGCCCATGGACTATATTACTTAAGTCTAGTAAACTTGTAACATAACATAAGTGTAAGTAAATAATAACTAAGCAACCTATTATTACAAATGACCGAGACTTGATAAAATAGTAAAACTTTGATCCCAACAATCTCCCCCTAAGGGTCAGTCATAACGGTTGCTTGACATTTTTGTCATATCTTCATCTTTGACTTTCATAGCTTTAGACGTCTTTAAAAAATCATGAGATAAGAATCATTCATCGTTCTTTGTGCTTTGTTCGTTGTTGTTGTGATAGTGATCGAGCTATGAAGTTTTTTGCCTTTCGTCACTTCCGCGTTTGTGGTGGTAGTCCGCCATTCCAACATGCACATACATCTTTGAATTCTGACTTATACATGCACGTGGTTCCCTTTCTTTCACTTTGATCTTTGGTCTTTATACTTTGTAGATTCTTCTTTTTGGCGTAGAATCTTTCTTTTGATCTTTGTGTTGCTTTGATCTTTGAGGGAGCTTTTGATGACTTCAAGATGCATGTATGAGCATGAGGAATCCGTCGCCATGGAGATGATGTGTACCTGCGGGTAAACAGTTAGAAATAAAACATTCGGTACTTACATATAAGGAATTAGAGATCGTCAACAGAATAGTGTGAAGACTCCTTCTAACCCTTATCAAGGCCGTTCCCATGTCAGATACTCCCGAAGGAGCTTACAAGACCTACTAAGTAGCTTAATGACTGGGTGAGTCGCTGGGGATCACTCCACGACTGTAGACCGCTAAGAAGCCACCGCGAACACTAAGCGTAACCCACAAGGAGTTACCGAAGTAACCTGCTGTCAGGGCTGTTTGATGTTGACCCTGGCAGGATTTCCGTTCAATCATTGAGAAATACTTATGTAAATTCTCTCATAAACGTTCTCGGCAGATTGCTAAGATCTGTGAAGGACTCGATAATTTACAGCTGCTGTTCATTGATGTAGAACACCAGTTGTAGAAATACTAAGTGTTCCTAAGAGATCTTTGATGTATCTCATGGCTCTAGACTCGAAAAGTGCACTCTTAGGTTTCCTATACGGAGACTAGGGAGGGGTCTCCTGCTTCAATATCAACCATCTCTAAGAGATAGGTCGATAGATTACACCGGTTCCCCGTGAGAATGAAACAAGCTCTTTTAAGAGAACTTGAGTGGCTAGAAGGTTTAGTGCATTGCGTCACCGGGTCCATGACGGCTTTATGTTCAATACCGGTGTTGTCTTAACAACAGCCAGTAGCATATTAATTGAACCCGGTGTCTGCCCTAAGGTTGAACATATGGAGGGCTATTTCTTTTCACCCTTTTCTTTAATTTTCTTTTTAATTCTTCGACTCCTTCTTTCCCTTTCATTCTTTTCTCCTTTTATCGTATCATTCCTAAGGACTTCTAATTCTAACTATTGGTGATGTCCTTGGGTAGATCCCTCCGGCTCTGGCGGATCATAGGACTGTATTTCCTATCTTAATCACCTTATAACTCCATGATTATCCGACAATAGCCAAGAAACCTTTAATGAAAATCTCTCAAAGTGTTTGTGATTATCAAACATTTTGTTTAACACTTTGAGAGTTTTGTGTAAACTTATGAAGGACTCCCCCTTCACATGTGCTTATAAGTGTTTAATAAATTTGCACATGCGGGAGGAGCAACCACTTTTTGAATTGATCCACTTTCAGTGAACCCGACCGATTCGAGACACGCTTACATCACTAGTTAGACTAGCTTGAAGTTATTACCCCACCTGGTCAAGTCCACAGAAAGTTTCTCGAAACGGTACATTTCTACTAAGACAAATCCTTTTCGAGACATGCTTACGTGGCTAGTTAAAGAGTTCCACTGTCAGCTTTTAGGTGGCAACTAGCTCTAGTATCTAACTTGATGTTATTACCCGTCGAGGATAAGTCTTTTCGAGATTACTAACTTTTATGTTTCGTCAATTCTTGGGTGAATCTGAGTCTAGCGCGCATGAGATTTGACTTTTAAGCAACTTAGAACTTTCATATTTTAATCACATTCACTTTTTCTCCCCCTCAAAAATAGCATATAAGATGATATTTTTGACAATTGTTTGATTAAAATATGCCTTTTGAGTCTTATGGGGAAAATTCAACAAGAACTTTTGATTACAAGAACGATGATTTTGTTTCAAGTGCTCCCCCTCAACAAGTGAATTCTTATTGAGGTGAAATACTTGTCTTTTGAGTAGAGTTATGAAAATCAGAAAATGTTTGGTTAACTCTACTCAAAAGTAAGAAGCCTTCGCTCCTTATATAAGGATTGAGGCACTGATGCGTACCTCAGGGTCCTTTCATTACAAGTGCGGGTTGTACACTGTTATGTGTGCACAAGCCATAGTGATAACAATTCAATCAAATGAAATAATTAATATTGAAAAGTTAATACCCATGTGTACCAGTTTAAGCTTCATCAGTTAGTGGAGCATCAAAGTCAGTAAACTGTGGTTCTGGTCTTTTGAAGAGGCTGATGGGAAATGAAGGTCTGACACCGATATAGCTTTCCAATCGTCTGATCTGTTCCCGTCAAAATAACCTTTCTTTAATCTTATGGACAAAGTTACGAACTTGTCTTCTAGAGCTGGATTTCCACCTTGGAGTTTCACCTTGTGCTATCTTTCTGCGATCATCATTCAACCTTTTGACTAACCCATCACGAACGGTTTTAAGCGTAACATCACAGATGTCACACCCCCAAAATCGGGTCCAGCGGAAGCATACATGTAGCTGGGGTGTAACTCAATTGGTATTACAACACAAGTACAAAATTTGTTTTCACTTCAATCATTTGTAATAAAATCGTTTAACTAAAAGTATTGAATTTACATTGTTTAAAATTAGTGCGGATGTAGGCCCTTAAAATAGTTTAAAACGGTCCCCATATAAATAATCAGAGTCTTCTATGACCATGCCATGCCCTGCCAAGACCTCCTGTAGCGTGCCATTGGTTAAAACCTGAAAATACATGCTAAAGTGTCAACACGAGGTTGGTGAGTTCATAGAGTTTGTTTAACAAATAATGCCTATAGAGAAAAGATCGCCCAGCAAAGGCATCGTAAATCCACTCAGTTACAAGTCCCGCCATAAGAGACTTTTAACCTGTGTGTTTACAACCCACTGCCAAAAGTGTTAAAGTCTACGTGAACAAAAGTAATACTGATATCCAAATTCCCAGATAAATATAGCAAAACGGCTATATAACTAATTCAGTCAATGAGGCCATATGATAAATCAGTCAAGCGGGAAAACCCGTAATAAGGTTGATGCAAAGGCATCACAATTCAGTCAAGAAATGAAACAGTAATATTACGTTTGACATCACAGCCAAGTGGGGAATACCACAATACGTTTGACATCACAGCCAAGTGGGGAATACCACAATATTACAATGAACATATAGGTCAATCAAGTAGGGAAACAGCAATACTACGTTTGACATCACAGCCAAGTGGGGAATACCACAATATTACGTTTGACATCACAGCCAAGTGGGGAATACCATAATACGTTTGACATCACAGCCAAGTGGGGAATACCACAGTATTACAATGAACATATAGGTCAATCAAGTAGGGAAACAGCAATACTACGTTTGACATCATAGCCAAGTGGGGAATACCACAATATTACGTTTGACATCACAGCCAAGTGGGGAATACCACAATACGTTTGACATCACAGCCAAGTGGGGAATACCACAATATTACGTTTGACATCACAGCCAAGTGGGGAATACCACAATACGTTTGACATCACAGCCAAGTGGGGAATACCACAATATTACGTTTGACATCACAGCCAAGTGGGGAATACCACAGTATTACAATGAACATATAAGAACAATTGGGGACTATGAGGTCATATAAACAAGGATAATCAATCCCATGAAATACAGGAAATCAAACATACCAATGAATGCAGGTGATCAAATATATATGTAGATAAAGCTGGAAATCTTTGAGTAATCAACCAGGTAAAACAAGTAGTGCGTTTAAGTAAAACGAGCATGTATTCTCCCCCAAAGAGTTTACCAAAAACAATTGAAAAAGTAGGGGCTATGACTCACCTGGAGCGATAGCTACGACGACAAAAGTGGATACACTGAAATGAGGCACGATCTCTAACCGCAACCTAATATGAGTAATAACGATCTACCTTAGATCATGACATGATGAAATGAATGCACGTGCACATGATGCCTATACCACTCGTAACTTGGAAATACTAGTTATTGTCAAAGTAAAATAGTTTCCATACTTAGGAAAAATAAGTCCGAATATAGAAGTATATAACTTGTCGTATTATCTTGTATGAAAATGTTAGCGTTATATTCCTCGTATCGAAAATCTTAAAATAACGTCGTTAAGTCGTATGAATATTCCTTGGGTCATACGTATTTCATTTGTTAAGAATATAGTCCTTAGTAACATTTCTAGAAAATATACCATTTAGTACGTAAGTTATTATTTTTATTTGTGACTATATATATATATATATAGTTTTGACGATGTTAAAACGGGTATAACTTGGTCGTTTTAAGTTCATTTTCCTCGTTCTTTATATCCCCGGATTCGTTTTTGTTTATACTAATATATTTTTGATAACTCGGCTCCTCTAGGTTACGTTTAACGCCTCTATTTGCCCGTCGAAAACTGTCAAACAGCAAGCAGTTTTTCAGAAAATAGTTTTCGTCGTTAAATTAAGAAAATCATATCTCCTTCGTTATTAACTCGTTTTAATCCGTTCTTTCGCCCACGGCTTCATTTTTGAAAGTATTTTCTAAAAACATTATCAAAATTTACTGTGTAAATTCGGAGTTTTCTGGGTGAACCAAAATAGGACAGCATATATTTTTACTTGTTCAAAAACCATTTTCAAGGTTTCAATCTAGTTTCTACTTCAACCAAACCACTTTCAATCACCACAAAACTAATCTAATCCTACCATACACCTTCTTAGGGTGTCATGGGTTACTAAACATCACAAATCAAGTAGATCTAACAAGGATCTAACCATATACACTCTCTAGGGTTCAAAAGTTATAAGTTTGTAAAATAAAGTGGTATAAGCTATCAAATGCATAAGATCTTGTATAAAAACCATATGAACATAATAAGAACTTGATAAAATTAGGAAAATTAGTTTTAACTACTTACTTGAAAGATTTGATGAGTTTTGGAGTAAAATAATTAAGTATCCTTGGGGTTTTTATTTCAAAACCCTAACTAAGAGTACAAATGAGACTAGATTAAGACTTGAACTTGGAAAACTTTTTGATCTTGCCCTCTTCTTGTTGTGGCCGGTTTTAGAGAGGAGAGAAAAAGAGAATGAAAACTTTTTTTTGATCTAAAAGTGAATGTGTAGGTTTATGTTTACTTATATACTACAACTAGATATTTTAGGGACATGAATGACTAGCATTAAATGGATTTGGTAGTAATTTCAAAGGTGTAAGAAATTTGGTGAGGAGGGGGGAACGGAAATTCAAGGGGGGGGGGATGAATGTGTAAGACTTTTGGTGACAATTGTATTATCTTGTGTTATTTTGTAGTTTTAAGATGTACCGGGTACCGGGTTAACTAAAAATAAATTTTAACGGAGTTAACCGGGTCATAATAAAGTTATAAAAATTATAAAAATAGGTTGGGTAAAATTATTGGGTGTTTAGATAATTATAGTTTAGTTTTTACGAAAACCGTCGTAAATAAATTAGGCGTACAATATAAATTAAGTAAATTTCCAAAACACCGGGTAAATTAATATTATAATTTTTATATTATAAAAATGAATATAAAAATATATTGGGATCATAGTCGGGAGTGTCGGACGTGTTAGTCACATTTATAGTTCGCGTATTAGTGTTTATTTAAAATAAACATACGTAATTCGTTAATTATATTAAAAATATAATTTGAATACCCTACGAGTGGAATAGTATGCAAGTGCCATAATAATGATATGCGGACTATTTCTAGTCCGTATGAAATGTCTCAATGATAATGCATGAATTCACTCCTGAACCAATACGGTTACGCGAATTTTGAATACCCGTAAACTAAGTTTACGATGACATGAGTAATGCATGTGAATAGTGGTTTTCTTCCGGAAATGAATAGTGTCAAGTGAATAGTAAAATTTCTGAATGTTTCTCGAAATGTCAAATTGACCTCAAAAACGATGAATAGTGATCGATGAATAGTAAATGGTGAATAGTAATTTGTGAATAGTAAATTGTCGAGGTTTGGAAAATGACCGGAAATTACGAGTTGTGACAGTCTTCCCTTCTAACAGGAACTTCATCCCGAAGTTCAGTTTGTGTAAGTCTCTAGAATGGTATTGATGAAAAGATGGTGATAGTTGAGAATTTCAACGAACTTTCACGATAAGAATTCGACTCTGCTTTAACCGTTCGACCTAACTGTCCATGATTTCTAGTGGTTCTCTTACAAGGTTTAGGTTTGTCATTGGGTTGGATTCCTTCCAATGGAATCATAAGTGACTAATCTGAAAGTCATTTCCTGGGGTTTGAATAGGTGAACCATAGTTGTGTAATCCGGCTGTTCTCTAACAAGGCTCAAGTTTGATGGCCACTAGGCCTACTCTGTCTGAAATATTACGTAGTCCAGTGTATATCAGGTTTAACTTTCCAAATTTTTCCGAATAATATCATGCCTTTCCTAGGTAGAACTTTCAACATGATCTGGCTACGAATTTGAAGTTTTAATGGTTTACAACTTATAGAATTTGTAATTGATTCTTGACTTGTAGGAAATTTCTGGTTATTTCATGAATGCCTACTAGACTAGTGAGTTAGGATTTTCAAATTTCGATTCGTCAATGGATAGGGGCACTTCGACCATAGAGTGCTTCAAATGGTATAGTCTCTAGGCTCGTGTGGTAACTATGGTTATAAAGGAATCTGATTTATGGAAAATGGTTAGTCCAACCATTTCTAGAGTCAATGACTCATACTCTGAGCATATCTCTCTATGTGTGAATCATTCTCTACTTTTTGACCATTGGTCTGCAGATGATAGGTGGTGTGGTTCCAAAGAAATCTTAATGAAATGACTAGGAGTTCGAGATGGATCAAGTTCCTCTATTAGGAGTAATTGAGATGGGTATCATGAATCTTGTTTCGAAAGGCTTACAAGGTTAGGTCCATCAAGGGTGTTGTTGAAAATAATAGATTAGGATAAGGTTGTGATTCCTCCGCAGGAATGTCATGAATTGAGTCTTTCTCCACCTACGATGCTTAGTCTCCATTACTAAGATTTTCCCCAAGTTCTATGTCATCAAATCACAAAATCCTAAAGGTATAAGTGATGTATTATAGTGATTGATTTTCAAAGTTTGTTTTGAGATTGTGTGTTTTGTTCATAACCCTTCCCTGAGTAAATGAATTTACAAGTTTAAGCAAACGGCTTTTTAGGTAACATTCTTCTTGATGTTTCAAAATTTAGTAGTTATGCAATATAGGAAAATTTTCAACATAAGGTAGATAATATGGTTTACCAAAGATCGATGTTTAAAATTTTGTAACATTTAATAGTTTTGTAAGAGATTAGCCAAAAGGAATTTGCTTGTCAAAGTAAGTGCATCAGAAAAGTATTTCTTACAAGATATATGTTTTGTATAACGGTAGTTTGGAGAAAATCCATTTAAAAGTGAAAATATTAAGAGGATAAAATAGTCAGGTATGTATGTCTGCACAAAGGCATAGGTGTCTAACATGTTTGAATAAAGGCTATTGGTGAGGACATGTTCAATTTATAGTCTCGGTTAAAAAGGTTGGATTTATCTCTATGGCGTTGCTTAGTGAGCACTCGTATCGAAACTAATCCTTATAGTTTAGTTAAGCCAATACTTTTCAGATGATGGAATTGTGGCAATCAGGCCAGTGATAGTGGTTCGAATGGTTTTGTGATATCTTGGGATTTCGGTTGAGTTTTGAATGGTCTTACTGTACCGAGGGATCCTTCTCATAGAAGGTATGGAAAATCTTTCCTAGGGAGGTCATTGATAATATCCACTTATCAATATTGGTAGTAGTGAGTGATGAGTGACATAGGACTCTATAAGGTGTCACCTAATTCCTATATATATATGGGGGTGGAAAAGGAAATGATAGTGATAGTAAGAAGGGAAAAGACTGTGACAAGTGCAACAAAACGAGATTGTGATAAAAGAAAATGTAAGTGCATTGTGTATAAATATGAAGATTCATGAAATAAAATGACTAGTTGACAAGCTTCCAATCGGTGGTTCACGAAGTGATGAAAAGTAGGAATGTTATAACAACGAGAGTATACACACACGTAAATGAAGCATTTGGAAAATGAGTTGTGAGTTGAGAATTTATTCCGGACAAAATTTTATTATAACCATTCTTAGTGTTGCAAAATTCATCTCTGAGTCAGACATAGGTGGTCAGCCTATATCTCACTGTCTCGGGTTGAATATAGATGACCAGTCTATATCCCACCGAGGTTCCATGAATTTTGAAATACTCAGCTCAGTTATACTAAGACTATGTCCTTCACAAATACCAAGAGGTTCAGAAAGACAAGAGCAAGTGACCAAACTCGAGGTCGATTGGTGAAACTATGGAAGGAAAACATAACGCGGTGACATATATGATACGTGAACGTGCTTATATGAAAGACAATGATAGTAATCAACTAGAATAAGTGAATATAATATACCAGATAATGAGACACAATTCTCATCACCTAGTTCAGCAACAAACCACAAGTGAGGCATCATCTTGGCAGGCAGGCACGTGACGGTCATAGGGTTAAGTTTTTCGTAAAAGTAGCTATAGTCTAGGTTTTAAAAACACTTAGTTCGCTATAGCCAAAGCTCTGATACCAATCTGTCACACCCCCAAAATCGGGTCCAGCGGAAGCATACATGTAGCTGGGGTGTAACTCAATTGGTATTACAGCACAAGTACAAAATTTGTTTTCACTTCAATCATTTGTAATAAAATCGTTTAACTAAAAGTATTGAATTTACATTGTTTAAAATTAGTGCGGATGTAGGCCCTTAAAATAGTTTAAAACGGTCCCCATATAAATAATCAGAGTCTTCTATGACCATGCCATGCCCTGCCAAGACCTCCTGTAGCGTGCCATTGGTTAAAACCTGAAAATACATGCTAAAGTGTCAACACGAGGTTGGTGAGTTCATAGAGTTTGTTTAACAAATAATGCCTATAGAGAAAAGATCGCCCAGCAAAGGCATCGTAAATCCACTCAGTTACAAGTCCCGCCATAAGAGACTTTTAACCTGTGTGTTTACAACCCACTGCCAAAAGTGTTAAAGTCTACGTGAACAAAAGTAATACTGATATCCAAATTCCCAGATAAATATAGCAAAACGGCTATATAACTAATTCAGTCAATGAGGCCATATGATAAATCAGTCAAGCGGGAAAACCCGTAATAAGGTTGATGCAAAGGCATCACAATTCAGTCAAGAAATGAAACAGTAATATTACGTTTGACATCACAGCCAAGTGGGGAATACCACAATACGTTTGACATCACAGCCAAGTGGGGAATACCACAATATTACAATGAACATATAGGTCAATCAAGTAGGGAAACAGCAATACTACGTTTGACATCACAGCCAAGTGGGGAATACCACAATATTACGTTTGACATCACAGCCAAGTGGGGAATACCACATTATTACAATGAACATATAGGTCAATCAAGTAGGGAAACAGCAATACTACGTTTGACATCATAGCCAAGTGGGGAATACCACAATATTACGTTTGACATCACAGCCAAGTGGGGAATACCACAATACGTTTGACATCACAGCCAAGTGGGGAATACCACAATATTACGTTTGACATCACAGCCAAGTGGGGAATACCACAGTATTACAATGAACATATAAGAACAATTGGGGACTATGAGGTCATATAAACAAGGATAATCAATCCCATGAAATACAGGAAATCAAACATACCAATGAATGCAGGTGATCAAATATATATGTAGATAAAGCTGGAAATCTTTGAGTAATCAACCAGGTAAAACAAGTAGTGCGTTTAAGTAAAACGAGCATGTATTCTCCCCCAAAGAGTTTACCAAAAACAATTGAAAAAGTAGGGGCTATGACTCACCTGGAGCGATAGCTACGACGACAAAAGTGGATACACTGAAATGAGGCACGATCTCTAACCGCAACCTAATATGAGTAATAACGATCTACCTTAGATCATGACATGATGAAATGAATGCACGTGCACATGATGCCTATACCACTCGTAACTTGGAAATACTAGTTATTGTCAAAGTAAAATAGTTTCCATACTTAGGAAAAATAAGTCCGAATATAGAAGTATATAACTTGTCGTATTATCTTGTATGAAAATGTTAGCGTTATATTCCTCGTATCGAAAATCTTAAAATAACGTCGTTAAGTCGTATGAATATTCCTTGGGTCATACGTATTTCATTTGTTAAGAATATAGTCCTTAGTAACATTTCTAGAAAATATACCATTTAGTACGTAAGTTATTATTTTTATTTGTGACTATATATATATATATATATATATATATATATATATATATATATATATATATATATATATATATATATATATAGTTTTGACGATGTTAAAACGGGTATAACTTGGTCGTTTTAAGTTCATTTTCCTCGTTCTTTATATCCCCGGATTCGTTTTTGTTTATACTAATATATTTTTGATAACTCGGCTCCTCTAGGTTACGTTTAACGCCTCTATTTGCCCGTCGAAAACTGTCAAACAGCAAGCAGTTTTTCAGAAAATAGTTTTCGTCGTTAAATTCGGAAAATCATATCTCCTTCGTTATTAACTCGTTTTAATCCGTTCTTTCGCCCACGGCTTCATTTTTGAAAGTATTTTCTAAAAACATTATCAAAAGTTACTGTGTAAATTCGGAGTTTTCTGGGTGAACCAAAATAGGACAGCATGTATTTTTACTTGTTCAAAAACCATTTTCAAGGTTTCAATCTAGTTTCTACTTCAACCAAACCACTTTCAATCACCACAAAACTAATCTAATCCTACCATACACCTTCTTAGGGTGTCATGGGTTACTAAACATCACAAATCAAGTAGATCTAACAAGGATCTAACCATATACACTCTCTAGGGTTCAAAAGTTATAAGTTTGTAAAATAAAGTGGTATAAGCTATCAAATGCATAAGATCTTGTATAAAAACCATATGAACATAATAAGAACTTGATAAAATTAGGAAAATTAGTTTGACATACTTACTTGAAAGATTTGATGAGTTTTGGAGAAAAATAATTAAGTATCCTTGGGGTTTTTATTTCAAAACCCTAAGTAGGAGTACAAATGAGACTAGATTAAGACTTGAACTTGGAAAACTTTTTGATCTTGCCCTCTTCTTGTTGTGGCCGGTTTTAGAGAGGAGAGAAAAAGAGAATGAAAACTTTTTTTTTGATCTAAAAGTGAATGTGTAGGTTTATGTTTACTTATATACTACAACTAGATATTTTAGGGACATGAATGACTAGCATTAAATGGATTTGGTAGTAATTTCAAAGGTGTAAGAAATTTGGTGAGGAGGGGGGAACGGAAATTCAAGGGGGGGGGGGATGAATGTGTAAGACTTTTGGTGACAATTGTATTATCTTGTGTTATTTTGTAGTTTTAAGATGTACCGGGTACCGGGTTAACTAAAAATAAATTTTAACGGAGTTAACCGGGTCATAATAAAGTTATAAAAATTATAAAAATAGGTTGGGTAAAATTATTGGGTGTTTAGATAATTATAGTTTAGTTTTTACGAAAACCGTCGTAAATAAATTAGGCGTAAAATTTCTGAATATTTCTCGAAATGTCAAATTGACCTCAAAAACGATGAATAGTGATCGATGAATAGTAAATGGTGAATAGTAACTTGTGAATAGTAAATTGTCGAGGTTTGGAAAATGACCGGAAATTACGAGTTGTGACAACAGAACTTGTGTATCTCATCGAGCCTCATGAAGCTTTGTAGCTTTTTGCTGTTGATGTAGGTGAAACCAAATGAAGGTTTTTGGATGAGAGTATACTGTGACGTTTGATAGATTCCTTCAAATGTGAATTATGGCTTAGTCAAATTGATCTTCTGTTGATAACTTTCCACTCCAAGCTGAAGATCTTCCACTCTTTCTTGAACTATCAATCGTCGGATTTATGCTTCACATTCTCCAATGATTTTTCGTCTAATCTGTGAGTATAACCGAGACGATGGCCAGTGCTGAATCCCGTGTAGAGCATCTCTGTCGTAGGCTACGATAGAGTCGCTGAATACTGGAGTAGATTCTTCAATTGCAGGAACTTCGTATCTTGCGGCTGGTACTGAGATAGTTAATGAGGAAGCATATTTCTTCTTAGATTTCTCTTGGGTGAGTTGGAGGTTACGAAGATCTTTGTTGAAGAAGAAGCTGTAAGGTAACTTTGGTTTTTCGGGAAATCCTTTCAGAGGTAATGGTTTAGTCCAATCAGTGAAGTAAGGCTTTTCGTGGTTTTTGGAATTGATGTCGATATTCACTTCAGGGTTTAGCCAGTCAAACTGTCCAGACATTGCACTACCTATATTCTGCATGTGAAATTCGTATTCCATCTTGTTTCCAGATCTGGATTTTAGGAATTCCTGTGCATCCTGATTGATTCTTCTGAGCTCCGCCTTCGTAAGTTTCTCAATCTGAAGATCCGTCATTATAACCTGAGTAAATTATAGTGTATTACCTGGAAGAGGTTCTTCATCTTCGAGAGGAGGTTGAGCTTTGACCAATTCTGTCAGCCAATCATTCTCAGGTGTGTCATCATTGTCGAGCCATGAATGACGTCTTCTTTTCTTTGATTTCTTAGACTTGGATGTAGCATCCTTGTCTTTAGCCTTTGATGGTGACGATGGTCCGGGTTGAGAATCGGGAATAGGGGAGGCACGGTAATCGGTATCGGGTTGCCCTTGGTAATCATCAGTTGGGTGCATTAAAGTATCTTCCTCTTCTGTGGGACCTTGACCAGTAGCTGAGGTGTGTTGCTGATTTCCAGGAGGAGTAGGATCCTTTTGTGGTTGTTGGGAAGATGATGGACCGGTACCGGACTTGTGTTTCTTGCCTTTAGAGTTCGAGTCTGGGTCGTCATCTTTCCTAGTCCTTTTAAGGGTTCCAGCAGCGTCTTTGTATGACTCTTTAGACAAGTTGGCAGCAATAGCATCGACAAGTGCTTTTTCTTCAGGTGTCTGTATGGTTTTGTAGGCAACTTTGTCGTAAGCAAGCAGGTCATCGAAAGATAGTTCAGGAATGGTTGGAGTTGCTGTAGAAGCTTTTGCAGTATGAAGCGTGAATGGTGTGGTTGATAACATTTTCTTTACAACACTTCTGATTCTGTGCTCCAAGTTTTCCCTGATTTGTTCAATAAGGTTTGTAACTTCAGGAGTGACAATTTCAACCAGATTCTCAGTAAGATAATCTAGTGTGAAAGTCCTGATTATTCCTGATAAATCAGCTTTCATGAACTTATCGATCTGTTGCTTTGCCTCCTGAAAGTCTTCAACTTGTTTAGCAAGACTGGTGACCATGGTTGTGAGAGTGTTGACTTGCTCCTGAAGATCAACTGGCTTAGTCGGTTCATTGATTGATTGTTGCTTTGATGCGGTTTCAGAAGGTGTAGGAGATGAATGCTCAGGTGATGATTCAGATGACGACTCGTTGTGAGAACTTGAAGAAGAGGCTGGAAGAGTTGGATCCTTTGGTGGAGAGTCTTGAGGAGGTGGAGGTTGCTGTGAGGATGTCTGCTTAGAAAGTGAAGATGATTGAAGGAATATGTTGGTGTCGAATTTTTCCTTTTCTTCATTCTCTTTTCTTCCGCGTTCCTCTTCTTCCTGTGCAAGAATCTCTTGAGTAGTGAAGTGGTCATATTCCAGATCTGTAGCAACGTTCTCCTGTTCGCCCACATTCTCTTCTACATTTGCAGTCTCAGTCATAGTGATGTCTCCTGTATTATCTATGTCTTTTACTTCGTCATCAGGTTGTGAAACTGGTTCTAAAGTTGTGGACACAATGGGAGGAACCATGCTGCTTGTAGCTCCTTCATGTTCTGATTGATCGACAGGTGGTGGTGAAGGTTGAGACTGAAGTCGGCTGAGGAGTGCTGCTTCCCTCTGTTCTTTGAGAAATTGCTTTTCTTCAGCTCGTGTGTCGACAATTATACTTTTCAATTTGCAATTGTCGACCAATTGTTCAACGATTGGTTCGTCTTCTTCAGCATCATTTGGTTCATTTATCGTGATCCCTTTCCTCTTTCTAGACTCTGCTTCAAAAGTTTCAAGACTTTGTTATATAGCAATCTCCGTTGCAGGAAATGCTTCTTTTGGTACTCTTACTCTTCGTTCAAAGTCTTCCTCTTCTTCTTCTTCAGATTCTGTGTCAAATTCAGAGTCGCTTTCAGAGGGTGGTGGTGTAGGTTCATCTTGAAGAGCGAACTTTGGTGTTACCTTCTTCTTTGGCTTGGTTGCTGACTTAGGTTTGGGTGTAGGTTTAGGTTTGGTGGAAGTTTTGGTTTTGGCAGATGGTTTAGTCTTGGGAGTAGGCTTTGACATAGTCTGAGGTGAGCCAGTAGTGCTAGTAGTACTCCCAGATTTCACACTTCCTTTGCTGCGAGTCTGTATTGTAGCTTCTTCCTGTATCCCGTTGTAAGCATCATCGTAGAATTTGTAGTTCAAACTTTTCTTGATATTGTCATCAAGAAGGTATTCGGGAAGCCTCATTCCTTTTTGCTTGGTAGAGGAAGTGGTCGTCTTGATAAAAGAGGTGGTGAAGTCGTTCTCGAAGAGGTGCTTAGGCTCATTAGGGTCTCCCATTCTTTTGATGAATTCTGGTGTGTCTTTGCAGAAATATTCAATGAGAAGCTTTGTGAATCTTGTAAACGGGATCATAGTCTTTTCACGTCCGGTTTGGATGCTGTAGACTATATCGTTCATGATTGGAACTGCAAAGTCAATAGGTGACATAGTCACCATTCCCCAAAATGCTTGTAGATGCTCAAGTCTAGGATGTTCGTGACCACTTTTTCTTCCTGATATAGATCTTACAACTAACAGACAGAATGTTCTCCAGGGCTGAGGTATATTCTTTGCATTGAATCTGGAATGTTTAATCAGAGGTAAGTCATCATCAACATCGTACCCTAATTCAATGAAGAAATCCAGGAGATCCAGTTCAGGCAGTATTGGAGCAAATTCATTGTCAGGTTGAGGCAGAAGGAAGACTGTACGAAGGACATTGTGATCTACAGTGTAGACTTGTCGATCCAACGTAACAGTGAAAGACTCATCATCTAATTAACCTTAGCCGTAAGCCAGAATTGATGAAGGTAAAACACAGGAACTGAAGTAGATCTGTTGAGTATATGCTTGCATGGATGTGCAAGTAGAATATCTTTGACAATCCTGCACGAGTTCTCAGGGATTCTCAATTTGTCAAAGTCAACTCGAGGATTGTTATTGCCAATTTTAACGTTGTAGTCAGCGGGAGTGATGTCATCCATGGTAAGTAGTGGAAGAGTTTGTTCAGGGACATTCTCGTTGTGTTCAGCCATGTTAATCTGAAAAGCATTATCATAAACCAAACATCCAGATTTGTTACGTGTTAGCACGATTGCAAAGTTAGATAAGCGTTTAGAATCATTTAAGCACGGATGGTTCAATTATTGCATGTATAGTGATGAGTGAGGTATACTTAGATAATTTTAAAATTATGAAGTTCTTATAAGATCACACATGCATAAAAAATCATCCAACATGCACAAATAACATCACATTATACATCAACTAGAGATCAGAATCACAATATACATGTTTTCGACATTACAAGGTATAATGTTCTCAAAATAATACATAAAGTCAATTATATCGCGAACACCTTAAGACATTACATGTTCTCGAAAAACAGTTACAAGTACCAAGATTTTCGAAAATCAGAAAAAAGGAATATTTTTGCAAACATGCATAGTGAGTATTTTCGAAAATATTTCCAAATTGTGTTTTCGATAAAAGTTTATCGAGAACAGGTTTATAGAAGTATTTTTCGAAAATACTCATTATGAGTGATTGCGAAAAGATTGTCTTAGATTGAGATCTCGAAAATATGACCAAAAGTGAGAAATTTCGAAGACACATAAAACAAATATTTTTCGAAAAGATAACAAAGTGGGTATTTTCGAAAAAATACAACATTTTGAAAGTTTTCAAAAATATTTGTTTTAACTGTGTTTTTGAAAAATTTCATTATGGCTGGTAATTGCGAAAACGGTTTCTCAAAAATTCTTATACAAGAATATCGAAATAAGTCCAACGTACGTTTCTTTGTGAAATTATGAAATCCAAGTGATGAAACCTGTTGTAAAGGATGATATTCAACAATTAGAATAATGGTATACACACGTGTTCAATGATCTCGAAACTATGCAAGAACATGTTTTCGATAAAGTACAAAAACATGAATCCACAGAAGATTTCAAGTTCTAGTGTATCACAAACATGTATATGAAGCAATTAGGCACAATTATCAATTCATACAAGCAAGCACGTGATATACCCAACATGAACGAGAAACCCTACTCATCGAGAATCAAGCACACATTGATATGGGTCAAATTAAAAGGCACAACAATGATTCTTACACTCATGGCAACAAATCCCACCAATAAAAACACTAGAACAAACAACAAAACCACAAAACCCAAATCGAAACTAAACCCTAGATTTCAAATTTAGCACAAATGTGATAGAAAGTAAGATTAAATGATATAGGAAGGTTAGAAACATGCAATGTAACAAAACCCCTATCAAAATTTAACACCTTACACACGTTTTGAAAATTTCTGAAAATCTACAAACCCTAGGTTTTCAAATCGATAAATCAAGATATCTAACCGTTAGTTTTGCAATTAAACGAAAACCATTGTTAGAAATCGACTAAAGATCACGTAGTAACTTACGGTTTGAAGATTGGTAGCTTGGATTTCTTGTTTGAATAAGAGCCGTGGATTTCAAAAAAAAAGGTTTAAGGTTTGATTGTTTTTTGAGGTTTAAGAAAAAAACGGGTGTTTGTTTTTGTTTAATATCTTTGGAATTTTGAAAAATGACACTATTAGTTCCTTAACTATTAATATTGTAGCATGAGTCCTCAAGTTAGATACAAGTTGAGTATCAAAGATTTACTACCTTACGACACCATTTTGAGAAAAGGAAACATGATATGAAATATCTATAAAATCCCGAAACAACGCATCTAAAGGTAATATGCAAGTATACCATTTTCGAAAAATATGAGAAAAATGTTAGCGTGTCTCCCCCTCAACACTTGTAAAATAACAAGGTGTTGAAAGAAAGTGATATACTTGCGGGTTTTTTTTTTTTTTTTTTTTTTTTTGAGAGCAAATAGAAAAATATTTTTGTGTTCTTTTGAGGTTTATGAAAAATAAGAGAAAAATTATTTTACAAAGATAGTTTTAGTTTTGATGTTTGACATTTTACTTTTATTTTAGAAACTTTTCCAGATCCTCTGGTGTCAAACATCGCATACCAATTTGGTGAACTAAACTTGCAAACCTTGATGGAGCTAAAGGTTTTGTAAGTAAGTCCGCCAATTGGTACTCAGTACCCACAAAATATAATTCAACTGTACCCTTCTCGACATGCTCCTTGATGAAATGATATCGGAGATCAATGTGTTTGGATTTGCAGTGATGAACTGTGTTGCAGGAGATTGCAATGGCACTTTTGGAATCGCAGTAGATCGGAATCTTATTGAATAGGTAGCCATAGTCTTTAGGTTGTGATCTCATCCAAATGACTTGAGCACAACAAGCAAACATAGCTACGTATTCAGATTCTGTAGATGACAATGAAGTGCAGTCCTACTTCTTTGATTGCCAAGATACAAGTTTATCTCCAAGAAACTGTAAGCCACCTGATGTACTTTTTCGCGAGTCTAAGCATCCTGCATGGTCAGCGTCTAAAAAAGCTATTAGTTCAAAACCATAATCCTTCGGATACCAGATCCCCAAATGGATGGTTCCCTTTATGTATCAAAGGATTCTTTTTGCCTCATTGAGGTGTTTCTCAGTTGGTTTTGACTGATATCGAGAACACATATAGACAGCAAATACAATGTCAGGTCTACTAGATGTGAGATACATGAGGGACCCAATGATACTTTGGTATTTGGTAGGGTCAACAGGAGTCCCATGTAAATCAACATCTAATTTTGTAGAATTAGCCATAGGTGTATTCATTGTATCACAGCTTTGCATTCCATGTTTCTTTAAAATCTCAAGAGCATATTTGGACTGATTTAGAAAAATTCCACGGGGTGATTGATGAACTTGTAGTCCTAGAAAGAACGTAAGTTCACCCATCATGGACATTTTGAAATTATCTGTCATTAATTTTGCAAAATCCATTGAGTAATTTTTGTTGGTTGAAGCAAAAATAATGTCATCGACATAAATTTGAACGATTAATAAGTCCATCCCGTATGTTTTTGTAAACAGTGTTGGATCCACCGAGCCTAAAGTAAAATCATTAGCCAACAGGAATTTAGAAAGCTTATCATACCACGCCCATGGGGCTTGCTTGAGACCGTAGAGAGACTTCTTAAGCTTGTAGACAAAATTGGGACGTTCTGGATCAACGAAACCTTTAGGTTGACTGACATAAACCACTTCTCGGAGTTGACCGTTCAGAATAGCCGTTTTCACGTCCATTTGGTAAACAATCATATTTCGATGAGCAGCAAATGCTAAGAATATCCGTACAGCTTCAAGTCTAGCTACTGGAGCAAATGATTCTTCAAAATCGATTCCTTCTTCTTGAGAGTATCCTTTTGCTACCAAGCGTGATATGTTGTGTATGACAGTGCCTTCTGCATCCAGTTTGTTTTTCCAGATCCATTTTAATCCAATGACAATGATTCCTTCGGGTTTTTCAACCATTTCCCAGACTTCTAATCTTTGAAAGGATTCAAATTCTTCTTGCATAGACTCAATCCAGCTTTCATAAGTCATAGCTTCTTTGACGTTTTTAGGCACGGTTTCACAAACTGTGAGTGCATAAATGCAAGTTTCACCGTCTGTGTGAAGGCATTGTCTTGTCATAATTGGTGCATCTGGATGGCCAATAATTTGAACTAAGGGTTGATCTATAGTCCATTTGTGTGTCGAGGGATGAAGTTGATAAGTATCTCGCAAGTGAGCAGGACCCAAATTACGTGTAGATGACTCAACAAAATCGGGGATTGGTTGAGCATTTGCAAATGGGTTAATGAATGGTTCTGGGTCATGCTATGCGGGTTGTGGAACTGATTAAGGTATGGAATCTCCAGCTGATTATCGTGAGGTGGACCCGGTTTATTCAGTTGTTGTAGGTGATATGACTGGAGGACCATCTCTTCCAACAGTAGTTGTTGTATGTTGAGGTGTATCAGGTACTTGATGTTGATCAAGATGTGCAGCGGAATTTGGTGTGGACTCAGATGGACGGTTAACAGGCGTATCATCAAACAATGGAGCAAACAAGGTTTCCACTTCTTTACGAGAAAGTGACAACGGTTCAGCCGAAGATACCGGAAAGTTTAGACGGTTGGTTGCGGGTCCTAAGCTGTTATGCTCAGAAGCCATTTGAGTGAGTTCATCGAAATTAGCATGAATAGTTTCTTGAATTTCTCGAGTACGACGATTCCATATCCGAAAGCCTTTTGAATTTTCACAGTATCCTATAAATATTCCAATGTCAGCCTTTGCTTTAAGTTTACCTAGATCATCACGATCATTGACTGGGTAACATAGGGCTCCAAATACATGAAAGTAACTGATGTTCGGTTTTCTTTTGTGAACAATCTGATATGGGGTTTTGTGATGGCGTTTTGTGATCATACAACGGTTTTGAGTGTAGCAAGCGGTTGAAATAGCTTCCGCCCATAAGTAATCTGGTAATTGAGCATTGATTAACATTGCTCAAGCAGCTTCCACTAACGTTCTGTTGCGTCTTTCGACACTCCATTCTGTTCGGGTGGTCATGGAATAGATGTTTGATGTTCAATTCCCACTTTCTCAAAATACGACCTTAGAGTCTGATTCTTAAATTCTGTACCATTGTCAGTTCTAACAATTCTGACTGTGTTGCGTAGCTGAACTTGTATTTTGGTGAGAAAGGTGATGATCATTTGAGGAGCTTGATCTTCACTTCGAAGAAAATAAACCCAAGTCCAGTGAGAGTAATCATCAACAAGTACTGTGTTCAGGTTTTGAGGGAAAATGAGCACGGGTACTTTTTCCTTGTTCACAGGCTGGACATAGGTGATCTTTGGCATAACAGAATCTTGGAAAGCCTTCAACTAATTTGTGACGAGCGAGATCAGTCATCGTTTTGAAATTGAAATGAGAAAGGCAACCGCTATCAGGTGCAACCGCTATCATATGTCAGGTGCAACCGCTATCAACAATCCAGAGAACAATTTGAACCACCTGCATCACAAGTAGACAACAGAGATGGAACAGAAGTAAGGGTGGAACCTCAAGAAATAGTGGGTTCTTGTTGGTTAGAAACACAAGTATTTAACAGTTTAGGAGTCCATTTAAATTTTGGTTTGTGTTGTAACCAACGTTGCCAATTACAACTAGTTTTTGCTTTGTGTTTTAGTGAATGCACTAGCTTTTGGCGTGTTCCTAGATTTGTTGATTTCTGCTCTTGGGTTGACTACACCATCATTTGAAACGGTAGTTGGCGTTTTACCTAAGGTAGACTTAGAGGCAGTAGTGGGCCTAGAATGAAAGCCGGATCTACGTTTCTTTTTACGATGTAAGAGATTATTAGCTACACATTTAGTATGATCACCAGATAATACACTTTAATGACAAAACACACAAGATCCATTAATATTCAAAACATTTGAAGGTTCAGTATTCATTACATTAAGATTTGGATTACAATTTGCCAGATTAGAATCTAAATCAGATGCAACATGAGTTTTATTCAAGTTCCTAAGGTGAGCTTCTACTTCTTGCACTTCTAGTGTTCCTCTTCTACGTTGCCAGAGCCTAGTCTTTTTAGTCTTCTTAACGCTTTTTGGCTTTGGGCTGCTAACGCTCTTAGCGGAAACTAGTCCTGTGGAAGTGGAAGAACTAACATTAGAACTCTTAGCATGATTACCCTTATCTGTTCTGTCTATTTGAAACATTCCTGGTGTTATCACTGTGGTGTCAATAAACTTTCCTTTTTGAAGTAGCTTAATTTTCTCTTTCAAATCAATGATGATGTGATTTTTATCCTGAATATCAGACTCAAGTAAACCATTGCAATAACGAATGTCATCGCGGTTTTGTTGCCATTCGACGTTTTCAATTTTTAACTCCGCAATTTCTTTTTCATATTGATGACGTTTGTTTTTGAGAAAAGCATTTTTACTTCGTAGTTGCAATTTCGGTTTCAATACTTTGAGCTTGACACCAATCAAGCTTTTGTTTGACTTGACAAATTTCGTTTGAAAGTTTGTTTTTCACATCATCACTGTTTTGACGCAACGTTTCATATTTATGTTTCAATGTTTTAGCTTCAGACTTCAGCAAATCAATATCAGCACAATAATCTTCAAATACCGTAGCATTGCTGGAATAATAGAGATCATTCATGATGAGAGTATGAATATCAGCTGTGAGGAGTTTTTCTAAGAGTCGATCAGAATCTGTTTTCAAAAATCGGTTTTTTCGTTGTTGAACCAAAATTTCATTTTCATTTAAAGCGAAAATGTTTTTCATATCTGTAACTTCCTTTTGGAGTTCCTGTTCCCAACGAGTAGCACAATAACGCAAATTTTGAACTAAAGGCAGAATTTGTTTTTGAAAAATGTCTCACTTTTCCCGCTCATAAGCTGATTGAAAAGTAGCAATTTTAATTTCCGAATGATGTTCAATTACGTTTTCCAAGTTATCGATGCCTTTCATGAATGTTTGAAAATAGTCTAAAACTTTACAACGTGTAGGTAATGGTGTCACAGTACCAGAAGATAGTAATGGCCCATTTACTTGTGCCACGGGTTTGACAGGAGCTCCATTGGAAGATGAAATGATGAGGCGAAAAATGATCCGTTTTTAGGGGGTCATTTAAGCCCGAATCCGACTTTATTTGATCAAATATTGCCCTAAATCGTTCCTTTTGTGATTTTAGGTGTTTGGAGAGTGAATTCTGGAAAAGAGGCTATTTTGGACGTTTTTGGAGCATAAAGTGAAGAAAACGGCAAAGTACCAAAAATCCAAGCTGAAAATACAAGGTGACGGCGTCAAGACCAAAAGCTTGACGGCGTCAGACATGAAGAATTAAATATCGAAGGTGGTGACGGCGTCAGACGTACTGGTGACGGCGTCAAAGTGGCCAAGAATAATTTACCGTGGGTGGTGACGGCGTCACATAGGCCGTCACAAGTGGATCAAGGCCGTCCGAGGAAGTTTATGGCGGCGAGGTGACGGCGTCAGACTCAACTCTTGACGCCGTCAGAACGATTTTCCTATATATAGTTTTCTAGTTTTTTCATTAAAAAAAAGAGAAGTTTTGGTGAAACCCTAAAGACGATTTTGGTGCCTCTTTCACAGGTTTTTCAAGGGTTCCAAACCCTTGAGACCTTGCATTGTAATTGAGATAAGTGTACTTTCAATTCAATCAATATGTCTATGTGTTGGTTGTTTATCTCTTGTTCTTGTCTCAATTCCACTATGCTAGGCTAGATCTCTCTTGTGTTTGCTTAGATCTAATGAAACCTAGATGTTGATTATGTGTTGATTACTTGTCTATTCTTGTTTTGAATGAATGATTTATATGTTAGGCTTAAGAAAACTGGCAGATCTCCAAATGGTAACATGCTTGAACGTCTTAAGAAACATGAACCGAGGCGTACTAGGTCTTTATTGGTTGTATTTAATGCATGAGCCACTGTTTACAATCCCTATAGTTGTGCTGGGTCATGGTGTAGGAGGAGATAAGAGCTCATAGAGTTGGGGAGTTATGTATGCCACTCCACGAATGGTATTAAGGAATACAACCCGTCATTCATACAAGTGTAACAAGTAATTAACATGTAAAAGATATCTAGGGAGTAATGAAGTCTAAGTAAACACAATTTCTCCAACCACTGCTCAAAACCTTAGTATAATTTAGTTTAATTTCATTTTTATTATTTTATTTTGATTGCATCTTAGCTTTGGGTTAGTTGATTAGCAACTAATTCCGCCCACTCTTCCAAAACCCGAGATTTTAATTGCTTTCATAAAATATAAAAATACAAAAATAATCATCCCTCACCTCTAGAACTATTAATTAGGTTTTCTAATCCTAGCGACACTATTCCTAAGCTGAACGATCAATCCCCCGGTACTTGTCACTATACTATACTACAACGATCAGTTACACTGCTTGGTGGGGGTTGTAAGCTTCTCGAGATCCCTCGAGAGGTAAAGCAAGGTGCGATTCCCACGCATCAAGTTTTTGGCGCCGCTGCCGGGGAATAGTTATTGTCTAGGTTAGGATTTCTTTTTATTAGGTCTACTTGCTAGATTCCTTTCTAGTAAGATTTTTATTTTTATTTTTAGGTCTTCTTTAGTCTATCTTTTCTTTGTGTCTTTGTTAGTAAAAACCTTTCCATTGACTATTCCGTTAGCCATTATGGAGAACGCGAATCCACCATACTACAAACCACGAAATTCACCCACTCCAAATGACATCTTGATGTTTAAACAACATGAGGATGAACCTATCTATGATGCATGGGCTCGTTTTAAATATTTACTCCGAAAAGTCCCTCATCATAATTTTGATATGTGGTCCCAAATTGAAATATTTTACCATCGTGTCGACCACTATACCAAAATGGACATTGACCATACCGCACATGGGGACCTTTGGGGATTAAGTGCTGATGAAGCATGGGAAACCATAGAGAATTGTGCCATACTTGCCAAAAAAATGGACAACCCAACAAACGTTGTTACGGATCAATTGATAGCAAGTTTAAGGGAACAAGCAAGAAGACTGTTTGGGGATAAAACTATAGATGAGATAACTGGGCATACGGGGTGGTATGATTTCACCACAATACAAATGGAAGAGATAGTAGAAAACCCAAGCCCAATAAGTACCCCACAAGTCCTACCATCACTTGAGGAATACACACCACCCGTGACTTACCCGGAAGAAGTAGAAGAGACTATAGGAGCCCCAATAGAGGTAGAACCCTTGTACCAAACACCACTAGAGGATATAGGTTTGAATACTTGTAGTGATAACCTTACTCTTAGTTCTAGGGACTTACCTAGTGTTGATGAACCGGAACCTCAATCTTCACACAACTCTCCATCTTTAGATATGCATCTAGGAAACAAAAGAGGAGCCGACCCACCCATCAACCCATGTAGTCCGGGTAGTCTTAGGATAAAGGTAATGGACTCTAAGCCTTGTAGAGAGGAAGCCAATATAGGAGTGGAAAATGGCCTTACATGCTTACATCACCCATTTATGATTGATCACAAGAAACATTATGGGTTTAAACCGGGTTTATTAGGTCAAGATGGATTCCCAACTGGGAGTCTCTCGAAATTGATAGAAGATGATCCCTTTCTAAGAGAAAATCTTAATTCACCCACTAACCCAATTGAATTAGGTAAGGCTATGATGATAGGATCCCGCACCTTTGAGCATACAATTCATCCACCACTCTTTCCTCACGAGGCATATTTACACCCTAAGGGTGTGTATCGCTACTTTCACCCACACTTAATCCTAAGTGTAGGGAGAACCTCCCCTATTTCCATTAAATAAGGGTAGAGTCAGGCTCGTGACTCGAACAAAAACAAGCGCTTCTTGGGAGGCAACCCATGTTTTGTGTGTTTTTATTTGTTTGTTTGTTTGTTTGATTTTATTTGTTTCCGTATGCATGTTCTATTTTTATTGTTTGTGGCTCATGTTTCAAAGTAAATTGTGAAAATGCTTTATTTTGTTTTTAACTTCGTCTTAATTGCATATAAAGGTATTTTGCGAAAGATAAGTGTAAGGGACATCCAAATTTGTTTATAAGAACAAAATTGAGCATGAACCACAACAATATTAAGTGGACATGTGTATTAGTACTTGTTAGAGTCAAATGCTTGTATCGAGTCGTAATGATGTTTTGCAGGATTTTCCAGGAAGTAGGACGAAGTTTTTCCAGAAATTTTCCGGAAACTTAACATAAGAATTTCTGCAGGTCATTTCTGACGGCGTCACGAGTTTACTCTTGACGGCGTCATGTGTAAAATTCTGGAAATTTTGCTAGTATTGTTTATACCGGAGTCTTAAAGTTTTTGTTGATTCTTTAGTTTTATAAACTCCAGGAAATCTGCAAATATTCATTCCACAAGCATTATATCTTTAATTGTTTTGTTTTTATTCCTAAGTCTGGAATTACATCTAGTTGTGAGTTATCTTTGTTCGGCTTGATGCTTTGGGTTTTTGTAGTTGTTTTCTCAGGTTTAACAGGTTATGTTTGACAAGAAGATGATTTATATTCTGGAAGGGAAGCTTTGATTGTTCATTTTCTTGGAGGAAGATCTAACCTGGCCACCTATAATCCATACAGAGCGAATCAGGGGAGTATTTGGTTTCATTCTTTTTACTTATTTTACTTTTACATTCTTTACTTGAACATTGGGGACAATGTTCATCTTAAGTGTAAGGGGAGGGTAAAAAGATGATACCTTACATATGCACTTTCGCTTGAGTTTGTTTTGTTTAATGGTAGATGTGTAATAAAACTACGAGAAATACTTGTTAGTGCAATTTTAACGCCAAATTTAAATTTTTTTACAACATTTAGGAGTGAAACTTTAGCCATAGCAAGCGTCTCATGGATAGGAGGTTGTATGACTAGCACATAACCGTATATTCAGAAAAATTTTCCACCCAAAAATGTGAGGTTCGCCTTTAGATTTGATAGGAAAAGCATTCATTATTAGTGCTTATGAGTGTACCGGTAGCATTTAGATTCTAGAACTTGCGTTAGTGATGCATCCCGAGACCGCGAGTGAGACTACATTCGTGTGGTAGGATTTACTACATGATAAGAGGCATTAGGATCACCCTTGTGTTAAACCCGTATTATAATTACTTGACCATTTAAGTCATATTGCTTGGCTAGTTAAGTCAACTAATTTTTTCCACACCCTTAGCGTTGTACTCATTTTTAGTACACGAAACCCTAGTACACCCCTCCGAGCCTATCTTTTCGTTTCTAACTTTAAGCATTTTACTTAAAGGAAGAATTTGTTACACCCCACTTAAATGTACAACCAAATCGCCTTAGCCTTCCGTGTATGCGCTCATCTTTAGTGCATTATTGTTATTTGTTAAACCCTAAGTTAACTTTCTAATTGATTACATGGTTGCTAAGTCGAGTCATATCTTTGTACATATTGTTTTGGGACGATTGGGACTCATGGGTAAGTACTTAATTTATGGAGTAATGGGGAAGAACATCACTTATTACCCCCATACGTGCGTTAATCTTAAAAGTGCTCCAAGTGTTTTAATTTTCTTAATTCGAGTCATTAGATTAGTTAATTGTAAAGTATGTAAAGATTCAAGTGTAAGGGGAATTCTCATCCCCTATGATGTATTATTTCGGATGGTAGGGTAAGAGTGTATGCAAAAAAAAAAAAAAAAAAAAAAAAAAAAAAAAAAAAAAAAGAAAAAGAGAGAAAAAAAACATACGGACTACCATCCCGTTTTTATTTTATGTTCATTTTATGTTTTTGTTATTTTTCATTTATTAGCTTAAGTCGAGTCTAGTCTTGGCTTAGCAACGGCATCTTGTACATGTAATTAACTAAGATTGTTAACTCGCCACCAGTAAAACTTCCTTTATCCAACAAAACGGTGTAATTCATATCCCTATACCTAACGTTATAACCCTTTAAAAGACCTCTTTGATAGTTTATCCTAGGTGCTTACGCCATGTGGTGGAGGTTTGATCCTTTCCCAAGCCTATGGTAATCTATTTTGCTATGACAGGTAGTGAGAGATATCTTCCATTTCCATAATGTTATATTACTTTATTACACCCGAGAGATGTGAGTATCTAAACACTATTTGTGAGGTGCTTGTGTATGACCTCCGTGCTTGTCTATTGGTCTTTAGTGGAACGATTATTTATTGTAATTACTTTTATATTAGTGTTAAATGACCCCTAACTTGTCTTTTGAGTAGAATAAAAGCTCATTTGCTTGAGGACAAGCAAATCTCAAGTGTAAAGGTATATGATGAGGCGAAAAATGATCCATTTTTAGGGGGTCATTTAAGCCCGAATCCGACTTTATTTGATCAAATATTGCCCTAAATCGTTCCTTTTGTGATTTTAGGTGTTTGGAGAGTGAATTCTGGAAAAGAGGCTATTTTGGACGTTTTTGGAGCATAAAGTGAAGAAAACGGCAAAGTACCAAAAATCCAAGCTGAAAATACAAGGTGACGGCGTCAAGACTAAAAGCTTGACGGCGTCAGACATGAAAAATTAAATATCGAAGGTGGTGACGGCGTCAGACGTACTGGTGACGGCGTCAAAGTGGCCAAGAATAATTTACCGTGGGTGGTGACGGCGTCACATAGGCCGTCACAAGTGGATCAAGGCCGTCCGAGGAAGTTTATGGCGGCGAGGTGACGGCGTCAGACTCAACTCTTGACGCCGTCAGAACGATTTTCCTATATATAGTTTTCTAGTTTTTTCATTAAAAAAAAGAGAAGTTTTGGTGAAACCCTAAAGACGATTTTGGTGCCTCTTTCACAGGTTTTTCAAGGGTTCCAAACCCTTGAGACCTTGCATTGTAATTGAGATAAGTGTACTTTCAATTCAATCAATATGTCTATGTGTTGGTTGTTTATCTCTTGTTCTTGTCTCAATTCCACTATGCTAGGCTAGATCTCTCTTGTGTTTGCTTAGATCTAATGAAACCTAGATGTTGATTATGTGTTGATTACTTGTCTATTCTTGTTTTGAATGAATGATTTACATGTTAGGCTTAAGAAAACTGGCAGATCTCCAAATGGTAACATGCTTGAACGTCTTAAGAAACATGAACCGAGGCGTACTAGGTCTTTATTGGTTGTATTTAATGCATGAGCCACTGTTTACAATCCCTATAGTTGTGCTGGGTCATGGTGTAGGAGGAGATAAGAGCTCATAGAGTTGGGGAGTTATGTATGCCACTCCACGAATGGTATTAAGGAATACAACCCGTCATTCATACAAGTGTAACAAGTAATTAACATGTAAAAGATATCTAGGGAGTAATGAAGTCTAAGTAAACACAATTTCTCCAACCACTGCTCACAACCTTAGTATAATTTAGTTTAATTTCATTTTTATTATTTTATTTTGATTGCATCTTAGCTTTGGGTTAGTTGATTAGCAACTAATTCCGCCCACTCTTCCAAAACCCGAGATTTTAATTACTTTCATAAAATATAAAAATACAAAAATAATCATCCCTCACCTCTAGAACTATTAATTAGGTTTTCTAATCCTAGCGACACTATTCCTAAGCTGAACGATCAATCCCCCGGTACTTGTCACTATACTATACTACAACGATCAGGTACACTGCCTGGTGGGGGTTGTAAGCTTCTTGAGATCCCTCGAGAGGTAAAGCAAGGTGCGATTCCCACGCATCATCAAACATAAGACCCAGTTACATACCATGATTTCTCAAGTATTTCTCTTGACAGAACAAAAGATTTTGAAATGTGAGGAGCTTTTGAGTAATCATATGGTTTGCAATATTCAACTTGACTCATTTTTGATCGACTCTTTTCTTCAAGTTCGTATTCTTCCTCAGTATTATGTACAATAACACGCACAACATTATTATCCATCAATTGGTACATACTGTAAAGCTTAGGAATTGTTTTGAATGCAGTGTGAAGAAAAGTGGATCTGTAATCGCCAAGGGCAAAACCTTTATCTTGTCTTGGTTTTAAAGTAAACTTTTGAATTGTTGTTACAGAATCTCCATGTTTATAAACGATATTTTGAAAAGCTTTAATTTGACATTCGAGAGCTATATTTTCTTCAATTAAAGAATTTTCTTTTTCTCGTTTTTGCACTTTATGTTCATAAAATTCCTGTTTGCAAGTTGTTACCTCTGTTTGTGTTTTTGAAAGTTCCTTTTGAAGTTGTAGAACTTGTTTTTGAAGATCATATTTTTCATTTTCCAGTTTGGAAACCAATTTACCGTTTGACTCAATTATGTCATATATTTGCTTTTGAAGATTTTGTTCTTTGACATATGATTCCTGAAATGATTTTTCAAAGCACTTTTCACGTTAAACTGCATTTTGAAAATGTGAAAGTTGTATTTTATAACATTCAATGTCCTTTTTCAAATCGGCATTAGTTTCTTTCAAAACTTTAGTTTGCTCATCCATTATGTGAGTAGTGAGAAGTTGTTCTTTAAGTTGTTTGGCCATGATAGTACAGTCAGGATCTGGATCAGAAGAAGGTTCATGTTGTTCAATACTATCATTTTTGTCTTGCTCAATAGGATCATCAAATGAAACGACAGTGTCATCATCAAATATAACAACTGTGTCTAATTGTTCATCCTCTTGAGAAGATAAAAATGATTCAGATGGAACAACTTGCGCCTGATCTGATTCAGAAGCAGAGGGTGATGCATTAAATTCTATGGAGCATGTGGTTAGGTCATTTACCTGAGACAAACCATCAGTGATGAACACTGGGCCTGAATCATTCAGCTGATGTTCCTGCATGTTGGCCATAAGCATCATAGCTGCATTGGCTTCAAAATCTTCCATATCATCATCGTTGTAAGCATTAGCAAAGAAATTGTTCTTTTGTGCATTGAAAGTTCCTTCCTTTTCATCTTTGAGAGCCATTAGTAATGCCTGCTTGTGAAACTGACTGCCGCGGGTTCTCGGTTTAGGACATGCTATTGCAATATGACCTTTTTCGTTGCAGTTGTAGCACCATATTGCATTCCCAGATACTGTATTGCTATTTGCCACATTGTCATTACTTCTCAGAGGAGCACCTAAATTGTTTCTGAATCCCCATTGTTGTTGAATCTTTGTCCATACCCAGAATTTCCAGTATACCCTCCTGAGCCTGAACGTCCAGGATTATGGTTCTGAATCTCAACTCGACCATCTTGAATGACAGCTTGATTTCTTGTATTTGATGAAGAGCGAAGACGGTTGTTGGTTTTGTTAGAGAATTTGCTAAAAGCACGAGCAATAAGAGCAAGTCCTTGATTCAACGTATTGACGTCATCATCATCATCTTCAATCTGACTAGAATAATACATGCTATCATGGTTGTCATATGGAGGAGGTTGAGGAGAAGCGTGTTGCGAGGATGATTCATATGGGACCATTTTGTGTGAAGTAGCAGGTTGCTGGTAACTGAGATAATTCTGTTCCTGATCATAAGCATGAGTAGACATCGAAGGATGTGCAACATGAGATTGAGCAACGAGTGCTAGGGGATTAGAAGTAGGTGGTGGTGTATATCCTCCTCGTGCGGCTCTATCTTTTTCAACTTCAGACTCATAGTGCTTGAGATAGTCGTACAACAAACCATATGGATCTCTATGAAGATTCTTAGCTTGTCTCACAAATGTCACATACTTTTGCCACTCAGAACCCAGACTACTAACAAACTTTGTATTGACAGCGATCCTTGGAAGGTGTACTTCATGTCTCTCTAAATCGTTGACGACATTGGTGAAATGATGAAAGTAAGATTCAAGTGATTCCCCTGGTTCGATCATGATATTAGTGTATTCCAAGTAAAGTTTAGATTCCATGTCTTCCTTGTTCAGTTGTGTGCCTTGCATAAGTAGATGGACGTGTTCCCACATAGCTTTTGCAGTTGTCTGAGCATCAACACTTCTGAATATGATATTTGGTATTCCCTGAAGTATGTAAGATATAGCATACTCATCTGCTTCACGATGGTGATGTTGTTCAGCAGTAAGTGAAGACTCAGGAACTAGCACAGCAGTTGGAGCTACTGGAGGATCAGCAGATGGGTCACTGCCAATGTAGTTAACAGGCCACTGAAATAGTCCTTCAAGGATAACTTGTTTCATGTACTTACCATTGGGTTTCTTGAGTTCTATAAACCTTAAGAATCGACTTGCCCACTGAACATAATTACCTGGTGTTAGCATTGGTGGGGTGTCAATAGATCCTGCTTCATGTCTGGATTTTTGAGTTGAAATGACTTCACACATCCTGTCAAACCAGTGAGTAGGTTTAGATGGGAGTTGGCTTTGTTTTGGTGACATGGGATAGGATTGTTGCATTGGAACCATCTGATGTTGTTGCATGAGAAGATGTTGTTGTGAGTAAACCGGTTGTTGATAATATTGTGGTGATTGTTGATACTGTTGCTGTTGCTGATGATACTGTTGATTCTGATATTGCTGAGGATGGTTAAAGTTGTAGTACGGTGGTTGAGACATATTGAAACACTTGTGTGAAAAGATGGATCTTTGTAGAAGTTATATGCCAAATCTCGAAAACTTGCACAAGTAATGATTTCGAAAACTTAGACTTGAGTGATTACGAAATGAGGGATCTCGAAATTGTGAGATTGCGAAACCTTGTTCCTTCAGTATTTTCGCGAAACTTAGTGAATGTTAGGTAACTTTTCGAAACTATGAAAGTTTGCGAAAAGAAATGTGATTTCGAAAAAAATGAATTTTTGGAGAACACAGATTCACTAATCAATCTTTCGAAATTATACAATTTCGAAAGTTATCCAAAAGTCGAAGTACTTTTCTTTCTTATACAAGAGAGAAAAGACTGAGTTGATGATCCGGAAGTCGTTATGAGGCAAAGTTAGGAGATTTCGAAACTTGGGCAAATTGAAGATTGCGAAACTGGGACAGTTTTTTGTTTTCAAAGAATGCTAACCAAAAACGCGTTTTTATTTAAAGATTCTTGTACTTTTAGGTATAAAATGATTAAATCTTAAAGAAAGTTGAAAACTTGATAAACTTTTTCAAAACATGAAAAATTTTCGAAAAGTAGTACAAGACCCAAATCGTCTATTTTGATAGAAATGTTGAAACTTTTTATTTGTTATGTTTTGTAACACAAGTTTTTAAGCAAAGATGTGATAAAAAAACAAGAAATTACAAAAAATCAACAAAATAACGAAATAAAAACAAGTGTTGGATCGATTTCTATGAAAAACAATAATTATACCTTCATATGGCGAATGATACCACTTGTTAGTTCACCATATTGATTTCACACAAACAAGAATGAGATAGATATAAGGATTTGGGTGATTATATGAATATGAGAATAATGAGAGCAAAAGTTTCCTTAAGATATCAAATAACCAACCAAGTTTACATGAGACCTAAGGTTACTATATATAGGGAAGGAGCTAGGGCAACACTCCCTCTCCCTCCTTACATGAAATTCGTGTGGGCTTAAAGCCCATGGACTATATTACCTAAGTCTAGTAAATTTGTAACATAACATAAGTGTAAGTAAATAATAACTAAGCAACCTATTATTACAAATGACCGAGACTTGATAAAATAGTAAAATTTTGATCCCAACACATTCCATAAGCATTATATCTTAATTTGTTTTCTAGGATTTGTTAGTATATATAGGTTGCCGCCGATTTTACGCGAGGTTGCCTCGTTTGTTTTCTCAGGTTTAACAGGTTACATATGACAAGAAGATGCTGTATATTTCTGGAAGGGAAGCTTTGATTGTTCATTTTCTTGGAGGAAGATCTAACCTTGTTACCACACTATCCACACCGAATGAATCTGGGGAGTATTTGATTTCATTCTTTTGCCTATTTCACTTTTACATTCTTTAATTGAATATTGGGGACAATGTTCATCCTAAGTGTAAGGGGAGGGTAAATGATGATACCTTATAGGATACCATTGCACTTGAGTTTGTTTGTTTCATGGTAGGTGTGTAATAAAACTAAGATAAATACTTGTTAGTGTAATTTTAGCGCCAAATTTAAAATTTTTTACAACATTTAGGAGTGAAACTTTAGCCTTAGCAAGCGTCTCATGGATAGGAGTTGTATGACTAGCACGAAACCATACTATTCAGAAAAATTTTCCACCCAAATATGTGAGGTTCGCCTTTAGATTTGATAGGAAAAGCATTTATTATTAGTGCTTATGAGTGTACTGGTAGCATTTAGATTCTAGAACTTGCGTTAGTGATGCATCCCGAGACCGTTAGTGAGACTACATTCGTGTAGTAGGATTTACTACATGATAAGAGGGATTAGGATCACCCTTGTGTTAAACCGGTATCATGATTACTTGACCATTTAAGTCATATTACTTGGCTAGTAAAGTCGATTAATTTTCCTACACCTTAGCGTTGTACTCATTTTTAGTACACAAAACCCCTAGTACACCCCTCCGAGCCTATCTTTTCGTTTCTAACTTTAAGCATCTTACTTAAAGGAAGAATTTGTTACAACCCACTTAAATGTACAACCAAATCGACTTAGCCTTCCATGTATGCACTCATCTTTAGTGCATTATTGTTATTTGTTAAACCCTTAGTTAATTATCTAATTGATTACATGGTTGCTAAGTCGAGTCATATCTTGTACATATTGTTTTGGGACGATTGGGACTCATGGGTAAAGTACTTGTTGTATGGAGTAATGGGGAAGAACATCATATATTACCCCATATGTGCGTTAATCTTAAAAGTACTCCAAGTATTTTGATTATCTTAATTCGAGTCATTAGATTAGTTTATTATAAAGTAAGTAAAAATTCAAGTGTAAGGGGAATGTTCATTCCCTATGATGTATTATTTTGGATGGTAGGGTAAGAGTGTATGCAAAAAATAAATAAAATCGAAAAAAATTAAGAAAAAAGAAAAAAAAATAGAAAAAGAAAAGAGAAAAAAAAACATACGGACTACCATCCCGTTTAATTCTATGTGTATTTTATGTTTCTGTTATTTTTCATTTATTAGCTTAAGTCGAGTCTAGTCTTGGCTTAGCAACGCCATATTGTACATGTAATTAACTAAGATGATTAACTTGCCACTAGTAAAGATTGCCTTTATCCAACAAAACCGTGTATTCCATATCCCTACACCTAACGTTATAACCCTTTGAATGACCGCTTTGATCGTTTATCCTAAGTGCTTACGCCATGTGGGGGAGGTTTGATCCTTTCCCAAGCCTATGGTAATCTATTTTGCTATGACAAGTAGTGAGAGATGTTTTCAATTTCCATATTGTGATATATACTTTATTACACCCGAGACATGTGAGTATCTAAACACTATTTGTGAGGTGCTAGTATATGACCTGCGTGCTTGTCTTTGGTCTTTAGTGGAACGATTATTTGTTGTAATTACTTTTATATTAGTGTTAAATAACCCTTAACTTGTATTTTGATTAGAATAAAAGCGCATTTGCTTGAGGACAAGCAAATCTCAAGTGTAAGGGTATATGATGAGGCAAAAAATGAACCGTTTTTAGGGGTCATTTAAGCCCGGATTTCAATTTATTTGATCAAATATTGCCCTAAATCGTTCCTTTTGTCATTTTAGGTACTTTTGGAGTGAATTCTGGAAAAGGAAGCATTTTGGATGTTTTTGGAGCATAAAAGTGAAGAAAACGGCAAAGTCTTAATTTTCCTTGCTGTGAACAGTACCTGACGGCGTCAAGAGTCTTCACCTGACGGCGTTAAGAGTAAAACAAGGGGTAGAAGTGGTGTCGGTCCAGAGAAAACATGACGGCATCACGTATGGCGTCATGGTTCAAGATATGGTGACGGCCCAGAGTAATATTACACATGACGGCGTCAAATCTGGATCTAGGCAATCCGATCTCATTATGGGCGGCGAGTTGACGGCATCAGAAATTCCTTCTTGACGGCGTCACCCTGTAAAATCTATATATAGTTTTGCAATTTTCATTCATAAGGGGGGACAAGTAGGGTGTAACTTTGGAAAAACCCTAGCACGAATTTTACTGCTTTTTCAAGGGTTTTTACCCTTTGAAACCTTTCATGTCAATTTGAGATAAGTACTCTTTCAATTCAATAAATATGTCTATGTGTTGCTTGAATATATCTTACACTTGTCTTGAATTTAACATGCTAGGCTAGATCTCTTGTGTGTTTGCTTAGATGTAGTGAAACCTAGATGTTGATTATGGGTTGATTGTTTGTTTATAGTTGTTACGGATGAATGATTTCGATGTTAGGCTTAAGAAAACTGGCAGACTTCCAATGGTGACATGCTTGAACGTCTTAAGAAACATGAACCAATGCGTACTAGGTTATTATGGTTTTATTTAATGCATGAGCGAATTCTAATGATCCCATGTTAAGAGCTTCTTAGCCGGCTCGACATAGGAGTGAAGTAGGAGCTTATAGAGTTGGGGAAGTACGTACGCCACCCCACGAATGGTATTAAGGAATATAACCCGTCATCCATGCAATTGTAACAAACTATCAACCTGTAAAAGATATCTAGGGAGTAATGAAACCTAAGTAAACACAATTCTCCCCATTATTGTTCACACCACTAGTTTAATTAGCTTTATTTTCATTTCTGTTATTTTATTTTTATTGCATCTTAGTTATTGGGTTAGTTGACTAGCAACTAATTCCGCCACTCTTCCAAAAACCGAGATTATATTTGCTTTTATAAAAATATAAAAATACGAAAAGAATCATCCCTCACCTCTAGACCTAGTTTTTAGGTTTTCTAATCCTAGCGACACTATTCCTGAGTTGAACGATCAATCCCCCGGTACTTGTCACTATACTAAACTACAACGATCAGGTGGCAATGTATTAATTTTAGTACAAGGTTTTTAATTTCTCATCTTTTGTATCTTTCAAGAATCCAACCTCCGTTAGCTTTTAATAAATTTCAATTCTTCTTGATCATTTCTTTTATTCCAAAAATTATTGTTAATTTACAAAAATATTACAATGGTTACTTAGAATTTTTACAACAATAGCTTTTTAGTATTGAACAATTCCTCATTTAGTTTTAAAATATCTTTCTTAATCATTTTTAGTTATCAAGTTTTAAACTTTTTAGTTTTTAGTCAAAATTAAGGTTTATTTAATTTTAAAAATCAAGCTTTTAGCTTTTAATCAAATAAAGTTGCAATCTTTACTTACCAAATCACCTCAAAATTAAATAAAGTTTCAAGCTTTTGAAGATTAGTCGAAGATTAAAAGGTAATTAAGGAGATTTAGGAGTATTTGGGTATAATTAAATAGCTTTGGATGGGGTTTATGTTCGAGAGTTTTTCGTCATCGTTATGCTTAAGCCATATCCGGTGCTTTCTCATCCTTATTCTTATTCTCTTTTTATTATGTTTATTGTCGTATTTCGTTTAATTAAGATTGCCATGTTTAGTTTTATTATTATTATTCCTTTTAGCGATATTAGAATGCTAGAGTAGATTTATTGATATACTTGTTTGGTGATGGGTTGATTTGAGGTGGTGATTAATTAGTGATTTGGAGAGGATTATTATGAGTTAAGTTAATACTTTTGATTCAAACGATAATTCGGCCCAAAAACATTGTTTTAAATAGTTATAAAATTTATTTTAACTAAAATTGAAAAACGGAACCGGTGACCGATAAACTTGATTTAGCATTTAATTTAATTTAAGGGTCTTATCTTAAATTATCAATCACCACTTAGTTACCACTAAAAGTCAACCATATCCAAACAAGTATGTTTCCTTTCATTTTTATTTGTTGTTATCATTTTAGTTTATCTCGTAGTTTTTCCATAGCTTTTCTTAGTTATTATTTGTCTTAAGATTCCCTTTAGTTTTTCTTTAGTCTATAATTTCTTTTAGTTGTTATTATTCCCTTAGTTTATCCTTTAGTCATTGCTTACCTTAGTTTCCTTATAATTTCATGTTTTAGTTTAAATATCATAAAAACCCAAAAAAAAATAGCGATATCTAAGCATCCAACTAGAACTAAAACGCGCGTCTCAAATTCACCATTCCTTTAGAACGACATCCGGGAGATCTATACTTGTCATTATACTTAGGTGTTTTGATTTGTATCCGTATTTTTCCTTCCCCTTTACAAATTATTTTTGGTGGGCCCCACAACGACCCTATCAAAATGGTTCAAAAATAATTTATAAAATGGAAAGACTATACGAACCTTAATACTAAAGTATCTTGGCAAGTATTGATTTCCCGAGTGTCGTTTCAAAGGAGTGGTGAATTGAAATTCGTCAGTCAAGTTTAGTTTGATGCTTAGTAGTCATAAAGTGTTTTTTATAAAAGATTTTAAATGCTAAATTGATTAATAAAAGAAAAACTACAAGTAAAAAACGAGGCTAAATAGATCTAAAAGATAATATTAAAGAATATGCTTGCCAAGTGAGGTGAAAAGATTATCAAGTGTGAACATATTTTTTCCTCCTCCTTTGACCAAAAATCGTTCCTTGATTTTATAAGTCATTCATTGATTTTTAGGCTTACGGTTTTATGTCTAAAAGACATTTAATACCAACCGACATTAGACTGAGCCCAGTCTAGACATTATAAGTCATTTTAAATCATTTTTATCCTATTAGAAAAGTAACATTTTACTTTTCTCAATTTTACAGAATATTCGTACACTTTACGTACTACGCGTTTTAGACCCGTGTTTCCAGTTTTAGCAGGGTTTTACCACCCCAATGGAACCTACCACTCATTTTATATTTTATTATGGAGTATATTGACATGTTTAACCATACTTTCAAGTTCCACATTTTTACGATACCCGGTTTTACGTTTTGAGGCTTAATCATTTAAGATTGGCATTTCCCGGAGTCAAAACTAACCAAAAATCTTGGATATTATCAACCAAGGCACACCTCACCCTCCCTAGCTTCATGAAACCGCCAATGGGGGGGGGAGTCACCTTGGTGTGGCTTGATCTTGACCATTGATCCTTTAGATCATTACAAGTGTCTTAACTAACCATGGTTAAATTCTAACCCAATATATGGTTAACTATTTTTCCTACCCTATAAATACCAAGCTAAACTCATGAAATTCCTTGAACCCTCCTCTCTTTATCTATCAAAGTCCTAAAACCCTAAGGCACTTTACTTATATTTTGTAAGAAAGTTAACTAGTTTTTGAAAGAAAACTAGTGTTTGATCTTCAATCTTGGAAATTTTCAAAGAAAAGTTGTTATAACTTTAAAGTCTCCAAAAAGACATAGTTATAATCTTCAAATAGCTTCGGACTTTCAAGAAGGCATCGTTATAATCTTCAAATAACCTTGGTTTATCAAAGATTGCAAAGGGTGAAGATAATCAATCAAAGTCCTATCCTTACTAGTTACTTCCTTTCTTAGAAAGCCCAAAAGTTGTAAGCAAACCCTAACATACTTCTTGATAAATATCATATTCATGCTATTTACATATCATTCATGCTATATTTTGTCTTGTGATCATGTCCATGATGTATAAAAATGGGTAAAACAAGTTATTGTAAATGATTGTTAGGTTAAGTTATTTAAACAAGTAAACTAGTGACTTTCTTGGTATAATCTGATCAAAATGGTAAAATTATGATATTGGATCATTACATATTGTAGTAGAGGACCTAACAAGGAAACCATTGCAATTTGAACCACCTAAAACGAGTATACGAGTCAAAAGTTATGACCATTTGAAGTTACCAAAACTTTGCGGCAAAACTGCCAAAATAGTTTCTGTGACAGAACATAAAACACATAAAAAGAGACCTTTCTGGTCCGTTTCATGAAAAAGTTAAATCACAAAAGTTGTCCGGAATCACGGTTTCTTCAAAAACTCAGGAGCACGTCTCCAGAAAACCAATAACAAATGAGATTTTTCTCAGTTTCTTAACAGCTATTTACATATATATAAGTCACTATATAATGGTTATGTTTTAATAAGACCAAGAGGTCTTATGACCTAGATTCAAGACCACAACCATGGTTAAAGCCAAGGTTGAGTCTCAATACCATGGAACAATGACCAAAGGTCATGGCAAGGCCATGACTAAATGACCATATAAACTTACTTAGGCGAAAACATGAGCTAAAGTATTGGCGATAACTTGAACATACAATTTGGATCTACTTCATCTAAAGAACCATGAGATATTACAAGTATTTGTCATACAAGTTATAAGAAACTTACCCTAATAAAAATCTTCATGTAAAGATAAACTTTCTTAAGTTTATTCAAATATTGGACATGTAACTTTTCGGATCAAAACTTATATATATATACTTTATCAACTACTACAATAGTAGGGAGTCTCATGTGAGGAGTTCATTATGTAAGCCGTCGAGATGAGTTGTGGATTTACGAATTAAAGTGTCCTGGCTCCTCGAACGTTTACTAACATGACTTCTGAATTATGTCGGCCCGAACGGTAGTAAACGATATATAAACTATACATGTTTCATGAATCATTTCTTTTCAAAGACTTACACTATACATCATACCACATCATGGACTAAATGCAAGACATATATTGGCATGTTTATATTTCCTTAGACATTATTCCAAACCTAAGTTGCAACAATTATTCTAGGTTGCTCGTAGAAGTTCTTACGGCATATCCATCATTCTCATTATACATCATCCAACTCAAGGTGAGTTCATAGCCCCACTTTCCATTACTTAATTGTTTTACAAACCCTTGGGGGGAATACATACTATTTTAACTGAACACAATGCTTTCAAATTGTATGCTTGCCTGATTGTTTTATTATCACTAAGTACCAGCCTTGCTAAACCGAGATCCCTTATTATGAACCATTTAATCACTAGCAATAGTGAGCGCGAATATTGTGAATAGGCCTATTGGGATTGACGAATCCCATTTGTATTGACTAAATTCATACAAATGCATTAATATTTGAGACATAGGTATGACAGCAAAGTACCTACCGGGATAAATCTGCCGATCGATATTGGTACACGTTAACGTTTTGGTGTCATAAGCTTAGTAATGATAATAACTGTTTTGTTTTCCAACCATTGGTGTGAGCCTATAACTCACACTACCAACATATTGTGTTCAACCATTAAACAAACTCTATGAATATCACTCAACCTTTGTGTTGACCTTTTAAGCATGTATTTCAGGTTCATGATGATCAAGGATGGCACGGAAGGGCACGGATGTTCAAGAGGGCTATAAATTTTATTATCATTCAAAAACTCATCTAATGTGATTTGTAAACATGGAACCATCTGGGACCTCATTTTGTAATCTCTGATATTTATATAATTTAAATGATAAATCTTTTAAAACGACTCAATTGGAGTTCGTTTTCTATTATTGTGACTATTGTGCCGTCGAGTAACACCCAGTTTGAATTCCGCTGCATCCATGAATTGGGGGTGTTACAGATTGGTACTAGAGCCATGGTTATAGAGAAACGGGTCTAATTGAGACCTAAACTATAACTACAATTACAAGCAAAAACATTTTTATAGCCTTTCGCTCTCCGTGTCTTCCATCCTCCAGACGATTATGGACTTATTATGCATGTTATGCTACATAAACATATTAGTATATTGCTATATATATGCTTGCCATATTTTGAGCATTTCCCCGTAGACATTTTTATGCTACACAAACATAATTGCATATTAATATATGTACCCTTAACATAATTGAGCATTTCCTCGTAAGCATTTTATGCTACATGAACATATATAAGTATATTGATATATATACACTAGGAATTTTATACTACATGAACATATTAGTATATTGATATATAAACTCGATTTATTTTCAATCATATATCTAAACAATGGACTAAACATATCTGCGTATGCCTATTCTAGGGCATTTCGGCACAACCACATTCTCCCAATCATGTTCCTACTCCAACATTTTATGTCCAAGACGTTGTAACTGATTGCAATGGTCTTTCCTATTTTCCAAGACATTGTATTATACAATGTTCTTAATCATTTCTCAAATGTTTTGAGTCACACAATGGTCTAACCTACTTCCTAGACATTGTGAATTGCACAATGGTCTAATCTACTTTCGAGACATTGTGATTTACATAATGGTCTCTGGAATTATTCCATCACATCATCAATATCATTTCATATGATATCAAAAACCCATCACAATCTATCGATTTCTAAATAGAAATATGAGATTTCTAAAGGACAAACTAATCCATCATCGACAAAAGCTGAACTTTCTCTACATTCATCAGGGTTTTCTTCTGAAACCTTCATCCTTAAAAGTTCGTGATCCTGGCCAAGTATGGACTGTTTTAGAACTACTTAAAACTTCCTTTCCACACATATCTACCCGTACTATCTTCTATGCAATGGAATGTGAAAACATACGTTACAAGTCTTGTATGGGCGGGACTTACAACCGAAGGGTTTGACATCGCCTTTGTTTAGTGGACAGTTTCTCAAAAACAACGGACATATCACAAGTATACCTAATTTAGGTATTTGAAAATTTTATCGAACCTTGGCTAAATATAGACTAGTCACCTATATTTAACCTAGGGACAGTGGAATATAGTCTGACTAACTATATTCGACTTAAAATTTTCAAATACTGAGAATAGTTGTGCTAGGGTTATGTTCAGATTGATTTCCTACATGAACTCAATAAACCACCAGAATTCATTAAAACAATCTAGAGACACGATAGTGTCTTACCACTCAGCGAAATCTTAACACCTTATTTGTACTGCCTAATTTCATTCTTGAAAGTTTTCATTTATAAGATAATCCGAACTACTATCTTGGGATAGTTATCAATTCTTCTCTTATCCCTTAGAAGTACTATCCTGTTTAGGTCCTAAGGATACCATTCCATCATAAACCTTTAAAATCTCTTAAGATTTTCAAAGCAAACTCAACATCTATACCTAAGAATATTAATGTTAAGCATACACTACACACTTTTGCTCATCAACATATCACATCATTATCTTCACAACCGTTACAACCACAAGCTCATTAATAGATCTTGATGCACTTTTAAAGCTCAAATCATCCTTAGTTACACCACAAGCATCCTCATCAGCTTTACAAGATTGAATATTCATTTTGTACTTTTGGAACACCAGTATCATCTCGTAATACACTACCTTGTAACTCACCGGCTAAGTATGAATGTTGTGTTGGGAATTCTTAAGTAGGATGATTTATAATTATTTGAATGGATTGGGATGCCTTTTCATTTAAATAAAGAAATTGTAAATCACCGAACCATAAGTTTATATTCCTCTATTTACATTGTTTGGGATGCCTCTCTATGTAAATAAAGAATTATAAACAAGTGGACTTATTTGTATCCGAAATAACATAAGTATGAAGTCAATAAACACTAGGTACAACAACAGATTACCTACTAGGCTATGATTGCAACTACTATCCCAATTTCTGTTTGATATTCAACAACTATATCAATTTCTGTACAACTACTATATCAATTCCTATTAATATTCGACTGCTATATCAATTTCCTTTGATATTCGACTATTACCATACCTTTCCTACATAAAAGTAAGCCTTATCCTACGCCATACACTTAAACGACAAATCAAACTACATCACTCTAGTCCTCATAAGTAACCACACCTCTTCATCGACACCACTCCAACGTATAACACACATAGAACTTCGGGACGAAGTTCCCCGTAAGGGGTAGAGACTGTAACAATCCACATTTTCAGGTTAATTACTATTCCCGGAAAATTTTACTATTCATTTTTCCCAAAATTTTTCCTGAAATTTGATTTTTGTTTCTTGGCCTCGAGTGATAAATCATTTCCATGGCAAATTAAAAGTTTGACATTCATCAGATCATTTTCGCGAAGTTAATAAGGAATTACACGTTTTAGGGTAAAACGTCATTCAAAAATTCTACACACAACGAAACACGACCGCGTTAATTTTCCCCGTATTAGAAAAATGTTTGATACACTCATGATTTATTTGAGAATAAATCATGACTGTGAAAAACATGACCAAATAAACCTCGGCCGTGAAAAACTGGAATTTTCACTTTTAAGCGTTTTTACTCAGCCGTAACCTTAGCCTATACCTGCACCACGTGTCTAAGACGATTTGAGTTTTCACATGTTTGGAATAAGTCAACATATTTTTCCCTCCTCCTTTGACCAAAAATCGTTCCTTGATTTTATAAGTCATTCATTGATTTTTAGGCTTACAGTTTTATGTCTAAAAGACATTTAATACCAACCGACATTAGACTGAGCCCAGTCTAGACATTATAAGTCATTTTAAATCATTTTTATCCTATTAGAAAAGTAACATTTTACTTTTCTCAATTTTACACAATATTCGTACATTTTACGTATTACGCGTTTTAGACCCGTGTTTCCAGTTTTAGAAGGGTTTTACCACCCCAACGGAACCTACGACTCATTTTATATTTTATTATTGAGTATATTGACATGTTTAACCATACTTTCAACTACCACATTTTTACGATACCCGGTTTTACGTTTTGAGGCTTAATCATTTACGATTGGCATTTCCCAGAGTCAAAACTAACCAAAAATCTTGGATATTATCAACCAAGGCACACCTCACCCTCCCTAGATTCATGAAACCGCCAATAGGGGGGGGGAGTCACCTTGGTGTGGCTTGATCTTGACCATTGATCCTTTAGATCATTACAAGTGTCTTAATTAACCATGGTTAAATTCTAACCCAATATATGGTTAACTATTTTTCCTACCCTAAAAATACCAAGCTAAACTCATGAAATTCCTTGCACCCTCCTCTCTTTATCTATCAAAGTCCTAAAACCCTAAGGCACTTTTCTTATATTTTGTAAGAAAGTTAACTAGTTTTTGAAAGAAAACTAGTGTTTGATCTTCAATCTTGGAAATTTTCTAAGAAAAGTTGTTATAACTTTAAAGTCTCCAAAAAGACGTAGTTATAATCTTCAAATAGCTTCAGACTTTCAAGAAGGCGTCGTTATAATCTTCAAATAACCTTGGTTTATCAAAGATTGCAAAGGGTGAAGATAATCAATCAAAGTCCTATCCTTACTAGTTACTTCCTTTCTTAGAAAGCCCAAAAGTTGTAAGCAAGCCCTAACATACTTCTTGTTAAATATCATATTCATGCTATTTATATATCATTCATGCTATATTTTGTCTTGTGATCATGTCCATGATGTATAAAAATGGGTAAAACGAGTTATTGTAAATGATTGTTAAGTTAAGTTATTTAAACAAGTAAACTAGTGACTTTCTTGGTATAATCTGATCAAAATGGTAAAATTATGATATTGGATCATTACATATTGTAGTAGAGGACCTAACAAGGAAACCATAGCAATTTGAACCACCTAAAACGAGTATACGAGTCAAAAGTTATGACCATTTGAAGTTACCAAAACTTTGCGGCAAAACTGCCAAAATAGTTTCTGTGACAGAACATAAAACACGCAAAAAGAGACCTTTTTGGTCCGTTTCATGAAAAAGTTAAAGCACGAAAGTTGTCCGGAATCACGTTTTCTTCAAAAACTCAGGAGCACGTCTCCAGAAAACCAATGACAAATGAGATTTTTCTCAGTTTCTTAACAGCTATTTACATATATATAAAACACTATATAATGGTTATGTTTTGATAAGACCAAGAGGTCTTATGACCTAGATTCAAGACCACAACCATGGCTAAAGCCAAGGTTGAGTCTCAATACCATGGAACAATGATCAAAGGTCATGGCAAGGCCATGACTAAATGACCATATAAACTTACTTAGGCGAAAACATGAGCTAAAGTATTGGCGATAACTTGAACATACAATTTGGATCTACTTCATCTAAAGAACCATGAGATATTACAAGTATTTGTCATACAAGTTATAAGAAACTTACCCTAATAACAATCTTCATGTAAAGACAAACTTTCTTAAGTTTATTCAAATATTGGACATGTAACTTTTCGGATCAAAACTTATATATATATATATATATATATATATATATATATATATATATATATATATATATATATATATATATATATATATATATATATATATATTTATATATATACTTTATCAACTACTACAATAGTAGAGAGCCTCATGTGAGGAGTTCATTATGTAAGCCGTCGAGATGAGTTGTGGATTTACGAGTTAAAGTGTCCTGGCTCCTCGAATGTTTACTAACATGACTTTTGAATTATGTCGGCGCGAACGGTAGTAAACGATATATAAACTATACATGTTTCATGAATCATTTCTTTTCAAAGACTTACACTATACATCATACCACATCATGGACTAAATGCAAGACATATATTGGCATGTTTATGTTTCCTTAGACATTATTCCAAACCTAAGTTGCAACAATTATTCTAGGTTGCTCATAGAAGTTCTTACGGCATATCCATCATTCTCATTATACATCAACCAACTCAAGGTGAGTTCATAGCCCCACTTTCCATTACTTAATTGTTTTACAAACCCTTGGGGGGAATACATGCTATTTTAACCGAACACAATGCTTTCAAATTGTATGCTTGCCTGATTGTTTTATTATCACTAAGTACCAGCCTTGCTAAACCGAGATCCATTATTATGAACCATTTAATCACTATCAATAGTGAGCGCGAATATTGTGAATAGGCCTATTGGGATTGACGAATCCCATTTGTATTGACTAAATTCATACAAATGCATTAATATTTGAGACATGGGTATGACAGCAAAGTACCTACCGGGATAAATCTGCCGATCGATATTGGTACACGTTAACGTTTTGGTGTCATAAGCTTAGTAATGATAACAACTGTTTTATTTTCCAACCATTGGTGTGAACCTATAACTCACACTACCAACATATTGTGTTCAACCATTAAACAAACTCTATGAATATCACTCAACCTTTGTGTTGACCTTTTAAGCATGTATTTCAGGTTCATGATGATCAAGGATGGCACGGAAGGGCACGGAAGTTCAAGAGGGCTATAAATTTTATTATCATTCAAAAACTCATCTAATGTGATTTGTAAACATGGAACCATCTGGGACCTCATTTTGTAATCTCTGATATTTATATAATTTGAATGATAAATCTTTTAAAACGACTCAGTTGGAGTTCGTTTTCTATTATTGTGACTATTGTGCCATCGAATAACACCCAGTTTGAATTCCGCTGCATCCATGAATTGGGGGTGTTACAATTAAACTATAAAGTAATATAAAAAAATGATTTTGGTGAACTTTAAATTTAAATAAACTAATCATTAAAAAGCACTAAACTATTAAACAAAGCTTGGACTAAACAAAATACTGGTAACAAAATTTTGACTAGTAAATAATATGTTTAACCTTTTGATTGAACCAAAAGACAACTAGTAATTAGAAAAACAATTAACATCTGATCATTAAATTGTTGAAATCTACGAAAGACATATACTACCTACGAAAGACAAATACTATGTTGAGATTTAATAAAAGAAAAAATGATGAATAAGCTTTTAACTTAATTTAAATATAAAAGCAACTCAAACTTGATACTAGTAGTATTTAAATAATAAAGATTGTTGTAGCAGTTTAGTACACAAAAAAAGAAGCTAATTAATGAAAAGGTTTGGAAAACAAATGAATGTAAAGAGCATAGATCTGGTTGAAACAGAGTGAACCGACACCCATAGGGTGTGTTTTTCCGGCAGCGGCTCCCCCTCCTCTCTTTTTTAGTATCATCAATAAATAACCAACATATCTCTTGTGCTAGATAGATTTGACGTCAGCCCTTTTCTTGGTGGATTGAGCTTATAAATTTGGGCTGGACACTTCAAACTTTTGGCCTTTAGACACTAGTGCAGATTTTTGTTTAAGCTTTTTTGGGCTTTTAGATCTCCACTTAATTTCGTATTCTGCTCCTTTATTGTTCGGGAATATACTTTTAGTTAGTGGGCTTCTCTTCGGCTTCTATTTTTTCGGGCTTCAATAATTTTTGTTAAATGCTCAAAATCTTGTATTTTTGCTCCAATATTCTCATGTCACACGCTACAATAATAAATAACAACTTTAACAATATATGCACTTAAAATACACATTTTGTTATTCATTTAGCCGTAAATGATGGTATATTAGCACTAAAAATAGGAATAATTACACATTTATCATCCCCCTACACTTAGGCTGTTGCGTGCGCTCACGCAACGATTATTATACACGTCAAGTCAAAAAAGATTTTCATCCCCTAAACAAATAACATATCACGTCAAACAAGAACAAATATATAATCATTTAGGGGATACAAATAAAAACAATTAAAGTCGATTACGCCCCATTTTGACCCTTATTCATACATATATCTAAAAATATATTTTTATTGCGACCCGCCATGCTTGACTTTTATTTTCTCGATATATACACAAAGCTTAAGAACGGGAAACACGCAAACTAGGTGCCTCCAAGAGATAACAATCATCATCCTCTTTTTACTACCCCCAAACTAAGTTCAAAAACCCTTGCACAAATGTTTTTGTAAAATGCTAACACTACTTATGTTAATAATCTATGTAAGACAATCCTAACTTTTTACTCCCGCAATTTATAAAGTTTAGGCATGTGTGCTTATTTTCAAAAGTTTGACCACCAAAAATCAGAGCTCATTATGGTTGTCATTTATTTAAGCCCAATTCTAACTCACCGGGAACCTCAGAAATTTAAGAACCGAAAATGGCCTTTTCCATGTAGCGGCTTTCTTCTCGGCACATTCCAACCAGTTGGTTTAGGTGACCAGGCTTTTGACACCTCACAGAGAATAGTACCTGAATTGGCGGGATTTTGATTCAAAGATTTTTGATATTCCACGGCACATTAAAATCAAAACTTAAATAGATAACAACAAACGATCATTTAGAGATTAAAGATTCAAAGGTGTGATCACTCCATGTTGTGACTTTCTTCTCAGCTTGTCCTTTTAGCTAAGGCTTAGGAGGCTAGGTTTTTACACCCTCGAGAATAGTATCGGAGCTTTCGGGGTCTTTGACTTCGACAATCTCTAAATTCCCGTTTAATCTTTACGCAAAATCAACGAATACTAGTTCAACTTCCAATTTAAATTTGAGAAAAAGCAACTTTTATTTATTTATTCTAATTCTATTCAACACATCTTTTTTATATTTCATTTTTTCATTTTTTTCAATTTTATCTTTTCTTTTCATTTTTTTTTCATCATCATTTTTTCTTTTTCATTTTTTTTTTCATTTTTTTTTCTTTTCACTTTTTCTTTTCATAATAAACTCAAATTTTTGCATCATTCAGCAATTTTACATTACTTCATTTAGCAATATTATTCAATTTTTCGGAAAGTTGCTTGTTCCAAAATTTAAATAAAAATTTGAATTAGTACTCTATATTAACCTTGCATAAAAACTTGTTTACATAACGAAAACTTTTAATGGTCAAAAGTTTGAAAACAGCACGTATTTAGATCCAATTAGGAGCTACTGGGAGAAAAAGCCACAAATTACTTATATAAGCTCTAAAGAGAACCGACTACTCTACGCTTAACATTTTCATTTGCGCAATTCGTTACGAATTTAGTCTAAAAAGTTAAGGGAATATCCAGATCAACACTCTGGTCGAGTCAGGATCTCCTTTATTCTAGCTTAAGGGACTAGTCAATCACGCACGGTCAATATTTTTTTATTTTTTTATTTTTATTTTTATTTTTTTTTGGGAACAAAAGACAATAATGCAATGACGATAAATAAAAAAAAAAAAAAATTGGTCAAAATGAGGTTGCATGAGGGCAAACAAGTAGGCATAAGTATGATCATTTTGATATAAACCCCTCCCCCCCCCCCCCCCCCCCCTACACTTAGAACCGAACATTGGCCTCAATATTCAAAAGTGTTCGGGTGCCACCCCTACACTTAGAACATAAAAGACCAATGCTACAATTCCAAGTGTAAAAAGGGTACCTAATGCTACTCCTAAGCCATATATTAATCATAAAAAATGCATGCTTTAAGGAAAAACATAAGACATAAATGATCAGAACTGAGGACTCCCCTGATATAAACGTGCAGATCGATCAGAAACTGAATGAGTGATGATGAAAAGCAACAGCAACAATCATGAAAGTCTTCTCGATCAAAAGGTATCCTGTGAGCAAAAATAAAAGCCACGAAGCAACAAAGAAAACAAGACACCCCCAAACTTATTCATTACTAATACTAATAACCTAAGTTACGCAAAATAAACCTAAGTGTAGATAAACTACTTATTCCATTTTAAGATAACACGGGTTGCCTCCCGAGAAGCGCTTGTTTTTGTTCGAGTCTCTAGCTTGAATCTATGGTTACTTACTTCTAAGGTCATGGTCACATCCATCACTTAGTGATAAGTTAGGATGGAAAAAGCGATACAACACCTCCTTAGGTGAGTACGCTACCTGACGGGGTAATGGTGTATGGGTAAATCTATCAAAAGGTTTATCCATTACCCGCGTCACATCACTCGACTGTGTCATGGAGAAAAAAGGATCAAATCTTTCCACTTCCCTTAAGAAAATTTTCTTAGAATCAGGAAGTGGTGTGACTAGTATAGTGGACTCATCAATTAATGGTTTTGACTTAGAGTGGTCCAAGCTACTCAAATCCTCAAACTCATCATCAAAAAATTTGTTATCAACTCTTAAGGTGAAGCTATCATCAAAGTCAAACAGAGGGTTTGATATAGTCACATCAAAAGACCTAGAGATCGAATCAGAATTACCTAAAGGTTCATCAGACATCCTTGGGATTGGGACAGGGTCATTGGTAGGTAAACTTTCTATATCACTAGGATTAAAGTCAATTTCCCGATCCCTCATTGAGCGGGTATCTAAATGCTCTCCAAAAGGTAAGTAGATATCTAAATTTTTGTCTCCCGAAACATCAAGTCTAGGTAAGGATGGTGTGTATGCTTTTGGCGGAGATGGGACATGTGCGGTACTTTGTGGGCTAAAATTATGCACCTCGTCCATTGTAGTCTCCATATCATCCTCGTCACTTTCCTCATGATAAAACGAGTTAAGAGGAGGATTTTGTTTTTTAAGAATCAGCTCTTTAAGACAGTTTATTTCAGTTTGAAAGTTCATGTTGACTTGATTTTGAGCAATAATCATTTTAGTAATCAATTCAGTTCTAGTTAACTCTCTCTGAAGAAGTGGTTGAGGGGTTGTGTATTGTGAAGGTTGGTCAAAACCAGATGTGTCATGATTGTCATAAGGAGTATGCTCATAAACAAGCGTGTTCCTTGTTTGACAATCAAAGCCTTGGTGAGGACCACCTCCATAAGACTCACACGAGGGACACTCTCCATATGCAGCAACTCCTTCACAATCTGCATTTATCAGCTCTAACTCAAACTACATGCCACATACCTACTTAAGTCCATCTCCATTACCACAAGTCTACTCAAGTCCATCCACTCCAAGTCAAAGTCTTCCTATTACCGCATTGTCTTTTTCAAATTCTAATCTAATAACTCTTCCAAAGATTAGTAATGTGATGGAAGATGTACTTCATTCGTTTGTTACTGAAGTTGATAAATAGCAACAAATAGCTTATGAAGATTTTGAGCAGATTGATGAACTTGCTTTAGAAGAGTTGGACTTAAAGTGGCAAATGGCTATGCTCTCACTCAAGGTCACAAGATTTGAGCAAAAGGTTGGTAAAAAGCTCAATGTTGATGGTAGAAATGCAGCTCGGTTTGACAGGAGAAAAGTGAAGAGCTATGCTTGTGGAGAAATTGGCCATTTTGCAAGAGAGTGCATAACCAAGAAGGGTGAAGCTAATACCAGATATTCAGCATACAAGAAGAAAGAGGTGGAAGCTGGTGAATCAAAAGCCTTGGTAACTTCTATAGATGCTGGTGTTGACTGGAATGAGCATGAAGATGCAACAAGCAGTTCTCCTTAAATCTCCTGCATGGCTAGTTGTGATGATGACTTCGGCTTCATGGGAATCTCTCCTCAGGTATCTACTTGTGTTTTTTATTGTGATTCTAAATATACTACTCTTAAAGAAGCTTATGATGAGCTGAAACCAAAATATAATGCTTGTTTTATTGAAGCTGAAACTTACAAAGAAGCTTTTAAAACTTTAGAACAACAGAAGATGTGGTTTCAGCATAATCAATTGGCTTATGAGGAAAAGATTAGAGTTTTAAGTAGAGATTTAGAAAATTCTAGCAATCAATTAAAGTTTTCTGAAAAAGAAAAAGGTAGAATTGAGTCTGAGAAAGATGTTTTGCATGAGAAATTGGATAAAGAAGTAGCTAGGCATAAAGAGTGGCTAGTTTCAGGTGATAAATTATCTAGGTTACTCTACAGTAGTAAGTCTGTAACATCTGAGATAGGTCTAGGGTTTAAGAAATATGTTGGTCCAGAAGCAAATCACTATTTAGATAAGAAAAGTCATAATTATTCTGTTCCTGTAAACTATCTAAAGGAAGGTGAGATGCATGCTGTACCAGGACCTATCAGAGGTGTATTTATGCCTACCACCAAAACCTCTGACTTTAATGGTTCTCACCATTTGTTTGGAAAAAAGTCTAAAGACTTGCCAAACAAGTCTGAAGACTCTTCAACCATAGGAACCCCTAAGCCTACATCTCATAAGTTGGACTTACCAGAATCAAAGGAAAAGACTTGCATTAGTATCAATGACTCCCCTGACTCTAGAAGTATATCTAGTAATGATTCTAATACATATGTCTCTTGTTCTTTCAGGGACAAGGCCTCAGAGACCTCTAGTTATGCCAGCTGTGATTCCAAGACCAAGTCAGACTCACCCAAGTCCTCAATAAAGCTTTCTGACAAGTCATCTTACAAGTCTGTGGACTCTGAAGTTGATGCTGATGAAGTTCTTTCTAAGATAGCCTCTTCTGAAGACTTGTTATTTACTTCTTTTGAAAACAATTCCTTTCAGTATTTGCAAAACAATTCTATTTCTGGTGTTTCTTTGAATAATTATGTGTTTAATAAGACATCTTTTGGATTTAATAAATCTTCTAAGAAGAAGAAGTGTTTTGTTTGTGGTAGCAAAGTACATTTGATTAAGGATTGTGATTTTCATGATAAGAGGATGGGTGTTTCTGTTGTTAATAATAGACATAGACCAAAGTGGACCAATACTTATTCCAAACCCTCATTAGTTCCACAGGCAAATTACCCCATCAGCAGAATGAACTCTGTTCCTGCTGATTGGTCTGTTCCTGCTGATAGGTCTGTTTCTGCTAATAGATATATGAATACCAATAGAAATAGATATGGGTCAAGACCATTTTATGGATTTAATCATTGGTATGGATATAATGACCCAATGTTTTTGGGATGGGCTAATTGGGATACTGCTGAAAAGTCCTCAGCAGATTGTTCATGGAAATATAAAAGGCCAAATAACTACAGGGATTCTAGGAACAATTGTGGATCTAACTCATCTTCTTGGGTACATCATAATGATCCACATGGCAGGCTCAAGTCTTTCATGACTTAAGTCTCTTAAAATATTCATGTTGTTGTATATTAACTTTTTTTGTTGTAGGAACATCCTCTTCTTAATAAAGACTTAGGTATTGTTGATAGTGGTTGCTCAAGAAGCATGTCTGGGAATCAGGAGAAGCTACATGACTTTGTACCTTTTAATGGAGGAATAGTGAGGTTTGGAAGTGGGGTAGGAAGGATCACTGGCAAAGGAACCATAAGAACTCCAAAGGTGGATTTTGAGAATGTCTACTATGTGAAGGAACTTCAAGGATTCAATTTGTTCTCTGTTTCACAAATTTGTGACAAAAAGCTTCCTGTACTTTTCACTGAAGAGGGTTGTCTCATTCTTTCACCTGAGTTCAAATTTCCTGATGACAATCATGTCTTGCTAACGGTTCCAAGAAATCATAATCTTTACACATTTGACTTGAATGATGTTAAGCCAGAAGGTGACCTAGCATGTTTGGTGGCTAAAGCATCCTTGGATGAATCTACAAAATGGCACAGAAGGATGGCACATGTTAATTTCAAAGTTATCAACAAACTTGCTAAAGATGGATTGGTTCATGGACTTCCATCCAAAATTTTCACTAATGAACATAATTGTGTTGCATGTAACAAGGGTAAGCAACACAAAGCTTCCTATAAGGCCATTACTGCTGTGAGCACAATATCAAAACCATTGCAGCTACTTCATATGGATCTTTTTGGTCCAACATCCATCAGGAGTATTGACCATAAGTACTTCTGTTTGGTAATCATTGATGCTTTCAGTAGATTCAGTTGGACATTCTTTTTGGTGACTAAAGATCAAACCTTTCAGGCACTTAAAGAATTTATGGCTCTCATTGAAAACCAACTTAACAAGAAGATTAAAGGTATAAGGTGTGACAATGGGACAGAGTTCAAAAATGCTAATCTCATTGAACTTTGTGGTTTAAAGGGTATTAAAAGAGACTATAGCACTCCTAGGACTCCACAACAGAATGGGGTTGCAGAAAGGAAGAATAGAACCCATAGAGGCTGCAAGATCTATGCTTGCTGACTCTAAACTTCCCACCATGTTTTGGACTGAATCAGTTGGTACTGCTTGTTATGTGTTGAATAGGGTGTTGATTACCAAACCTCATAATAAAACACCCTATGAGCTTTTGACAGGGAAGAAACCTACCATTGAACACTTGAAACCTTTTGGATGTCAAGTGACTATTCTGAACACAAGTGATAACTTAGGTAAATTTGAAGCAAAAGCTGCTCAAGGGTATATTGTTGGTTACTCAGCTCATAGCAAGGCTTACAGGGTATATAACTTTGCTGCGAAGAAGATAGAAGAGACTCTTAACCTGAAATTTATGGAGGAGAATGAAAATGTTCAGGGAAAAGGTCATGAATGATATTTTGACCTTGATTACTTAACAGATTATTTGGGGTATGCTAGACACAAAACTAACCCCTCTGCAGGTATACAAGTGTCATCTTCTAACAGTGCAGGTACCCTCCAGGATGATTCAGACAGTGATTCAGAATGTGATGAACCCACTATTGTTGTATCTACTCTACCAATTCAAATAGCAGGTCCTCCTAACAAAGATGCCTCTGATGCCAAATCTGCTGATGATGTGGACAACTCAACCTATGAAGAAGATCTTGCTAGACTCAAAAAGCAAGAACATGCAGCTGCTGAGGAAGCTAAAAGACTTGGTCATGAATTTGCTCAAGACACTGAAGCACTCTTAAAACAAGCTGCTATTGAAGAGAGCAGAAAATCTAGTTCTGCTGATACATTTGCTGATGCAGCTGCTGACTCTACTGAGGGCGATTCTGCTGAAGGCATTTCTGCTACAGTTCCTGTTTCCACTGAAACATCCACAAGCTTGGATGAACCTTATGGCATGTTTCCAATTCCCTCAGATCTTGCTAATGTTGAGCAAAGTGATGGCATTTTTCAATCAGCTTCTTATGATGAAGACTTTGCTCCAACACTGACCAATCTTGATACCTCCATTGATGTTAATCATGTTGCAACTAAAAGGATCAACACCATTCATCCACACGATAATATACTTGGTGATCCAAATGCTATGGTTCTCACCAGGAGTGCCATTAAGAATACCAAGTTTGGGCAATGTGCATTTCTAACTTATGTATCTACTCAGAAGAGAGACAATCAAACAGATCAGAAGCATTGTCTGTTTGCTTGTTTCTTGTCCCAAGTTGAACCAACAAGCATTAAACAGGCATTGAGTGAACCTAGTTGGGTTGAAGCTATGCAGGAAGAGATGCAACAATTCAAGAATCAAGATGTTTGGGTCCTTGTTGATCTTCCTGCAGGGAAAATTGCAATTGGGACCAAGTGGATATTAAAATGTAAGAGGGATGCAAGAGGTATTGTGGTGAGAAATAAAGCAAGATTGGTAGCTCAAGGTTTCAGACAAGAAGAAGGGATTGACTATACTGAGGTCTTTGCACCAGTTACTAGGGTTGAGGCAATTAGATTATTTTTAGCCTTTGCCTCATATATGGGGTTTAAGGTCTATCAGATGGATGTCAAGAGTGCCTTCCTCTATGGCAAAATTGAATAGGAGGTATATGTCACTCAACCACAAGGCTTTGAAGATCCCCATCATCCTAAGAAGGTGTAAAAAATTGTCAAGGCACTTTATGTACTTCACCAAGCACCAAGAGCATGGTATGCTAGATTGTCTACATTTCTTTTGGAGCATGGCTACAGAAGAGGAGCTATTGACAAGACCCTCTTTATTAAGAAAAACTCCAGGGACATCATTCTAGTACAGATATATGTAGATGACATTATTTTTGGATCCACAAAGGAAGCATGGTGCAAGGAATTTGAAGATTTGATGAAAGGTGAATTTCAGATGAGTGCAATGGGGGAATTAACCTTTTTCTTAGGGCTACAAGTTAAACAACAACCAGAAGGGATTTTTATCCATTAGGAGAAGTATGTTAAAGACATTTTGAAAAAGTTTGACTTTGAACTCTTGAGGACTGCTACTACTCCATATGAACCACCCAAGCTTAAAAATCCAAATGAACAAGATGAGGTTGTGAATGTTCACCTCTATAGATCTATGATTGGATCACTCATGTATCTCACAGCTTCTAGGCCTGACATTACTTTTGCTGTCAGTGCTTGTTCAAGACATCAAGTCACTCCACTGACTTCCCACCTAAATGCAGTGAAGAAGATTTTCAAGTACATCAAAGGCCAACCCAAGCTAGGCCACTGGTACCCAAGGGAATCACCATTTGTGTTGGAGGCATATAGTGATAGTGACTATGCAGGAGCTAATCTGGACAGGAAATCCACAACAGGAGGTTGTCAATTTCTTGGTAGCAGACTCATCTCTTGGCAGTGCAAGAAATAAACCATAGTGGCTACTTCTACTACTGAAGCAAAATATGTTGCTGCTGCCAATTGTTGTGGTCAGGTACTTTGGATTCAGAATCAAATGTTGGATTATGGGTTTAACTTCATGAACACTAAAATCTACATTGATAATCAAAGTACTATTTCTATTGTTAAAAATCCTGTTTTTCATCAGAGAACTAAACATATAGAAATTAGGCACCATTTTATAAGAGATGCAAATGAGAAGCATCTAATTCAAGTGCTTAAAATTCATACTGATGATAATGTGGCTGATTTATTAACAAAAGATTTTGATGGACCTAGGTTTAATCACCGAGTTGTCACCATTGGGATGGTTAACCCTTGAATGTTATGTTTGAGGGGAGGCATAAGCCTCAGGGGAGGCATATGCCTCAAGGGAGGATTGTACATGTTGTATATTATGTAGATTATTATGTTTACTAATTTTGTTTTGCAGGTTTCTTACTAACTTTGTATATCATTATGGTTGTTCTTTTCTGGTCTGTTTGAATGTTTGGTTGCAGGTTATGTTCCTGCTGATGAAAGAAAGATCTACACTACTTCTATCAGTGGAGTCAGATGTAAAAGACAAAATAAAAGATCTTTCATTATTAAAGAAACTGCAAGTACATCATCAACAACATCCAACATCAGAAGTACAAAAGACAACATCTAACAACACTCAGACAACCAAAACACCACCACCTTCCACAGACCAACCTTCTACTCCATCATTCTCTTCCCTTTTCCCATGTCCTTCGGGGTCAGGCATCCTCTTGTAGACCCCTCTGGATTGCATGTCCTTGTTCCAGAGCTTGGGAGCAGCAAGACCAAGGACAACCTTCAATGGACCCTTGTTCCTCTTTGAGGACTGTGGCTCTTCAGGGACAGAGATCTTCCTTATATCAGCACAAACCCTCTCCATTTCACTTGTTAGGAATGCTGTGACAGGAGTAAAATCAGGGACAACCATAGCAAGAGGAGTTGGATCTTCCTCTGCTTCCTCTGTTTCTTCTGATGAGGTAGGAGATGGACAAAACTCAGAAGGTCCTTCACCAAGGTAGTAGTATGCTCTTTGTATTTGAGGAGTGTCAAATGTGGAATCAGATGAAGAATCAGAGGAAATATCAATGATTTTGGGGTTTGGTTTCATGATTGGGGTGTTGTGAAAGGCTTTGGTGTGATGTTATTAGTGTACTAATGAGTTGTGAGTAACTTATGCCTTGAAGACTTCTTTATAAAGACTTGATTTGGGATTAATAGGAGTAAATGCAAGTTAATGGGAGGTAGTTGAGTCAGTAGCAATTACTAATGGTGCAAGTTGTCCATTTATGTGGATTCTTCGGATGAAAGTTAATGGGATTGACCACTTGATGCTGATAACATCTATTTTAATTCTTAGGTTTGTTCCTGCTGATGGTGTATAAAAGATTAATTTAATCAGGGGAATGCAACTCTTTCAGAAGAATTAAAATCAAGTCAAGACAAACAATGCAAGATTTGTATTGATTCTTCAGAAGTACAAAACAGGAAAAAGAGTGAAAGTTTAAAACAAGCAATACAAGCCTATCAATCCTAGGTTTCCTATTCTACTTTGCCCTTGCCCTTGCCTTCAACTATCTTCTCCTTGCCTTTGTTGTTGTTGTTGAAGATTCCATGCCACTGAGGACAGGGCAATCCCATCACAATCTTTCTTGTCTTTGGAAATAAGGGATTTAATTTTCTTCCTCTTGATGGTCGTCTAGGACGAGAGGACTGGGCTTCTCAGGGGTTGTAGGGTTGTAGAGTGCATCACTCTCATCATCCTCTTCATCAGAAGAAGTGAAGATGAAGGGAGACTCATTAGGATTGGGAACTCTGTTTGCCCTCTCCAATGAATTCCACTGTCTCTCCATCTCTCTCTGGTATTCAGGATCATCAGTTTCAGAAGGGTATGGTGGAAGATCTTCTGATGATGATGAACTTGGAGCAGGTACATCATGTTTCTTCTTTTTGGCTTGCTCTTTTGTGAGACCCCGGGGGAGAGTTGGCATTCTGAGTGTTGGTGGAGATGTTAGTGATTCTGATGAATCAGATGAGTCAGAAGCAAGATTGATGATACTTGGATTGGATGCCATGGTTCTTAATTGATTGGTGGAATTGTAATTAGGGATTTGTATTGTGTGGAGATATTTGGGGATAATTACCCTTTATTTATAAGATCACCCAAACCGCGTATCTTTATTACCATAAATGCGAGGTGGTTTGGAGATAATTAAGGGTGATTCTAAATTCGAATGAAGAGATTTTTAAAGATATTTGGTTACCACTGAAGGTGTGATTCTGCTGATTGATACTGCGGAAGGTGCTGTTGAATGAATGGTTGACCGTAGTCAACGACTGACTTATTTCTGCGGATTGACCATTTGGATTCTGCCGTTTGACTTGGTTCCTCCTGGAGAGTCAGTTTAATTGGGATATTATTAAGTCGACTATTGGTCAAAGATTACTTTCCATAATTCATACCAATTTCATTCCACGTTTGGTAACTTCTATAATTAACCACGACGTGCATATCCCACTCACAATTAACTGATTCCCTCTCGCTATAAAATTTTAAAACCATTTCAACATTATTCAGCACTCCCAACCCTAATTTCTTCTTCTCAATCAATGGCTGAACTACTTTTCAAAGGTGATCATAACAAACATGCCTTTCTTGGTCGTGGTAAGGGTGATGATGATTATGTGGGAATGATCAAATTTCTCCAAAGATCCAAGATTCATTATGCCTTGATCCATTATCCAAATATTATTCATGAATCTCTAGTTATACAATTTTGGGAAACGGCAAGGACCAGGACTGTTGAGGATGGACCAACAGAGATTTTTGCTATGGTAGATGGGGAAGAATGTGTTGTTACTGAGTCTTTGGTCAGAACTCAACTACAATTGGATGATGAAGGTGGGGTGAGTTATTTACCTAAGGAAGAAATACTTGCAGGTCTTCGGGCTACTGGTTATAGTGGTGATGGGAAAGTGTGGTACAAGAATTTGTTTTGCCCTAAATGGAGGTTTTTGACACACACCTTGCTTCAGTGCATGAGTTCTAAGTCTGGTGGATGGGATCAATTTTCTTCAGACATTGCTCTTGCCATTGTGTGTCTCTCTCAGGGAAGAACCTTTAACTTTTCTAAGTATATATTCAATGAAATGCTTGGTAATGTTAAGGATACCAAACTTAAATATTTAATGTATCCTAGGTTTCTTCAAATTATTTTAGGTATTCAGACCAATGACCCTACCCATTTGCCTGTTAAGGGTTTATCTAAAAAGCTTTTTGCTCAAATGAAAATCAAATACACAGGAGAGCACAGATCCTTACTTCCTACTATGTTGCCTGTTGGCAATGCTCCTGATGGAGTAGTTGCTGATGCAGCTGCTGATGCCCCTGTGGGCAATCCCCCTGATGGAGTGGCTGCTGATGTAGCTGCTGATGCAGCTGCTGGTGGTCAGGATCCTCCTGATGCTCAAGCACTAGAGGATTCTCTTGACAGGACTGAAGTTGCTCCTGATGCAAGTGCATCAGTTGCTCCTGATGTTCAGCCACCACCCTCTCCTAGGTCACCCACACCTGTACCTTCACCAATGGATACTACTTCTCCTGAGCATGTGCTCAATGAGAACTTAGGGCCTGACCAACCTGTACAGTCAGCACAATTTACAAGACTTCCAACACCTAGTCCCTTGAGACCTAACTTTGAGGATCATGTAAATGTAGATATAGATTTAGATTATTCTACTCATAGGACCAATGATGCTTCCAATGCCACAGATATCCCTGTTGCTGGAACTGAAGGTCCTGTTACTCTTACTTCTTTATCTGCTTTGTTGAACAGGTATGTGACTAAGGTGGACAAGTTGGAGAAGGATCTGAATTTCACCAAAAAGAATCTTAGTGAATCAGTTCTGACTCTCATTGGAAGAGTCAAGAAGTTGGAGGTTAAGCTCAAGAACAGGAAGAGAAAAGGTGTTGTGTATGAATCAGATGAGGAATCTACAAAAGCATCTGACACAATTGATTTGGAAGGACTTGAACTTCTTGCTGCTACCACATTGGATAGTGTTCAGAAGAATGCTACTGATGCTAGGCCTGCACCATCTACTCATTCTGCTGATACAAGTGTTCAAAAGGATTCAAGAGTAACTTATGTCAGGAGAAAGCACTCTGCTGATAAGACTTCTGCTGATGCTTCTAAGAAGGAAGCTTTTCCTAATCCTATGCCAGAAGTGGGCACTCATGATACATCAGCAGATATACAAGTTGATTGTCCTGATGTTTCTACTGACAAGCCTTCTCTTCCTCCTGAGACTGCTTCAATTAAGGAAGACAAAGGAAAGTCCATCATGGTTGACCAGGACATTACTTCAAGAGTGAAGTCAAAAGAGGAACTTGCTAATGAAAAACTTAGTGAGCTTGTTGCTGCACAATGGCAAGCTAAGGAGGATGCTGCAGCTACAAAGGTTCAGTTGGATATGAAAGCCTCAGAAGCACTTGCTAGGAAAATACAAGCTGATTTGGATAAGATGGGAACTCCATTTACTAGTACTCTGCCTGCTGAAAGACAAAAGGAACTAGATGAAATTGCTAAGACTCTTTCTGCAGAGCAATGGGAAAATTTGGCTGAACAGGCTGCTACTAAGCCTAATTTGGGTGAATCTGTGCTTGGAGTTAATTATCAGACCACTGACTTTGTCAAGATGATGGTTGAAAGAGGTAAGTCGCAGAGACAATAGGAGGAAGAGAGAAAAGCTAAACACCTCAGGGAAAGACCTTGGACAAAGGCAAAAATCAAGAAATATATGAGGAATTTTGTCCAGAATCAAGGATGTTCTATGTTTGGGTCATGATGGACTCAAAAGAAGGTTTTGGGATTTTCAGATAAACAACTCACTTTCTAATATGACAAAATCATTTCCAATCTTCACTCCTCTGGTATAAATGTCCAAGATGTCTTAGAGTAGTGTGGCAAACTTTTGGATGGGCCTGTTGCTAAGAGAACTAAACTTACTGATTCTGTTGATCAGCCTACTGAATCCACTGAGTCATTTATTAGTGGTCAGGAGAAAGTGCATTCTCCATCAGTGTTAACTCAGATGGATGATTCTACTAATGCTGATCCTTCAAATGTTGTTCCAGACCTTCATTCTGCTGAAGCTTCTCATTCTGATCCTACTAGAGCCTCTCATCCTGATACTACTGAAGCTCAACCTGATGTTTCACATGATGCTTCAGCAGATGCTCCAATAGAAGTACCTGATGATGATTCAGCAGATGTTCCTGCTGATGCTTTAGCACAAGTTACTCCTGATGCTTCAAAACAAGTTCCTAAAGAAGAACCTGCTGATGGTCCTTCACTTCCTTCTACTACTGGCACTAGGAGAAAAACTAAAGCTATAAAGAGGAAGGCTTCTAAGGATACATCATTAGAGGATAGTACATTCATTGACTATGATTCTGATGATGGGCAGGATCCTGTTGTTTAGGAGAAAGTTGTTAAATGGGAACTTGTTGATTCTCTGCTTGGTCAAGGACAAGTGAATGTCATTCATAGACAAGATGGCTCTACCAAAACATTTACTTTTCTGAGCCAAATATTACACATGGTGGACAAGAAATATCTTCTCTCACTTTATGACTGGGTTATCACTTATTATCAAACTCATTCCCCTAAAGGGATTGGAATGTATTTGATGGGAGATTTACAAATTCTTTGTGATTCTCATCATGGTGATTCTGGTGTGAAGTTTCAAGTATGGAAAAGTCAGAAGACATGGGTGGTTGATTATTGGAAGTTCTTTCCTCTTCCTAATGTTCATATGATTGTCACAACCACTGGTAAGACCTTATACTACTGGGCTGATGTTCTTTACCCCATTACCATGGAAGTGATGAATCTCATGCTAGAGCCAAAACTCTCTGTTCCTCTGGATATGACTGAGAATGATATGCATCTTGCTGAACAATTGATAAGGTTCATCAGGAGAAGTATCTTGATTAAGCAGGAACTGAAAACTAAGTATGGTATTCAAATGGAATCATATCTGCAATGATCTGGTATTGGTATGGTACTTTGTTGTATATTTTATTTCTTTTCTTTTATTAAAAAAAAATACTAACAACTTTATATAGTTTTTTGTATGTTTTTTGCAGGTTTAGTGTTGATTCTTATCACACTTTCTCTGGTTATCAACTTACCTGATGTTGACTATTCTATCAAAAAGTTGGCTAGTCCAAAGGGTACAGCTTTGGTAAAGACACATCAAATCTGTTGATAGCTGTAATGGTTTGCTCAAAACCATAGGGTACTCAACTCACCCATGCTTTATTACTGAGAGTTGAAATGGTTGTCAATTGACCATGGATTTTTCCTTTCTGAATTCCAAATAATTGGCTAGTCCGCAAGAGTATGGCTTGTGGTAAAGGCAGTGGAAAATCATATTTGGTATTCAATTGACCAAGATGATTTTTCATCAATAATTGACTAGTCCTGAGCAAACGGCTACAGGTAAAGACTTCTCAAATCCGTTTATAGCTGATGGTTTGCTAAAAATCATATTATTTGGGTCATCAGTGTACCATAGTTTATTAACTGAGAACACTTGGCTACTCCAGTAGTGATGGCTATTGGTAAAGAGACATCAAATCCATTATTTTCAATGATTCACCTCTCACATGAGTTAACACACCTGGATGTGATTAGAATAGTATGAAACTAATCTATTTTGATGTACATTTGGTCATGTATTGCTGCAAAGAATGGAGTTTTTCAAATACCTGCTGATCATAGAGATTCTACTTATGAAGATTCTTTGCTGATGAAGTTCATCCTTAATCCTCTTGTTTGTGCTATTGGCGATCTATCAAGAAATCTTGAACTTAACAATGTCAAATTCAAGATTAGGGAAGGATTGTAAGGAATTATTGAAGTCAAAATTAATACTGCTGACTGATACTGCTGACAGGTTCCTGCAGAAGCTTAGAGTTGTTTCTGCTGATGACTGGTTCTGGCGGACGTATAGAGATCCTGCAGATAGAGTTAATCCATGGATAGAACTTATGTAATTTAGGACAAGATATGTAGAATATCTTTTATTAGTTTATTATTATTCGTTTCTTGTAAGAAAGGTTAGGGTTTCCACTAGTATATAAGGAACCCTAGGTCATTATATTATGTACGTGTTTCATAACATTGTTAGTAAAAGTATATTGATCTATAGAGGATCAAGTTTAGTATACAAGTTTGTTTTTATATTCCGCAATAACTACAAGCTCACAGAGATTATCTATTTAGTCTTACTGGTGATTACATTAGTAGGCTAACGATCTATTGGCTCGAGATCTATCAAGATATAAATCCTAACAGGGGAAACCCCAAATACGTTTTTAAGAAACCAAATTGATCATGACTCTCCACAATATTAAATGGACATGTGTATTAGTATTTGTTAGAGTCAAATGCTTGTATCGAGTCATAATGGTGTTTTGCAGGATTTTCCAAGAAGTAGGACATAAGTTTTTTCAAAAATTCTTCAGAAACTTAACGTAAAGATTTCTGGAGGTCACTTCTGACGGCGTCAGGAGTTAACTCCTGATGGCGTCATGTGTAAAATTCTGGAAATTTTGCTAGTTTTGTTTTTCTAACGGAGTCTTAAACTTTTTCTTAATTCTTTAGTTTCATAAACTCCAGGAAATTTGCAAACATTCATTCCACAAGCATTATATCTTAATTTGTTTTCTAGGATTTGTTAGTATATATAGATTGCCACCGATTTTACGCGAGGTTGCCTCGTTTGTTTTCTCAGGTTTAACAGGTTACATATGACAAGAAGATGATGCATATTTCTGGAAGGAAAGCTTTGATTGTTCATTTTCTTGGAGGAAGATCTAACCTTGTTACCACACTATCCACACCGAATGAATCAGGGGAGTATTTGATTTCATTCTTTTGCCTATTTCACTTTTACATTCTTTAATTGAACATTGGGGACAATATTCATCCTAAGTGTAAAGGGAGGGTAAATGATGATACCTTATAGGATACCATTGCACTTGAGTTTGTTTGTTTCATGGTAGGTGTGTAATAAAACTAAGAGAAATACTTGTTAGTGTAATTTTAGCGCCAAATTTAAAATTTTTTACAACATCTAGGAGTGAAGCTTTAGCCTTAGCAAGCATCTCATGGATAGGAGTTGTATGACTAGCACGAAACCGTACTATTCAGAAAAATTTTCCACCCAAATATGTGAGGTTCGCCTTTAGATTTGATAGGAAAAGCATTTATTATTAGTGCTTATTAGTGTACCGGTAGCATTTAGATTCTAGAACTTGCGTTAGTGATGCATCCCGAGACCGCTAGTGAGACTACATTCGTGTAGTAGGATTTACTACATGATAAGAGGCATTAGGATCACCCTTGTGTTAAACCCGTATCATAATTACTTGACCATTTAAGTCATATTACTTGGCTAGTAAAGTCAATTAATTTTCCTACACCTTAGCGTTGTACTCTTTTTTAGTACACGAAACCCCTAGTACACCCCTCCAAGCCTATCTTTTCGTTTCTAACTTTAAGCGTCTTACTTAAAGGAAGAATTTGTTACAACCCACTTAAATGTACAACCAAATCGCCTTAGCTTTAGGTGTATGCACTCATCTTTAGTGCATTATTGTTATTTGTTAAACCCTTAGTTAATTATCTAATTGATTATATGGTTGCTAAGTCGAGTCATATCTTGTACATATTGTTTTGGGACGATTGGGACTCATGGGTAAAGTACTTGGTTTCTGGAGTAATGGGGAAGAACATCATATATTACCCCCATATGTGCGTTAATCTTAAAAGTACTCCAAGTGTTTTGATTATCTTAATTCGAGTCATTAGATTAGTTTATTGTAAAGTATGTAAAAATTCAAGTGTAAGGGGAATGTTCATTCCCTATGATGTATTATTTTGGATGGTAGGGTAAGAGTATATGCAAACAAAAAAAATAGAAAAAAATTAAGAAAAAGAAAAAAATAGAAAAAGAAAAGAGAAAAAAAACATACGGACTACCATCCCGTTTCATTCTATGTTTATTTTATGTTTCTGTTATTTTTCATTTATTAGCTTAAGTCGAGTCTAGTCTTGGCTTAGCAACGCCATATTGTACATGTAATTAACCAAGATGATTAACTCGCCACCAGTAAAGATTGCCTTTATCCAACAAAACTGTGTATTCCATATCCCTCCACCTAACGTTATAACCCTTTGAAAGACCTCTTTGATAGTTTATCCTAGGTGCTTACGCCATGTGGTGGAGGTTTGATCCTTTCCCAAGCCTATGGTAATTTATTTTTCTATGACAGGTAGTGAGATTTATTTGATCAAATATTGCCCTAAATCGTTTCTTTTGTCATTTTAGGTACTTTTGGAGTGAATTCTGGAAAAGGAAGCATTTTGGACGTTTTTGGAGCATAAAAGTGAAGAAAACAGCAAAGTCTTAATTTTCCTTGCTGGGAACAGTACCTGACGGCGTCAAGAGTAAAACAAGAAGTAGAAGTGGTGACGGTCCAGAGAAAGCGTGACGGCGTCACGTATGGCCGTCATGGTTCAAGATATGGTGACGGCCCAGAGTAATATTACACATGACAGCGTCAAATCTGGATCTAGGCAATCCGATCTCATTATGGGCGGTGAGTTGACGGCGTCAGAAATTCCTTCTTGACGCCGTCACCCTGTAAAATCTACATATAGTTTTGCAATTTTCATTCATAAGGGGGGACAAGTAGGGTGTTACTTTGGAAAAACCCTAGCACGGATTTTACTGCTTTTTCAAGGGTTTTTACCCTTTGAAACCTTTCATGTCAATTTGAGATAAGTACTCTTTCAATTCAATCAATATGTCTATGTGTTGCTTGAATATATCTTACACTTGTCTTGAATTTAACATGCTAGGCTAGATCTCTTGTGTGTTTGCTTAGATGTAGTGAAACCTAGATGTTGATTATGGGTTGATTGTTTGTTTATAGTTGTTACGGATGAATGATTTCAATGTTAGGCTTAAGAAAACTGGCAGACTTCTAATGGTGACATGCTTGAACGTCTTATGAAACATGAACCAATGCGTACTAGGTTATTATGGTTGTATTTAATGCATAAGCGAATTCTAATGATCCCATGTTAGGAGCTTCTTATCCGGCTCGACTAGGAGTGAAGTAGGAGCTTATAGAGTTGGGGAAGTACGTACGCCACCCCACGAATGGTATTAAGGAATATAACCCTTCATCCATGCGATTGTAACAAACTATCAACCTGTAAAAGATATCTAGGGAGTAATGAAACCGAAGTAAACACAATTCTCCCCATTATTGTTCACACCACTAGTTTATTTAGCTTTATTTTCATTTCTGTTATTTTATTTTGATTGCATCTTAGTTATTGGGTTAGTTGACTAGAAACTAATTCCGCCCACTCTTCCAAAAACCGAGATTTTATTTGCTTTTATAAAAATATAAAAATACAAAAAGAATCATCCCTCACCTCTAGACCTAGTTTTTAGGTTTTCTAATCCTAGCGACACTATTCCTGAGTTGAACGATCAATCCCCCGGTACTTGTCACTATACTATACTACAACGATCAGGTACACTGCCTGGTGGGGGTTGTAAGCTTCTCGAGATCTCTCGGAGGTAAAGCCTGGTGCGATTCCCACGTATCAAGGAGAATCAGAGATATGTACAACATTGGGAGAGCCTGCATTATATGGCTCTCTCACAGGACTAGGTGTGGGTAGTCTAGAAATCTCAGGTTCAAAAGGTGTTGGTACTTGGTACCAAGATGACTGAATTGTCTCTTCAACCTCAACAACAAGCTCATCAGGAGCAACCTGAGAAGGTGATGGAGTAGGACTAGGTGACAGAGGTAAAGGGGAAGGTGGAGGCTGGTCAGAAGAAACAGGCTTTGGTTCAGCAGTTGTAGATGGCTCTCCCTCATTTACCACTGAAGGATTACCATCAGCAGCAACACCAGAAGATGATGGATTACCATCATCAGCAACATTTGGAGAGGGCATATTACTAGTAGCATCACCCTCACCTACATCATCATTGCCATGTGGCAACATAGCAGCTGACAGAGGGCGATGTACCCCATCATAGTTAGTATGCATAGAGGCAAATAACTTGGAACCAAGACTCTTAATGGGCACATGAATTCTATCTTCAGTGGTTATGTCTAAAATAATTTGTAGAAACCTAGGGTACATTAAAAACTTATGACTTTGCTTCTCAATATTTTCTTGCATATTAGCTGGGTTTTCTACAAATTAATTTAGACATAACCACTGAAGACAGACAATACCACTGAAGACAGACATAACCCATCATTCATTTTCTAGACTACCCACAACCCTTTAGAAAGACAGACAATACCACAACCCAATTGGGTAGAGAACTGATCCCAGCCACCAGACTTATTGTTGATACATTGGAGCAGTAAATGCACCAAAAACCTCCACTTAGGACAGAACTAATTCTTCAGCCACTTAGTTGTGTCAGTGCTTTGGTAACCAGCTTCTCTCAACCCAGCAAGAATTTCTTCAGTGTTGGAGTGAAAAACTCCAGTCTCATCATCCAGCTGAAGCTTTGTTCTTATCAAACTTTCAGTCACCACATACTCAGTTCCATCAATCATAGCCACAATCTCTGTGTCAGATCTTTTCCTAGCAGGTGCCCAAAATTGCTTCACCATAGATTCATATATCACATTTGGAGAATGTGTTAAAGCATGATGAATCTTTGACCGCTGTAGAAACTCCACCATTGAATCAAACAATTCATGTCCTTTAACCTTTTTCAGAACAGCAAACTTGTTATGATCTTTCTTGAATTGAAGTCGTGCCATTTGAATTATTTGTGAGAAGCGGTTATGAATTATGCTAATGAATGATGGGTTTAAATGGAGTGATGGGAGAATAATTTAGTTTTGGCGAAGATATGCAAAGTAGGTTATATATGGAAGTTCCCCAATCGTGGTCAAAAAAATATCGGAAGAAATCGTTGACCATATTTGACGTGTAAAGTGGATCCATCCAATTTCAAAATTACCCTTCAGCAGAAACGAAGGTCAATCTACTGATGAATGGTCAATCAGTAGAAACCACTCAAGAGTAAAAATATCTTCAGTAAATATCTTGATTTTACTGTGCCACCCAACTCTCATTAATTATCATAAAGCCTTGACTTCGCCTATTTAATAACCCCCAAATTACAACAGATATCAATTACCCCCAATTCATATCAAAACCCTAATTTCTCAATTGACCTCAATTCTTCACCAAATCATGTCTTCCAAACCAGAAATCATCGACCTAACCTCCTCCACTTCCTCCTCGTCATCATCAGAGGATCTTCCACCTTATCCTTATGAGTTAGATGATTCAGATTATGCTAGAGAGCTGGAGAGACGATGGAATGCATTGGAGAGGGGGAACCAAGCAACGCCCCCATTCCTGCTGAGAGATAATATGTCTCTCCCTTCATCTTTACTTCTGATGAAGACAAAGATCCATCATTTCTTCCTCCTTCCACACCAGAGAGATCCCAACCAAGGCCAAGGAAGAGTAATCCATCTCTTCTAACATCACGGGGTGTAGTGTTGGGTCTTCCTGCTCCAGGATCTGGTGCTTCATACCATGGACACAAGGGAAAGGGCAAGAAGGCAGAGGTGGTGGGTAAGGGGAAAAGGAAAGTGGAGTAGTTGATGATGAGATGTTGCAAAGGACCAAAGATGTAAAACTAGGTTCTTGAGCATCTTCTTGCCTTGAACTAAAGATATAAAACTCGGTTCTTGAGCATCTTCGTCGTCATCATCACCATTCTCTCCTTTCCATTTTCACCTTCAGCTTCTTCATCATACTGGTCATGCATATCCACCAGCCCTTTTGTAATAGATGATAGATGCTTAGTATTGATTTGGTAGACTTAGCATAGGAATGATCTTTGTATTCCACTTTGAAGTTGATTGTAAGTTGTAAATTGTTTCTTGAATGAATGAACAACTTTTCTTATCTGTCAATTTATGAATTTTACTTCAGTAGAAGCAATGAATCTCAGCATATTTGACTCTTCAGTAGAAACAATACATAGCATACATGACCACATTCCCTTTGAGACAGTTCTTTGTGAATTTCAAATAAAGAGCAGCAACTTCACATAAGGACATTCTTCAAAACAGACAAAGAGTAACAAACAAGACAAACAAATCTTACAGAAATATTAGTTGGTTAGTGTTAGCCAAACAATAATATACATAAATTATACAAAGTTTACAATGACAATCCTCCCCTGAGGCATATGCCTCCCCTGAGGTTTATGACTCCTCTTAAACTTTGCAGTCAAGGTTAAGCATACCAATATGGACCACTAAGTGTTGAAACCTATGTCCATCAAAAGCTTTAGTTAACAGATCTGCCACATTATCATCTGTGTGAATTTTAACCACTTTAATCAAATGTTTTTCATATGCATCCCTGATAAAATGGTGCCTGATTTCAATACGTTTGGTTCTATTATGAAAAAATAGATTTTTAACAATGCAAATGGTACTTTGATTGTCAATAAAAATGGTGGTATTCATGAGATTAAACCCATAATCCAGCAATTGATTCTGAATCCATAGATACTGTCCACAACAATTGGCAGCAGCAACATACTCTGCTTCAGTAGTAGAGGTAGCAACAATGGTCTGTTTCTTGCATTGCCAAGAAATCAATCTTCTTCCAAGGAATTGGCAACCTCCAGTTGTGAATCTCCTATCCATATTGGAACCAGCATAGTCACTATCACTAAATGCTTCCAACTTAAAAGGAGATTCTTTTGGGTACCAAAGACCTAATTTGGGTTGGCCTTTCAGGTACTTGAAGATCTTTTTGACAGCATTCAAGTGAGAAGTAAGTGGAGTGACTTGGTGCCTAGAACAAGCACTCACAGCAAATGTAATGTCAGGTCTAGAAGCAGTCAAATACATCAAAGAACCAATCATGGACCTATACAAATGGACATTCACAGGAAGATCAGGTTCAAGATTGTTCTTTCGTTTGGGAGCTTCATAGGGTATAGTGGAAGTTCTGACATTGTCCATATCAAATTTCTTCAACATATCTCTTACATACTTATCCTGAATGATAAAGATACCATCAGGTTTCTGCTAAACTTGTAAACCCAAAAAGAAAGTGAGCTCCCCCATGGCACTCATCTGAAATTCTCCCTTCATCAAATCCTCAAACTCTCTACACAATTCTTCTTTAGTGGAACTAAATATGATGTAATCCACATAAAATTGCACTAGAATGATATCCCTGGAGTCTTTCTTAAGAAAGAGAGTCTTGTCAATGGCACCTCTTCTATAACCATTCTTCAGCAGAAATGTAGAAAGCCTAGCATACCAAGCTCTAGGTGCCTGATGTAGTCCATAGAGAGTTTAACAACCTTATAAACATTATCAAGATGATCTGGGTCTTCAAAACCCTTGGGTTGAGTCACATAAACCTCCTCTTCAATCTCACCATACAGAAAAGCACCTTTTACATCCATCTGATATACCATAAAACCCATATAAGATGCATAGGCCAAGAATATCCTGATTGCTTCAACTCTAGTCACTGGTGCAAAGACTTCATCATAGTCTATGCCTTCCTCTTGCCTGAACCCCTGAGCCGCTAATCTTGCTTTGTTTTTCACCACAATACCCCTTGCATCTCTTTTATTCTTCAAAATCCATTTTGTCCCAATTGCAAATTTACCATCAGGAAGAGGTACCAGTATCCAAACCTGCTGATTCTTAAATTGCAGCATCTCTTCTTGCATTGCTTCAATCCAACTTGAATCAGCAAGTGCTTTAGGAACACTTGTTGGCTCTATTTGAGAAAGGAAGCAAGTAAACAGACAATGTTTAAAGTCTGTATGATTGTCCCTTTGTTGACTGTAGACATAGGAAATGAAAGCAACTTCACCATATTTAGTGTTCTTCACAGTACTTATAGTTCTAACAGGTGCTTGAGGATCTCCAATAACCTTTGATAGGGGATGAGCAATATTGATCCTCTTTGTTGCTAATTACCAAGATCAGAAGGACTTGGAAATCTTGTAAATGGTTTCCCAAAGTCTGTAGACACTTCAGTAGAAATGGGAGATTGTGCAGCAGGACTATCAGCAGGTTTGATCACATCAGAAGGAACAGGAGAGCCTTCAATAGAACTGTCACAGCATCCTGGTTTCCACTGACTGCTTGTGCTGATCGTTAGAGTAAAGCCTCAGTCTCCTTTGCAAACTTTTCACTGAGTCTCTTAGCTTCCTTAGTGGCTGCATGTTCTTGCTCCTTGAGTCTAGCAAGATCCTCTACATAGTGTGACTCATCTTCATGCTCATCGGCAAAATGATCACCTGCAAAATGGTTTGGGGGAAAAGAAGGTACAACAATGGTTTGTTCATCTTTTTCAGAGTCACTCTCTGAGTCATCATCCAGGGTACCTGCAGGGTTAGTAGGAGACTCTTTTGTTCCTGAAAATTGGTTAGAAACATGTCTAGTATAACCCAAGTGATCAGTTAAGTAATCTAGGTCAAAATACCAAGTATGACCTTGTCCTTGAACATTAGGCTGATCTTCTAGGAATCTTAGGTTATGGGTCTCCTCTATCCTTTTAGCATTTAATTTGTACACCCTATAGGCCTTGCTATGAGCTGAATTACCCACAATATATCCCTCATCAGCTTTCCCATCAAACTTTCCCAGTATATCACCAGTAATCAAAATGGTCACTTTACAACCAAAATGTTTAAGGTAATGAATATCAGGAACTTTCCCAATGAGAAGTTCATAAGGTGTCTTGACATGAGGTCTAGTGATGGATACCCTGTTCAAAACATAACAAGCAGTGCTTACTGCTTCAGTCCAGAACATAGTGGGTAACTTAGAGTCTGCAAACATGGATCTTGCTGCCTCTATTAAGGTCCTATTCTTCCTTTCAGTAACCCCATTTTGTTGTGGGGTCCTTGGAGTGCTGTAGTCCCTTTTTATCCCTTTAGACTTACAAAGTTCTATTAATATGACATTTTTGAACTCTGTCCCATTGTCACACCTAATGCCTTTAACCTTTTTATTTAGCTGGTTTTCAATCAGGGTAATGAATTTTTTTAAAATAGGAGTTGCTTCATCTTTAGTTTTCAAAAAGAATACCCAGTAAAACTTGCTATAATCATCAGTGATAACCAGGCAGAAGTACTTATGATAAATACTTCTGATAGGAGTTGGACCAAAAAAATCCATGTGCAGCAACTGAAGAGGTTCTGAGATGGTGCTCACAGCTGTTATGGCTTTGTATGAGGCTCTGTTTTGCTTTCCTTTGTTGTAGGCAACACAGTTATGTTCATTGGTGAAGACTTTTGAAGGAAGTCCCTGAACCAGACCAAGTTTAGAAAGCTTGTTAATGGTCTCGAAATTCACATGAGCCATCCTCCTATGCCATCTTGTAGATTCATCCAGGGAAGCTTTGGCCACCAAACATGTTAGATCACCTTCAGGTTGAACATCATTCAGATTGAATGTGTACAAATTGAAGGTTCTAGGAACTCTTAGTAAAATGGTTGTATCTTCTGGAAGTTTGAAGTCCTTTAAGAGCACAAGAAATTCATCCTCAGAGAAGAAAACTTTGTTCTTGGTGTCACATATTTGTGATACAGAGAACAGATTGAAGTGCTGAAGTTCCTTCACATAATATACATTCTCAAAATCCAACAGAGGTGTTTTAATAGTGCCTTTCCCAGTGATTTTGCCATCTCCTCCACCAAAAGTCACATTGCCACCTCCTTCTATAGGTACAAAGTCATGCATCTTATCCTTGTTCCCTGACATGCTTCTGGAACAACCACTATCAACTATGCCTACTTCAGTACTCTTCAAGGGACGATCCTACAACAACAACAAAATCATATACAAATATTAGTACACATTGGAGAATCAAGTCATTGCTGACTTGAGCCTGCCTTGTGGATCATAAGAGTTAGGCCATGTAGATGTATTAGATCCACCATTGTTCTTGGGCCTGTATTGAAAATTAGGTCCCTTCTTTGTCCAAGAACAACCTGCTGAGGGCTTCACAGCAGTATCCCAATACCCTCCACCAACATACATAGAGTCAAAATGTCTAGGCCAATAATCATTATGAAAGTAAGAACTAGTGGGTCGCACATATGGTCTAGTACCAGTTCTTCTCCATGAAGAATGTTTTTAACAGAATTGTGTTTCTGCTGATGTGGAACAAAAGATGGTATATCATTAACATTTTTCCACATTTGCCTAGGTTTCCTTTGACTAGCACATACACCCATTCTTTGCTCATGAAAAGTACAATCCTTAATCAAATGAAATTTACTTCCACACACAAAGCATTTCTTCTTTTTAAAAGATTTATTCAAATTGAAAGATGTTCCATAACAAGAAAAAGAATTCAAAGCACAAACATTAACATAATTGTTTTTGACAGAATTAAAAACATTGTTTTTCAAAGAATTAAATAACAAGTCTTAAGAAGAAACTGTCTTGGAATCAGCAATAACTCTAACAGGCTTGTGGGGAGTCTTGGGTGATGTCTTGGCTGTGGTCTTGGGAAGGTCCGACTTTTCACTTGAATCACAACTGGTATATGCAGTAGACCCTTGGTCAGAAGACTTGTCACTCTCAGAACAAAAGACAAAGTCAGTAGATTTAGAATCAGGGTCTAGCAAGTCATTTGACTTTTTGCCATAAAGATGGTGTGATCCATCAAAGTCAACAGTTATGGACAGGTCTGTGGGCATGTGTTCTCTTCTAACAGGTCCAGGTACAGCATGTAATTTACCTTCTTTTACGTAGTTAGCTAATCCTGCTGGTGTTGATTTACCTAGGTCATTCCTAGCTTCTAAACCAACATATTTTTTAAATCCTAAACCTATTCCATAGTTAACAGCCTGACTACCATAAAGTACACTACCTAAGTTATCACCTGATATTAACCAAGATTTATGTCTTGATACTTCTTCATCTAGTTTTTCTTTAAGCACTAGATTTTCTGAAACTACATCAGCTTTCTCTTTCTCAGTGCGCCTTAAATCAATCTTGGCACATTCTAAATCACTTTCTAAAACTCTTATCTTTTCTTCATATTTAAGCTGATTCTTTTGAAACCATACCTTTTGTTTTTCTAAAGTTTTTAAAGCCTTTTTATAAGCCTCAACATCTACATAACATTCATTATATTTAGGTTTCAATTCATCATATTCCTTTTTATGTTCATTATATCTTACACTACAGCCAAAAACACAGTTATGTACCTAAGAGATGCCCATTAAGGAAACTTGATCATTCTTATCCTCTGTAGGGCAGTATGCCAGCATATTCACTTGCTCAAAACCAGAAGCTTCCTCCTCAACAGTCTCATGAACAGTCCAATTGACATGTTCATCCACAGTCACCAAAGCTTTGGAAGTTCCAGCTTTAGAAGTTCCTGCTTCCACTAGATAGGAGCCATATCTAACTTCATCACCAAGCTTTCTATCCTTGCATTCTCTTGAGAAGTGACCCATCTGTCCACAAGTGTAGCACTTAACCTTCCTTCTATCAAATCTTGCTGCATCTCTTCCCTTGAAACCAAACTTTCTCCCAGACTTATTCTCAAACCTTTTGATATTCAGAGAAATCATTGCCAACTGCCATTTCAAGTTGATCTCTTCCATCTCCAATGGATCCAACTGTTCAAAATCCTCATAAGTTAGAAACTACTGATGTTCATATTCAGCAACAAAAGAGTGAAGTACCTCTTCTATTATATTACTGGATTTTTATTGAGGAGTTGGTTTAGTGTGGGTATGAGAAGAAGATGCTGAGGTGTAAGAGCTTGAGGCATGATGCACCAGATTGGATGTGGTGCTAACAAAGGCTGAGTGAGTGGATGGACGAATGGGACTTCTAACATCAGGCTCAAGAGATTTAAGTTTGTTGTAGAGGTCATCAAAAGAGATCATGTCCAATCCACCTTTAGTTTTGAGAGCAATGCTTACTTGCAACCAATATGGTGGCAAAGATCTTAGGAACTTAGCATTACAGTCCTCATTATCTGGTCTAGCCTTTAGCTGATTAAGTTGACTCAAGATCTTGTGGAACCTGTCATAGCCCTTGTGGATTCCTTCTTCCTCAGATATCTGAAACTCTTGAAACTATTGCTTCAGCATTGATTTCTTCATCCTTCTTGACTCATCATTCCCACCAAATCTAGCCTTGATGGCCATCCAAATGTCCTTGGCATCCTCCATGAAGTGGAAGTCACCCATGTGGTCATTTGGTATAGCCTGAAAGAGAATTGTTCTGACTTTATTCTCCCTCTACACGGCTAGAACTTCTTCAGCAGTTTTAGGACCTACGATGGTAACCACCCCATCAGCATCTTTGACATGTTTCTTCAAGCTGTTACCCTTACGTATAACTTCCTAAAGATTCCAGTCAATGTTTGTGATCCAGTTTTGCATCTTCATGGACCATAATTCATACTCCTCTGCATTCTTAAGGTATGGGAATTTGGCATTACTGTTTGAGAGAGTGAGTTGTTGGAGAGAAGTGGTGTTTTGGTTCTTAGTTGCATCAGATTCATCATCTGTTCCAGACATTGTTTTTGGTTGTTTTTTATTGAGAGGGTGTAAGATTGATGTTTCTTAGTATCACAGAGACTCTCCCGAGGCTCTGATACCACTTGTTGAACCTTAGACCTTGATATATCTTTGAGCACTCGTGGATCGTTAGTTATGTTAATGTAATCACTAACACACTAAAAGAAAATCTCTGTAACTTGTATTCTAAAGCGGAAACAAACACAAGTATAAATAATTGAATACTAAGAACACTTGATCCTCTATAGATCTTTTAATAATACTGAAAGTGTTTTCTAAAAACCTGTACTCAATACATAATCGCGTGTTCCTTTTATACACAAGGAACCCTAATCCGTTTCACAAGAAACGTATATTCTAAAAACTTTAAAAGATATGCATTATCACTTCCTAAATAAACTCATGCATATCCTAACTATATTACATAATATACAGAATATCTATTTCCACAGAAACTAATAATGCTGAAACTAGTCTTCAGTAGATACACTGCTTCAGCAGGAACCAGCTCTTCAGCAGTAACCGTTAGCAGAATTCTTAATTAGCAGAATTCCCAACAGAACCCCCTTGCTGAACTTGTGTACCATTCTGAACTGGGTATACAAAAGAACCCCCTGGTAGACCTAGCATACCATTCTGACCTGATTTGATATTAGGCTGACCCATAAACCCAGGTGGACCAGATTGGTGGACCGGACCAGGTTGATATTGTGGGGCTGTGGTAAACATATATGGTTGTTGGGCTTGGGAATTAAATTGTGACAATGGGGCCTGGTAATTACAATGTGGCTACAGGGACTGGTAATTAAATGAAGTCGTATGACCTAGGGGTCCAGGCATCTCATTTGGTGGCAGTTTAATGGAAAGTAATATGTGTTGTAAATAGTGAAGGGTTTTGTAGGTTAGGGCTTATAACGTGAGGCTGGTTAGTGTTTGGGAGGAAGGAGATTTGCTTTTGGGAGGAAGGAGATTGGCTTGTAATGTGACAGTAATTGGACACAGAAAATAATAGGAATGTTGTAATGTATTGGAGACCATGACACAAATAGAAGAAAATTATAATTCGTGTAGATATGTGACCTAGCACATACCACCGACACGATTTGAGTTTTGTTGAGAGGATTGGTGACCTAGAGCACGAATAACAAATATAGACGTGTGGATTAATGACCAAAGCACAACCACCAACACGGATCTTTATGATACCAGGGATCAACAAAGGTGTTTTAGGGTGGTTTAGAGTAGCAGGAGGGAAGAGGAGCGGGGTGGGGAATATTGTAAAAAAGGAATGAAGCGTGATTATTATTGCTCTGATACCATGTTCGGTATTTAGAGATAATGACTGATTTGATTGATTGATCAATTACAGATACATGATACAAATATATACAAGTGACAAAATATTCTAGTAGTCGGGCTTAGGCCCATTACAAAGATACAATCTATATGGACTAGGCTAACAAAAACAACAATTTTCAAAACTAAGCACAAAATGATTAGCTTATTACCAATACCATACATAACTTTACCATCTAGAATAAAGTTATTCAACTTAACATGTAACCTAGAAGTTCTAGAAAACCTTCTAGAGGTACCTTCCTCTATTTGATTTTGAAGAACATCTTGAACATTTTGGAACCTAGAAGCATCTATATTGGTGTGACATTTCTAAAATTTCATGTCATTTATTTTAATAGTTTATTATTCAACTATTCTATTTTTAACTAATTAACTTCGTCGGAAGTTATCCGCGTATGTCATAACGCATTCAATTCACTCAACCACGACTATACTATGTCTACTCTACACTTTCTATGCACCATTGTTTTCTTACAATCCTATTTTAAAAGTCATAATTAACTTTTTCCAATTTTACATAAACCTTGCACCTTTTACGTTTTACGCGATTTAAATTTAGGTTTTAAAGTTTTAACAAAGTGAACCAACCCTAGACTATGATAATTTACATATTTTATGAAATTTTAAACTATTTCATGTTTACAAATGAGTTTTATACTTGTCGTGTCATTTTTATAGCTTACGTCACTTTTATCAAGAACCCGTGTCACCAAACGCGTTTTCAACTCATGGTTTCAGTTTTAACGATGTTTAAACCCTTAGATGAACTCACCACTCATCTAAAATACTTAAATAGGTTATGTTAATAAGTTTTAACATTTTTTAAGGTTTTGTATTTTTACACCTCCTAATTTTACGCTACGCGTCTTAAAAACTTTACATTTGCAATTACCGGGATCAAACTACAACCTCTAAACACAAAATACCTCAAAACCACTAACCCCTTCTCCACCTACTCATTATGAACGACCAAATCCACATGGATACTCATCCATGTGGTATGTAACTTGATGTGGTGTCAAAATATGATTAAACTTGGACCCTTGTACAAGATTTGCATGCACATCTACTATAAAATATACATAACAACATCCACCTAGTTTATATCACCATTTTTTTTCATCCCCCTCTTGTTTCCAACGAAATAATACAGCCCAACACACCTATTTCATCTAAAATTTTCATTATTCTATAGTTCCTAAATTAAAGATCTTGTAGTACTTGTCTTGTATTTGGTTTATTTCACTTAAAGCTTCATTCATCTCATCTTTCTTGGGTCATTATGGGAAGATCTTTACAAGAGTTTAATAAAGTGTTTAAGGGGTGTGATTTTAAGGTATCATCAAGGGTAAATCAAGGTTAAAAAGTTAGGCAAAAGATTGGAAGAAAAGGGTGCAAGGGTTATTGGTAGAATCATAGGTTTTGTGGTCCATTGTTCTTGATTTTCTTGTTCTTCAAAGATTGTAAGGAAACCAATAACTCCCTTTTCACTTTATTTTTATTTTCATTCCTGTACATATATTATTTCTTGATATATTTTTATATTATATAAGTTATTTGGCTTGGTTAGGCTTGGTACATAAGCTAGAACACTAGAAAATCACTAAAGGACTAAACATGCAAACTGTGAAACTGATTCAGGGGTAAAAACGGACTAAACTGATTTAATCAGTAAACATTGGACCTAAACTAAAAATATGTAGTTATAGCCCTATGTCTTGTGGTCATTTTGACGGGTATTTCATCGAATAACTCATTAAGATGATTAAGCTAGAATTATTTTCGTGAAACATGTCATATTCTGAGTAACAGATTTGAAACGTGTATAAGTCATTTTTTTTGTGAATAACCCACTGTTACTCAAAACATAAAGTTTTAGATAACATCTTAACTTAAACGTGGCCGAAAGCCGGGAATTAATCGGGTTAGTAAAACTATATATATCGCACTTTTCGCGGGAAAGTTGTAAATTTGAAAACTGATGGACTGAGTAGTATGGGTAAATAAATAGTTTTACTAATGTAATCAAATTTTTGACTTAGTGGGACCCACAAAGTTTGTTAGTACAGACAAATACCTTTCCGGGGATATAAAGAACGTAAATTTTTGACTTACGGTTTACAAGTAACGGAATTTCTAAGATGAGCAAGTTATAAAAATTTCCATCAGCATTGGAATAAAAAGTATAAAAATGTTTACATTTTATAAAACTTTTGGACTTTAAATATATTTTGAACCACCTCCTATATATTGAACTCTTAGGCTTAATTTGAACCTTTTTGATTAAAAATGGGACCCTTGGACTAAATTTGAACCTTAGACTCATCATTTGACCTTCATAACATATTTTGGACTTAGAAACAAATATAAATTTGACACTTGACTTTTATAAAGAATATAAATTCATATTTATAAATAACTCTTTAGTGTCAAACTAAAACTTGTTATATATGTATTTAGTATATGTGTACCAAGCACAATTAAGATCATAATTTATGTAACATATAGCCATATGGCATAAATATTTATTTTCAAAACCTAAGACAACGTATATATGTTTAGGTTCTTCGTAGAGCTTCGCGGCTATCTTTCTTCGCTTGCTTGATTGTGATTATTCCTCTTTGTTCACGGTGAGTTCATAGCCTCGCCTTTACTTATTTAAATGTTTTATAAACCTCGCGAGGGGGATACATGCTAGTTTTATAAACTGAATACAAGTAGTTTTTGGTATGCTAGACCCGATTACATGATTATAGTCACTTGAGTAATTCTTGCCAATTAAGTCCCCATCATGAACCGTTAATTATTTTGTATAAATGCTAGTATTATGAATATGCATATTGGGCATTGACCAGCCTGGCCGAGTGAGTAGCGCTCAACTTTCAACGGTCACATAATATTGAGAGGTTGTGGTAAATGGCAAATCTTACCCTACCGGGGCAACTGTTAAAACTAGGTTAAGGTTTGGTTTCATGAGCTCTATACTATAATCTGATTACCCGACATGTATTTGTTATATGTCTATTGATAAATAATACTTGTATTCAACTGCTTACTTATTAAACTCTATGAATTCACTCAACCTTTGTGTTGACTTTTAGCATGTTTTATCTCAGGTCCGTAAGTGACTTTCGGCTTGGATGGGCGGCGCAAGAAATGGATATCTACATGATGGCTCATGTTTTAATAAAAAATTTTCATTCGATAATGTTTCAAACTTTTAAACTTATGTAACTTTGGATTATGTTAAAACCTTTTGGGACCTTTGTTAACTTTGATAAATTATCGAATGTGAAGTATGAACTTTTATTAAAAACGACTTTGTTTTAAAGTTGTTTACTATATTTGTACAATGTGACTAGTATATAACATCCCATGTCCCTTTCTGCTGCGATCCTAAGATGGAGGTGTTATAGAATGGTACCAGAGCACAAATTATAGTGAACTAGGTCTTTTTGTTTTAAAAACCTAGACTAGAATTATTTGTTTTTTTTTTTTTTCAAAACTATGAGCTTCCATCATCTTGCCTGATATCCATGCGCGCCTACTCCTGAATTTCCTATTACCCCATCGAGTATATCTTAATTATATTAAGGATGATTATAGGAGCACTATAATTATTTCTTAACTCGTCTGATAATCCGCGAAAGTATCACTCTTATATATATAACCTTTTGTGCACTAAACTTCCTTGTTGTATTTTATGCTATTCATGTGCATTGTGAATTTCCATCCAGAAATTTATACACATCTTCAAGTGCACCATTACTATACGTATACATATAGTGAATATTACTATATGTACTTAAGATAATTTTTTTTTTCTTTACTCTCTCGACTATCTTGCTTGATCCTGAAACATTGATATATTTCTATATAAAGTTCTCACATGAATACTAAACTCTTCTAACCATTGTGAGTTACACGATGGTCTCTCTCTTAGACATTGTAGGTGATTACAATGGTCTCATTCATTATTATGACATTGTGGGTTACACACTGGTCTCACTTACTTCATTAACATTGTGCGTTGCACAATGGTTTCTCTTATTTATCAGACGTTGTAGGTGATTACAATGGTCTATATACCCTTTCATAACTTTATATACTATCATTACATCTGATGGCGAAACTCGTTACAATTTATCAATTCCTCTCGATTGCTTTACTCCTAGTAAACTTATGTTTTCTGAGCGTTTCTTCTCCCTTTCCGAATTAATGCTAATTATATAAAAGACTATCTATATACACTTGATTTTTTCTCGACTATTTATACCCATAAAAGTATTACTTCTTATTTGTATAGAGGTTATTTTTATAAACGTTTTGTCCGATTCTTTACACATCGAGTCAAATCCTAACAGTCCCAAGTATATATATGTTTCATTAAATTCCTAAACTATTAAATACATATTTATTCATTTTGATGATCCTCTAAAAACTTTCTCGTACGTTGTGGGTGACATAGTGGTCGCATTTATTTTCTTAAAAATCATGAGTAATGTTATGATCTCTAAAAAAATCTTTTCATGACCTTAAACAATGGTGTCTTTTATGAAACCCATCACATTCTATTTATTTACCTTGGAAATTCACTACCATTTTATAAACAACTTCGTTATTACCATATAAACTTTATTTCACGATATTATCAAACGTATTTACTATTCTCCAAAGAACTACCTTATGAATACCTTGTATAGCGTATAACCATACTTAATATCAACTTATGAACACCTTTGTTAGTCTCATATAAACTATTTTAAGCACCTTACAAATGATTTTGCCGTTAACTTAACTATTTTACCACCGCTTTATAAATCATTTCGCTAAAATAATTTGCAATGTTTGTCACCATCTATCAATCATTTTGTCACTCCCTTACAAACTACATCACCACCATCTTATAAACTAAATAACTAATTTACTACCATTACATAAACTGTTTTGACTAGTTCCGAATAAACTATTTGTTATCATCTTACAAATCGCTCTGTCATTTACCATATACCAAAATTTTCACCACCCTATAAATCATTTAGACATCTTCTTGCAAATCATAACTATTTTGTTATTATGTTATCGTTCTTCATTCTTCTATAATTCTTATAAACTGATTCATTATCTTCAAAAGCTGAAGTTCAGTAACATTCTCTACATTCATCAAGTTCTCTTTGGAATCCTTCATTGTTAAAGGTCCTTGATTTTGGCCCGATGTAGACTGATTTAGAACTGCCTAAAACTTCCTTTTCTGCGTGCATTTTCATTATTCGCTTGTGTTACATACTCATACTACTTACTTATTATTGATTCTTATGTATGTACAAACTTATATCACTCTTTGTATATAAGATACTTATTCAAACTCCATACTTGTCCAACAATGGACATATCACGAGTATAACTAAGTTAAGTATTTGAAAATTTTATCGAACCTCGATTAAATATAGTCTAGTCATCTATATTTAACCTTGGGACAGTGGAACATAGTCTGACTACCTATGTTCGACTTAGATTTTTCAGATACTAGGAATAGTTATATATGGGTTATGTCTAATTGATCTTCTACTTGATCTTCGAGAATCACAAAATTTTTATGTAAGTATAACAATTCAGCGGTATTCATACGATCGAGCAATACAACTAAACAAATCCTCATCTTTTCGCAAGTGAACCGTCTAGAGATAATGCGAGTTGAGCTCCGGGACGGCGCTCAACTAAGGGGTACGTGCTGTGACATTTCTAAAATTTCATGTCATTTATTTTAATAGTTTATTATTCAACTATTCTATTTTTAACTAATTAACTTCGTTGGAAGTTATCCGCGTATGTCATAACGCATTCAATTCACTCAACCACGACTATACTATGTCTACTCTACACTTTTTATGCACCATTGTTTCCTTACAATTCTATTTTAAAAGTCATAATTAACTTTTTCCAATTTTACATAAACCTTGCACCTTTTACGTTTTACGCGATTTAAATTTAGGTTTTAAAGTTTTAACAAAGTGAACCAACCCTAGACTATGATAATTTACATATTTTATGAAATTTTAAACTATTTCATGTTTAAAAATGAGTTTTATACTTGTCGTGTCATTTTTATAGCTTACGTCACTTTTATCAAGAACCCGTGTCACCAAACGCGTTTTCAACTCACGGTTTCAGTTTTAACGATGTTTAAACCCTTAGATGAACTCACCACTCATCTAAAATACTTAAATAGGTTATGTTAATAAGTTTTAACATTTTTGAAGGTTTTGTATTTTTACACCTCCTAATTTTACATTACGCGTCTTAAAGACTTTACATTTGCAATTACCGGGATCAAACTACAACCTCTAAACACAAAATACCTCAAAACCACTAACCCCTTCTCCACCCACTCATTATGAACGACCAAATCCACATGGATACTCATCCATGTGGTATGTAACTTGATGTGGTGTCAAAATATGATTAAACTTGGACCCTTGTACAAGATTTGCATGCACATCTACTATAAAATACACACAGCAACATCCACCTAGTTTATATCACCATTTTTTTTCATCCCCCTCTTGTTTCCAACGAAATAATACAGCCCAACACACCTATTTCATCTAAAATTTTCATTATTCTCTAGTTCCAAAATTAAAGATCTTGTAGTACTTGTCTTGTATTTGGTTTATTTCACTTAAAGCTTCATTCATCTCATCTTTCTTGGGTCATTATGGGAAGATCTTTACAAGAGTTTAATAAAGTGTTTAAGGGGTGTGATTTTAAGGTATCATCAAGGGTAAATCAAGGTTAAAAAGTTGGGCAAAAGATTGGAAGAAAAGGGTGCAAGGGTTATTGGTAGAATCATAGGTTTTGTGGTCCATCGTTCTTGATTTTCTTGTTCTTCAAAGATTGTAAGGAAACCAATAACTCCCTTTTCACTTTATTTTTATTTTCATTCCTGTATATATATTATTTCTTGATGTATTTTTATATTATATAAGTTATTTGGCTTGGTTAGGCTTGGTACATAAGCTAGAACACTAGAAAATCACTAAAGAACTAAACATGCAAACTGTGAATCTGATTCAGGGGTAAAAACGGAATAAACTGATTTAATCAGTAAACATTGTGTTGGACCGCAGAACAACCTATTTCACATATGAATCTAGGCAAGATCTAGAGAGATAAAGTAAGTAGAGAGAGAGAGTGAAATGGTAACTTCTAGAGAGAGAAAGAAAGATATATTAGATTAGAGAGAGGAGGAAGGAAATACACATAGAGAACCCTAGAAGCAACACCTCCAAATGAGAGCATTTGGAGGTATTTATAGGAGAGATAAGAAGATGGGCCGGGCTTGGGCTTTTGTAATAAACTAGACATAACCATTTACAATATTAGATTAAACCAAGCCCGTTTGCCCTTAACTAAACTACAAGACTAAATGACTTAATAAATGATCGTCACTTCTATTTCTAACAATCTCCCCCTAAGGGGCGATCATTGAGATCTCTCTTTGATTCCATTGATGATCAACACTTCTATTGCTAACAATCTCTAAACATCTTTGGTCACATTTTAATCATGTCTTCTCCTCCTCAAAAATAGCATATCGTGATATTTTTTATATCAACTGATTAAGAAAAAGCTTTTAGGAGAGAAAGACAGATTTTCTTTTTGCATGAATTCGGAACAATTTTTGTTTTAGAAATACTCCCCCTCAAAACTCGCATATGTTTTTGAGAAATGTTAAACTTTTTAAAGTTTAGAGGGAAGGAGTCTTCTTGAAGCAAAATTCTGAAAGAGAAAGAAGTTTCAGATTTGTTGAATTTTGCATCAAGGTTTTTTGAAAAACAAAGACTTCTCTTTGTTTGAATAGGAATGTCGCACTGAGACGTACAACAGTGTCCATTTTTAGGATAAGTGGACTTTGTTGATGAAAATCATTTTTGCGTAACACTTTCCTTTCTTTGAAAAATCGAGTTGTGCACTGTAAGGTGTACACAAGTCATTTTGATGATGAGCACCGATTTTGATAGATTTTGAAAATCTTATTGAAAAATCTTGAAAAGGTGGTGCTCAAAATGTAAGAGAATTTAGAAAATCTAATTTATCATTAGATCAACAATCATGGTCTTGAGCTTAAAGATTTTGAAAGTTTTTCTAAAAAAAACTCAAGCCAGATAAGTGTGTGGTTTTCGTTTTAGGATAAGTGCTCAAAAAAATATTTGAAATCTTTGTTTGATTAAGCACTTTCCTTTCTTTGAGGCACGGGTCCTGAACTGATGTGTCCAAAAGCCATTTGATTAAGTCCTTATTTGAAATCTTTTCGAGTTGTTATACCCGGACTTAAGTTTTGAAAACATTTCACTTTGAAGCACGGGTTGTAAGCTGAAGTACTTACAAGCCATTGTAAAGAAACTTTTGAGAAACGACATGTTTTAGAAAACATCTTCGAAAACTCTCGCTCAAGCATCTGTACATGTCCGTATCATTGTTGAATGACATTTCTAGATACGTACAGAATATCGATTATACAAGAGACATGTCGTGAGAAGAATATTTTTGGATTTTTTGATTTTAAAATGTTTTTGGATTTTTGAAAAATTTTATATTTTTGTATTTTGTTTTTGATGGTTTTTCAAATTTTGTATTTAGTTTTTCAAAAAAATATATACAAAGAAGAATGGAAGAAAGAAAAAAAAATTAAGCATGAACAAGTAAAAGTGGAGTTAAGAGAGGAATTAGAAAAGGATGTCCACATGCGATGTTGGCGTAAAGTTCGTCTTTACCACATTGGGTGTATGAACTCTCATCACTTTCACAAGTACCTGCATCCACAGTAGAAGACTTTGCACAAATAACAGTGTTAGAAGTACATGTTTCCTCACATTGAGGGTGTTCACTTTCAATGGTTGTTGTGGTTTCTACCTCCTTATCATGATGATGAACGCTATCATTAGTCTTTGTGCAACTATCAAAAATCTTCCCTGTGGGAATCCATCTAAGACCAATTGTATTAAAAACTTTTCCCGTAGGAATCCACCTAAGGTAAGATCTAGACATAGTTTTCTTATCAGATGCAGCGGAAGTCTCAGTCTTGGAAAAACTACATCTTTTCGGTATCCACCTATTAGGTTTCTTAACCTCTTGCTTCTTCTCAACGGGTTTGTTTCGATTTGGTGTCTTAGTGGATTGTGTCTTGACACTTGACTTACTTTTCTTGATAAATTGTGCAATACATGCATCGTGATTAGCTGAAAAAACACATTTTTGACACGTAGGACAGACAAATTCAACATTCTTGTTTAACACAACAACTTTAACTTTGTCACTACAGTCATTTGGAAATTGTTTGTTGTACGATGAGACCTTGGAATTCTTTGTGTTGCATTCTACATTCCTAGCATTCTCTTTTGTGTCACTACTCTTAGATGCAATCCAATCCCTAGTATTTTGTTGATTGTTCCTAGTTAATGGTTTACTACTACTAGCAGTGCTTTGGAATCTTGTAGAATTCATCACACTAGGTTTTGAGCCTAAAATTCCGTCTTTTCGACGTTGTGCCTTTTTTCTAGCTTCTTCTAGATGGTGATTTTGGACCATGTCATTAGAACCAACAGATTCCTTTACAGATTTTGTGCTCACATTTGGTGTACTATTCCTAGAAGAGCCAGGTGAAATCACATTTTTGTTTCTTTCAACAAACAATTTTTGTTTTTCAACAATCTTTTCCATTACCTTTTCCTTGGGCAAGGGTTGTGGAGTGACAGGTTTTGACAAATCCTTATTCTCATCGACTTTTGGAGCAAACCGTGAAATTGATATTTTTGGTTTTTGAACCGTGTTTGAAACGTTTGGTTTCTCCGAATTCGATGGTTTTGCAAACTTAGTTTCCACACCCTTCCCTTTAATCCTTACAAGCTGAGCTCTCAAAAGATCATTTTGCTCTTTCATGTCCTTGTAGGCATGCTCATACGACAATTTGTCATACTTGCATTCCTCTTATTTTCGATCAAGTTGTTTGAAAAATGACATGTTTTCTTTTTCAAGTTTTACAAGAGCATTTTCATATTTAGAAACAATTTCAGAGGTCTCAGCTCTCAGTCTTTCATCGTCTTAAACAGAATATGTTTGTAAAATGATGGACATAATATCAGTGGTCATAACAGCTTCGAAGAGAGGATCATTTAGGTTTTCCAAAACATCGATTTGCTCAAAAGATTCATTAGCCTTCTTTATCAGGGATTTGTGATCCGTGACGAAGTCAGCTGTTTCTTTCAAAAATGCTTGTTCAACATGAATTACACGAGCATGAATGTTGTTAATTTGAGGAGCAAATTCATTTTCAAGAATCTTTTTAAGCGGTAATGAACCGTGGAATTCCAGTTAATCTCATTAAGTCTCGTTTTAGATTCTAAAGTCGTTTTAAGTTGCCCAATTCTGGTTTTAAGATCATCAAGATATCCCCGTGCAGCACTTGTGTTAAAAGTGTTGTTTGAGGAAATCTGTTCCATGTTAGAAATCGATTTGGAAGCAACTACTTTTTTAGAAAACATTTTTGAGAATGGTCGTTTTATGGAAAACACCGATGGTTCTTTTTGTGGAACAAAAGTAATTCCCGAAAGTTTGTTCAATTTGTTGTAATCAATGGGTTTCAACTCCTTTTGTTTCATTTTAGAAATGCTCTCTTCGACATGTTCTATCGTTTGCACAGAATCCCGAACGACGGGAGGATCATGTTTAGTGTAAAAAACACTACCATTATACAAAGCATTCTGTTCTTCCTGAGCTTTCTTGAGATTACAAGGATTGTTGTTACCGAGAGCCATTTTATGTTTCGTATGGTAAATCGGATTAGTTTGGTTTCAAATCATTTTCATTGTTTGACTTGACTGACCCGACTTAACCACTAATTCTTCTAGATGTCTAATCTTGTGTTCTGACTCTACGATTTCTTCCAAAAGTTTATCTTCTTTCTTTGCAAAGTCCTTTTTCAACTCATCCCGTTCTTTTTCAAGATTGGTATAAGCTGTTTTTTGTTTTGAAAGTTGGTTTGTTAATTCAGAAATTTCTTGTTTTAAAGAGTTAATGGTTTTTGTTGAACTTATTTCGAGATTAGAAAACTTGCTTTTCCATTCCCTATCTTTAACAAGTAACTTCTTATAACCACTTTCAAATTCTGACTCGCGTTCTTTGTGAATTTGAAAACTTTTAGCATTTTCCTTGTATCTCTCAAGCTCAGTGGTCAATTTCTCATTCGCGGCTTTAACATCGCGATTGACCTTTTTCACTTTCTCGATTTCAATACCACAATTATTTAATAATGATTCAAATAAAGCACGGTTTTCCTCATCATTAGCACCATTTTGTGCAACTTGAACTCCATTAGGATCCATGTATGGAGTTGCATAGTTAACATTGTTATTAACTTGTTCCCCCACATATGTATCGTAATTAGGTTCAGGTGGCACATAATGTGGCTTCTCATGAGCAAACGCATTAGCATCATTACCATTATTTGGTACCTCATGGAATGTATCTGAATCGTAAGTAGGAGGAAGATCAGAATCACTGCTTGATGTTGTTGCCTGCTGGTTTGCCATAAAGTTGTAGGATTCATTGAGATCTGCTGAAATGTCATTAACTCTTGTTGTAGCTCTAAACTCATTTTCCTCAGCAGTCAATGGTATTCCCGATTTTTCTTTATTGGCGAGAATCAACAAGTACTGGATCTTTTCAACCTTTGTCATTGCATTGACATTATTTTTGCTGTGACTTGTTGATGGAGGTTTCTGAATCGAAGTCATGAAACAATCAATCCCATTTTGATTAATCACATTCTGATTCACAATCTGATCCATCTGATTTCCTACATACTGCCCTGCATATTGCATCTGGTTCCCCATCTGATTTCCTACATACTGCTGATTGTTGTTGTGTCGTTGGATGTTTAATGCATTGAAGACTGATGCAAAACCATTGGATAAAGTACTCGTGATACTGTCATGGTGAGATGCCATTGATTCAATTCAAAGTGAAACGTTGTTCTGAGGATCTTTTGAAAGATAACAAAGGTTGTTGTTGTAGATTAGATGATTTGGTGAAGTGGAAAAACGTTCTCGGTTGATCTGATTGATTACGTGATTTCCCGCCAAAAATAAAATTTGAAAATTTTTCTCGCCCAAATTTTAAAATCACTAAGAAATACAATTCTAAGGTTACCTGAAAAATTTGAGTTTTGAAAAATTTTTTCGTCAAATTTTACCGAAAAATTTTGAATTTTGGCCTAAAAATTTGAATTTCGGGCCAAAATTTTCAACGTTATACCAAAATTTAAATCTCGCGTAAAAATTGAACGTTAAGTCTCGTGTGAAAAATAAATTTTACTCAACTTTTCCCGCCAAAAAACTCTTTTTTTTTTTGGTCTAACTCGATAAGGTGGTGATTCAAACTCGGTAGGATGTATGTCCAAACTCGATAAGTCTTATGAATGTTCAAACTCGATAACTTGGGATGTATGTCAAACTCGATAAGTCTATGAAATTTGGGCAGAGTTTCCCCTAACTCGATAAACTATAAACCTAACTCGATAAACGATTAGGGAAACAGGCTAACTCGCCAATAACAATCCAAACTCGATAAGTTTAAATCCTAACTCGATAGGTAACACTTAACTCGATAACTGGCTCGAATTTTAATCCCAAACTCGATAAGTGCTAAATCCTAACTCGATAAGATTACACCCCTAACTCGAAAGAAATCTCTAACTCGATAAGCAGATCCAAACTCGATAATACCAAAAACTTAACTCGATAGACACCAAAATCCTAACTCGATAGTTTAATTATCCTAACTCGATAGTTTTTAAAACCTAACTCGATAGTTTAATTATCCTAACTCGATAGTTTAATTATCCTAACTCGATAGATTTCAAACCCTGACTCGTTAGGACCCAAACTCGATAAAAAATAACACCTAACTCGATAACATTTTCAAACTCGATAAAACTAATTTCCAAACTCGATAAGATTATTCAAACTCGAAAAAAATTTTCCAAACTCGAAAAATGTTTTATCAAGCTCGCAGAAAATTTTTCAAACTCGAAAATAATTTTCCCAAACTCGAAAAACTTTTCAAACTCGACAAGGATTTTTCAAACTCGAAAATTATGCGATGAACAGTACACAGATCTGAAATTTTCACCCAAAAACAATCTAAAACAACCTAAAATTATCCCTAGGCTCTTGATACCACTTGTTGGACCGCAGAACAACCTATTTCACATATGAATCTAGGCAAGATCTAGAGAGATAAAGTAAGTAGAGAGAGAGAGTGAAATGGTAACTTCTAGAGAGAAAAAGAAAGATATATTAGAATAGAGAGAGGAGGAAGGAAATACACATAAAGAACCCTAGAAGCAACACCTCCAAATGAGAGCATTTGGAGGTATTTATAGGAGAGATAAGAAGATGGGCCGGGCTTGGGCTTTTGTAATAAACTAGACATAACCTTTTACAATATTAGATTAAACCAAGCCCGTTTGCCCTTAACTAAACTACAAGACTAAATGACTTAATAAATGATCGTCACTTCTATTTCTAACACATTGGACCTAAACTAAAAATATGTAGTTATAGCCCTATGTCTTGTGGTCATTTTGACGGGTATTTCATCGAATAACTCATTACAATGATTAAACTAGAATTATTTTCGTGAAACATGTCACATTCTGAGTAACAGATTTGAAACGTGTATAAGTCATTTTTTTTGTGAATAACCCACTGTTACTCAAAACATAAAAGTTTTAGATAACATCTTAACTTAAACGTGGCCGAAAGCGGGGAATTAATCGGGTTAGTAAAACTCTATATATCGCACTTTTCGCGGGAAAGTTGTAAATTTGAAAACTGATGGACCGAGTAGTATGGGTAAATAAATATTTTTACTAATGTAATCAAATTTTTGACTTAGTGGGACCCACAAAGTTTGTTAGTACAGACAAATACCTTTCCGGGGATATAAAGAACGTAAATTTTTGACTTACGGTTTACAAGTAACGGAATTTCTAAGATGAGCAAGTTATAAAAATTTCCATCAGCATTGGAATAAAAAATATGAAAATGTTTACATTTTATAAAACTTTTGGACTTTAAATATATTTTGAACCACCTCCTATATTTTGAACTCTTAGGCTTAATTTGAACCTTTTTGATTAAAAATGGGACCCTTGGACTAAATTTGAACCTTAGACTCATCATTGGACCTTCATAACATATTTTGGACTTAGAAACAAATATAAATTTGACACTTGACTTTTATAAAGAATATAAATTCATATTTATAAATAACTCTTTAGTGTCAAACTAAAACTTGTTATATATGTATTTAGTATATGTGTACCAAACACAATTAAGATCATAATTTATGTAACATATAGCCATATGGCATAAATATTTATTTTCAAAACCTAAGACAACGTATATATGTTTAGGTTCTTCGTAGAGCTTCGCGGCTATCTTTCTTCGCTTGCTTGATTGTGATAATTCCTCTTTGTTCACGGTGAGTTCATAGCCTTGCCTTTACTTATTTAAACGTTTTATAAACCTCGCGAAGGGGATACATGCTAGTTTTATAAACTGAATACAAGTAGTTTTTGGTATGCTGGACCCGATTACATGATTATAGTCACTTGAATAATTCTTGCCAATTAAGTCCCCATCATGAACCGTTAATTATTTTTGTATAAACGCTAGTATTATGAATATGCATATTGGGCATTGACCAGCCTGGCCGAGTGAGTAGCGCTCACCTTTTAACGGTCACATAATATTGAGAGGTTATGGTAAATGGCAAATCTTACCCTACCAGGGCAACTGTTAAAACTAGGTTAAGGTTTGGCTTCATGAGCTCTATACTATAATATGATTACCCGACATGTATTTGTTATATGTCTATTGATAAATAATACTTGTATTCAACTGCTTACTTATTAAACTCTATGAATTCACTCAACCTTTGTGTTGACTTTTAGCATGTTTTATCTCAGGTCCGTAAGTGACTTTCGGCTTGGATGGGCGGCGCAAGAAATGGATATCTACATGATGGCTCATGTTTTAATAAAAAATTTTCATTCGATAATGATTCAAACTTTTAAACTTATGTAACTTTGGATTATGTTAAAACCTTTTGGGACCTTTGTTGACTTTGATAAATTATCGAATGTGAAGTATGAACTTTTATTAAAAACGACTTTGTTTTAAAGTTGTTTACTATATTTGTACAATGTGACTAGTATATAACATCCCATGTCCCTTTCCGCTGCGATCCTAAGATGAAGGTGTTATAATTGGTATCGCTATTTCCCTCAGACTCATAATTCTAATCTAAAGGAGTTGCAGTTTCTCCCAACTCTGGTTGCTGTGAACTTGCAGGTTGGTGTACGTGTATCTGCTCAGAAATAGCAGGCTGCTCTGTGTTCATAGCCTTACCAGGTTGAGTTGGACTGCCTTCTCTACCAACAGATTCACCTTCTCTTCTATTTCTATCAAAATTTTCATAATTGAGAATGGGACTAGGAGTTTTGGTTTTTTACTCAAACTCAATACAATCAAAAAAAGTTGAAGTGTGTCACTTCTAAAATAGACTCAGAAACAACACTTTGATTCATTCTAAGAGGAAAAATAGTATCATAAAACTTTACATCCCTAAAATAAAGAACTGCTCTGTTTTCCAAACTCAAAAGTTTATAAGCCTTTTTCCCACTAGCATAACCAATAAGAATACATTTTTCAGATTTCTCAAAAAACTTATTAGAATCTTTAAAAAGAGCAGCAAAACAATGACAACCAAAACTCCTAAGATGAGACAAACTAGGTTCCCTACCATACACAAGAGAAAAAGGATATTATCCATTCAACATAGAGGAAGACAACCTGTTAATCAAATAAGTAGCAGTTAAGACACATTCAAACCAAAACACAAAAGGAATCCCCCTTAAAACATAAGACTTCTAGCTACATTAAGCAGATGTCTTTGTTTCCTTTCAGCAATACCATTCTGTTGTGGTGTATATGCACAACTAGTTTGATGAATAAAACCCATAGTGTTAAAAAAAACTCACTCATTTTATTATTAACAAATTCAGTGCCATTATCTGACCTGACTACTTTAATTTTCTTCTCAAACTGTGTAACAACCATGTTATAAAAAGAGACAAACATGTCATAAATTTCATCTTTTCTTTTTAACATATACACCCAAATAGACCTAGTAAAATCATCCACAATAGTCAAAAAATATCTATACCTGATAAGGAAATATTTGGTACGCTTTTAGGGGGTCATTTATGTAACACTCCCAAAATCATCACGTCAGCGGAAGACTTAACATGTCAGCGGAAGACTTAAAATGTCAGCGGAAGACTTTTTGGGTGTTACTTCGAGGATCTTTATCACAATCATAGAAAACGACACAAAAGTGACGCTTTAAAGTTTAATTCATTTAAAATACCAAATATTCGAGACATCAAGATGTTTCATAGTTTAAACAACAAGTTTATTTGAAATGTGTCAAAACATTTATTTAAGCCCATGCCGGGTTACAAGCCCACTCCGTGCCTTCAAGTTCCTTCTCGTTTAGTTACCTGAGATAAACACATGCTAAAAGTGTCAACACAAAGGTTGGTGAGTTCATAGAGTTTATAGTTTCGAATATCGATTTCCAAAATCAAAGAGTTTGTGATTCCATAGAAGTTATAATAACAGTCGATTATCAAATTAAAGTGTGAGTAAATCCATAATATTCATAGCTTAGATCGTTGGTTTATCAAAATCAAAAAATGAGTGATTTCCTTAATCAATTTTATACAAATTAATCCGTTGGTTTGCCCTTCACCGGGTCAACACCAAAATAGTAGTTTGTTTGACCTAATCGGGTCAACACCAAAATATCAGTTCGTTTGCCAATTATTAATAGTTTTTCCTGCTATATAGTGAGCACAATCTCATAGTTTAATAAAATAGTGGGCTACAGCATCGTACGCCCTTAACATCAGTCGTTGTAGTGCTACATTATTACCGTTCTCTTGCCCTAAGCTCATGACACTCAACGATTAACAGGCATCAAAATTATCCATAATAATGATGTAAAACAGTGGCCCTCAAGATAGGTATTTACCAGTAACCTATGAAATCAAATAAAATGCATTTGGTGGCTTTCCTCTAGCGACCAAATGGGGATTGTCAATCCCTAATAGATCTATTCACAATTATTTACGTTCACCCTGCAAGTGATTAAGGCGCATGATCGAGGGACTTTTGGTAATAGGTACTTAGGCAATAGAGATAAAATATAGCATATCGTTGAAAAATCACTTGTAATCATGTCTATAGCAGGTATTTCCTTATGAGATATAAAAGTGTGTAAACCAGTAAAGTTTATATGAAATACAGTCATGTATTTAGTTAATGAATACTAGTAAAAGTAAAAACAGTAGTTAAGTATGTATCTCCCTCAAAAACGTTTATAAACCATTGTAAAACAAGTAAAAGTAGGGGCTATGACTCACCTTGGAGGGTAGTGACGTAAGTAACACATCGGTGCCAAATAGTATGGCCGAAAGAGTAACATAAGTGATGTCAAGAATTGGAGCATAATGATATTGAATTCGGCACGACCTAAAGAATATGAGCTTGTCACAAATACGGTACGCGAAGAGTACTCAATGCGTATGAGTTAAAAGATGTTGTATCATGTTTTTGTATCGTTGTTTGTAAAAAGGTTTTGTATCATCGTTCGTGTTGTGGTTTGAATGTTAAGACTCAAGTACTCATACCAAAGTATAAAACATATAGCACACGTATGAAAGGGAATAAACACATAAGGATCAAATAGCATATAAGTGCTAAGATGAGTTGATGGTTAAGTTTGTTAGTTGTTCAAAATCCAAGTTTCACGTTTCGATAGTCTTAGTGCAATTCATTTATGTAACCTGATTCTAAAACAAATAATTCCCAAAACATAACTGAATAACCATTAATAATAATAAGTTTGGATATGAGTTCATAAGTCGACACAAATTAAATATGTTAGCCCGAAATCCGAATTGGTAAAATATTATCAACTTAACCTTGTACAAAATTTTGTTTTTACTAAATACCAAACACCAAATCATGGGCTAAGTGTGAGTACATGAAGGTATACAAGGGTAGTTAAGTACCCAAGTTGTGTGATATTTTAAGTGTGTGTTTTTGGTCGAATTGCATGGAGTCTTTATATACTCGAACTAGAATGTGATAAGGAGTAGGGATAGGATGCTTGCATGTTCTTTGATTGGCCAAAATGGAGGTGGTGTAAGAGTTTGCACCTGGTTTTCTAGGTCATACTTGGGGTAGTAACAAGTGAGGGAGTGTGAGTTATAGGTTATATTTGAGGGAGGTGAGTCTTCAAGTTTGAGTCCAGGTCGTATTCCACAGATAATAGCCACGAATTACATTTTTGGTTCAAAATCTCGCGAGTCTAGACGTAAAATATTATTTCGGACAACTTTCGTGCTTTACACTTTTCCTGGTTCGGACCAGAAGGGCCTTAAAATTGGGATTTAAATTCGTTACAGAAAGTTAGTGGTTTATTAGAATTTATACGAAGTGGTATTGGAACAAAATTACTATTTGTGTCAAATTGAGATGAAATGTGTGAGGTGCCTTAACTTGATCAATATTCTAGTATCATAATTATATTTGAAGGTTGATAACAATTGTCATTCATGGTTCTTAGAGGTCAAATATTATTAGCGAGTACACATGGGAATTTTTGTAGGCTCGGGATTTCTTTAAATTGTATTTGTTAATTATTGAAACGTATACTTATTAAGTATCAATGATTTAAGTTATGTATGGTATCTAGGTTATTAAGGTTTAGGTGTAAATTTCGTTTCAAGGTAAGAGTGAATAACGTTATAATTGACAAAGTATATATAAAAAAAATGTTATGGGTAAAAATGGTTAATTTATGTTGTAATAATGTGTTAATCGTAGGAAAATTTTACGGGATGTTATATTACCTACCCGTTAAACTGAATCCCGTCCCGGGATTCCAAGATAAGGTAGATGTAAAGGTGAGTGGAAGGGGTGAACAAATAGTCATTCCTAACGATCTAATCCCTGAGCGGTTTTAATTTTTCTTTCGAGCTTAACGTATCTACTACTACATTAGCTTCTTCTTTTTAAATTTTTCTTTATAGCTTAACGTATCTACTACTATATTAGCTTCTTCTTTTTAAATTTTTCTTTCTAGCTTAACGTATCTACTACTACATTAGCTTCTTCTTTTTAATTTTTTTTTTCTTTCCAGCTTAACGTATCTACTACTACATTAGCTTTTTCCTGATGATAGCAGTTCTCATAGTCATAATTGTTGAGTAGTTCTAACTACTTACGTTGTCTTATGTTCAATTCCTTTTGATTAACTTGACTTAAGAAACAATTCCATTCTGAATGAAGATTTTTAATTTAACATGTTTTGAAGATAAACATGGTTCACAATATCTTGTTTTGTGAACATCAAGATCTTCGCGGGTAACCTACCCGTTAAACAAAGTGTTTGTTAGTTACATACTTTTAACATTGAGGGTTTCGGATGAGAACTTGATGAATGTAGAGAAAGTTGTTGAACTTCAGCTTTTGTAAAGAGAAACTTGTTAAATATAGTTTTAAGCGATAATACGGTATTTGGTTCCAAGCTTTTGTAGATGATGAATCTGTTTGTTCCTTAGTAATTCCATATCTTGTATTTCTATTAGAGGAATTTATAGATTTTGACAGATTTTAGGTAAAGTTGTGAAAGGTTTGGAGATTACTATATCAGTCATAATGTCGGAGAAGTAAGAGAGACCATTGTAATCACATACAATGTCGTGAAAAGGTTTCATAAATCGCCAGAATGTAAAGTAAGTACATGATTGAATAAATGTGGTTGTGTCGTAATGCCTTAGAATTAGGCATACGCAGAAGAAAATTGTGGGTCTTTGGCTGAAGTTTTAGTGTTTCATGAACTTTAGTGATCCTTGATTTCATACGCATGCCATTTCAGATACAATTAAGCCCACTTATTTATAATTCGTTATTTACATAGAGAAGCGTCCCAAACGATGTAAATAACGAAGTATAAACTTATGGTTTGGCAGTTTACAATTTCTTTATTTCAATAAAAAGGCGTCCCAATCCATTCAAATAAAGACATTGTAAATCATCCTACTTAAGAATTTCTGACTCAACACTCATACTAATCGACGAGGTAATGCGCAGATTTTTCCAAAAGTACAAAAAGAGTATGTCATATACATCTATAAAGATGAGAGCGAGATAATTAAGGAGGGTTGGTATAGTACTCAAAATAGTTGGGGAGCATATATATATCAATATATTAATATACTAGAGTGTTGTTGTAGCATAAACTATCTAAAAGTCACATAATCGTTTGGCGGATGGAAATATGAAGACACGGTATTTGTAATAATCCCGATTAGTAAATATAAGTCATTAGCATAATCATAACATGTTAACATATATAAGAAATCTTCTCAAAGTAATGTCTGTACCAGATGTTGGAAACGCGTAGGCACGGAGGGCATAAGGTGGTATTTTGTAAAAGTGCTCCGTTTTAAAAGTGTAGTTATAGTCCAATGTTCAAAACACTTGGTTCTCTATAACTGTAGCTCTGATGCCAATCTGTAACACCCCCAAAATCATCACGTCAGCGGAAGACTTAACATGTCAGCGGAAGACTTAAAATGTCAGCGGAAGACTTTTTGGGTGTTACTTCGAGGATCTTTATCACAATCATAGAAAACGACACAAAAGTGACGCTTTAAAGTTTAATTCATTTAAAATACCAAATATTCGAGACATCAAGATGTTTCAGAGTTTAAACAACAAGTTTATTTGAAATGCGTCAAAACGTTTATTTAAGCCCATGCCGGATTACAAGCCCACTCCGTGCTTCAAGTTCCTTCTCGTTTAGTTACCTGAGATAAACACATGCTAAAAGTGTCAACACAAAGGTTGGTGAGTTCATAGAGTTTATAGTTTCGAATATCGATTTCCAAAATCAAAGAGTTTGTGATTCCATAGAAGTTATAATAACAGTCGATTATCAAATTAAAGTGTGAGTAAATCCATAATATTCATAGCTTAAATCGTTGGTTTATCAAAATCAAAAAATGAGTGATTTCCTTAATCAATTTTATACAAATTAATCCGTTGGTTTGCCCTTCACCGGGTCAACACCAAAATAGTAGTTTGTTTGACCTAATCGGGTCAACACCAAAATATTAGTTCGTTTGCCAATTATTAATAGTTTTCCTGCTATATAGTGAGCACAATCTCATAGTTTAATAAAACAGTGGGCTACAGCATCGTACGCCCTTAACATCAGTCGTTGTAGTGCTACATTATTACCGTTCTCTTGCCCTAAGCTCATGACACTCAACGATTAACAGGCATCAAAATTATCCATAATAATGATGCAAAACAGTGGCCCTCAAGATAGGTATTTACCAGTAACCTATGAAATCAAATAAAGTGCATTTGGTGGCTTTCCTCTAGCGACCAAATGGGGATTGTCAATCCCTAATAGATCTATTCACAATTATTTACGTTCACCCTGCAAGTGATTAAGGCGCATGATCGTGGGACTTTTGGTAATAGGTACTTAAGCAATAGAGATCAAATATAGCATATCGTTCAAAAATCACTTGTAATCATGTCTATAGCAGGTATTTCCTTATGAGATATAAAAGTGTGTAAACCAGTAAAGTTTATATGAAATACAGTCATGTATTTAGTTAATGAATACTAGTAAAAGTAAAAACAGTAGTTAAGCATGTATCTCCCCCAAAAACGTTTATAAACCATTGTAAAACAAGTAAAAGTAGGGGCTATGACTCACCTTGGAGGGTAGTGACGTAAGTAACACATCGGTGCCAAATAGTATGGCCGAAAGAGTAACATAAGTGATGTCAAGAATTGGAGCATAATGATATTGAATTCTCCACGACCTAATGAATATGAGCATGTCACAAATACGGTACGCGAAGAGTACTCAATGCGTATGAGTTAAAAGATATTGTATCATGTTTTTGTATCGTTGTTTGTAAAAAGGTTTTGTATCATCGTTCGTGTTGTGGTTTGAATGTTAAGACTCAAGTACTCATACCAAAGTATAAAACATATAGCACACGTATGAAAGGGAATAAACACATAAGGATCAAATAGCATATAAGTGCTAAGATGAGTTGATGGTTAAGTTTGTTAGTTGTTCAAAATCCAAGTTTCACGTTTCGATAGTCTTAGTGCAATTCATTTATGTAACCTGATTGTAAAACAAATAATTCCCAAAACATAAGTGAATAACCATTAATAATAATAAGTTTGGATATGAGTTCATAAGTCGACACAAATTAAATATGTTAGCCCGAAATCCGAATTGGTAAAATATTATCAACTTAACCTTGTACAAAAATTTGTTTTTACTAAATACCAAACACCAAATCATGGGCTAAGGCCTAACATAAATCCAAACACATAACACATATACATAATACAGTGATAGCACAAGATTAAACACCCCTTTGGTGTCTTGCTACTAAACCTTACTAAAGCACACACTTATCGGGGCTGAAATAAGCAAAACAAGTACCCCTGTTGCGCAGAAAATCAGCAGCAAACGTGCCTTATTTTATGCAGAAAATCAGTAGACAAGTGCACACTTTTGGGAGCTGTATTGCATCAAACAAACGCCCCTCGTTGGGGTTGCATTGCAGCAGACAAACACCCTTTTGGGTGGGCTGTGATAGCAAACTACAAACACCCTTTGAGGACTGTAACACGACAAATCAACAAGCAAATAAGTACACCCTTTGGGGTGACTGTTGGCGCGGGACAGTAAAACAACACCAAATGCCCCTGGTAGGCTGTTATACGCAAAACCAAATGCACAATTGAATAAGCTTTTTAAGCATTATAAACCCATATAAGCCGAAACACAAATAAGCTAAAACCAAAACTTAAGCCAAAACTAAATAAGCCGAAAACATAAGCTCGAACCAAATGAACATCTTGCTGTCCCGTTTTGTACTGAGACTAAATACCACCAAAATTAAGCTACTAACTTAATAAATAATCACATAAGCTTATAAATCAGCCACGAAAAATAAGCACATCGAGTGAAAACAATACTAACCACAAACCACGAATCTTACGATGATACTGTTATTAAAAGAACACTTGTTAATCCATTCTAATCATTTAATATTTATGCAACCTTTTACTCTCATACTCGAATAAAAAAAATAAAAAGAAAATAAGCAAGCTTTGTGGGTTTTCGACATACCCACGAGAAGAATGAGATGATGATGGACGTGGTTAGAGTGGAACACAACCGAGGGACGAGCGAGAAATGAAACCGAAACAACTTCAAAGCTTCCAAGCTTTCAAACATGTCTCGCACTCACCACAGGAGGCCAGGAATTTATGAACCAAGCTTTTATTAATGTGAAAGAGTGTGTGGGTACGTATGAAAAGAATTATGTTGCTTGGTTCCTTCTTCTTCTTTCTTTCTTTCTTCTCGACAGCAACAACAAAAGCAATATTTTATGTTTAAGTTTGGTTCAAGGGCAGTGAGGGATGTGGAAGAGTGATGGTGTACAACTTGTTTAAGGGCTCAACCTTGAACCAAGATTAGTTCCAAGTTTCCAAAACCTTGCTTCTCTTCCACCCTGGGCTCGATAGAAACTAAGAGTATGTATGATTGTATGTAATGTGAGTGTGTACGTGTAGTGTGAGTACATGAAGGTATACAAGGCTAGTTAAGTACCCAAGTTGTGTGATATTTTAAGTGTGTGTGTTTGGTCGAATTGCATGGAGTCTTTATATACCCGAACTAGAATGTGATAAGGAGTAGGGATAGGATGCTTGCATGTTCTTTGATTGTCGAAAATGGAGGTGGTGTAAGAGTTTGCACCTGGTTTTCTAGGTCATACTTGGGGTAGTAACAAGTGAGGGAGTGTGAGTTATAGGTTATATTTGAGGGAGGTGAGTCTTCAAGTTTGAGTCCAGGTCGTATTCCACAGATAACAGCCACGAATTACATTTTTGGTTCAAAATCTCGCGAGTCTAGACGTAAAATATTATTTCGGACAACTTTCGTGCTTTACACTTTTCCTGGTTCGAAGCAGAAGGGCCTTAAAATTGGGATTTAAATTCGTTACAGAAAGTAGTGGTTTATTAGAATTTATACGAAGTGGTATTGGAACAAAATTACTATTTGTGTCAAATTGAGATGAAATGTGTGAGGTGCCTTAACTTGATCAATATTCTAGTATCATAATTATATTTGAAGGTTGATAACAATTGTCATTCATGGTTCTTAGATATCAAATATTATTAGCGAGTACACATGGGAATTTTTGTAGGCTCGGGATTTATTTAAATTGTATTTGTTAATTATTGAAACGTATACTTATTAAGTATCAATGTTTTAAGTTATGTATGGTATCTAGGTTATTAAGGTTTAGGTGTAAATGTCGTTTCAAGGTAAGAGTGAATAACGTTGTAATTGACAAAGTATATATAAAGAAAATGTTATGGGTAAAAATGGTTAATTTATGTTGTACTAATGTGTTAATCGTAGGAAAATTTTACGGGATGTTATAATTAAAGCCCTAAATCATGATATTATGGCCAAATATTACCTCAAATCATTCTTTTGTCATTTTAGGTACTTTGGACGAGAATTCTGGAAAATGGAGCATTTTGGACGTTTTTTGGAGTTAAAAATGAAGAAAACGACAAAGTCAATAAACCATGTTGGAAACAGTACCTAAATCCGTTGGGAGTCACACGGTGACTCCGTCATTTGATGAATCAAGAGGAGGATGACTAATTGCACTTGACGTGCCAAAGGATTTCTGGAGGATTTACACGTGACGACGTCACGTTATATTTCAAGTAGGACGTCATGTATCACTACAAAGGGTGACGGCCTAGAAGACACAACAAGAGACGGCGTCAAGATGAATAATTTGGCGGCAAGAAACCCTAATGACGACGACTTGACGGCGTCAGGATCCAAAAGCTGACGCCGTCACCCTTGTATATCTATATATAGTTTTGGATTTTTCATTCATTAGTGTGTAACTTTGGGGAGAAAAACCCTAGACGAATTTTCCAGCAAAATTAGGGTTTCCAAACCCTCTTTTCTTTCATGTTCAATTGAAAATAAGTCTTCATTTTAATCATTCAATATGTCTATGTGTTGTTTGATTGATTGTTTATCTTGTCTTTACATTAACATGCTAGCTTAAATTCCTTTGTGTTTGCTTAGATCTAATGAAACCAAGTTATTAATTATTGGTTGTTGATTCGTTATTAGTTGATTTGGGTGATTGATTTCACGTTAGGCTTAAGAAAACTGGCTAATATCCTATACGGTAACAAGCTTGAACATCTTAAGAAATGTAATCAAATATGTACTATTATATTATTGGTTGTATTTAATGCATAAGTGACTATTAAGGAGGACATGATAGGATACTAAACGTGTTCTTATAGGAAGAGATAAAAGCTTATAGAGTTGGGGAAGGACATACACAGCCCCACGATTGGTATTAAGGAATGCAATCCTTCATCCAATCAACTGTAACAAGTCAATTAATCAGTAAAAGATAACTAGGGATTAGTGAAATCTATGTAAACACGCTTTTCCCATCATAAGAAGTTCACCAATTTACTTTTCTTGTTATTTTATTTTATTTGCATTAGTAGTAATTTTGGGTTAGTTGACTAGCAACTAATTCCGCCCACTCTTCCAATACCCGAGATTTTACTTGCTTTCATAAAAATATAAAAATACAAAAATAGTCATCCCTCACCTTTAGACCTAGTTTACATAGAATTCAATCCTAACGACACTATTCCCCTAAAGAACGATCAATCCCCCGATAATTGCTACTCACTATACTACATCAGTCAGGTACACTGCCTGGTGGGGATTGTAAGCTTCTCAAGATCCCTTGAGAAGTAAAAACTTTTGCAAGGTTGCAAAACCACGCATCAATACCCTTCCCTACTAACCACCTTATAAGGTCCCCAAACATCTAAGTGAATGAGATCCCCAAAAACAGTAGATTTATGTTCACTTATAAGAAAATGATCCCTTTTTTGCTTTGCCTTATGACAAACCTCACAAGGAACATTATGATAAACATTGTTTAATTTTAAAGATCCTTTAAGCAGATTTAAAACCAGGTTGGCAGGATGTCCTAGTCTATTGTGCCACACTTCCTTAGACACAAAACAACAAAGAAACTCACTCTTAACAACTGATGTGCGGATTGTCGTCTACACGAAAGTTTTAATTCTCAAGGGATCTTGAGAATCTTACAATCCCCACCAGGCAGTGTACCTGACCGATGTAGTATAGTGAAGTGGCTAGTACCAGGGATTGATCGTTCTCCACAGGGAATAGTGTTCGTTAGGATTGAAATTAATCTAACTTGGTCTAGAGTTGAGGGATGATTCTTTTGGTATTTTTATATTTTATGAAAGCAAGTAAATCGTTGAGAACGCTTGAAGTGACGATTATTATCGAGTCAATGAGTCTTGGGCTATAAGTGATATTATATGAAAGATGTTAGTTGCCCTAGACATGGCCTATAAATACCTTGTAACCTCTCATTTAAGAGGTGTTGGTTCATGATGAGGCGAAAAATGAACCGTTTTTAGGGGGTCATTTAAGCCGGAATTGGAATTTATTTGATCAAATACTACCCTAAATCGTTCCTTTTGTGATTTTAGGTACTTTGGGAGTGAATTCTGGAAAAGGAAGCATTTTCGACGTTTTTGGACCATAAAAGTGAAGAAAACGGCAAAGACTTAATTTTTCTTGCTGGGAACAGTACCTGACGGCATCAAGAAGGAAAATATGACGGCGTCAGGAGTAAAATGGATGACGACCTAGAGAAAACGTGACGGCGTCAGAAGTAGGGCGTCAAGAGTTATTTTAGTGACGGCCTGGAGCAGAATTACACATGACGGCGTCAGACCCAGATCTAGGCAGTTTGAGAACTTTATTAGCGGCGAGATGACGGCGTCAGAAATTTCCTCTTGACGCCGTCACCTCACAAAATCTATATATACTTTTCTATTTTTCATTCATTAGAGAGGAACTTGTGTGGAGAATTCTAGGGCCGAACCTAATAAACCCTAGGTCGTTTGTAACAGTATTTTCAAGGGTTTTCACCCCTTGAAACCCTTCATGTTCAATTAAGATAAGTTTTCTTTCAGTTCATTCAATATGTCTATGTGTTGTTTGAATATATCTTATGCTTGTCTTGATTTTAACATGCTAGGCTAGATCTATTGTGTGTTTGCTTAGATGTAATGAAATCTAGATGTTAATTATAGGTTGATTGCTTGTTTATAGTTGTAATGGATAATGATTTCAATGTTAGGCTAAAGAAAACTGGCAGATCTCGATTGTGTAACTTGCTTGAACGTCTTAAGAAACATGAACCGATGTGTACTAGGTTTTTATGGTTGTATTTAATGCATGAGCGAATTCTAGTGATCCCATGTTAGGAGCTTCTTAGCCGGCTCGACATAGGAGTGAAGTAGGAGCTTATAGAATTGGGGAAGTAAGTACGCCACCCCATGAATGGTATTAAGGAATATAACCTGTCATCCACGCAACTGTAACAAGTAATTAACCTGTAAAAGATATCTAGGGAGTAGTGAAATCTAAGTAAACACAATTCTCCCACATATTGCTCACACCACTAGTTAAATTAGTTTATTTGCATTTTTATTATTTTATTTTGATTGCATCTTAGTTATTGGGTTAGTTGATTAGCAACTAATTCCGCCCACTCTTCAAAACCCGAGATTTTTACTTGCTTTTATAAAATATAAAAAATACAAAAAGAATCATCCCTCACTTCTAGACCTAGTTTTTAGGCTTTCTAATCCTAGCGACACTATTCCTGAGTTGAACAATCAATCCCCCGGTACTTGTCACTATACTATACTACAACGATCAGATACACTGCCTGGTGGGGGTTGTAAGCTTCTCGAGATCCCTCGAGAGGTAAAGCCTGGTGCAATTCCCACGCATCAAGTTTTTGGCGCCGCAGCCCGGGGAATAGTTATTGTCTAGGTTAGGATTTCTTTTTATTAGGTCTACTTGCTAGATTCCTTTCTAGTAAGAATTTATTTTTATTTATAGGTTTTCTTTAGTCTATCTCATTTCTTCGTGATTTTGTTCGTAACTCTTTACCATCCGACATTATGGAAGGTGGTAACATCTTTGAACCCATCAACCTACCACAACAAAACCACCCACAAAACCCACCACCAACTAACCAACCTCTTAGGAACCGAACCCTAGGAGAGTATTCCTGACCTAGCCACCAAGGCTATCGAAACACCATTGAGCTCACCCAAGGAGCCAATGTGACCCCCTTGCGATCCGACACCATCCGGTTGGTGCAAAGCGGATGTGCGTTCCATGGACTTCGTTCCGAAGATCCAAATCTCAAGGACTTCCTTAAAATAGTAGATTCTATAGACCTTGATGTTACAACTAGAGAGTCAACCCAATTACGCCTATTCCAATTCTCTCTACATGATCAAGCTAGTCAATGGCTTGAACGTTTACCCGCGGGATCCATCACCTCATGGGATGATCTCACCACTCATTTCCTTGCTCAATTTTTCCCACCGGGGAGAACTACCAAGCTTAGAAATGATATCTTGATGTTCCAACAACGTCAAGGTGAAACTCTATATGAAGCATGGACTCGTTTCAAGGACTTACACCAAAAAGTCCCTGATCATGGCATAGATCTTTGGCTCCAAGTCCAAATTTTTTATGACAATATCGATCTCTCCACAAGGCGAACCATTGACCAATCGGCCGGTGGCAAGCTACGTGATCTAAGTGCGGAAGAATCATGGGAACTCATAGAAGATCTTGCTCTCTATGACAACGAAAGTTGGAATGATCCCCGTGATTTGAACAAAACGGTCAAGGCAATATCTTTGCCTTCGAACAATTCTAACACTCCCGACCGTAGGATCATGGAACTTGAGGACCAAGTCAAGTTTCTCATGAAATCTTACGAAGCTCCTAATCCTACAAGCCAAGTGAACAAAATCACTTCTTCATGTGAATTATGTAGTGCTCCCCATGACACTCGTGATTGCGTGGAACTCCCCAGAACAGCTTTTGCGGACTACGCATCTTCGTGTACCGACGAAGCGGGAGATAAGTGGTACACTTTCAAGCCCGAGCCAAACCCTTACGGTGATTCCTACAACCCTTCTTGGAAAAATTACCCAAACCTTAGGTGGAAACAAAACCAAAACACTTCTTCAAATCCGCCTAATCGTTACCAACCAAAAGGTCCACCCTCCTACCGTACTTTCAACAACAATCCTTCTAATAACTATGGTAGTACCAACAATCTTGAAGGATTTATGTCCAAGTTTATGGCATCTTAAGAAGCTCGCATAACTAAATTTGAAACCGAATTCAACCAACAACAAATGGAGATGACCAGTAAGATTGACAACTTGTTGAAAGCCCTCAACAACCAAGCGTTAACTACACCTAGGAAGGACACTAGGGACGCCAATAGCGGAATCCAAACTAAGGACCCCTCGTCATCAAAACACGTCCACTTTGTCAATGTTGTCACCATTAAGCCAATAGATAAGGATATAGAAGAAAGTGACAAGGATGAAGTTGGAATAGAAACCGAGACTAGGGATGAAATTAAGGAAGTTGAGGTTGATAAGGGAGGGAAGTTAGAGGAAGTAGAAAACATAGAAGAATACTTTGATAAGTTGCCCACCAAGGAAGAACGGGAATATCACAAAGATTTATTCGATGATCCCGAGATACCATATATCCTTGGTTCACCCCTTATTAAAGTCAGTGATCCCTCTAACATCAACATACCATGCAACATTGGGCATATGCATGTGTGGAAAGCTTATATCGATCCTAGATCTCCTATAAACATCATGACTAGGACTTATTATAATTGGGTAATGAAGAAACAACTTGGTTATAGGATGATGCCCAATAAGAATCTGATAAGCAATTTTGTAGGAAGAGTGAAAGGATTGCATGTGATTTTTGGAAACTTCACTTATGAGACCGACTTTGTGATAGTGGAGGATACTCATCCGGTGATAGATTATCGCCTAAGTCAAGTAGTGTTTGGAAAACCATTCGTTGAGACCTCTAAGATGAGTTACGATCCGACTCTAGCGATAGTTAGATTCAAGGAAGAGAATGATGAGATTGCTTACCAAATGCCCTATAAGATTGAACAATACCGCCTCTTACCGAACATAGAAAAGGAACACAAACAAGCGGTTTACTATAGGAATGATGAGGATAGACGTAGAGGAGTTGAATATGTTATAAATAAGATACTTGGTTTCTACAAAGAATGCTTGCAACTAGGTCTGGAATACAAAACCAATATAGGAGATGACCTAGAGAGTGAAACCAACGATGAGGTCACGTAGTAATCCATGACCTTGAGTCTAGCTACAAGACTCGTAAATATAGAAAAGCGCTTCTTGGGAGGCAACCCATGTTTTGTGTGATTTTTATTTTGTTTGATTGTTATTTGTTTCCGTATGGATGCTTTATTTTTATTGTTGGTAGATCATGTTTCAAACTAAAATGGTGAAAATACTTTATTTTGTTGTTTGGCTTTGTCTTAACTTCATCCAAAGGTATTTCACAAAAGATAAGTGTAAGGGGAAACCCCAAATATGTTTTTAAAGAAACAAAACCGATCATGATTCTCCACAATATTAAATGAACATGTATATTCGTATTTGTTAGAGTCAAATGCTTGTATCGAGCCATAATGATGTTTTGCAGGATTTTCCAGGAAGTGGGACAAAGTTTTTCCAGAAATTTTCCGGAAACTTAACATAAGAATTTCTGCAGGTCACTTCTGACGGCGTCAGGAAGAAATACCTGACGGCGTCACGTGTAAAATTCTGGAAATTTTACCAGTTTTGTTTTTCTAACGGAGTCTTAAAGTTTTTGTTGAATCTTTAGTTTTTAATCTCTAGGAAGTCTGCAAACATCATTCCACAAGCATTATATCTTACTTTGCTTTCTAGGATTTATTAGCATATATAGATTGCCGCCGATTTTACGCGAGGTTGCCTTGTTTGTTTTCTCAGGTTTAACAGGTTATGTTTGACAAGAAGATGATTTATATTCTGGAAGGGAAGCTTTGATTATTCATTTTCTTGTAGGAAGATCAAACCTTATTACCTTATTTTCCATACCGAGCGAATCATGGGAGTATTTGATTTCATTCTTTTACCTGTTTTACTTTTACATTCTTTACTTGAACATTGGGGACAATGTTCATCCTAAGTGTAAGGGGAGGGTAAAATGATGATACCTCATAGGAAACACTTTCGCTTGAGTTTGTTTGTTCGATGGTAGGTGTGTAATAAAGCTATGAGAAATACTTGTTAGTGTAATTTTAGCGCCAAATTTAAAATGTTTTACAACATTTAGGAGTGAAACTTTAGCCATAGCAAGCGTCTCATGGATAGGAGTTGTATGACTAGCACAAAACCGTACTATTCAGAAAAATTTTCCACCCAAATATGTGAGGTTCGCCTTTAGATTTGATAGGAAAAGCATTTACTATTAGTGCTTATGAGTGTACCGGTAGCATTTAGTTTCTAGAACTTGCGTTAGTGATGCATCCCGAGACCGCTAGTGAGACTACATTCGTGTAGTAGGATTTACTACATGATAAGAGGCATTAGGATCACCCTTGTGTTAAACCCGTATCATAATTACTTGACCATTTAAGTCATATTACTTGGCTAGTAAAGTCAACTAATTTTTCCCACACCATTACCGTTGTACTCATTTTTAGTACACGAAACCCCTAGTACACCCCTCCGAGCCTATCTTTTCGTTTCTAACTTTAAGCATCTTACTTAAAGGAATAATTTGTCACACCCCACTTAAATGTACACCCAAATCGCCTTAGCCTTCCGTGTATGCACTCATCTTTAGTGGATTATTGTTATTTATTTAAACCCTTAGTTAATTATCTAATTAATTACATGGTTGCTAAGTCGAGTCATATCCTTGTACATATTGTTTTGGGACGATTAGGACTCATGGGTAAAGTACTTGTGTTATGGAGTAATGGTGAAGAACGTCATTTATTACCCCCATATGTGCGTTAATCTTATAGGTACTCCAAGTGTTTTGATTATCTAAATTCGAGTTGTTAGATTAGTTTATTGTGAAGTATATAAAAATTCAAGTGTAAGGGGAATGTTCATTCCCTATGATGAATTATTTTGGATGGTAGGGTAAGAGTGTATGCAAAAAAAAATAAAAATAAAATAAAAATAAAAATAAAAGAGAAAAAACATACGGACTACCATCCCGTTTCATTCTATGTTTGTTTTATGTTTTTGTTATTTTTCATTTATTAGCTTAAGTCGAGTCTAGTCTTCGCTTAGCAACGCCATATTGTACATGTAATTAACCAAGATGATTAACTCGCCACCAGTAAAGACTGCCTATATCCAACAAAACCGTGTATTCCATATCCTTACACCTAACATTATAACCCTTTAAAAGACCTCTTTGATAGTTTATCCTAGGTGCTTACGCCATGTGGTGGAGGTTTGATCCTTTCCCAAGCCTATGGTAATCTATTTTGTTAGGACAGGTAGTGAGAGATGTTTTCCATTTCCATATTGTGATATATACTTTATTACACCCGAGAGATGTGAGTATCTTAACACTATTTGTGAGGTGCTAGTGTATGACCTCCGTGCTTGTCTTTGGTCTTTAGTGGAACGATTATTTGTTGTAATTAATTTTATATTAGTGTTAAATGACCCCTAACTTGTATTTTGACTAGAATAAAAGCGCATTTGTTTGAGGACAAGCAAATCTCAAGTGTAAGGGTATACGATGAGGCGAAAAATGAACAGTTTTTAGGGGGTCATTTAAGCCGGAATTGGAATTTATTTGATCAAATATTTGCCTAAATCATTCCTTTTGTGAATTTAGGTACTTTGGGAGTGAATTCTGGAAAAGGAAGCATAAAAGTGAAAAAAACGGCAAAGACTTAATTTTCCTTGCTGGGAACAGTACCTGATGGCGTCAAGAAAGAAAATATGACGGCGTCAGGAGTAAAATGGATGACGACCCATAGAAAACATGACGGCGTCAGAAGTAGGGCGTCAAGAGTTATTTTGGTGACGGCGCCAGACCCAGATCTAGGCAGTCCGAGAACTTTATTGGCGGCGAGATGACGGTGTCAGAAATTTCCTCTTGACGCCGTTACCTCACAAAATCTATATATACTTTTCTATTTTTCATTCATTAGAGAGGAACTTGTGTGGAGACTTCTAGGGCCAAACCTAATAAACCCTAGGTCGTTTGTAACAGTATTTTCAAGGGTTTTCACCCCTTGAAACCCTTCATGTTCAATTAAGATAAGTTTTCTTTCAATTCATTCAATATGTCTATGTGTTGTTTGAATATATCTTATGCTTGTCTTGATTTTAACATGCTAGGCTAGATCTATTGTGCGTTTGCTTAGATGTAATGAAACCTAGATGTTAATTATAGGTTGATTGCTTGTTTATAGTTGTAATGGATGAATGATTTCAATGTTAGGCTAAAGAAAACTGGCAGATCTCCATTGTGTAACTTTCTTGAACGTCTTAAGAAACATGAACCGATGTGTACTAGGTTTTTATGGTTGTATTTAATGCATGAGCGAATTCTACTGATCCCATGATAGGAGCTTCTTAGCCGGCTCGACATAGGAGTGAAGTAGGAGCTTATAGAATTGGGGAAGTAAGTACGCCACCCCATGAATGGTATTAAGGAATATAACCCGTCATCCACACAACTGTAACAAGTAACTAACCTGTAAAAGATATCGAGGGAGTAGTGAAATCTAAGTAAACACAATTCTCCCATATATTGCTCACACCACTAGTTAAATTAGTCTATTTTCATTTTTATTATTTTATTTTGATTGCATCTTAGTTATTGGGTTAGTTGATTAGCAACTAATTCCGCCTACTCTTCCAAAACCCGAGATTTTTACTTGCTTTTATAAAATATAAAAAATACAAAAAGAATCATCCCTCACCTCTAGACCTAGTTTTTAGGCTTTGTAATCCTAGCGACACTATTCCTAAGTTGAACGATCAATCCCCTGGTACTTGTCACTATACTATACTACAACGATCAGGTACACTGCCTGGTGGGGGTTGTAAACTTCTCGAGATCCCTCGAGAGGTAAAGCCTGGTGCAATTCCCACACATCAGTTCATTTGGAATAAGAAACATCTCTTATTTCCTCTCTAGTTCTCTCTCTCTCTCTCTCTCTAACACATATCTTTCTCTCTCTAAACATAAATCATATGTGTAGAATGATATAAAACTTAAGACCCAACATAAAATCTCGGGTATTTGGAAACAACAAGCATCAAAGAAGTCAAAAGATCAATCATTTCTATTGGTGGACCCATAATCCACACGTCGTAAAAGAGATCTCAATGATCACCCCTTTAGGGGGAGATTGTTGGAAACACAAAAGTGATGATCAAAAATGCAATCAAAGAGAGATCTCAATGATCGTCCCTTAGGAGGGGATTGTTGGGAACGCTTGAAGTGACGATCATTATCGAGTCAATGAGTCTTGTAATAGGTTGCATTAGTTTATTATTTATGTTAAGTTTTATTAAGTTATATGTTATTATGTTTAACTTTTCATGTTTTGCCAAAGTCTAAGGGCTATAAGTGATATTATGTGAAAGATGTTAGTTGCCCTAGACATGGCCTATAAATACCTTGTAACCTCTCATTTGAGAGGTGTTGGTTCATTTAGAATAAGAAACATCTCTTATTTCCTCTCTAGTTCTCTCTCTAACACATATCTTTCTCTCTCTAAACATAAATCATATGTTTGGAATGATATAAAACTTAAGACCCAACAATTGGTATCAAGAGCTAGATGATGATTTAGAAGTTTAGTGTTTTTTTGTTAAACTATTGTAAAAAAACGTCCTTTTTTAAACACTGGTATAATACGTATGTACGGTTGGTATTAATTTTTGGTTATAACAGTTTTAAGTGGTCAAATTGGTCATACCCAGATCTCTACTTGGTCTCGTTTTCAGTAATATCTGTGGTCAAAAAGTCAAAAAGGTGATATCCGGTCTTGTTTTTTCTGGGTTTTTCTGGGCATAAGTTTGAAGATCATCGAGTAAGCCTTTAAATTTTTTGAGTAAGCAGTAGTTTTGGCGACTAAGATAAGTATTTGTCGAGTTAGGAACTGGTTTATCGAGTTAGCTCACTTGTCTATCGAGTAAGGAGTTGTCTTATCGAGTATGGTTCTAGTTGTGGCGAGTTAACCCGTTAGCAATTAAGCTAACACTCCTTATCGTTTATCGAGTAAGGAATACTACTCTCTCGACTAAGGAAAACTATACTTCTTTAAAATTTATTTATCGAGTAAGGAAAAATTCAAAAGTCAAAAGTCAAAGAGAAGACAACGAGTACCAAATCCAGAAATACAACACAAGAGATATAATCAAATCCAAACCGAACCAATACCACAACAGCAAATCCATATCTTATCCTAAATCCCACCACCATCTCACAACATCAAATGACAACAAAGAAACTATCATCTCCTTCACGTCACGTACTACATCTAATCCTAACCCTTTTCACAAACAAGAATCGATAGTAAAAAGAAGAAAGATCTCAGATTAGTTTCATTCGTGTATTTCTTATGAGCAGAATCTTAATGATCTTCTCACACGAGATAACCAACTCCTCATCGATCTCTGTCGAAGCAAAACTTCTTTCTTAATATCCGAAGTAATCAAAGTAATAACAAAAATAACTCGTGTTTCTGTCATATTTTCTTTCGGTTCAAGAACAAAATACAAGAAAGAAACAACAATAAACTACCTACCTGGAACCTTGATCTTAGCCAAAAGTTGGTTCACAAATCGTTTCACTTATTCGTGGTATATCGTAAATATCAGGGGTGTTTTTTGTTTGAGGTTACTTCGTTTGGTTCATCAAAAGGGGAAGAGAGTGTGTTTGACACTCAGATTAAACATTAACAAAAGACGAATTAAGGTTGTGGATTTAGGTGTTTCGTTTTCAGTATCAAAGAAATCAAAGGACGATTCCTTGGTATTGTGATTAGTTTGTTAACGGAAGAAGGTTTGAGAGAAAGATAGAGGCGTTTTTTTTGTGACTGCGTTTATTTTGGATAGAAGTGAGATTTAGGGTTATCAAAAATGAGGGGAAGAGAGTGTGTTTGACACTCAGATTAAACTTTGTTGGATCGGGTAATTTGCTTGGGCTTGCAAAGGATTATTGGACTGGACTTGAATTTAGCCGAAAAAGTGAAACACAAATTGACTTGGCAGATATACAAATTGGCCGTGTGTTACAATAATTTGTTTAGTTATTTCTTGTGTTTTCCAAAATTTAAAATATATTATAAATTGTGTAGGCTAAATTTTTGGGATATAACTTTGGACCACGGTTTTGATTAAGCATCAAGAATCTGAGATTGAGTATTGTTTTGGGTTGAGATTATTCGGGTTCATTGTATATAACTACTGTGCTAGTTATTAAGAAATCGTGAACAACGGACAAAAGATTCATTTGAGAAACACAATTGCTTCTTTATCGTGTACACGATCCATTATCATTTCACACCAAAATTAAAATGGAATCAAGTTCAAAAAGGAGAGAGATGCAAGAAAGTGTAAAGCTCGAAATGCATTCTACAGAAAATTGTTTAGTACATTTTAAATCAGTTAAGATTCAATGCAAGATTCTCTCAGATGCAAGATTTCCTTCTTGGAGTACCTTTACTGTATTCTTCGGAACTGAAATGGACCTTCTAACCTTCCAAAGGAAACTCCGAGAAAACATAGTTCAACTAGAAAAGCAAATTGAACAGGGAAGTGATTGCATGGTAGGATTTAGAGCGCTCAAGACACAGTTCAAATTGTTCATGACCATGGATTTTAAAGCTTCTCTTGTGAACTATGAATTTGAAAGCAAGTTATGGAGAGAGAACATCACAAGTATGGAGGTTGAAGCTTTTAGAGATCAACCGGTTTCACTAATGAGCTATCTAGAAATGGTGCTTATCGAAAGATCACTTCATCTGAGTGTTATCAATGAACTGGAGATGCAGAAACGAGCAAGAGAATTGAATGTACGAGAGAATGGAAGAAAAATGCAGACACGGGAAGGAACAGTCAACAATGAAGGGACGTTGGATGATGGTTTGGTATTCACGGATAACAATGCATTATCAGAACTGCAGACAGAAAGCAGCACTCCATGGAATGATTCAGATGCTGACTGGAAACTCAAATGTAATGATGGTTCGAATAATGCAGTTGTTGTCAGTCCTTCACAAAGTTCAGTCGCACTCGTTCAGGTACATCAATCTAGTGATAATGATATATTTGAAAATGTGTTTGCTTATGAGACACAAAGTCATGTACAACCTGAGTACATTAACGACACATATGTGGTGAATCAGGATGATAGAAATATTACTCCTGAGACTCCACATATGGATCCTAATGGAGGTACGGTTGAACATAACAATGTGAACCATGATCAAGAATGTGCTTCAACTGCTTTGATAATTAAGAATATTCAAAACAAAGTTGCTCGATGTAACAAGCTCAATTGTGAACTAAAAGCAAAAAATGTGTCATTAACAAGGGACATTGAGTGCTACAAAATACAACTGTCAAATCATGAAAACAAAGTCAAACGTGAAAAAAGTTTTGAAGTGGCGTTTCAAGAATATTACAATAAAGAACAAGATCTTCAACACAAAATGCGTGAATTAATTGAGTCGAACAGAAAATTGGTTCCAAAACTCAAAAATGAAAAATGTGAACTCAAACAACAAGTTGAACAACTTCAAAAAGAGCTTTCAAAAACACAAACAGAGTTGCCAACTTGCAAAAAGGAATTTTATGAATATAAAGTGCGGAAAAGGAAAAGGGAAGACTCGTATCTTAGCGACATTATTGATTTAGAAGCTAAATTGAAAGTTTTTGAAAAAACTGCTTGTGATAAATCGTTAATTGTTGAGTCTGAAAACTTAAGAGTGGAAAATGGGAAGTTGAGACACGAAAATGAGAAGATTTTAAAAGAGTCAAGCGACATTCAAGAGAAACTTAAACATCAAATATTTTCTATTGAACAAAATTTTCAAAGATGTCAAGCACAAAGCATTAACTTTGAGCTAGCTTTACAACACAATCTTGAAAAGCAGTCTTTTGAAAACCCCCGGATGTCAAAGCTTGAACAAGTTGATAATGAAAACGTGTCAATGAAATGTAAAATTTCAAAATACGAAAAAGAGATTGAGCATTTGAAACAGATTTACAAAAACCTGTTTGATTCAATCAAACGTTCATGAGTACAGACACAAAACTCAAACTTGAAACAAAAAGAGACTGAAGATTTGAAGTCTCAATTCTATGAATTCGCTGATAAAAAGTTTGAAAATATCTTTCAAAAGATTGAATCAATGAAAAAGAAAAATGTTGATTTTCAAATCACAAATGTTTCCTTCCCAAAACCCCTGTTCGATTCTACTACTCCAGATTTTGAAAAGGAAACGGGGGAGAAAATGTATCTTTTTTAAAATGAAAATCACGTGCTTCAAACGAAAGTGATTGAGCTTGAAACACTTTTAGCTCAACAAACAAACGATTTTAAGGATGCCAAAACCGAATTTTTCGACAAAGTAACCAAATTTGAAAATTATTTTGAAAGACTTGAAAAAGAAAATGTTGAGTTCAAACGGAAATTGGCTCGTAAAACGTATGATTCTAAAGCCGAGAAAGACCAACTTTTGAAATAAATTGCTTTTTTAGAATCAAAATTGGCATCCCAAGATCATCTTTATCTTCAAAAAGAATACAATGATTTGAGAATTTCATACAATGCTTTAAAAGTGAAGTTTGATACTCTTAATCGATCAAAGGGAAAAGCTCTAATTTCAAATGTTTCAATGCCAGAAGTGAGTGTTTCAAATAAAATTTACACAGGTGAATCTTCAAAACCATTTTCGAAAAAGGTTTCTGAGTTTACGACCTATTCTTTGCAAAAAGGAAGGAAGTTTTCAAAGAGACCAAGTTTTTCCGAAACATTTACTTCTAAAAGGTTTTCAAATCCAAATGCTTCAAAAGAAAAAAATCATGTGTTTCAAACTCCACACTCCCGTTTTACACCGATAAAGCAAGTATGGAGACCAAAACAAAGTTTTTCAAAACCCCCAAATGCTTCAAAAGAAAAGAATCATGTTTTTCAAACTCCACACTCTCGTTTTACACCGGTAAAGCAAGTGTGGAGACCAAAGAAAAGTCGTTCAAAACCTTTCAAATATTCAATATCAGAATTGCTTTCGTTGCAACATGAGAATGACTCTACTTTGAACATTCCAAATACCGGAAGGTTTCCATTTATCACAAAAACATATCTTCAAAAAGAACCCATGAGATTCAACTCTAGATGGAAATCTTCCTCTTCAGATTTTAAAACTCCAATAGAAACGCCGGGTTTCTCAAACAATTTTCAACGGAAAAAGAGTTTTAAATCACCATTGATTCCATGAGTGTTATTTCAAAATGAAATACCGGTTTTCAGTCCTCGTTGGAATTCAACATCTTTAAATCATATTGACACAACTTACAAATGGATTTTAAAATTTGGTAAACCTGTTGGCGTCGTGCTTAAATGGGTTCCCAAGGTTGTTGTCTAATCTATCATTTCCTGATGGCTTGTAAGTATTTCAGCTTACAACCCGGGCTTAATCATTACGACTTGTGCACACATTTCAGTGTACAACTCGGGTTTCAAAGAAAGGAAAGTGCCTTGCTAAACCATTCTTTAAAACCAAACATGCACTTATCCTTAAAAACAAGAAGAAGTTCTCATGCAAAGCTTATCTAAAACTTCTTAATCTTGAGCAAAATTTATTCAAAATTTTTTAAAAGGTTTTTCAAAACTTTTCAAAATTTTGCTCAAGATTTTTCAAATCTTTACTCCCCAATTCGCCCCAAAGTTAAAAAAAAAAAAAAAAAAAAAAAAAAAAAAAAAAAAAAAAAAAAAAGTCCAAACATATGCTAGTTTTGATGGGTAGTATTTCAGCGTATTAAGTTTTAGTTACCTTGAAGCAAAATTTATTTAAGAATTTTTCAAACTGAAATCTCTAAATCTTTCAGAATTTTGTTTCAAAAAGACTCCTTCCCTCAAACTTTAAAAGGTTTAAAATTCTCAAAACATATGCGAGTTTTGAGGGGGAGTATTTCGAAAACAAAATGTTCCATCAAAATCATGCTTAATTGCTTGTGCACATATAACAGTGTACAACCCGTTCTTTGAAATTAAAGGACCCTGAGGTACGCGTCAGTGCCTCAATCCTAATATAAGGAGCGAAAGCTTCTTACTTTTGAGTAGAATTAATCAAATTTTCTAAGTCTTTCATAAATTCTACTCAAAAGGACAAGTATTCCCTCTCGTAATCAAAACCTCAAAAAGATATTTCATTTATTGAGGGGGGGGGGGGGGTATTTGAAATGATCTTTGTTCAAAATGATAAGTTCTTGGTGAATCTCCCCATAAGACTCAAAAAGCATATTTTAATCAAAAGTTCATCAAAAACAACATCTTGTATGCTATTTTTGAGGGGGAGAAAAGTAAAAGTGATTAAAATATGGATGACAATTGATGCTTTAAGATTGAATCTCGTGTGAGCTCGACTCAGAATTGACCCAGGAATTGACGAAACAAAAAGTTAGTAATCGAAAAGACTTATCCTCGACAGGTAATGACATCAAGTTAGTTATTAAAGCTAGCTATCACCTAAAAGCTGACAATGGAACTCTCTAACTAGCCACGTAAGAGTGTCTCGAAAAGGATTTATCGAAGTAGATATGTACCGTTTCAAGAAACTTTCTGTGTACTCGACTAGGCCGGGTAATAACTTCAAGCTAGTCTAGCTAGTGATGTAAGCGTGTCTCGAATCGGTCTTGTTCACTGAAAGTGGATCAATTCAAAAAGTGTTTGTTCCTCCCGCATGTGCGAATTTATTCACTACACATGAGCATATGTGAAAGGGGAGCCCTTCAAATGAAATCACAAAACTCTCAAAGTGTTAAACAAAATGTTTGATAATTACAAACACTTTGAGAGATTTTCAATAAATGGTTTCATGGCAATTATAGGATAGTCATGGTGTTATAAAGTGACTAAGGTTAGGGAAAACCGTCCTATGATCCGCCAGAGCCGGAGGGATCTACCCAAGGACATCACTAATAGTTAGAATTAGAAGTCCTTAGGTATGATATGAAAAAGGAGAAAAGAATAAAAGGATAAAGAATGGGTTGAAGAATTAAAAAGAAAAGCAAAGAAAAGGGTGAAAAGAAATAGCCCTCCATATGTTCAACCTTAGGGCAGACACCGGGTTCAATTCATATGCTACTGGTTGTTGCTAAGGCGACACCGGTATTGAAGATAAAGACGTCATGGACCCAGTGACGCACTGCACTTAACCTTCTAAGCCACTCAAGTTCTCTTAAAAGAGCTTGTTTCATTCTCACGTGGAACCGGTGTAATCTATCAACTTATCTCTTAGAGATGGTTGATATTGAAGCCGGAGACCTCTCCCTAGTCTCCGCATAGGAAACCAAATTGTGCACTTATCGAGTCTAGATCAATGAGATACATCAAAGATCTCTTAGGAACACTCAATATTTCTACAACTGGTGTTCTACATCAATGGACACCAGCTGTAAATTATCGAGTCCTTCGTAGATCCTAGCAATCTGCCGAGAACGTTTATGAGATGATTTACTTACGTATTTATCAATGATTGAACGGAAACTCCTGCCAGGGTCAACATCAAACAGCCCTGACAACAGGTCACTTCGGTAACTCCTTGTGGGTTACGCTTAGTGTTCGTGGTGGTTCCAAAACGGTCTACAGTCGTGGAGTGATCCCCAACGACTCACCCATTCGTTGAGCTACTTAGTAGGTCTCGTAAGCTCCCTCGGGAGTATCCGAAATGGGAACGGCCTTTGTAAGGGTTAGAAGGAGTCTTCACACTATGTTGTTGACGATCTCTAATTCCTTATCTGTAAGTACCGGTTGTTTATTGCTAACTGTTTACCTACAGCTACACATCACCTCCATGGAGATAGATTCTGCATGCTCCTACATACATCTTGAAGTCAAAGAAAGCTCCCTCAAAGATCTAAGCAACACAAAGTTCAAAGAAAGATTCTACGCCAAAAAGAAGAATCTACAAAGTAAAGAGACTAAAGATCAAAGTGAAAGAAAGGGAACTACGTGCATGTAAAAGTCAAAGTCCAAAGATGTATGAGCATGTTGGAATGGCGGACAACCACCACAGACACAGAAGTGACTAAAGGCAGATTACACCATCATTTGATCACAACAACAAGAACGAAGAACGAAGATCACAAAGCATGATTGGAACAAAGAATCTAGCAAAGCTATTACACAAAGACTCAAAGTTGAAAACAACAAGCATCAAAGAAGTCAAAAGATCAGTCATTTCTATTGGTGGACCCATAACCCACACGTCGCAAAAGAGATCTCAATGATCACCCCTTTAGGGGGAGATTGTTGGAAACACAAAAGTGATGATCATAAATGCAATCAAAGAGAGATCTCAATGATCGTCCCTTAGGGGGTGATTGTTGGGAACGCTTGAAGTGACGATCATTATCGAGTCAATGAGTCTTGTAATAGGTTGCATTAGTTTATTATTTATGTTAAGTTTTATTAAGTTATATGTTATTATGTTTAACTTTTCATGTTTTGCCAAAGTCTAAGGGCTATAAGTGATATTATGTGAAAGATGTTAGTTGCCCTAGACATGGCCTATAAATACCTTGTAAGCTCTCATTTGAGAGGTGTTGGTTCATTTGGAATAAGAAACATCTCTTATTTCCTCTCTAGTTCTCTCTCTCTCTCTCTAACACATATCTTTCTCTCTCTAAACATAAATCATATGTGTAGAATGATATAAAACTTAAGACCCAACATAAAATCTTGGGTATTTGGAAGAAGGGCGGAATTAGTTGCTAGTCAACTAACCCAAATAACTACTAATGCAATAAAAATAAAATGAAAATAAAATAAAATGTGTAAACTATAAATGGAGAAAATGTGTTTACTTATACTTCATTACTCCCTAGTTATCTTTATTGACTGCTAAGCTTATTACAATTTCGTGGGTGATGGGTTGCATTCCTTAATACCATTTGTGGGGCCGTGTACGATCTTCCCCAACTCTATAAGCTTCTATCTCTTCATATGGCGACATGTTAAGTATCCTTACCATGGCCTCCTTAATAGTTACTTATGCATTAAATACAACCATTAAAATCGTAGTACACATCCGATTCATGTTTCTTAAGACGTTCAAGCAAGTTACCGAATAGGAGATTAGCTAGTTTTCTTAAGCCTAACATCGATTGACAATCACCCAACAACAAATAATAACAAACCATCAATCAATAATCAATAACTAGGTTTCACTACATCTAAGCAAACACAAATAAACCTAGCCTAGCATGTTAAAAGAATTAAATACAAGCGTAAGATAGAATCAAACATCACATAGACATATTGAATGATTGATGGATTACTTATCTTTGATTGAACATTGAAGAGACAAGGGTATGAAACCCTTAAAAACCTCTTAAATTCGTGTTAGGGTTATTCCACCAAAAGTTCCTCTCCAAAGTTACACACTAATGAATGAAAAATCAAAAACTATATATATATTTACAAGGGTGACGGCGTCACCTTTAGATGGTTGACGCCGTCATCTCGCCACGGCTAGGGTTCCTTGTTGTCCAATCCAACTTCTTGACACCGTCACTCTTTAAGAGTTCTGGGCCGTCACACTTTAGTGTGATACGTGACGGCCTACTCTTGGTAGAATGTGACGCCGTCACGTGTTAAGTCCTGATTTCTATTCTGGCGCGTCAAATGTAAATGTAACTTCCACCTCTTGTCACATAGGCTAACGCCGTCCCCTTGAATATCTTGACGCCGTCAGGTGCAATTTCCAGCTTGGATTCTTGACTTTGTCGTTTTCTTCACTTTTTGCTCCAAAAACGTCCAAAATGCTTTGTTTTCCAGAATTCTCTTCAAAGGTACCTAAAATGACAAAAGGAACGATTGAAGGTAATAATTGATCATATTATCACAACTTAAGGCTTAAATGACCCCTTAAAAACGTAAAAAATTTCGCCTCATCAACAACATTAGCAGACACATCAGCAGACTTATCAAACAAGTATAAACCATCATACTCACTACAAGTCCCCAGCACATTTTGCTGATTCAAATCCCGAATGTTACATTTAGTTTCATCGAAACCAACTCTCCACTTGCTATCTTTAATTATTTTATTAACAGACATCGAACTGACACAATATTCATGCACAACCAAGACATCAAACAACACAACATTACTATTAAGTCTCAAATACCAATATGTGTAATTTTAGCTAAAGTCCTATTAGGGTGACCAACTGTGAGTTTTAAATCAGATATATCAATCAAATTAAACATGTTTAAAGAAGAGTTAGTTAAATGTTGATTGGCCCCTCAGTCAATTATCCATCCCTTATGATAACTGACTCCATTAAGTTTCAAATTAGCACAAAAAACTGATAGAAATGCTGATTAAAGAAAACACTGCCATTGAAAAAGGAACAAGATGCACTACATACCGTATTAGACTGAGAAGAAGTACCAGGTTTCTCATTAATAATAGTCATAAGCTTCAAAACCTGTTCGTTATTAAAAGACAGATTTCCAACAGCAGTTCTAGCCACATTACTCACACCAGAGGTACCTTTGGGATCATTGGTTTTGTTGAAATTATTTCCAGGTTTAAGATTATGATTTCTTTTGAAACTAGGTGGATATCCAATGATCTCAAAGAACCTCTCAACAGTATGACCCTTTAACCCATAATGAGAACACACAAACTATCATAATTCCCTTTGTTATTAACCCCAGTATTGTTACTACCAGTGTTTCTTTTCCAATTAGTGTTTTTATTATCAAAACTCCTAGAAACAAAAGCATAAACTTGAGCCTTCTCAGTTTTTATAGAAGTGGTAGGAATCCCACTATAGGATTCTTCCCTAGAAATTATAACAAAATCATCCTTAACTTCAGGAGGATTTCCCTGGTCAACAGACTACTCCTTATGGGTTGATAAATGTCATCAAGACCCATAAGAAATTGCATTAACTTCAATAATTTACCATGATCACTAAGTTCTTGCTTAGCCTCACAAGTACAATCAGGAAACTTAGTAAGAATAGCAAACTCTCTCCATAATTAATTCAACTTATGATAGTACTCAAAAACAGGTAAACCACCTTGCTTAAAACTAATCTCTGAAGCAAATTAAACACTACAGAACCATCAATCCTATTATAAGTGTCTTTCAAGTCTTTCCAAACAATAGAGGCATTATCAGAAAACACATGACCAAGATACACATCTTGGGACAAAGAAGTTAAAATCCAATTCAAAACAACTTCATTACACCTATCCCATTGGGATTCTAATAAGGGACTAGCAGCATAAGCAGCCCTAGTACAAGTACCATCAAAAAAACCCATTTTATTCTTAATATGTATAACCAATTTTATAGCACTAGCACATATTCTATTATTTTCAACCCCAGACAACTTAATAGTCACAATAGAAGCACAATTAGAATCATTTGCATGAAGATGCAAAGGATTACTCTGATCTAAACTACTAATCATAATAGCCATACTGACAAATAAAGAAACAGATAAACAAAAATAATAGATATACCAAACAATAACAAACTACCAAACAAACAAACAAACCAATAACAAATAAACCACCAACAAACCAATAAATCTCAACTTGCAAGACTGCCAAAATCCTAAACTCCTGCGACCTAGACACAACAAACTAAAAAATAAAACTACTACTAAGAAACTCACACCCAAGAATAACTTGAATTAAGCCCAGTGAACTAGGGTTCGCCAGAGCAGGTAATCATACCACTCTTGGTGGCAGATCAAGGTGTTAACCGAACCCGTTTGCACCCACTGAACTCAAAACCATATATCTTAAAGGAAGAAACCAACTTACGGTGCTTATAAGATATGAAGCGTAAGAACCAACTGATTATTCTAGATTCACTTAGTCTAGGATAACCAATCCAAGAACAAGCCCAGAAAACCACAGAATCACCAGATCTCCAAGAAACCCCCAAATCTAAAATTAAGGTTTCAAGAAAACCAACCAAGAATCAGTTAATTAGCATCAATTCCTTCAACCAAAACGACTTCAATTACTTAGAATCGAACTAATATCAAAAACCCCCCAAAATCTAGGGTTTCAAGAAAAAAACCCTAAATCTTAATTAAACCTTCAAACAACACGATTCAACCACCAAATCATTGAATCAAACACCACTAAACCAAGATCGATCAAATACCCAAGAAACCAATGTAATCAACTTATCAGAACCTAGGGCTCTGATACCATGTTAAAATGGTACCAAAAAACACCAATATCTAATCACCCCACCAATCACCCCTTCGTGATCTAATCTTTTATTAAAACAATAAACATTGAAGGTTAGTCTCTCTAATAGGTGCAACAACAGTACATACTAACTCACACTCTAAACAGAAACTATAAACCAAATGAAACTATAAACCAAGCGCCACGTTAGCTTTATCATTTCGACAACATAAAAAAACACCTCTTATCATAACACCACCTCAACACCACTTTTTGAGACCCACCTTTATTTAAAAACTTACAAATTACAATTAAACCCCTTTAACTAGTTTTTCATTCATAGACCCACCTTTATTTAAAAACTTACAAATTACAATTTAACCCCTTTAATTATTTTTTCATTCATTACATTACCCCATAAATAACTTTCATTCATTAAACCAAAATTTTCGTATAGTCCAATGAAGTCCTAACTAAATTTTCATAAATCAACCAATGGCTAATTAACAATCCATAGTTTCGTTTAAGCCCATTAGATGTCTAAACATACTAATCCATACAAACCCTAAATATTCTGTATATAAGCTCATTAACCCTAACATCATTCTCCATTTCAAAAGCAGTCAAACATCACCTTCCTTTACACTCCCTCAAAAAAATTAACTTCTTCCTTATAACTCCTCAAAACGCAACATTTCCATTCTTTAACCACTACTGAAACTCAACACACAAACTGACCCACCTTATTTCTCCATAAACCGACGCAACTCCTCACAATACTTGTGTATGTTCCAACCTTATTACTCCACGGATCAGTCAAACACTTGAACTACTTCTCCATTTCTTTTTTATTATTCTATTTATTTTATTTATTATTATTTTTTTACCTTAACTAGCCTTTTACCATAGGGGGTATTTTGAATTTTCTTTCTATGAATTCAAATCCATAAACTAGCCGTTTATGGCTTTTTGAAACTACTTTTTGGCATTACATGCGTTTTCACTTATCTTGCTGCACTAAAGTGGCGTAACACGGCCCTTAACGCCACACAGGCGGTATGGTAATGCAGGTGACACGTTGGCATAACGTCGGTCCTGCGTTACCGTACCCAGGGCTCTTATATAGAATCTAGGATGTGTTGGTTTTGAGGGTTTAGATTTTAGATTTAGGAGCTAAAGTAAAATGTGTCATTTAGTTTGAGGGTGTAGGTTAGGATTAAATTATGTAGTTTTCACAATTGATTTCATTTTTGTGAACTCAATTTATTTTTTCATTCTTTCTTTTACTTTAATAATTTTTTATATAATATATTACCAACTTGTTTTTATGGAATTTGCAAATTCTGATTTTTTTTATTTGCACCGTTTACTGTAGAAACACTTAAAAACAAGTTATAGTAAGTGTACAACCGTCTATTACATACATTAGTGTATGTCAATAAAGAAAAACAAATGCGCAAATTAATTATCCATTCTTATACCAAAATATAATTAAACATATTTTTTTACGCCCTTATCTTTCTTCTTTACTTTTCTTTAAACAAAATACCAAATCCTAACCTAGATAGAAACCAAACTGCATCTTATTTATTTATCTTATATGAAGTATACATTAGGCATTGGGTGCGAGTTTTGGAGAGAAAAAAAACAAAACACCCCCTGAACTATGTAAAAAGTTACAAAAATTGCCCGAAAGTTGTTTTTTTTTTTACGATTTCTTTTATATAACAAAATTTTATTTATCAAATATCTAAAACAATATTTAGCGATTCTTTTACAAAAAACAAAAAAAAAAAAAAAAAAAAAAAAAAAAAAAAAAAAAAAAATCCTTACAAAAAACTACCCTACACTTTGTTGTACTATTTAAAAAAAATAATAATATGAGCCCAATACCCTTATGTACTATTTTATAATAAATGTTGAAGTTATAAAAAAATGTTTTTTAAAGAAAAAATAAAAGCACGCCCTTAAAGTACTTAAAATTTTACAAAAACTACCCTACACTTTGTTGTTTTACGACTATAATTTTAATGAAAGAATTGCAAAACACACTCCTAAACTAAGTAATAAGTTACGAAACTAGCTTAAACTTTTACCTTTTACAGTTTTTTTATATAACAAACTTTATTTATTAAAGATCTAATATATATTTAGCAATTTTTTATAAAAGAATATATACCAAATAAAAGGTCTTTAAATTCTGAATAAAATGAGCCTGATATTGAAAAGCTTTTGACTTACGTACGACTTTATTAAAAAAAATAGTGATTAAAACTTTAAGGGTTTTGCTAAACAATGCCCACCGGACAATGTTTAAAACAACATTTAATATGCATATAAAAGAAACATAGAATTTGTTAAATTAAAAATGAAATATATTTAGGTTAATTTTTATATTCATTTATTATGCATTAAATATATAACTGCTTTAAATATGAAAAGAACGAACTATTTAATGTGGCTTATGTATTGCCCAGTGGGCATTGTTAGCAAAACCCAAACTTTAATATCAACTTCTTATTTTCTGGTAATGGGTTAGAATTTAGCAAATTTGCTATAAAAATTATACCAATAAATAGGTTTTTTAATATCAAATAAAACGAGTCGAATATTCCATTACTCTTGACTTACATATAATTTTTTAAAAAGTGGTGATTAAAATTTGAAACAAACTTTTTATTTTTTTAGGTAATTGGTCAAAATGATTACAAATATTTGATGATATAGATGATAGACTTATTGCAATGAACAATATTAGTTTAGAGGTTTATATATATGTTATAAGGTGAGATTCATGGCAAACAACAAAAATCTTAATAACAAATAAGCATATCTTAGCCTTTCATTTTGTTTTCATCAAACGGTATAGATCAAACCAAAAAATAACAAAGGAATGACAAAATTGACATTCTAGCTCATTTAATATAAAAACCAACTTTCCACTTAAAAAAAAAAAAAAAAAAAAAAAAAAAAAAAAAAAAAAAAAAAAAACATATCTTGCAAACGGTAAATCTTCAAGCTACAAAAAATATACCATCGCGAAGAGAATTAAATCATCTTTCTATAGATATGCACTTTTATATACTTTTGACGAACTTTTTTTTTTCAAAATTTCCGTCCAGAAAAATCTCACGTGATTCGTAAAAAATCACTTGTGATTTATTATTTTTAAAAAATCACAAGTGATTTGTAAAAATGAGTAAATCACTGTTTTGAGTTTTATTCTTTTATGTCACAGCTTTTTAAGAGTATATGTTTTTTATATGATTGTTGAAATGAGCTCTTGAAATCTCTTTATTAAAAAGTTGTATGTTGTTATACAGAATCTCATGTGATTCTCTCTAATTCCTTGTGATTTATATAGAATCTTATGTATTCTATAAAGATACTTGACAAGTATCTTTTATGTGATTCATACAGAATCTCATGGGATTCTGTATGAATCACATTGGCAATCTTTATGAATTACAAGTATCTTTATGAATCACATGAGATTCTGTATGAATCACAAGGGATCAGAGATAATCACATGGGATTTTGTATAAATCACACGGGATTTTCATTTTGCTTTATATAAATTGAAAGTACAAAATTACTTGAGATTCTATTTTTGTTGTATAATGTTATGAGAAAAAATTTTGTTCACTTTCAATATATCTTGTTTACTTTGAATATATCATGTTTGTTACTTATATTCTGTTTGATCACTGGTAATCTGTATGAATCACATACAATTAGGGATGAATCACAAGTGATTTATCAAATAATCTCATGGGATTCTGTATGAATCACAAATGATTCGTGTGTAAATCACATGTGATTCGTGTGTAAATCACATATGATTCAACCAACTCATTTATATAAAAAGAAGTCCAAAACACTTGTTCATTGCTTTACAATACGCCACCTAAGCACTAAAAAGCCTATACATGATTAATTTATTTTTAAAGTTTGTCAAAGCTACAAAATGGGTTTCAGATTACAAAATTTATATAAGTTAAAACATTGAAAAATAGATGCTACAATATGGCGTAAAGTTTGTCAAAGCTACAAAATGCTACTCTCACTTGCATATCATGCAGCGAAAATTGTACATTCTTTTTTATATATACCAATCTTTCACATCTTTTAGTGAGTCGAGAAATGTAGCTAGTAACCTTCTTTCCCTACACAATACTGTTGGCATGAATATTACGATATTTAATATAACCATCATCTTCATGTTTTGATGATGACAAAGATGTAAGTTACAACATATAACGTAAAGTGCTTAAGTTACTTGTGATCACAATTCGTCTATGCATTCTTACGTCAACAAGCCTCGACATCTCAACGTCTCAAGTATGCTTCAACAATCACTTAAGGTATGGATAAACAAGTGTTTAATACATCTCATTATCAAAGGGGTATTTTATTAACTAATACAAAGTTTATTTAATTATATAAACATATTATATATTTTTGAAAAACACTTTTGGTAATAAAGAAAAATGTTTTAATCATACTAAATATATGATTTCAAACTTTTAACCAAAATTAGTTAGTTTTTCACCAAATATCTTTCTCCACTAAAAGACAGAAAATCTGGCCATTTCAGTAGGGCGGCCCCTTTAATTTTAAGGGGACCGGCACACAATTAAGGGGACCGGCCACGCTCCCCTGTCAGATTTGGTCAGAAATTTTTCCCTATAAATACCACCTCAAACCTGGAATTTTTCTCACCTTTTGCACAAAAATTTTCAGATCCAATTCTTTCTAAACATCCTTCTAAAACCCTTTGATCATAAGATTATTAATCTTTGTTTCAAGTGATCCAATCTCTCATCATTCAAAGTGCAAGAGAAGAATCCTCCCTATCATAAAGCCAAAGATGTATTAGGATCTAGTTAGTGCTTATGTGAAGTTGTGAGTTAGGTATATGTAATAAGTAGATCAAGATGATCTTACTTAGTAGTGATTCAATGAGTGAGTAAGAAGTAGTGGGAGGAAGTAGTAGTGTGGAGAAGACATGTAGTTGTAAAGATGTAGGTGTGTGATTAAGTTGTGGAGTTTAGAAGAAGTTGTGATGAAGTCGTGAAGTCGTGAAGAAGTAGTGAAGCCGTGAAGTAGTTTAGAAGAAGTTGTGATGAAGTCGTGAAGTCGTGAAGAAGTTGTGAAGTCATGAAGAAGTCGTGAAGTTGTATAGTGATCTAAGTTGTGTTGTGAGATTGGTTCTAGCTACTATTAGAACTCGACATTTAGCTTAGTGTCGTTAAATGGTGTAAGCAAAAGTTGTGTACGGTTTTCTCCGCCAAAAGGGAGCTTGTTGAGTAGTGAAGAAAACTCTCGAGTAGGTGACTCGGGGAGTGGAGTAGGAACAAGGAAGGTGTCCTTGTAGCCGAACCACTATAAATCATTGTGTCCGGTTTGCATCCTCTTTCTCTTATCTTTTTACATTTACTCTTGCACTTATCGCTTTATATCTATGCTTACAAATATGTGTTAATTGTTGCTTATATTGATGATTGATTGTGGTGTAGTAACAAGTTAATATTGTGATAGAATATATAGTTGTATGATATGGTCTAATGGGCTTATATATATATGATTAACACTTCTCATGTTGAGTTTAACTTAATCGATAATTTGATACAAAATGCTTTAAGATTTTAAAAGGAAAACGTATTCACATAAAGATCGACCAAAGCTTCATTCATAAAACTAAGCTTTGAAAACTAATCCAAAAGTCTACATATATAATTGATCATATTGATTATATATTGTTTTCATACTAAACTCAAATTGAAAGTTTTCAAACAAACAATTGAATAAATTTGAATCAACATTTTCCAAAACCAAGTTTTTATAAAACGAAAAAGAGGGAAAAACTATTCAACCCCCCTTCTAGTTTTCCACAAATACCTCAATAAGCTAACTCCATACTCTTGGTTCAGGGTTAAACCCCATATACGCCAACATTGACAACACCATAGCTGCATCAACAACCCTTCCACCAGTAAACGAAGAGGAAGCCGCAGCTTTAACCGATAAACACCTTTGTCTCCCAACTTCACATTTCATTGCCAAAATATCCCGTTTAACCACCGAAAACTTCACGACTACCGATGTTAAGAGCTTATTATAAGCCACAAACACGCTCATAGTCATCGTGAATCCACATATCTATTCATTTTGTTACTGTAACTGTAATGTAATCCACAGATCCGTCCGCCACAAGTCCCGTCGCCACCGTCGGCAATGAGAAGCAAATTATTTAGTAAAGATTTATTAGGTTTGAAAAGATTAGATTTGATGAATGTTCGGTGAGAGAGAAAGAGTGTGTAAATGAGAGTGTTTGTCAACAAGTATGTGAGAGTGTAAATAAAATGACAAAAGTACCCTACAGCTAAATGAGTTAGACAAATGAGTGTAAATGTAACCGGCGGATCAAAATTAGATCAATGGCTGAGATGAAGTAGTTTGTTCTTTAAATATATTTTGTTCCGTATTAAACTTTTCTCTATGTGTTATACTTAATCGAAAGTATACTTAATTGAAAGTATATGTTATACTTAATTGAAAGTATAGACCTTATTACTATTATTATTATTATTATTATTATTATTATGCAAAGAATAATTAAACGATTTTAAGTGATTATGAGATAAAAAGTTCTATCAAACAATATACACCAGCCATGCGCGGGCATTTTAATACTCGTTAATGTCAAAGCTATAATATATACTGTAGGCCATTATCCATATATCCATAGCGTTGTCCGTCACGAGTTTTTAATTATTACGTACTAAACAATGTGACTTTCTAATAAACACACACTATCTAGTTCTTATCTAACTATTCCTTGCTGTATTATGATGGAATCAACTTGACAAAATTAGACCCAAAATCTAGTAAATTCGAAAAACACATAACAAACTTTATTAAAAATAATTAAACGTGTATTGGTGCATAACAATGAGATTTTATAGCCGTAATTAGTTATAGTTTAAATATTCTACGTTTAGCTATGTAGCACCGAAACATGAACGACAAAGGGATACGGGGACGATACGGGAACGGAAAACGGCAAAAAAAAAAATTTTAAGATACGGAAACGGCATAGATACAACAATAAAAAATATTAAAAAATTAAAATGTTTTCAATCCGAATATACAACTTTAAAAAATGTGTCATTTGTAAACTTAATAATATCTAATCCCGTTATAACAAAACCCAATGAAAAAGTCAAAAGTTCATTTTTCTGTTATCTTCATCTTCTCAAGTGCACCCACTTCATCTTCTTCACCACCACTACAATTCTAAGTTTTTAAAGACCCCATTATATTGCAACACACAAAATATGATTTACATCCTAAAACACTGATTTTTCAACAGATTATTTGGGGGGTGGGGGGGGGGGGGGGGGGGGGGGGGGGGGGGGAGGGCAAATCAAGAAAATACCTCAAAAAGTCAAAAACATTAAACTACAACATTTCCTGGTGGGGGAATCCAGAAACATATTGGAAATCCAGAAACGGTCAAGATAGTTCATACGAAACATTTCTCAGATTCGGGAAACGCCTTGGAAACGTTTCAGTGGCGTTTCGACGGCGTATCCATTCCCATCACGTTCCCAAATGGGAACGCCAACCTAAATGGCGTTTCGGTGCATAAGAGACGTTTAGCAATTGATGTTAGAAAGTCCTCATCATTATCCTAAATGACAACAACCTCTTAGCAGTTCTAGTTTCACAAATTGTGATTAAAATATGAATCGGGATTGTGACTAATCTGTAAAAAAGAAAAAAAAAATGGTAAAAGTTGAGTAATTTTAGAAACAACATTAATTTTAAAAACAACATTATGAGACAAACAGTTTAGAGTTTAGGCAAGACATAAGGATGCAACCAGGGCCGTCTCGTGGATTTTGGTGACCCTGTGCTATGACTACACGAAGGCCCCATTAATACAAAACGTAAACATATAAAATATCCATCAATAATACCTAAAAGTTATTACTAAGATTCCAAAAATATTGAAACAACGCTACTAAAAGAAATGGTTAACCGAGTTACAAGCACTCAAGTTAACTATTTAAATAGTGCGATTCTTCTAGCATTGTTAGAATCAAAGTTGTCGATTAGATCATCATAGTTGACACTCTCTAATATGTCATTCTCAATAGCTATCAATGCTAATCCATTTAGTCTTTTCCTAAGGATCATGCTAATCCATTTAGTCTTTCCTAAGGATCGATTCTTAGAAAAATATTGTCGCAACTCTTTACCTCCTATTCTCCAAAGTCCAAACTGCTTGTGAACTGTGAAGTTTTTTACTCCCCGTCTCAAAATTATTGTTCATATTTCTTTTTCGGATGTTTCAAATTAATTGTTCATTTTTCTTTTTAAGTAAAAATCAGCGAATTTAGTAAGGGGATATTCTATTTGAGTGTTTGAAAATTACATTTAGTCTTTTCCTAAGGATCATGCTAATCCATTTAGTCTTTCCTAAGGATCGATTCTTAGAAAAATATTGTCGCAACCCTTTACCTCCTATTCTCCAAAGTCCAAACTGCTTGTGAACTGTGAAGTTTTTTACTCCCCGTCTCAAAATTATTGTCCATATTTCTTTTTCGGATGTGTCAAATTAATTGTTCATTTTCCTTTTTAAGTAAAAATCAGAGAATTTAGTAAGGAGATATTCTATTTGAGTGTTTGAAAATTACAGCGGCCTCACTTTTATTAAATTGTGTGATTCTTATCTCCTAACAATAATTTTGAGACGGATGAAGTAATTTATTTACCTAATTAATGATAAACGTTTTGACGTTTGTATATATTGGGCCTTAGCCCTTGTTGGTCTGGCTCCATAAAAGAACGAAAATGTATATAACAAATATTTCCAACTTTTTTGGTGGCCCTGTTTTTGGTGTGGCCGTGTGCCAACGCACATGTGGTACACCCTTTTAGCCGACCTTTGATGCAACAATAATTCAACATTTTTCATTTTGAAAGTTTTTAAGTAATACTTCTTCTGTCTTAAATTTATCGTTAAAAAGAAAATGAAATTTGTATCTTTTTCAACTCGATAGTTTATATACAGTAGATAATAAACAACTCGATAGTTTATGACTTTATGTCTTATCATTTTCAGAAAATGAAACTTTGTAAGCATATGCCCTTTCTAATATATATAAATTGACAGTTCAAATTATAGCATTCAGTTGTGATCAAGATTACCATATGTGTTTTGCTAACGACAGTTGGCTATGGTTAAGAGGTGATTTTCTAAATTATCTAATCACAATCAAGAGTTGATTGTAGACTGTCTCCAACTTTTGAGAAATCATCCAATTAAAATTATCTATGATATATGTAGTAAAAGTTGCATCATTAACCACAGAGTACAATGTAAGACAAACCAAATAGGAGTTGCATCATTGCCGAACAACATGTTCTTTGGTACTCACGAGTTATTAGTTATTAATGGGACACACATATACTTACATGCACATATATACATTACACACAAAATCAACAACAAAAACTAGCAGGATATAATAACATAACATAAATGGCATCAAAGAGGTCATCCATTTTCTTTCAATTTCTTTTTCTTGTTCAGCATGATCATGTTTTTTGTTTCTAGCTAGCTAGTCCTTAATAGCACCATAAGACATTATCTTAAAATTACTAACATAGTACAATCTTGTTTGTATGATATGTGTGAATTGGGTTCAGAATAGCTGTTGTTACAGGAGGAAAGAGAGGTATCGGTTTTGAGATAATCAAACAGCTAGTTTCTTCCGCTCGTGATCTTCATGTTGTACTAACAGCAAAAGATGTGCAAAAGGGTATTCAATCTCTTCAAACACTCAAAACTTTGGGTTTATCTGAAAATGTCGTTGTCCAGCACCTTGATGTCAAAAATGCAGCTAGCATCGCGTCACTAGCAGATTTCATCCAAAAACGGTTTGGAAAACTCGATATATTGGTATGATAACATGTTAGCTTTTAAGGGAAGCCTTTTGTTATTCAATAGAGACATGGCTATGGTTTTTACTAAATTTTTTGCCCATGTATTCATGGTTAAAGTTCTTACCACTAAAAGATATGAATACTAGTTTCTTTGATCTTAAAATTTCGATGTTTAATTTGTCCTTCCGAGACAGGTGAACAACGCAGGGGTCACTGGAATCGTCATCAATGACAAAAGCCTAAACCTTGTCAAGCCTGGTGAGGTTGGTTTTTGTTTTATCAACTTTCTTTTAAACGGTAAAAGTTTATATATATTGCAGCAGTGTATAACCATATCAAAATACAGCCGTGAACAAAAAGACCACTGAAACTAAGATTTATAGCTATTAATGTTCTTCAGAATGGAACTCCATCTTTTTTATTATATATTGATGAATGTTGGTTTAGGTTTTGGGAGTGCAGCCATATATGACGAAGCAGTTTATGTTACAAACATATGAAACAGCCAAAGATTGCATCGAAACAAACTATTACGGAACAAGACATGTCACTGAAGCTCTTCTACCATGTCTTCACTTGTCCACTTCTCCAAGGATCGTAAATATTTCAACTGGAATATCTAAACTCGAGGTATCATATAGTCACATTAGTCAAACCCAAAAGACAAGAATTGGATAATAATTAAGTGTTTATGATTTTTAGAATATTAAAGACGAGGCGGCAAAGAAGATGTTGAGTGACGTTGATAGACTAACAGAAGATGTTTTGGACGAGGTTGTGACTGATTTTTTACGTGCTGCTAAAGATGATTTATTGGAGTCAAAGGGATGGAATGAGCCATTCTCAGCTTATATTGTTTCCAAAACTGTGGTTAATGCATATACCAGGATTCTTGCAAAAAAGTATCCTTCATTTCGTATAAATACAGTTAATCCTGGTTTTACGAAGACAGATTTGACCAATTATCAAGGGATTTACACACCTGAAGAAGCCGCCGTGGGTCCGGTTAAGCTTGCTTTGATGCCTGATGAGGGTCCCACAGGCCGTTTCTTCTTTCAATCCGAAGAAACGACCTTTTGACATTGCGAATGTGCTAGTTTTTGCTCTATTTTTCTTCATCATATATCTTCATTAAACTGACCGGGTTTTCCTTGATGAGGTTACCAGGAAGGAAAAGTCTAATTGACCCGGATGTACACGGTCTAACTGGGGTATCCCGTGAATGTTTCTGAAGTTCTATGTGGGCTCCACAAAGATGTTTACCTATAAATAAAGTATACGAATGTATTTACAAATGAAGATAACAGTTACTGCACTAAATCTTTTACTTTTATTATACATAATGAGATCATAATAACAATTTCAAAGTAGATTTTTTTGGGCAAGTTGATTGTGGTATATAAACACTTGACAAACAAAATTAACTACTGTAAAATAGAAAATGATGCATTCAAAATTTAAATGTTGTAGGGTTTAGATCACAAAAGGAGCTGGAGATACATCAAAGTATAACTAAATGATTAAATGTTTGTTAGAAATAATTGATACATCTAGAATTAACTTAACAATATGACGCTGACACATGACAAAATCATCTTGACCGAAGAAATTCAAGATCCCTGGTACTTTAATAGTCTCAATGTAAAAAAGTTGGACATAATTAGCATATCCGTCTTTGCGGAGACCCTATGCAAAACTCAACTAATGATAAAATGAGGCCTTAATACAAAAATTAAATAATTTTCCAAAAGGCCAGTTACACTGAGTTCGATTTATTTTCTTTGTAATCAACTGTTTAACCATAAAGAAAACCTTCAATATGAAGAATTCACATGTATATAATATATACATATGCATATTATGTAAAACTTTGGAGCCCATATACCCAGCCTACTTCCATACTGCGTAGCATAAGTTATAATTATAAGTTAATGCAAATGATCTTCACTGAGTGACTTAGTATGCATACGTTTTGTCAATATATATGATGATAAAATCGAGGGCTAACATATAACTTTATACAGAAAAGTTGGAATAATAGATGAGATCAAAGCATACAAGGACGTTGTATATGTACTGTATTATATATTACTGATGGGATCAAAGCTCACATATAACTTTAGACAATAGTATTAATTTTGCCTTAATTGTGTGACTTACAATGTGTATAACATACGTTTTAATGAGAAACTCATTGAGTTGTTTGGCAGGAAAACAACCAAATACACACCACACTAACTGTGGCTAATACTGGATTATTTAGTATGGATAGTTATGGCTAGAAAAGTCAATTTACCTGAGTATCGGAGAAAACCAGAAGTTTTCTTGACATATTTAAATTTGCAGTTCTAAGGTTTTTTATTTCATACACTGTACCGTACAATGCTACCGTTAGATTAGATGCAAGTTGGTCACATCACATCAGTGACTACATTAGATGCAAGTTGGTCACATCACATCAGTGACTACATAGGATTTACCGTACAATAGTACGTATCAATGTATTCTTTAACAATGTGCGGTAAGTATATACTATATCCTAAGAATATACGAACACCAAATATAGGTTTGTTGCTGAGTTGAAAGGAGACCATATGCAAAAGTTTTATCGAAAAATAAAAAAGACGATAAAAGATACATCGCACACCTTCGTAGACGGCTAGCTATATATGCAAATAGACTAACCAAATACTATTAACTACATGTTAATTGGAGAAACCAGAATTCGTTTGTTTTTAGGTAAAGAATTCTTTCATTACATAACAAAAAAGAATGTAATAAGTTGTGTTTGTGCATATATATACATACACACACATATACAAAATCATCAATAAGCTAAGCTAGATAGCAAATATACTGAATATGGCATCAAAAAGGTCATCTACTCTCATTCATGTTCTCATTCGTTTATATTGTTCATGTTTAGTGTTTACCTTAGAACTCTATTCCTATAATACTCTGTTTTATACTCTTACTAACGACAGCCGTGTATATATTGTATACGTAGAATTGCCGTTGTTACAGGTGGAAACAAAGGTATTGGTTTCGAAATATGCAAACAGCTAGTTTCATCTAGTCATGATATTATTGTCGTACTAACAGCGAGAGATGAGAAAAAGGGTCTGGAAGCTCTTCATAATCTCAAAAAGTTTGGTTTATCCGAAAATGTTGTTTTCCAACAGCTTGATGTCACAGATCCTACTAGTATCACATCATTTGCCGATTTCATTGCTACCCAGTTCGGTAAACTTGATATATTGGTATGATTTGAAGCTTGAAATAATCAGGTTAATTTATAGACTTTTAAGGTCTGACCCTTAGTTTTCAAAATGGAATGGTTATGGTTTTTTACTAAGGGGGTGTTTGTTTAAGCTTATTTAGGAGGCTTATGAGCTTATTAGCTTATCTAACAAAAATAAGCCTAATTATGTGTTTGGCTAAGCTTATATGTTTGGGCTTATGAGCTTTTATAAGGGGTTTTTGATAAGCCCAAACTTTGTGGCTTATTTGAGGAGTTGTATTGGCCTGCTTTCCTTTCCTTTCTCCTGTTGCAGTAGACTACAGTCTTACCACTATAATATAAAAAGGAAGATCTTATATAAGGATACTATTATATAAGAAGACTTCCATACCCTCGTTTAATTATTACGTACACCTTTTTAATGTTCATATACTTTTTTGTCATTTTACCTTATTAATTATGATAAGCTAAGCCAAACAATTAGCAAGTTTATATGAGCCCATGACATATAAGCCCATAAGCCACTTTTATAACATAAGCATAAGCCCAATTCATAAGCTTGCTTAGCCAAATACCCCCCCCTACACTTTTGCAGTTTATAGGGAAATCATGCCAGTTAGTACTTCATATAAATATTGCTTTATTTGATGATGATAGCCATGGTTTGACATGTGGATAGGTGAACAATGCGGGTATCAGTGGAATCATTGTCAACGAAGGGTTGCTTACCAGCCTACAACATGAGCCCCAGGTTAGTCATCGTTTGTATAGACATATAGGAATTGTATTTAAAAAAAAAACATCTATTTTTAGATGATTAATGCAAGTTGATCAGTATAGGATGCAGAACCAAAGGGATATAACCAAGTAATGTTGCAAACATACGAAACATCAAAAGACTGCATCCAAACAAACTATTATGGAACCAAACATGTCACAGAAGCTCTATTACCATTTCTCCAACTGTCCACTTCTCCAAGGATCCTCAATATTTCATCTGGAGCAGGAAAACTCGAGGTATCTTATGAAATGATGTATTAGTTTCCAAATGGACAGTAACAAAGCAAAAGATCATTTGGACTAATAGTAATGTGCTTAATATTTACAGAAAATAAAAGATGAAAGGGTGAAAGATATGCTTAGTGATGTTGATCGACTCACAGAGGATGTCATAGAGGATGTTGTGAGTGGATTTCTACATTGTGCGAAAAATGGTTCATTAGAGGAGAAAGGGTGGAATGTGCCACTATCTGCTTATATCGTTTCCAAAGCAGTTATTAATGCCTACACTCGTGTTTTGGCAAAAAAGTATCCATCTTTTCTTATAAATGCTTACAATCCTGGTTATGTGAAGACAGACATGACCTTTCATAAGGGAATGTACACGGTGGAAGAAGGTGCTAGAGGTCTTGTTATGCTTGCTTTGACTCCTTTTGATGGTCCGTCTGGTCGTTTCTTCTTTCAAATGGAAGAAACGACCTTTTAGAATCCAGAATGTAGTGGTAATTTGCTTCTTGGTGGTTTAAGGTGTTTTTTCGTTCATCGTTTGGACAACCAAATAAGAAATGTCCTATATTTTGTAGACTAATAAAGCTGAGCTGATATTTCACTGTGTTTATAAAAAGTGTTGGTTGATATATCATAATAAATCATACGCGGTTAGTCGATTGTGAATAAGGAGTACTGAGTACTGTCTACTTTAAACCTTAACAAATATAAATTTTAGGGTAAATTGCAAATTTGGTCCATAAAGTAAAACAAAAACGCAAGGATCACATCGAGACGATTTTTGTTGAAAAAAAAATAATTAAAAAATAACATAATGTTTACGTTTTTTGCAAAACAGTCACCGAGATCTAGTTTTTGCTAACTTTCGTTATTTATTCTCGTTAAGTGCCTCGTCACTGAGGGTATTATTGTCATTTCACTATTCATACATATTAAATTGCCACCAAACTTGCGATATCAATGCGACATGACCTCAATGGCTTAATTTGCAAAGTAAGTAGTCATCTTTACATATTAAATTGTCAAAGGTCTTCTATCATTACACACACATAAACAGAAACACACACACCCTTTGACAAAAAAAAAATCTCATTTCCTTAACCAGTAACATGTCTCGGTGTCTTGATCTCGTGGTTGCCTGTAACTCATTTGTCATATCGGAAATGATTCTATCCCATTATCAGCCAGAGGTTAAGGAAGACATTCAGCATGCACAAGTGATGACATCAAATAAGTACATTATATTGTCATCATTTATTCTATTTATTTGACTTGTTTTATTATATTATCTATGAGAATTGATACTTAATCATTTATTTTAGTAATTTTCAGGTAAAAGTAAGCAATTGGTGAAACTTAATGATTTTGGACGAATTATTGAGCTAAATGATCAAGATGGAAAGAGTCTACTGAAATCAAGGAGGGCCATATCATTCTAGACAGATACGCCGTATCATCATACTTAGATGAATTTGAAGACCATTGCCTGACTTTGAAGAATACGCCGCATCTGATTATTATCATGCACCGCATATGAAACTTTGGTCAACGAAAAAGAACCAACTTGTTCTAGCTTAGATACGCCGCATTACACTTTTGACATACGGCGTATCACTATCAAGACTTAACCAAAGACAATCCAAGATACTGAAGGACATGCGCCGCATAAAAATTCAAGATACGCCGCATCTGAAGACGGTGTACGAATATTCCAGAATATATTAATCTTGGATTCCACGCGAAGTTAAGTAAATGTGTCGCATAAACTTAGTAGATGCGCCATATTGATCCCTCAGACAGAAACTATAAATACCCCAAGATACAATCGAATTTCGTGTACAAAAACCTAGAGAAGCTGCAACATAAACCCTAAAGAGAAGAAGAACAATGAAAAGGCAACACAAGACACACCACAGTGAAGATCTTAGAGCAGTAAGAAGGTTCTGCTTGTAATTTAACTCTATTAAGTAGTTTTATTTTATTGTAATAGTAAGCTTTAATCTATTAGGGTTGATGGGCTTGCGACCGCCATATTGCTTCCTTTAAAATTGCTTTCTCATCGATTAAAGTTTATATGATGTTTTTTTGTTCTTTTTATATGTGCATTGATAACCTTTGTGCCTATCAGTGGCTTGTTCGGGGCTGCCATACCTCCTCCCACGATTAGTTCACTAGCCTAATAAGTTAATAAATTAATTCTTAGACATAAGTAATCATTAAAGGTTTACTCGCCTATACTTAAGATCCAACGAGATAGATAAGATTACGATACTCATCATATAAAACTAGCAATAAAACAAGTGACAAGCTACTTAATCATTAGTCATGCCTTCTTATATGTATCTATTATCTATTTGTGTATGTGTTTGCCAATCGTCGTAATTCTGTCTCATTAGTTTTATTTTATAGTTTTAGTTAATTAAACCAAATCATGCTAGTCTCTCAGACTAAACCCCTCTTTGCGTTAGATTAGGTTGTAAAACTAACTTAGGAATTAAAATACTGATCAGACTAACTAGATATTACGTTCCACTTTTAGTGATCGACACTCTGCTTACCACTATCTACATATTGATCGGGTACACTGCTCGTTAGTATGTGTGTTATAGGATAAGTCGGCAAAATATAAATTTAAAACTTGATAAGGCATAAACACCTCTATACTACAACGTGACACAACACAGCATCAACAAGAATTGATGAATAGGTGCCAAAAGCAATATGATCGGTATTAGGGGAACCTAATTGCTGAGCTCCAAAACTTAAGGGGTTCGAGAGTTGCAAGGTCCAATATGAACAAGCTTAGGAGGATTCAGGCTGTTGATTTGCGAAAGATGAGGGGGTTTATGAGGATACTTAGGCAAACTAACGACATCATTGTTTCCAAATTGAGTTTGCTGTAAGGCAGAGGTTAATGTGAAGGGGTTGGTTGCTGGAGGTTGGGGTGCTTTCTTTTATTGTTTATGATGAATGTAGGTACTATAGGGGCTTGGGGACTTGTGGTTTCTTATGTTATTCTTGCTTCCCTTGTTAAATGTAGATGTAGATATGGGTTGTGTTTTCCCCTATCGTAAGCTTGTAAATGTATGTTGATGAATATAAGGGGTCGCTTGATCCCGATTTTCTTTGTAGAATGTGTTCAATTACGTATTTACCGATAAAGAGTCTTCGATTCGTATCACAAACACAAACATAAAAATGACAGTAATCCAACCATAAAACACAATTATTTACATGAAAATGGCATTATTCTAACCATAAAACACAAACACAAACATGTAAATGCCATTAATCCAACCATAAAACACAAACACAAACATGTAAATGGCATTAACATAGTGGATGCAGATAACATATTATGTATAAGAAATTCGATGCAAAAACAGACTATTGATAGTAGTGAACCATCACTAAAAGATGAACCCATTTCTAATACTTCAAGTTACATACATAATATCCTTTGGCATGTACCAAAAAGATGAACCCATCACACAATCCAATGTTACAGAGATACTTTCTTCTGATGTTAAAAATCCCACAGCCCTTGGTGTATCCAAAACAGAGAGATAATATAGTTCAAGTTACATTAGCCAAATTACATAGGTAATAGACAACCAAATTAAAACTGTTTTTGTTTCTACACAGTACATAATCCCAACAGATGAACCCATTTGTTTAACTTCAAAAGCTTCCACTGGATGAACCAACAAGTGATCAATTATACCTGCACAATTAAAATATGCAATGCAATGAAGTTAGTATAATATGCAATGCAATGTATTCAAAAAATATGTTAAACAATTCATTAGACTCACCTAGTCAAAATAACACCACTTTGTTTCCCACTGGTCTTGGTGCTTAGACCTAGTATGCAATTAGTGATTTTAACATCACTTCTTGGTCTCAAAAAACCCCGCACCCCTAGCTCCCACATTCACTGAACCGACACCTGCTGTCTTCTTTATAGAACCACATTCTATAATGACAATACCAGCAGGCCTCGGTAAAATCAATTTTTTTTGTTAAAAGCCTCATCCTCATCAACCATGATTCCTTTTCCCTTATCCACAGACCTCTTCACCACCTCTTTATTCTTCCTGAATTCGGCATTAGCATCACCGTCACCTTCAGCCTTTCTTTTCAAGTTTACACTTCTCTCCTTATTATATCTTGTCCTAAAAGGAGTTGAAGTGCTAGACCACCGCAAGCTAGCATCTTCTTCAACCCATCCGACAACCTCCCCACTTTCACCCTCTAAATCAATGTTTTTTTTTTTTAAATAATAAGTAGTTAACATCTGTTTTTTGTGAGCAACAAAAAAATCTAGGGAACCATTCTGACAACCTAGTTCCAACAATGTATACACATCATTGTCTGTGTGAATCAACTTCAAACCTTTTTCTAATGATTTTCCAGGCAAACAAAAGAACAATATAATGCCCATTTTTCTTCCCTAATGCGGGCTAACATATGATTTAGACCAGTAGTAAAGATATGTCTCTCAAAGACAAAGGCATAAAGTTTAGAAACAGACCCTTGTACATACCTCAATGGACCAAATTCAAATAATCCATTAGTGTGCATGTTGAACACAACTTCATCCTAACAACCCATTAAACCTGCCACCATTTAAATTCAAACATCAAGACTAAAGTGCTACTACGGCTGCTATGCCACACACTCCTACGGTCACAACAACTTATTACATTTTAGTACCTGATATCTGAAAAAACTACCTATATGATATCATACAAACAGCACAATCTAACTCTACCAGTTATCCCAAACATGCTAACTGGTTCAGAACACAAATCCAGTAACACTTTATTTACCTTCTATGATTACATTTCCAAAACTCAATTCAAACTCAACCATTCAACCCCCATTCACATTTCCTAGCCATTCACCCCTATAATCAACCAAGCAGCTTCAACCTTACTTGACTGATCTAAGGACAAACAACTAGGCATCACTTGACTGATATAGCCCCCCATTCATATTTCCTAGCCATTCACCCCTATAATCAACCAAGCAGCTTTAACGTTATTTGACTAATCTAAGGACAAACAACTAGGCATCACTATGTAGGGAACACTCACCAATCAATTAGATCCAACCATTCATCCTTTGACAATTTATAGGGTGGACCAAGTTCATCTTTTACTCCTCTCTATTCCACCCAACATACATTGTCTACCCAAACCATTTACCCTTCACAAATGGACATCCCTACTTTATGGTACATTTTAATGAATTATGCTCTATTGAATTGACTACATTTTCTATTCTAACTGCTTACTTAGAACCATAATACTCTGTTTATTCTAAACCTAACAATCAGGGCACTCAATCATGCCACTCAATATCAGCATATAAAAGTCTATCAAATAGATCGTAGCATCCAACATAAGCAAATTAAAAATGACACATAAATGAAGTATAATACATTAACATACCAAGATCCACATGCTCTTCCTTTTCCTCCCTCTTCCTCCCACTCCCAACACTCCCCTCCTTCTTCCTCCCACTCCTAACAGGCCTTCCCCTCTTCCTTTTTGGTGTCATTGTACACGGATTATGTATTGGTAGAAAAAGTTACTTTTTTCTGGGCCTTCCCCTCCCTCTTTTTGTCTCTGCAACTATCTCATTGTCGGTTTCGCTACCACTTCCAAGGGTAGGAATAAATATCGCGCCACTACCACCCATAGTTGGTTCATTGTAAGTTTTGTTCCACAGCCATTGAAGAATAACTTCTATCATCTACTCCCTATGTTCTTATACGAACCATACTTGGCAATAACTTGATCACCAAATGTAGCCATAACTTCATCAAAGACTTCATCATTTAATAAAACTTTCCCCCGTGACTTTTCCGATGAGCCCCCCCCCCCCCCCCCCCCCCAATTAACAAAGACTTTCCCTTGTCATTATTTGCCATAGCTGGTTTGGTTGTGTCCATTTTTTGGTTTTTTAAAGCTAGGGTTTTACTATTGATTATCGATTTGAAAGCATGTTAAATGGGGTTGTTTTGGCACTTAATGTTTTTTTGTAAAAGCCTACTCTAGTTGAATTAATGAAGTTAAGTTATATTTGTAAATATTGTCCTTGAAGTATAATTGGCGGGAGAGACTGAGATATCAGTGAAATGACAATAATACCCCTCAGTGATGAGGCACTTAACGAAAAAATAATGAAAGTTGCGAAAAGTAGCTCTCGATGCTTATTTTGCAAAAAAACGTAAACATTAATGTTTTTTCCCAACAAAAGTCGTCTCGGTGTGATCCTTGCGTATTCGTGTTACTTTAGGGACCAAATTTGCAATTTATCTTAAATTTTATACTGATTTTTCCCAGTAATGATAAATAACAACTAATGATATACAGTAGAAACTCTATAATATAATACACTTGTGACCACCAAAATTTATTAATTAAAAGAGTTATTAATTAATCGATAAATTAATAATTATTAATTTATATATTAATTAATATTTTATTAATTTATAGTAGAATACTTAGTTTACAAACACCTTTCAAGCTTCCACTTAATTATTGTATCCAATGCATGTATATCAAATGAACGGCCCAATTTGAAAGAAATCTTCAATCTCTCACCTTATTATGCTTTTTGTGTTCAATGTATCACTTTATGGACATTAAAAATATTTTCTATATAAATACAAGATCAAAATAGGTTAACACAAACAAATCATACACACAACATGGCTTCCCATCTTAAAGGTGTGAAAAAAACAAAAGACAATTGAGTCATTTTTCAAGAAACCTTCATAAATCATTCATGTAATATGCTATATAAAAGGAATTATTAATTTATATTTTATATGGGGTCTAAAGAAATGATCAAAAATGTATTATCTTATAATTTTAGCGAATTATTAATTTAGCACCCTATCCCCGAGTCGGGACCGGCAAAAAATATTATCTTAAAGAGTTTATTAAATAATCAAGTATTAATTTATCGAGTTTTTACTGTATGCCAAATTATTTTTATGCATAATAACAGATACCATAAAACTAATTTTATCTTAAGATAGTAACAACTAAATAATTATTTCTTGACATACTTGTTACTATGACATCACTGATTACATAGATTTCACCCTTAAGATATCATCTATTACGTCATTACTTAGCGTTATTATCCTTCGGGAGTTTTAGTTTATTGTCCAGAATGCCACTCTCTTAAAAACACTTTTAATAAAAAAAAAAATTGAAAGGCATCAATATATTACCACAAACAAAACCGATACAAACAATGGCATCCAATTTTCCTAATCGAGACGATTAAAGAAAACGGACCCAAGAAAAATATAGCCACGAAGGCTTACAGCAACAAAACAAATAAAAAAAAAAAAAAAAAAAAAAAAAACAGCCAATATAGCACCCATATGACCACACTTTTAATAAATGCAACACACCCTTATATAACGTACATAAACTCATCATAAAATAAAAGTTCAGATAGCTAAACATAAATGGCATCCAAAAGGTCATCAATTCTAGCACTTTAAAGTTTAACCTTTGTATTTGTTTGTTTAATTTATGCAAGTTTTTGTTTCTAAGTTTTATAGTGTATGGTAAAAAGGTGAAGAAAACTCTAATTTGAAATTTTGTTACGAACGTGTCGTTTTAGTAGGCAAACATTACTAACTTAGTTATGAATTCCACTAGAAACATTTACCATGGAGATCATTCTTGATATACTGACAACGAGATGTTTGACATGTGTTTAGGATAGCTGTTGTTACAGGAGGGAACAAAGGTATCGGTCTGGAGATATGTAAACAATTAGCTTCTTCTAGTGATGATCTTCTTGTTGTTCTAACAGCAAGAGATGAGCAAAAAGGTCTCCAAGCTGTGCACGGTCTCAAAAAGGCAGGCGTGTCAGCAGATGTTGTTTTCCAACAGCTTGATGTCACAAATCCTGTCAGTATCGCGTCATTTGCAGATTTCATTAGTAACCAGTCTGGAAAACTCGATATATTGGTAAGATTCGTAACTAGAAAATTAGTTGGTTTTGCCTTGTAACTTTTGATTTTTAAAATAAATTTGGTTATCAGATTTACTAGTTGTTGGTGAATTGTTTATGTTAGAGAGTAAAAGTTTGACCTTGATGCTTGATGCAGGTGAATAACGCAGGGATAAATGGAATCGTCACCGATGAAGAATCCTTTACAAGCTTAAACCTCCAGCCTGGCGAGGTTGGTCTTTGTTTTTGACTCTTTGTCGCTAACTCAAAACACTATCGATCATTTACTGACCGACGATAATTATGTACAACAGCTTACGGGTGTGAAGGCAAATACGGCAAAACAAGTTATGTTGCAAACATACCAAACAGCAAAAGACTGTCTTGAAACAAATTATTATGGAACCAAACATGTCACCGAAGCTCTTTTACCATTTCTTCAGTCGTCCACTTCTCCAAGGATCGTTAATATTTCATCTGGATTAGGGAAACTCGAGGTATTTCGTCCCCATCTTGTCATTAAACACAATGATCTAGCTTAACAGTGGTCCTACTCCTATAAGTGTCCAAATGAACATTAACAAACCAAAATACTTTTTAGAGAGTGTTCGGGATTGTTTATTAAATGCTTGCTAGCTTCTCTTTTAAGCACATAAGCAGTGTCCGTGTTTGGATAAAACTGCTTATTTGTTTATTTTACTCAATAAACACTTCAGATAAGCAGGTTGGGCCATGCTTGTTTTAAGCAGATAAGTACTTCGATATAAGCAATCCCAAACACCCCCTTTGGCGAATAATAACCTGTTTTATGATTGTAGAATATTCGAGAGAAGAGAGCAAATAAGATGCTTAACGACGTTGATAGTCTGACGGAGAATGTTTTGGAGGAGGTTGTGACCGGATTTCTACATGATGTGAAAAATCAGAAGTTGGAACAGAAGGGGTGGGATTTGCCACTCTCAGCTTATATCGTTTCCAAAGCTGCTATCAATGCTTACACTCGGATTTTGGCGAAAAAGCACCCGTCTTTTTGTATAAATGCAGTCGCTCCAGGTTTTGTAAAAACAGACATGAATCATCACACGGGAAAGTATACAGTGGAAGAAGGTGCTAGGGGTCCAGTTAAACTTGCTTTAATCCCCAATGAAGGTCCATCCGGTCGTTTCTTCTATCAAATGCAAGAAACAGCCTTTTGAATTAGGGAAAATATAAGTATTTTTTCTCGTAGTGCTCTAGTGCTTCCGTCATCTTGGTTGGAGAACCTAAATAAGTACAATGTGTGCCTTCTTATTTATGAACTGAAAACAATCTACTATTTGTAATGCTCGATATATTTACATGATCGTAATACAAAGTACTTCTTATGATTGTTGTCGTAGTTTTGTCAGGCATTTTACCAGCAATACTAGATACAACAATTATATGTGAAATCTTGATACTATTTATGGTTCAGAAACATGCATGAACTCACTAAATGATCAAGAACAGAAGAATCCTAATCGGGTACTAATATGATAGATGTATATGATAGTAGAATTTACAGTGACGCTCCCATCTATAAATTACTCGGGTCAAGGAGAAAGCATGAGCTCAGCCCAAGCTAACGAAGTCGCCTTCATCTCTGAAGATGGCGATGTATCTATTTTATTTTCTAGAATCGCACACATGTCTTTCATCGATATTTGATCTCTGGGCCTTAAATGAATGCACATAGAAACTACTTCACATATCACTTTTAGATCTTCGTCCTTGAAATACTTAAGCGTTGGATCTACAACTGAACCCATCTCCTCTTGCTTTTCTAGATAATCTCTCGCCTGTTGAAAACATTATTAAATTCATTATTAATGTTCTGCAGGTTGAGTTTTTTAAGAAAGGGCAATTTGTTTCGGATTTTTTAATGGATCAAACGGGTGCATGTCCAAAACAAACATGGGTCAAATGGGTATAAAAGATATGAGTAGCTTATAAGGATATAATAAAGTACTACATTGTTGTTGACATAATATATAATTTTGATAGTCATATTTAACACACTTAACTATTTTTTTTTTTACTGAAAACGGGCCTGGCCAGTAAGTTACCCGTTTTGATCCAAACCTGTTTTAGACCCGTCGTACTCCCCATTTTGCCACCAGTAGGTTTTATTTGCTCAAATGGAGTCAACGTGACAAAGATAGGAAAAGTTTTCTTACCCAATCAACCAGGCAACCTTTGTCCTTGCAGAAAGAAGGCCGTCCACTCACGATTTCCAGAAGAAGAACTCCAAACGAGTAAATATTCCCCTGAATATCCAAATGCCTTTCCTCAAACGAGCTGGGAAGAACACATATATCACCTTCGTGGCTAATGGAACGCGAGTTATTTTCTGATCTTGTGACAATTGTTTTCCAACTTTCAAAATCAACAAGCTTCAAGAACGAGAGAACGAAAATGAGTTAGCATCATAAAGATCCAGATAGTTATTAGAGTTTTATTTAGGAAAAACAAAGAAGAAAAAAATATACTTTCGGTGAAAAATCTTCTGTAAGATACACTGCACTAGAGTTCAACTCGGATATAGTAAAAGGTGGCTCGATTTCTGTATGAAGATACCTCAAACCTTTAGCTATGCCTATAATAATCTTCATTCTTCGTGACCAATTTAGGTTGCACCCTTCTTCATCTGCCATAAAACAAAAGCATTATGCTTTAGCCGTGAGTGTACATCATTTTAAATGGTCCAATTAATACAGACAATTAGCATGTCAAGTATGAACTGAAAGTACTTATATTAATTCAATAATAACTTTAATTTGGTATAGTAAAACAATATAGGATCAATTAGACATTAGATACACTTTTGGACGATTGAACTGTATCCATAAGGATTTTTTATTTTTTTTTATCCAGCTGAGTTGATGTATTAGAGATAAAAACATAACCCAAATGAACACATTTATAGAGAAATAGGTCAAAATTACCACCTTAGCTAGCATAAACAGAATAAAGAATTGAATAGACTTACAATGGAGATGCTCATACAATGTTCCATTCGATGCATATTCGAAAACCAACATTCTCGAAAATGGACTATCATCAGTACAATATCCAAGCAATTTCCCTGTGTTTTCATGATTTAGTCTTGCCAAATCTGCAACCTGACAAACACAAGAATCTAAGCAAAGGGGCTCAAAAGCATGCAAGATCTGCAGTTATTATTACTTCATTAACGAGTACCTCTTTCTGATAATAGAGCTCGAGATAGCCAGTCCAATGCTCTTCTTTAACGCAAAGCGATATGACGGCAATTTCAGGCCCACCTTTCATATTTCCTTTATAAACTAGACTATCCGATGAGGACCCAATGATGTTACTAAAATCCTCACACGCAACCTCGAGTTCTTGTCGACTATATTTCGTCACACCTTTCAACATGTTGGAATCAAGATAGACCGACATATAGTCTTTGTAACTTGAGGATTTATTCCATCGATTCAAAATAGATGGTTTGCTTTTGCATCTTAGAATGACTGTCAAAATAGCAATGAGTAAAAGAGACCCAACCACCACTCCCATCACGACCTCTACGACCAAAACCCATGTGGGTTTTGAATCACCAACCTGGTCCTTTGCTTTATAATTAGCGGGCCGGAGTCTTGTCTCTCTGGCTTTATGGGCTTTTGCAGGTGGAACAACACCTTTAAGTATTACACCGACATCAAAACAATTTAGTATAAATGTGCAAGAAATAGCTCAATAACGTAAAAGTCAAACAATATGGAAACTTACCACATTGTTCAGGAGTACGTTGCTTGGTGTCTTTATAGTGTAGGCAGTTTCCCCGAAAACCAGTCCTGCAAAGTTTAATATCTTTTTAAAAGTTGTTCTTTTTTATAACTTGTTTTAAAAATACGAGTTATAGCTTAGATTATTATTTATTATTATATTCTAAGTTTTTAAATAAAATGAATTTAGGAGTTGTATGCATTGAAAAACTGGACTTCTGATGACTTTTGAAACTGTTTGACAATTCGATTCACTTGACACGTTTCTCCTTTCAGCTAATTTATTCTTTTTTTCATTATATCGGTCTGAGATATACTGTATAATAAAGTCAGCCCATTCATGAGTCAATGGGACAACAAGAAAATATAATTGATAAATACCTCGAAAGGGTTTCCAAGCACTTGGGTACCTTCCCAACAAAGAAATTGTAGGAAAAATCGCCCACTTTCAAGGCAGACAAATGACAAAACCCTTGTTTATTCTCATTCGAGGTATTCCTGAATCAATAATAGACATGTATTATATTTCCATCTTTTTAGATACTATCAACCGTAATTCAATATAATTAATCTTTGGGCTTGAAGATTACCCTACTGGAATGCTTCCTTGCAGTTTATTTCTGTCCAACCGAAGCTCTTGAATGTTTTGGAGATTACCAAGTTCCAAGGGCAATTTGCCCGTGAGTCCATTCGATTGCAGGTTTCTGAAACAAAATTAACGAGTTCACAAAAAGCACAAAGCTCACTACTTTATGTAACAGGATCCGAATATTATGACTTACATTGTAATAACGCTAACTAAATTCCCGATTTCAGATGGAATTGGTCCGGACAGCTGGTTTTTCCCCAAATCTAAGACCTTGAGATTCTTTAATGACCCGATAGCCATAGGTATTGGACCAATGAGTTTGTTTCCATGTAAAATCCTACATAATTTATAATTTATAAATTAGTAATTTTGGTTTCTCGATGTTATTTGAAGGTAATATAAGATGTTGACAGAAAGCTTACAGTTCTTTTAAAGAAGTGAGCTGAAATAGCTCTTCGGCAATGAATCCCTTAATGGAAGAACCAGAAATGTTACTGTTTTTAAAAAAAAAAATTTAAAACTTTAATTAGTTTCACACATATCATGTCCACATATATAGTTTTTATGATTATTACAAAAAACTAACAAGGATGGTACCATCATACAATATTTATAATACTAAGGGGTGATTGGGATTGCTTACTAAAACTACTTATGCTTTTGCAATAACAATATCTGATTATCAGTTTTAACGCAACACAAGCTGTATTTGTTTAATCAGTAGCTATTTGAGTGTCTGGCAATCTTAATTATTTACGGATTTGATTTAATATGTAAAACAATCATAGTTATATAAGCAGTTTTAATTTTTAAATGGCAACTCCCAAACTGCTTATTTCACCTTCCAATAAGCAGCTTAGTACAAGAAGACAAATATAATTCTGTCAAAACACTCCAAAGTGCTTATCAAAACTGGCAATGAACTGATAAGCAGTTGTAATAAACAATCCCAAACACCCTAAAAGCTCAAAATAATCCATAAAAACCAAAATATTTAAACTCACATAAAATAAAAAAGCAATCTTACAGTTTAGTAACTTGATTTCCAGAACAAGTAACACCAAACCAATCACAAGGATCTGAATCAAAGCTATTCCAACTTGACAAAACCAATAATGGGTCATCAAATATACCTTCTTTAAATGAATTCAACCCATGAACTGCAAAAACCAACAACTTAGTCAACACATTTCAAAAAAATAATAATAATAAATAAAATAAAATAAATAAAAAAAAAAACCCTTGCATACCTTCAACTGGTTGTACAGCCTCATAATGATTTACAACTAACCCCAAAACCAAACAAAATAACTCAAATTTAATAAATTTCTTCATTTTACTAAAAATATTTCACACTCTTTTAAGAACCAACACTAACAACACATTAAAGATTGAATCTTTTTAAGATCACAAAAATACCCATGTGAAATTATTAGCCTATAAATAGAAAAAAAATCAAAGTTTTATAAAAAAATGACTAAAAATACAATCTTTTTACTCTAAAAAGACCAAGAAAACAAGAGTTTTATAACTTATAAATCATTTAACAAATACCCAATACACAAAACTAGTAAAAAGATTAGTTTTTGTTGGAAAAAATGAAGCTTAGTAGGTATTTCAAGATTATTTTCTTTTATAAAAAATGTTCTTTTTTGGGATAAAAACAGTGAAAAAAATAATGGAATTTGTAAAGCGGGAATGTTTGGTTTACTGTTTTATTGATGGTTGATTGATTTTGATGGGCAAATTAATGAATTTGTTTTTTGGTTTTTAGATTTTGTGATGAAACTTTTTTGTAAAAAAAAGTGAGGAGAGTGGTGGGGTTGTGGAGTGAAGTGATGTGAAGTGGGGTAAGTGGTGTACTTAAGTTTGGGCTTAATCACTTTGCTAATCATTGTACTATGTACTGTAGAACATGGGTTAAATTGTAATTTCATGCTAATTAAGAATGATAATATATTGACCTTAGGTTTAATTCTTTGATTATTTCAAGGCTTGTGTGTGAAAATAATCGATGTATGTCTGAAAATTTCATAAGATCATCCATACATCCACAATGTGTCAAACACCTTTTGTTTTTTTTAAATAAATCTTTTATCAAGTCATTGTTGTAAAAAATAAAAAAAATAATAATAAAAAATTAAAAAATAAATAGTACTCTTTTCATCTCAAAATTATTGTCAGGAAATAAAAATCACACAATTCAATAAGAGTGAGACCAGTACAATTTCAACCACTCAAATATAATATTCACTCACTAAATTCCATTTTTTTATTGTACTTAATATTGAAAGTGAAAAATCAATTTGAGACATCTCAAAAAAGAAACATGGATCATTATTTTGAGATGGGGAAGTAATAACTTTCATTGTACCTTTTATAATTATAATAATTATTGATGTGTGGAGTGTATTATATCAAATCATTCCTTAAAGACTTGGATAATCAAATCTTTGAGAGAAAAAGTTTTTGATCAAATGCATAAAGTCTTTTAATGATTAAAAAAAGAAACAAAAAAAATCATTTTCAACCTTGCATGTATTAGAGATGTCTTGATAAAAATGTTTAGATAAATTTGACTTTGTATGTTGTATGTAGATACATGTCTTGGTGAATACTTACAAATTTGTAAAAGCAGAAAATCAATATATTTTAACGATTATGAAACTTTTAATGGCAAGTGGTTATAAAGAGTAAAATATTAATAGAAGAAATTCAGCCATTTTATCTATCGGTTAACCATGTGGGAAAATTAACAGTTTTCATTTAAGATCTTACTCTTACGCCGTTAGAAAAGTCACGCATCAATATAAGTATGAGATGTACAAACAAAAATTTCCAAGTTACTATTATTTTGCATCAATCACTTTTCATTTTATATTTATATCATAATATTAAAAATGAATTGAAAGAGTTAACATGTCGCTTATAATTTATACCATCATTTGTAAAATAATGCTTATTATTTGTTTAATGTAAATTAAAAGCCATAAGAAGTCTTTAAACCAAATTTCAGAAAGTATATTTAAAAGAGAGCTAAATACCCGATCTTATCAACCAGCCTTGATGGTATCACATAACAACCGTATTCTTAAACCTTTGAATGTAATACGACCGCTAAGATCATCAAAAATACCAAACTATAATTATTTTAACAAGTGTCATAGTATTCAGATTTAATAAACAATACAATCTAAAGTAAAAAGTAAACTGTCACTATAGGGTTTAATAAGATAACATGGAGGGGTCTCGATATATGCTTCCAAACAAGACAATACAAGAACAAAATGCTTACTATGTTTCTTATTAAAAATATATATTTTAAATATGAAATATAGATAAGATGATTTAATATATTTTTTTTGCACAAAGGTTATTAAATTTCTATATAGCATTTGTGACAACAGACAAATACACTGTCTTGTAAGTCGTTTTCGATGTGTTTATCTCTTTGATTGCTACATGAAAAAAATGACGAACAATTCTAAATGAAATCCATTGTTAATTGTGAAAATTGACGAACAATTCTAAATGAAATCCATTGTTAATTGTGAAAGACATTATAACTTTACATTTGATAGTATAGATTCTTTGGAAACGCATAAAAGTTCCAACAAAAGTGTCATTGAGTACAAGATCTCTCGTCTGCCAGTAGAGTCGTATACGAGGGTGTGTGAGATGTGATACCACACAGGGCCTTAAGGTTTTGGAGACCTCAAAATAAATACCTCTTTATATAGTTGTGGCCTCAAAATTCATTTCTAACATCAAAATGTTGACGATATATGAAATTTTGTTCTAAATATCTGTTTAACTTAACTTCAAGTAAGCGAGATTGATAAAAAAATTCATAAAAATTAAAACTAGATCGTTGCAATATATTTTTAATCATCATGTTTAATTATTATATAAACGGTTTTGCACAGGGCCTCCATTAACTAGGCTTTATCATTGGTTAGGTTTTTTGTGAGCACAATAAGTAATTATATTGTTTTAACTTTTTATTAGTTATGATAAGGGTTGTAGCCGAACTAAAGATTCATACTCTTCAATATATCTTGACCTTTGCTAAAAATAATAATATCTTAAACATACGATAAAGATAAGATCGCCCAAATATCGTATTAGTTATTCTATCAGAGAGTGATTTGATGATTAAACACTTATTATTTTTTAAACATGGTAGCATAGCTTTGGGGTGCTCGGATGAAATTTAGGGTGCATTTGGTTTGGTAGCAGGAATAACAATTGGTATGGATTTGATAAAATAGTAGAACAAAAATGTGAATAATTTAAGGTATCAATACCAATGTTATCGTTTGGTTAAATATTAAGAAAAATCACAATTGTGTTTTTTTAAAAGATAAATTGATAACGTCAACTAATCCTGATATTTAAGTGTCAATTTTCTCATAATATGTTCGTTTATTTTACTTATTATGTGGATATATACTTTGATTTCCTAATATTTTGTATACAGGTCACAAACGAGCATAGGAACTAGAGAGACGTGGAAATTGAAAAGAACTCACAAAAGATAAACATTTTAGTATGCTGGAAAAAGCTACGGCGTAACATTCTCTCTATTACGCCGTAGCTAGGAATTAAAACATGAAGACCAAAGTCAACGCGGATCAAGAGCTACGACGTAACCAATTCCTGAGTTACGCCGTAACATATTCAAGACTTTGATGAATCCCTCGAATTGGAGGCTACGTCGTAACATAATATTGGGGCTACGTCATAGCAATGACTACGAGAGTAATCCAAGATCCAAGAATTAAACTACGGCGTAACAACACTTGGGACTACGACGTAGAAGAAACCCTAATTGGAGTTACAGCGTCACACATTCATCATCTACGCCGTAACCATTGCTTTCGGATAAGATCTTTACAGGATTATAAAAGCTACAGCGTAACACATTTTTGTAGCTACGCCGTAGCTATGACAGGCCTATAAATACAACCTTAATTTTTGCATTTGTCATACAACTTTCTCACACACAAAGTCAGAGATCGTTAAGAGCTTTTAGAAGGCCATTTTACAGCAGCATACGGAGCATTTCCAAGAGAGAGATCACGCCTACAATACCATAAGTTTTAGTTTTTCATATTTCCATTTACATTTCGTATTCATGGCTTTTGTAAACATTGAATCGAGTGTTGAATTTAATATGATCGGCTAAGCACCTTTGGTGCTAGCCTAGTTATGATTCTTATATTGTTGTGATTATGTTTTCGTGCTTTTCATAATGCTTCTAGTGTGTGCATGCTTATTTTATCATAGATCCTTTAGTTACGGTAGTCTAAAAGAATCGGTTATACCTGGTATGCGAGGAGAATTGAGCGTAGGACCCTTGCGTAGTTAGGTTGCGAGGAAATGGTTGGGAAGACAACCGGCCATTCGCCTTGTGTGCAAATTGACCATAAAACCACTTTCCAGGTTGGATAAACTTAAGTAGGTAGAGTATGGTCTATGATCGTGACAACGGACCATAAGGATAAATCTAGCATGTAGTGGTACTTAATAACTCAAACCCGTCTACCGTATGTCGGCTTACTAGCAAGGGGTAGTGCCTTTGGTTCCCGGCAGGATTCGGGGGAGATAGGATAAGGAACTTGACCATAGGAACCTAGTGATATATGTCCGCCCCACTTGAAGCATGAGATTAGTTTAATAGGAAACGTAATCATAAACAATATAGGATGATTAATTAGGCTAGTACATTTCTCTCTTATTGCTCACAACTCACATTTCATTTCTGTTTTATTTATTTTCTGTTACTTAGTTTTATTAATTAATCATTTCTCCTTTCAAATCAGTTAAAATAGTGACACTAGACTTAGATAAAATCCAAACCACATAGCTCTTGGAACGACTTCGGTTTTACCAAATACTAGTCTACACGCGACCGGATTCTCTGTCCGTTAGTGCAAATAGGTAGACCTTAGATAGTTGAGTTAATATAAATTTAAGACCTGGTCAATAAAACCTGCATCAAGTTTTTGGCGCCGCTGCCGGGGAGCTATAATAGGATTTTTATTTGAGTTTTTAAGTTTTTGTTTATTTTGTTTTTGTTTTCTTACATTTTGTTTAAGTTTCAGGAAACATGGAAGTTATCGACATTGATACTTTGACTCTTGACGAATACCTTGCTATGACCAGGGCTGAGCAAGGACCGGGCCTCGTTAGGCCAATTATTGGAGCAAATGTACAGTTCGAAATTAAAGATCAATTTATGAGAGAATTACATAAACGACTCTATTCTGGAAATAGAGACAAAGACGCATACGAACATGTTGAACATGTCTTGTGTAACAATTCGCATTTTCAGATTTATTTCTATTCCCGAAAATTTTACTATTCACTTTTACTATTCATTTTTTCCTGAAATTCTCCCGAAATTTGATTTTTGTTTCTTGGCCTCGAGTGATAAATCATTTCCATGACAAATTAAAAGTTTGACACACATCAGATCATTTTCGTGAAAGTTATTAAGGAATTACACGGAATTACACGTTTTAGGGTAAAACGTCATTCAAAAATTCTACGCACAACGAAACTCGACCGCGTTAAGTGACCATGCATCTGAAAAATGTTTAGTACTCTCATGATTAATTAGAGAATTAATCATGACTGTGAAAAAACATGACCAAAATAAGCCTCGGCCGTGAAAAACTGGAATTTTCAGTTTTAAACGTTTTTACTCAGCCGTAACCTTAGCCTATACCTGCACCGCATTTCTAAGACGATTTGAGTTTTCAACTTATTAGAAAAAGTCAACATATTTTTCCCTCCTCCTTTGACCAAAAATCATTCCTTGATTTTACAAGTCATTCCTTGATTTTTAGGCTTACGGTTTTATGTCTAAAAGACATTTAATACCAACCGACACTAGACTGAGCCCAGCCTAGACATTATAAGTCATTTTAAGTCATTAGTATTCTATTAGAAAAGTTACATTTTACTTTTCTCAATTTTACGCAACTTTCGTACGTTTTACGTATTACGCGTTTTAGACCCGTGTTTCCAGTTTTAGCAGGGTTTTACCACCCAAATGGAACCTACCACTCATTTTATATTTTATTATGGAGTGTCATGACATGTTTAACAATACTTTTAAGTTCCGTATTTTTACGACACCCGGTTTTACGTTTTGAGGCTTAATCATTTACGGTTAGCAATTTACGGGGTCAAAAACTAGTCACATAAGTAGGATAATACCATCAAAAACCTAGTCACTCCCCCCTTATCCTTGTGAACCGCCATATAGGGGGGGGGGATTCACACTTGTGGCTTAATCTTGACCCTTCATGCCTTAGATCCTTACACATGTACAACTTGGTCTCCAAGTTTAGCAAAAATATCCTAATGCATGTAACCTCCTCAAGGCCATATAAATACCCCCTCCCCCTTTGTTTGCCGTCCATCAACACACACCAAACCACACCACACTTAGCTTATTTACTTCTAATTTCTAGCAAGGTTCAAGTACTTCTTCAAGATAGAAACCCTAGTTTCTTTTAGGTAACCAAAACACTTCCATAACCTCATATACTTTGGTGATTCTCTTGAGTTTAGATCCACTCAAGTCACCTAAACCTTCATCACAAATCATTCAAGAATACAAGGGTAGAAGGGTTACTAAAGTGGAGGAAAGCTTATTCAATCAAAGTCCGTACCTTACTAGTTACTTACCTTTCTTTTAGAAAGCCTCAAGTTGTAAGCAAACCCTAACATACTTTCTTGCTTAATTATCATTTTCATGCTCTTTGTGTTCCTTTCATGCTATATATGTTCTTGTTATTGTGTTCATGATGTTTAAAAATGGATAAAACAAGTATTGGTATACATATGTTAACTTATGACAAGTAAACAAGCAAACTAGTGATTTTTATGGAGAACCACGACCAAAATAGTATAACTTTGATATTTGACACTTACTTACTGTTAAAGAGGACTTAACAAGGAAAACAAAGCAATTTGAGTCACCCAAAACGAGTACCCGAGTCAAAAGTTATGGCCATAAGAAGTTAGCGAAACCAAAACGGCAAAACTGCCCATACCTACTGTTTTTGCATTCTGCCATTTTGAAAGTCACCCTTCTGGTCCGATTCATCAAAAAGTTAAAACACGAAAATTGTCCGGAACGCCGTTTTCGTTCAGGATCAAAGAAGCTCGAGCCCTGAAAACGCTTTCCGAGTGATAATTTTCTTCAAATTCTTAACAGCCCATTTTAGACCAAAGTCACTATATTATAGTTATGATTTACTAAGACCAAGAGGTCTAATGACCTAAAGCCAAGACCACAACCATGGCTAAAGCCAAGGTTGAGTCTCAAGACCATGGAAAAATGACCAAGGTCACGGCGAAGCCATGACTAAATGACCATATAAACTTACTTAGGCGAAAACATGAAACAAGGAGTTGACGATAACTTGAACAAACAATTTGGATCTACTTCATCTAAAAGAACCATGAGATATTACATAGAAATTGTCATACAAGACTTATGAAACTTACCCTAATAACAATCTTCATATAAAAATAGACTTTCCTAAGTTTATTCAAATATTGGACATGTAACTTTTCGGATCAAAACTTATATATATGTTATCGAATACTACAATAGTAGGAAGCCTCATGTGAGGAGTTCATTAAGTAAGCCGTCGAGATGAGTTGTGGATTTACAAATTAAAGTGTCCTGGCTCCTCGAACGTTTACTCCATGACTTCTGAATTATGTCGGCCCGAACGGTAGTAAGAGATATACAACTTATACATGTTTCATAAACCATTTATATTCAAAGACTTACACTATATACTAAGTACTACATCATGAACATTATGCAAGACATATATAGGCAATTCTTTGTATTCTTAGACGTTACTCCAAACCTAAGTCACAACCTTCTATTATAGGCTGCTCTTAGAGACTTTCACGATTCGACTACCACTTTCATTTCTCATTGCTTAAGCTTAAGGTGAGTCATAGCCCCTACTCTTTTCATACTTGTCTTAACTCTTTGGGGGAGACACATGCTCAACTACTTGTTTACTTGTACAATACTCAAAATGTTTATACGTGACTGTGTTATACTTGATTTCATACATACATGACTGCGTTATACTTAATTGCGTTATCCTATTTATTGGCTAGTAGTTATCTTTGGGAAGTGGCTCCCAGTTATCTTTGGGAAGTGGCTCCCAGTTGTCTTTGGGAATTGGCTCCCAAGTGAGGTCTTCGGAGATGAAGTAGAGACTCACTACTAATTGTTAATTGTTTTGATGAACTATTACATGTCTTATTCATTCTATATATTTAGCAGTGGGTTGTGAACACACAGGTTGCAAGTGTTGTTATGAGCGGGACTTGCAACTGAGTGGATTCACAATGCCTTTGCTATGTGAACATTCTTTAAGGCTTTTCAACTATTTTAAGACAAACTCTATGAACTCACCAACCATTGTGTTGACACTTTAGCATGTTTGTCTCAGGTCTATAAGGTGATAGCTGTTGCATGGAGCATAGAGTCGCTTGGCATGTTTTGAAGACTTATGCTTTTATCTTTACCATTCGATATGTTTTAAAACTCTTATGTATTATATTATGGAACTCAAGTTTGTAACTCGAAACTTATTAATCGAATGGTCACTTTTCAAAACGTCTCATTTAGAGTTCGTTTTCTATACCTTGTACTTTGTATTATGAAGTAGCACCCCTTTGACACAGTCTTCCGCTGCGATATTTTGGGGGTGTTACAGATTGGTACCAGAGCCTTGGTTATAGAGAACTAGGTTGCATATACTACCTAGACTATAACTGCTATAAACATTAAGACTCTCCTCTTTATATTGCCTTACACACACTTCATGCGCATATGCTTATTGCTAATTGCTTGTTTAGGAGAAACCCCAGACAATAGTCAAGTCATCAAAAATTTAGAGCTAAGTAATAATTGTTTAATTAACTTAATCTTGTGACAATTCTTGTTTGATAAGACATAAGATTAAGTTAAATAAAGGTTATTAGTTTCCTGTAGAGATTTGATGATTTGCCTTATACTTACTTTATATGATTCTAATACCTACAAGTGGTTCATATGTCCTAGTACGACACTCAAACCTTTCTACAAGCGCGACTAGTCCATTTCGTCATATCACCTTCTCTAGATACCCAGACTACGTTACCCTTTCACAACTTACGAGCATATGATAGAAAGTCTACCCAATTATGTAGTACCAATTGTTGAGTTATGTGTGCCTGGTAAATATGTATACGTGTGAAAGGAAGCAATTATAATTATGGTGGCCAACATAATTATAAATGCGTCACGACTCACGTAGACATATGTGACCATGCTTACATTAATCGACGATTGACTCAAAATTGACAAGATTTAAGACTAAGTAGTCTAGGAATATCACCTCAAATCTGACGTCGACAAAATGTCCCTCCTTGTAGATATCATGGCACCAAAGAGAGTAACTCGTAGCACTATCCGAGGTGGTGCAACACCAAGAGGTGGAAGAACTGGTGGTCGTAGAGGTAGAGGAGCTGCTCACGACACTAGTAATCCTAGTAATGATAGTGGAAGAACTGGTGGACGTGGAGGTAGAGGAGATGCTCACGACACTAGTAACCCTAGTAACGATGGTGGAAATCTAGATGTCTCCACCATTATTGCCCAACAACTACAAAACCTACTTCCCACCATAGTCACACAAGTTGGCAATCACATGAACAATTCGGGAAACCACGGAAGCATAAATGACGCTACAAATGATGGAGGAAGGAATGGTAATAACAACAACAACAACAACAACAACAACAACAACCACCACCACCACCATAGGACTGGATGTACGTATAAGGAATTTACGTCATGCAAACCAATTGAGTTTAATGGTAAAGGCGGTGCATTGGCATATACACGATGGGTCGAGAAAATGGAGTCAGTGATTGACATCAGTAACTGTGCAATCCACCAGTGAGTGAAATATTCTGCATGCTTGCTATCAGAAAAGGAATTGACATGGTGGAACATGCAGATTCAAGCAAGGAGTAGAGAAGCAGCTGTAGGCATGACATGGGACGACTTTAAGGGACTACTGAAGGAAGAGTACTGCCCGGTTAATGAAATGCAAAAACTAGAGGACGAGTTTTGGCATCACTCTATGGTAGGGGCTGGTCATGCAACCTACACAGATCGGTTTCATGAACTAGCTAAACTAGTTCCTCATTTGGTTACCCCTGAATCCAAAAGGATTGAGAGGTACATCTATGGCCTTGTTCCTGAGATTCGTGGGACAGTGAAAACAACCGAACCTCCCACAATTCAGAGTGCAATATTGAGAGCGGGGACCCTAACAGATGAGATGGTCAGGAATGGAACTTTGAAGAATAGTGACAAAAGGAAGGGAACGGGTGAATCGAGCGAGCAAATGGGTACAATGGTTGATAATAAGAAAGCAAGAGGATTTTCGGCAACTGTTTCTAATCAGAAAAAGTATGAGGGTCTACATCCTAAGTGTACTAAATGTGCTTATCATCATCAGAGGTCTGAGCCATGCCCTGTGTGTTATAATTGCAAGAGGTCTGGCCATTTTGCAAGTCAGTGTAAATCAGTTACAAGGCAGGCGAATGCGGACAATATAGGAAACAACCAAAAGACATGCCATGAGTGCAACAGCCCAAACCACTTCCGAAATACTTTTCCTAAGTTGAATAGGGCACAGGGACAAGTACTGGATAACCCGACTCTAGCAGTAATGCTTGAAGAAAATAACCCAAACCGTGGATACAATGTTAGTCCACCTCGGGGTCGAGCATACTATTTGGGTGCTAAGGAAGCCCGCAATGCGTAACGGGTACGTACCTTATCCTACCATATTATTCTATTCTAAATCTAGCTTTATTATGCCGCTATTAAGATAAGAGACCTAGACACACTAAACTTTGGGACGAAGTTTCCTGAAGGGGTAGAGACTGTAACAATTCGCATTTTCAGATTTATTTCTATTCCCGAAAATTTTACTATTCACTTTTACTATTCATTTTTTCCCAAAATTCTCCCAAAATTTGATTTTTGTTTCTTGGCCTCGAGTGATAAATCATTTCCATGAAAAATTAAAAGTTTGACACACATCAGATCATTTTCTTGAAAGTTATTAAGGAATTACATGGAATTACACGTTTTAGGGTAAAACGTCATTCAAAAATTCTACGTACAACGAAACTCGACCGCGTTAAGTGACCACGCATCTGAAAAATGTTTAGTACTCTCATGATTAATTAGAGAATTAATCATGACTGTGAAAAAACATGACCAAAATAAGCCTCGGCCGTGAAAAACTGGAATTTTCAGTTTTAAACGTTTTTACTCTGCCGTAACCTTAGCCTATACCTGCACTGCATTTCTAAGACGATTTGAGTTTTCAACTTATTAGAAAAAGTCAACATATTTTCCCTCCTCCTTTGACCAAAAATCATTCTTTGATTTTACAAGTCATTCCTTGATTTTTAGGCTTACGGTTTTATGTCTAAAAGACATTTAATACCAACCGACACTAGACTGAGCCCAGCCTAGACATTATAAGTCATTTTAAGTCATTAGTATTCTATTAGAAAAGTTACATTTTACTTTTCTCAATTTTACGCAACTTTCGTACGTTTTACGTATTATGCGTTTTAGACCCGTGTTTCCAGTTTTAGTAGGGTTTTACCACCCAAATGGAACCTACCACTCATTTTATATTTTATTATAGAGTGTCATGACATGTTTAACAATACTTTTAAGTTCCGTATTTTTACGACACTCGGTTTTACGTTTTGAGGCTTAATCATTTACGGTTAGCAATTTACGGGGTCAAAAACTAGTCACATAAGTAGGATAATACCATCAAAAACCTAGTCACTCCCCCCTTATCCTTGTGAACCGCCATATAGGGGGGGGGATTCACACTTGTGGCTTAATCTTGACCCTTCATGCCTTAGATCCTTACACATGTACAACTTGGTCTCCAAGTTTAGCAAAAATATCCTAATGCATGTAACCTCCTCAAGGCCATATAAATACCCCCTCCCCCTTTGTTTGCCGTCCATCAACACACACCAAACCACACCACACTTAGCTTATTTACTTCTAATTTCTAGCAAGGTTCAAGTACTTCTTCAAGATAGAAACCCTAGTTTCTTTTAGGTAACCAAAACACTTCCATAACCTCATATACTTTGGTGATTCTCTTGAGTTTAGATCCACTCAAGTCACCTAAACCTTCATCACAAATCATTCAAGAATACAAGGGTAGAAGGGTTACTAAAGTGGAGGAAAGCTTATTCAATCAAAGTCCGTACCTTACTAGTTACTTACCTTTCTTTTAGAAAGCCTTAAGTTGTAAGCAAACCCTAACATACTTTCTTGCTTAATTATCATTTTCATGCTCTTTGTGTTCCTTTCATGCTATATATGTTCTTGTTATTGTGTTCATGATGTTTAAAAATGGATAAAACAAGTATTGGTATACATATGTTAACTTATGACAAGTAAACAAGCAAACTAGTGATTTTTATGGAGAACCACGACCAAAATAGTATAACTTTGATATTTGAAACTTACTTACTGTTAAAGAGGACTTAACAAGGAAAACATAGCAATTTGATCACCCAAAACGAGTACCCGAGTCAAAAGTTATGGCCATAAGAAGTTAGCGAAACCAAAACGGCAAAACTGCCCATACCTACTGTTTTTACATTCTGCCATTTTGAAAGTCACCCTTCTGGTCCGATTCATCAAAAAGTTAAAACACAAAAGTTGTTCGGAACGCCGTTTTCATTCAGGATCAAAGAAGCTCTAGCCCTGAAAACGCTTTCCGAGTGATAATTTTCTTCAAATTCTTAACAGCCCATTTTAGACCAAAGTCACTATATTATAGTTATGATTTACTAAGACCAAGAGGTCTAATGACCTAAAGCCAAGACCACAACCATGGCTAAAGCCAAGGTTGAGTCTCAAGACCATGGAAAAATGACCAAGGTCACGGCGAAGCCATGACTAAATGACCATATAAACTTACTTAGGCGAAAACATGAAACAAGGAGTTGACGATAACTTGAACAAACAATTTGGATCTACTTCATCTAAAAGAACCATGAGATATTACATAGAAATTGTCATACAAGACTTATGAAACTTACCCTAATAACAATCTTCATGTAAAAATAGACTTTCCTAAGTTTATTCAAATATTGGACATGTAACTTTTCGGATCAAAACTTATATATATGTTATCGAATACTACAATAGTAGGGAGCCTCATGTAAGGAGTTCATTAAGTAAGCCGTCGAGATGAGTTGTGGATTTACGAATTAAAGTGTCCTGGCTCCTCGAACGTTTACTCCATGACTTCTGAATTATGTCGGCCCGAACGGTAGTAAGAGATATACAACTTATACATGTTTCATAAACCATTTATATGCAAAGACTTACACTATATACTAAGTACTACATCATGAACATTATGCAAGACATATATAGGCAATTCTTTGTATTCTTAGACGTTACTCCAAACCTAAGTCACAACGTTCTATTATAGGCTACTCTTAGAGACTTTCACGATTCGACTACCACTTTCATTTCTCATTGCTTAAGCTTAAGGTGAGTCATAGCCCCTACTCTTTTCATACTTGTCTTAACTCTTTGGGGGAGACACATGCTCAACTACTTGTTTACTTGTACAAATACTCAAAACGTTTATACGTGACTGTGTTATACTTGATTTCATACATACATGACTGCGTTATACTTAATTGCGTTATCCTATTTATTGGCTAGTAGTTATCTTTGGGAAGTGGCTCCCAGTTATCTTTGGGAAGTGGCTCCCAGTTGTCTTTGGGAATTGGCTCCCAAGTGAGGTCTTCAGAGATGAAGTAGAGACTCACTACTAATTGTTAATTGTTTTGATGAACTATTACATGTCTTATTCATTCTATATATTTAGCAGTGGGTTGTGAACACACAGGTTGCAAGTGTTGTTATGAGCGGGACTTGCAACTGAGTGGATTCACAATGCCTTTGCTATGTGAACATTCTTTAAGGCTTTTCAACTATTTTAAGACAAACTCTATGAACTCACCAACCATTGTGTTGACACTTTAGCATGTTTGTCTCAGGTCTATAAGGTGATAGCTGTTGCATGGAGCATAGAGTCACTTGGCATGTTTTGAAGACTTATGCTTTTATCTTTACCATTCGATATGTTTAAAACTCTTATGTATTGTATTATGGAACTCAAGTTTGTAACTCGAAACTTATTAATCGAATGGTCACTTTTCAAAACGTCTCATTTAGAGTTCGTTTTCTATACCTTGTACTTTGTATTATGAAGTAGCACCCCTATGACACTGTCTTCCGCTGTGATATTTTGGGGGTGTTACATCTTGTAAATCACTAGCCTATTCAACATCCCAGAAGTTTTACATGATGCTATTATGCTAAGAGTGTTTCCCATGACACTTACTGGAACTACTCGAAGATGGGTTGATCGGTTACCTGGTGGAACCATCAACGCGTGGAATCTCCTTAAGAAAGTGTTCATTCAACGCTTTTGCCATCCTTCTAAGACAGCAAAACAGTTAGAGGAGATTCACAATTTCAGACAAGAAGGTGATGAGACATTGTATCAAGCTTGGGATAGGTACAACGATCTCCTTTATAAGTGCCCTACTCATGACTTGAACAAACAACAGAAGGTGAATATTTTCTACAAGGGAATTAATGTCTCGACAAGACAAATGTTGGATTCTCAGGGACCAATCCCTGGAAAGACTCTTATTCAAGCTTTAGACTCTATTCAAGATATGGCAGGCCACTCTCAGAAGTGACATGAGGGAGGCAGTAGCAGAATTATGAATGGAAATCTAGAGGGCATGAACGTGTTGACTAATAAGTTTGAGAATCTTGGTAGGGAGACGAAAAAACTTAAAGAAGGTGTCCATGCCATACAAGTTGGATGTGACACTTCCAATAGAGCTCACCTAGCCAAAGACTACCCGCTAAAAGAGGAAGTCAAAAGAATAGAGAAGGTAAAGTATGGGGAAGTTAACAAATCATTTCAAGGATACGGTGGCGAAGGAGCTAAGTACCGCGTGGGACCTCAAGGGTATTATACAAAAATCAGTAACGGATCTCCATACACAGTGAAAAAAACCAGCCTTGAAGATTTGGTCAACAAACATATCGAAGAATCTTCCAAGAAAAGCGACCTGTATAAGGAATGGTTGAACAAGGTAAAAGAAGATACTAACAGAAATATACGAAATCAAGACGCCGTAATCAAAAATTTAGAAATTCAGGTTGGGCAATTGGTCAAAGGTTTTGAGTCTAAAAGGGCAGATGCTGGAACTTGCAAGGCAGTATTCACTAAGGAGGAGCATGATAATGACCAACAAAGCACAAACTTCACTAGAGAATTCTGTGGAATTAATTTCCTGCAAGAGAATGAGGACAGGTCACCTGAATAAATTCTCCCTTGCCAACTTCTGGTGAAGCAACTTAACCTAGGAGACTTCCTCCTACCTTGTACCATCAGTAACCTTAAAATTCTTGCTACTGCTGATTTAGGTGCTACTGTTAATTTGATGTCATTTACATTGTTTAAAGAATTAAAGCTGACCAACATGAAAGAAACAACAATGATACTTGAAATGGCTAATACAACTAGGTCTAGTCCCAGAGGGACGGTAGATAATGTGCTTATAAGAGCCGGAAAACTTCTTTTTCCCGCTGATTTTGTAATCATTGATATGGATCAGCGACGGCATAATAATCTAATCCTAGGTAGACCATTTTTAGCCACCTCACATGCACACATTAAGGTTTTCAAAAAACAAATCTCTTTGGAAGCTGGGGGAACCCGAATGACCTATAACTTAAGAAACCCTTTAAGACCATGCCTTGAACCTTCCAATGAAATAAGCAGGGTTACTACTCCTAATTTACAATTTTGTAGAAGGGATGATTCAAACATGAGTGGAGAAATAAATGTGGATAATTGTAAACAGGTACAAGCTCGGCATGACCGGATGATGAACAGAGTTGTTGATAAAAGGAAGCCTGTGTTAAAAAGTCACTAATTTAAGCCTATTGATAAGGATTTATTTGATACGTTTTTAGGGGGTCATTTAAGCCCTAAATCGTGTTTTATATGGTCAAATATTACCCTAAATTGTTTCTTTTGTCATTTTAGGTACTTAGGACATGAATTCTGGAAAATTGGGCATTTTGGAGCTTTTCGGACGTTTTTATGCTCAAGAATGAAGAAAACAAGAAATGTCAAGAAAAGTCAGGTTTTCACACCTGACAGCGTCACGCTTTGGAGCTGACGCCGTAACCTTATGCTTAAGATGATGGATTTTTAACACCAGACGGCCCAGAAGAAAACATGAAGTTTGCACTTGACGTCGTCAGGTGCATTTGAAGCAAGGCCATCTCGCTTTGTGCTTACATGATACGGCCCAGAACCCCTACAACGGGGGTAGCGTCAGAAACTATCTTAGGTGATACAAAACCCTAAAAGCGTCGACCTGATGGCGTCAGGAAATATAACCTGACGCCGTCAGACTTGTATATCTATATAATTTCGATTTTTCATTCATTAGTATGGAACTTTTGGTGTGTAACAAACCCTAGACGAATTTTCCAGCAACTTTAGGGTTTTTAAGCCCTCTTTTCTTTCATGTTCAATTAAAAATGAGTCTTTCTTTTAATCATTCAGTATGTCTATGTGTTGTTTGATTAATCGTTATCTTTTCTTTAACATGCTAGCTTAGATTTCTTAGTGTTTGCTTAGATATAATGAAACCTAGTTGTTGAATATTGATTGTTGATTTGTTATTGATTATTTGGTTGATTGACTAGCATTAGGCTTAAGAAAACTGGCTAAATCTCCTATACGGTAACTAGCTTAAACGTCTTAAGAAACGTAATCAGATGTGTACTACGGTTTTATTAATTGTATTTAATATATGAGGGATTATTAATGAGGTATATTAGGATACTAAACATGTCGACATAAGAAGAGATAGAAACTCATAGGGTTGGGGAAGGCTGTACACACCCCCACGAATGGTATTAAGGAATACAATCCTTCAACTAAACAATCGTAACATATCAATAAATCAATAGGAGATAACTAGGGAGTAGTGAAATCAATGTAAACCCATTTTCTCATCATAAGAAATTCACCAATTTACTTTTCTTATTATTTTTATTTTACTTTGTTAATTAAGTAGTAATTTTGGGTTAGTTGACTAACAACTAATTCTGCCAACTCTTCCAATACCCGAGATTTTACCTGCTTTCATTAAAGCTAAAAATATAAAAAGAATCACCCCTCACCTCTAGACCTAGTTCAAGTAGTTTTCAATCTTAATGACACTATTCCCCTAAAGACCGATCAACCCTCCGGTACTTGCCACTCACTATTCTACACTGGTCAGGTGCACTGCCTGAAGGATTGCAAACTTTTCAAGATCCCTTGAGAAATAAAACCTTTGCGAGTTTTGTAATCCCACATCAAAGTTTTTGGCGCCGCTGCTGGGGAATAGTTATTGCTTAGGTTTGATTTCTATTTCATTTAGGTCTACTCACAAGATTATTATCAAGTGAGATTTTTCTTTTTATTTTGTAGCTTTCTCATAGTCTATCTTTTATTTGTGATTTTGTTTGTAAATTGCTTCAAATGGATACTTCACTTAGACTTCTAAGATTGCAATATATGGTTGAGTGGCTAAAACGCACAAGCTTTCAAAATACATCATCTAGGGATACTGATGAGGCGAAAAATGATCCGTTTTTAGGGGGTCATTTAAGCCAGGAATTGAATTTATTTGATCAAATATTGCCCTAAATCGTTCCTTTTGTGATTTTAGGTACTTTTGGAGTGAATTCTGGAAAAGGAAGCATTTTGGACGTTTTTGGAGCATAAAAGTGAAGAAAATGGCAAATTCTTAATTTTCCTTGCTGGGAACAGTACCTGACGGCGTCACCAAGTTCTTCATGACGGCGTCAAGAGGAAAACAAGAGGTGAAGAGGATAGAGTCCATGACGATCCAGAATGATTTTACACTAGGGCATGATGGCTTCACCATAGGCCGTCATGGTCCCTTTACACGTGACGGCCCAGAGGAAATTTGCTCTTGACGGCGTCAGATCTGGATCTAGGCTATCCGATATTATTATGGGAGGCGGGTTGACGGCGTCAGAATTCTCTTCTTGACGCCGTCACATTGGAAAATCTATATATAGTTTTGTAATTTTCATTCATGAGAGGAGGACAATTTTAGGGATAACTTGGAGAAACCATAGCACGATTTTATCAGTATTTTCAAGGGTTTCTACCCTTTGAAACCTTTCATGTTCAATTAAGATACGTATCCTTTCAATTCATTCAATATGTCTATGTGTTGTTTGAATATATCTTACGCTTGTCTTGATTTTAACATGCTAGGCTAGATCTCTTGTGTGTTTGCTTAGATGTAGTGAAACCTAGATGTTGATTATGGGTTGATTGCTTGTTTATAGTTGTTACGGATGATTGATTTCGATGTTAGGCTTAAGAAAACTGGCAGACTTCCATAGTGTAACTTGCTTGAACGTCTTAAGAAACATGAACCAATGCGTACTAGGTTTTTATGGTTGTATTTAATGCATGAGCGAATTCTAATGATCCCATGTTAGGAGCTTCTTGCAGGCTTGACATAGGAGTGAAGTAGGAGCTTATAGAGTCGGGGAAGTTAACTATCTAATTCATTCTATGTTCATTTTATGTTTTTGTTATTTTTTATTTATTAGCTTAAGTCGAGTCTAGTCTTGGCTTAGCAACGCCATATTGTACATGTAATTAACCAAGATTGTTAACTCGCCACTAGTAAAGACTGCCTATATCCAACAAAACCGTGTATTTCATATCCCTACACCTGATGTTACAACCCTTTAAAAGACCTCTTTGATAGTTTATCCTAGGTGCTTACGCCATGTGGTGGAGGTTTGATCCTTTCCCAAGCCTATGGTAATCTATTTTGCTATGACAGGTAGTGAGAGATATCTTCCGTTTCCATATTGTAATTTACACTTTATTACACCCGAGAGATGTGAGTATCTAAACACTATTTGTGAGGTGCTAGTGTATGACCTCCGTGCTGGTCTTTGGTCTTTAGTGGAACGATTATTTGTTGTAATTACTTTTATATTAGTGTTAAATGACCCCTAACTTGTATTTTGATTAGAATAAAAGCGCATTTGCTTGAGGACAAGCAAATCTCAAGTGTAAGGGTATGAGGCGAAAAATGAACCGTTTTTAGGGGGTCATTTAAGCCCGAAATTGAATTTATTTGATCAAATATTGCCCTAAATCGTTCTTTTTGTGATTTTACGTACTTTGGGAGTGAAATCTGGAAAAGGAAGCAATTCGGACGTTTTTGGAGCATAAGTGTGAAGAAAACGCCAAAGACTTAATTTTCCATGCTTGTAACAGTGTGTGACGGCGTCAAGAGGAAGAATTTGACGACGTCAAGAGTAAAGATCATGACGACCCAGTATAGAAATGAAGGCGTCACAAAGGAGAGCGTCAAGAGTTAAATGTGTGACGGCCTGGAAAAATGGAATACATGACGACTTCAGATGTAGATCAAGGCAGTCCGAGGATTATTTTGGCGGCGAGATGACAGCGTCACAAGGTTGTTCTTGACGCCGTCAGCCTCTATTATCTATATATAGTTTTCTAATTTTCATTCATGAAGAGGAACAAGTTTGGAGAAACCCTAAAGCCGAACCATATACATATTTTACAGCTTTTTCAAGGGTTTTTAGCCCTTGAACCCTTACATGTGTTATTAAGATAAGTATTCTTTTAATTCAATCAATATGTCTATGTGTTGGTTGTCTATATCTTGTGCTTGTCTTGATTCCACCATGCTAGGCTAGATTTATCTTGTGTTTGCTTAGATCTAATGAAACCTAGATGTTGATTACTTGTTTATGGTTGTATTGGATGAATGATTTCAATGTTAGGCTTAAAAAAACTGGCAGATCTCCAAATGGTAACATGCTTGAACGTCTTAGGAAACATGAACCGATGTGTACTAGGTTTTATTGGTTGTATTTAATGCATGAGTAAATTCTAATGATCCCATGTTAGGAGCTTCTTAGCCAGCTCGACATAGGAGTGAAGTAGGCACTCATAGGATTGGGGAGTTAAGTACACCACCCCATGAATGGTATTAAGGAATACAATCCGTCATCCACGCAACTATAACAAGTAATTAACGTGTAAAAGATATCTAGGGAGTAGTGAAATCTAAGTAAACACATTTCTCCACTTATTGCTCACAACCTTAGTTTAATTTAGTTTTATTTTCATTTTTAGTATTTTATTTTGATTGCATCTTTAGTATTGGGTTAGTTGACTAGCAACTAATTCCGCCCAAATCCTTCAAACCCGAGATATTTACTTGCTTTATAAAAAAATATAAAAATACAAAAAGAATCATCCCTCATCTCTAGAACTAGTAATTAGGTTTTCTAATCCTAGCGACACTATTCCTAGCTGAACGATCAATCCCCCGGTACTTGTCATTATACTATACTACATCGATCAGGTACACTGCCTGGTGGGGGTTGTAAGCTTCTCGAGATCCCACGAGAGGTAAAGCCTGGTGCAATCCTTACGCTACCATGGCGCCGTTGCCGGGGAAATAGTTATTGCTTAGGTTGAATTTTATTTTTATTAGGTCTACTCATTAGATTCCTATCAAGTGATTTTTTTTTCTTTTTATTTCGTAGCTTTCTCGTAATCTATCTTTTCTTTGTGATTTTGTTTGTAATTTGCTTCAAATGGACTTTACACTTAGACTTCTAAGATTGCAAGATAAGGTTGAGTGGCTAGAACACCAAAGAGTTCAAAATACCTCATTTAGAGACACCTATGAATCATATGAGCCTTCACCTAGGATAGATTCTTATGAACAACCTCCATGTTTAAGATCTAGTTTTAGTGAGGCCAATATGAAATGCGACCTAGTTTGCCAAGGAATTATGGAGAGAGCCGTTGCAACAAATCATAAGTTGGATGAAGCACTAGGTTTGCTTTTATCACTACCTAAGAAAACAATTGAGGAGGATTTAGCCGAGCATGACCACATTGATAAAAAAGACCTAGGTTTTATGACAAATGACTTTGAATCTCAAGGAACACATGATGAATCCTTTAGACAAATTGAATATAAGATTATTGAGGATGATCTGTATAATTCGGACATAGAAGTTGAGATGCCTAGAGAAGCGCGTGAGATACTTAGGAGAATGCTTAGGATAGATTCTACCAAAACACATGATGACGATATAGGTGATCTTGACACATGGAATGATGAGGTCAATAACATAAGCCCACAAAATACTCAACCATCATTTGAGGCACACACACCGCCCGTGACTTACCCGGAAGAAGTAGAAGAAACTTTAGGAATCCCGATGGAGGTAGAACCCTTGGACCAAGCACCACTTGAGGATATAGGTTTGAATACTTGTAGTGATAACCTTACTCCTAGTTCTAGGGAATTTCCTAGTGTTGATGAACTAGAACCTCAATCTTTACACACCTTTCCATCCTTAGATATATTTCTAGGAGACAAAAGAGGAACCGACCCACCCATCAACCAATATTATCCGGGTAGTTTTAGGATGAAGGAAGCCATTCACTCACCCCTTCACCTCACGTGGCATATTTCCACCCTAAGGGTGTGTATCGCTACTTCCACCCGCACTTAATTCAAAGTGTAGGGAAAACCTCCCCTATTTCCGTTAAATAAGGGTAGAGTCAGGCTCGTGACTCAAACAAAAACGAGCGCTTATTGGGAGGCAACCCAAGCTTTATTTATTTATTTGTTTGTTTGTTTGTTTGATTTTATTTGTTTCCGTATGCATGTTTTATTTTTGTTGTTTGTGGCTCATGTTTCAAAGTAAATTGTGAAAATGCTTTATTTTGTTTTTAACTTCGTCTTAATTGCATATAAAGGTATTTTGCAAAATATAAGTGTAAGGGAGATCCAAATTTGTTTATAAGAACGAAATTGAGCATGAACCACAACAATATTAAATGAACATGTGTATTAGTAATTGTTTGAGTCAAATACTTGTATCGAGTCATAATGATGTTTTGCAGGATTTTCCAGGAAGTAAGGCATAAGTTTTTCCAGAAATTTTTCGGAAACTTAACATTTGATTTTTGCAGGAACATTTTGACGGCGTCAGGAGTTATAACCTGATGGCGTCAGGTACAAAGATTCTGAAAAATTTTGCGAGTTTTGTTTATACCAGAGTCTTAAAGTTTTTGTTGATTCTTTAGTTTTATAAACTCCAGGAAATCTGCAAACATTCATTCCACAAGCATTATATCTTTAATTATTTTGTTTTTATTCCTAAGTCTGGAATTACATCTAGTTGTGAGTTTCCTTTGTTCGGTTTGTTGATTTGGGTTTTTGTGTTTGTTTTCTCAGGTTTAATAGGTTATATTGGACAAGAAGATGATTTATATTTCTGGAAGGGAATCTTTGAATGTTCATTTTCTTGGAGGAAGATCTAACCTTGTTAACAGAATATCCACACCGAACGAATCAGGGGAGTATTTGATTTCATTCTTTTACCTATTTCACTTTTACATTCTTTAATTGAACATTGGGGACAATGTTCATCCTAAGTGTAAGGGGAGGGTAAATGATGATACCTTATAGGATACACTTTCACTTGAGTTTGTTTGTTTGATGGTAGATGTGTAATAAAACTAAGAGAAATACTTGTTAGTGTAATTTTAGCACCAAATTAAAAAATTTTTACAGCATTTAGGAGTGAAACTTTAGCCTTAGCAAGCGTCTCATGGATAGGGGTTGTATGACTAGCACAAAACCGTACCATTCAGAAAAATTTTCCACCCAAATATGTGAGGTTCGCCTTTAGATTTGATAGGAAAAGCATTTACTATTAGTGCTTATGAGTGTACCGGTAGCATTTAGATTCTAGAACTTGCGTTAGTGATGCATCCCGAGACCGCTAGTGAGACTACATTCATGTGGTAGGATTTACTACATGATAAGAGGCATTAGGATCACCCTTGTGTTAAACCCGTATCATAATTACTTGACCATTTAAGTCATATTACTTGGCTAGTAAAGTCAATTAATTTTTCCCACACCTTAGCGTTGTACTCATTTTTAGTACACGAAACCCCTAGTACACCCCTCCGAGCCTATCTTTTCGTTTCTAACTTTAAGCATCTTACTTAAAGGAAGAATTTGTTATAACCCACTTAAATGTACAACCAAATCGCCTTAGCCTTCCGTGTATGCACTCATCTTTAGTGTATTATTGTTACATGTTTAAAACCCTTAGTTAATTATCTAATTGATTACATGGTTGCTAAGTCGAGTCATATCCTTGTACATATTGTTTTGGGACGATTGGGACTCGTGAGTAAAGTACTAATGTTATGGAGTAATAGGGAAGAACATAATATTATTACCCACATACGTGCGTTAATCTTAAAAGTACTCCAAGTGTTTTGATTATCTTGATTCGAGTCATTAGAGTAGTTCATTGTTAAGTATGTAAAAATTCAAGTGTAAGGGGAATGTTCATTCCCTATGATGTATTATTTTGGATGGTAGGGTAAGAGTGTATGCAAAAAAAAAAAAAAAAAAAAAAAAAAAAAACAAAAAAAGAAAAAAAAAAAAAAAAAAAATCGAAAAATTAATAGATAGAGAAAAGAGAAAAAAAGAACATACGGACTACCATCCCGTTTCATTCTACGTTTGTTTTATGTTTTTGTTATTTTTCATTTATTAGCTTAAGTCGAGTCTAGTCTTGGCTTAGCAACACCATATTGTACATGTAATTAACCAAGATTATTAACTCGCCACCAGTAAAGATTGCCTATATCCAACAAAACCGTGTATTCCATATCCCTACACCTAACGTTATAACCCCGTTAAAAGACCTCCTTGATAGTTTATCCTAGGTGCTTAAGCCATGTGGTGGAGGTTTGATCCTTTCCCAAGCCTATGGTAATCTATTTTGCTATGACAGGTAGTGAGAGATGTTTTCCATTTCCATATTGCAATATATACTTTATTGCACCCGAGAGATATGAGTATCTAAACACTATTTGTGAGGTGCTAGTGTATGACCTCCGTGCTTGTCTTTGGTATTTAGTGGAACGATTATTTGTTGTAATTACTTTTATATTAGTGTTAAATGACCCGTAACTTGTATTTTGATTAGAATAAAAGCGCATTTGCTTGAGGACAAGCAAATCTCAAGTGTAAGGGTTTATGATGAGGCGAAAAATGATCCGTTTTTAGGGGGTCATTTAAGTCCGGAATTGAATTTATTTGATCAAATATTGCCCTAAATCGTCCCTTTTGTGATTTTAGGTACTTTTGGAGTGAATTCTTGAAAAGGAAGCATTTTGGACGTTTTTGGAGCATAAAAGTGAAGAAAACGGCAAAGTCTTAATTTTCTTTGCTGGGAACAGTACCTGACGGCGTCACCAAGTTCTTCATGACGGCGTCAAGAGGAAAACAAGAGGTGAAGAGGATAGAGTCCATGACGATCCAGAATGATTTTACACTAGGGCATGACGTCGTCACCATAGGCCGTCATGGTCCCTTTACACGTGACGACCCAGAGGAAATTTGCTCTTGACGGCGTCAGATCTGGATCTAGGCAATCCGATATTATTATGGGCGGCGGGTTGACGGCATCAGAATTCTCTTCTTGACGCCGTCACATTGGAAACTCTATATATAATTTTGTAATTTTCATTCATGAGAGGAGGACAATTTTAGGGATAACTTGGAGAAACCCTAGCACGATTTTATCAGTATTTTCAAGGGTTTCTACCCTTTGAAACCTTTCATGTTTAATTAAGATAAGTATCCTTTCAATTCATTCAATATGTCTATGTGTTGTTTGAATATATCTTACGCTTGTCTTGATTTTAACATTGTAGGCTAGATCTCTTGTGTGTTTGCTTAGATGTAGTGAAACCTAGATGTTGATTATGGGTTGATTGCTTGTTTATAGTTGTTACGTATGAATGATTTCGATGTTAGGCTTAAGAAAACTGTCAGACTTCCATAGTGTAACTTGCTTGAGCGTCTTAAGAAACATGAACCAATGCGTACTAGGTTTTTATGGTTGTATTTAATGCATGAGCGAATTCTAATGATCCCATGTTAGGAACCTCTTGCAGGCTCGACATAGGAGTGAAGTAGGAGCTTATAGAGTTGGGGAAGTACGTACGCCACCCCACGATTGGTATTAAGGAATATAACCCGTCATCCACGCAACTGTAACAAACTATCAACCTGTAAAAGATATCTAGGGAGTAATGAAATCTAAGTAAACACAATTTTCCCATTTATTGTTCACACCACTAGTTTAATTAGCTTTATTTTACATTTTTGTTATTTTATTTTGATTGCATCTTAGTTATTGGGTTAGTTGACTAGCAACTAATTCCGCCCACTCTTCCAAAACCCGAGATTTTAATTGCTTTTATAAAAATATAAAAATACAAAAAGAATCATCCCTCACCTCTAGACCTAGTTTTTAGGCTTTCTAATCCTAGCGACACTATTCCTGAGTTGAATGATCAATCCCCTGGTACTTGTCACTATACTATACTACAACGATCAGGTACACTACCTGGAGGGGGTTGTAAGCTTCTCGAGATCCCTCGAGAGGTAAAGCCTGGTGCAATTCCCACGCATCAGACACCTATGAATCATGTGAGCCTTCGCCAAGGGTAGATTCTTATGAACAACCTCCATGTTTAGGATCAACTCATTTTAGTAATGCCCTTAGGAAAAGCGATCAAGTTTACCAAGGAATTATGGAGAAATCTGTAGCAATAAACCATAAGTTGGATGAAGCATTAGGTTTGCTTTTATCACTACCTAAGAAACCAATTAGGGAGAATTTAGTCGAACATGAGCACATTGAGCAAAAAGACCTAGTTTTTAAGATCAATGACTTTGAATCTCAAGGAATACATGATGAATCCTTCATGCAACTTGAACATAGCAGTCAGATTATTGAGGAAGATTCTTATGAACCGAACTTAGAAGTTGAGATGCCTATAGAAGCAATTGAGATACTTAGGAACATGTTTAGGTCAGATTCTACTAAAACACATGATGAGGATATAGGTGATCTTGACACGAGGAATGATGAGGTAAATAACACAGGCCCACTCAATACCCACAAGTCCTACCATCATTTGAGGCATACACACCGCTCGTGACTTACCCGAAAGAAGTAGAAGAGACTTTAGGAATCCCAATGGGGGTAGAACGTCCTTTGAACCAAACACAACTAGAGGATATAGGTTTGAATACTTGTAGTCACAACCTTACTCTTAGTTCTAGGGAATTTCCTAGTGTTGATGAACCGGAACCTCAATCTTTACACAATTTTCCGTCCTTAGATATACATCTAGGAGACAAAAGAGGAACCAACCCACCCATCAACCCATATTATTCGGGTAGTTTTAGGATGAAGGAAGCCTTTCACACACCCCCTTCACCTCAAGTGGCATATTTCCACCCTAAGGGTGTGTATCGCTACTTCCACCCGCACTTAATCTTAAGTGTAGGGAAAACCTCCCTTATTTCCGTTAAATAAGGGTAGAGTCAGGCTCATAACTCGAACAAAAACAAGTGCTTCTTGGGAAGCAACCAATGTTTTTAATTGTTTGATATATATATATATATATATTTTTTTTGTTTGCGTCATATATGCTTAATCATAATTGTTTTATTTTCATGTTTTGAATAATTTGTGAAAATGCTTTATTTTGTTTTTAACTTCGTCTTAAACACAAATAAAGGTATTTTACAAAAAGATAAGTTTAGGGAAATTTATATTTTGTTAAAAAACGAAATTCGAACATGAAAAATTCACAATTCATGATTAGCATATATTCTATCTTGTTTGTGTGTCAATACTTGTAGATTTATTTTATGAATTTTTGCAGGAAAAACGGACTTAAGAAAATAGATTTTTCCAAAAATTTTCTAAAAACGAAACATAAAAATTTCTGTCAGGTTAGTCCTGACGGCGTCAGGTACTGTAGTTGCACAATTTTCCAGAATTTTGTTTTTCTACTGGAACTCTTATATTTTTTTGAAAATTTGCAGAATATCTTAAATGTCGAATTTTCCTGTATGTTATTTGTAATTTATATTCCACAAGTATCCTATCCTTTAATTGTTTTGTTTTTATTTCTAAGTCTGGAATTGCATCTAGTTGTGATATTTCTTTGTTCGGTTTGATGCTTTGGTCTTGTGTTTGTCTTCTTAGTTGTGTAACAGGTTATATTAGACAAGAAGATGAAGTATACATCGGGAGTGAAGCTTTACATGTTCATTTTCTTGGAGGAGGATTTAACCATGTTACCAGTATCGTCCGTACTGAGCGAATCAGGGGAGTATTAGTTTCTTTCATCTTCGTTTATCTTTACTTTTACATTTTTTTATTTTGAACATTGGGGACAATGTTCGATTTAAGTGTAGGGAGGGTAAATTGGGATACCTTAGAAACTATAATTTCACTTGATTTTTATTTTGTTTTATAGTAGATGTGTAATAAAACTAATAGAAATAATTGTTAGGTAATTATAACACCAAATTTAATTTTTTTTGTAACATATAAGAGTGAAACTTTAGTCTTAATAGGCGTCTCATAGATAGGAATTATATGACTAGCACAAAAAACTGTACCACTCAAAAATTTCCACCCCAAAAATGTGAGGTTCGCCTTTAGATCTTTAGGAAAAAGCATTTATCTTTAGTGCTTGTGAGTGTACCGGTAGTATTTAGATTCTAGAACTTGTGTTAGTTATGCATCCCGAGACCGCTAGTGAGACTACATTCGTGTAGTTAGGATTTACTATATGATAAGAGACATTATGATAACCCTTGTTTTAAGCCTGTATTATAATTAAGTTGACTTCTTTGGTCAAGTAATTTTCCCATACCTTTGCAATGTACTCATTTTTAGTACACGATACCCCTAGTAGAGCCCTCAGAGCCTATCTTTTTCGTTTCTAACTTTAAGCATCTTACTTAAAGGAAGAATTTGTTTACAATCCACCTCCAAATGTAAACACCCAAATCGCCTTAGCCTACCTAGTATGCACTCATCTTTAGTGCATTATTGTTATATGTTCAAACCCTTAGTTAGTTGTCTAAATTGATTTTATGGTTGCTAAGTCAAGTCATATCTTGTACATATTGTTTTGGGACGATTGGAACTCATGGGTAAAAGTACTAAGTGTTATGGATTGATTGGTCCTGAAACAGTCAGATAATATTGACCAAGGAAATTGGTCAACAAAGTCAAATAGTCTAAGGTCAATGCTCCGTGGATAGTATAGAGTTTCCCCGGGTCGTTATGTCCCGACGAGATTGAAATGGTGTTATGCAACGTTTGTGGGAATGAGTGGCACTGAGGACAGTAACCAATAAAGATTTGGATTTGATTATACTACTGATTGCTTGGTATTTAAGGAAATGAAACAGTATTAACAATTACAGAATCACAGATTCAAACAAATGTAAACAAATTAACAATCAGAAATGATTACAGACAGAAGAAAAGGTGAGTTTTAAACAATTTACAACTACAGGGGGTGAAATTAAAACTTTTATAAACTTAATATTAAAAGAAAATTAAATTAAAAAGAATTTTTTTTGATTATTTTATTATTTAATATTTAATTATTTAAATAAAAACTATTTAATTATTTAATTTAAAACTATTTAACTTATACTAAAAAGATTTATATTACAAATTTAAGCTAGAAAATAACAAATTAATTTTTAAAATTCTAAAATGACTTAAAATAAATTTAGAAACTAAAAATTTATATTTTTGTCTTTTTGTGGATTTTATATTAATTAAATACTAATTATATTAATTAAACTAATTAAACTAATTTAAATTACTAAAAATAGAAAAATGACTTAGAAAATTCTGAGAAAATTTATAAAACTAATTAACCATCTCAGGAATTCTAAAAATTATAAAAAGTTTATAAAAATTATTTTTAGACTATTTTATTAATTATTTACTTATTTATTAATTAATATCTAGTTTTAACTAGATTAATTAAGAAAATTAGAAATTGAATAGTAGTAATTAGGAAACTATTTGCTAAAAATACTTTATGATTTACAAAACCTAGGAAAAATATAAAAAGGTACTGTTGTTAATTATAAATTAATAAAACTATTTAATTAACTAATATTACTTAATTATTAATTAAACTAATATCAATTCTAATAAATACTAAATTAAAAGAGAAAAATCTAGAAAAATTACTGAAAATACTTTAATATAAAATAAATTTAAGAAAAATATAAAAATGATAAAGTGCTTAATAATAAGCTGAAAATAAAAATTAAATAAATAAATCATATTAATTAGAAGCTATCACTAATTTTAAAGTTGGTTTTTCTGGATTTTTCTTTTCGACAACTACTTATATACTGAAATCAAACAACTTTTATGAAAACACTTTTGTTGTAGCTTATTAATAAGCTGTGTGCACTCCAAACTACTTAACAGTTGGTGTTTTAATCTTATTAGGACTTGTGGCTTTTGATAAAGCTAATTTTAAGCTACCAAATGATCAACTAAGATAAAACAGATAGACACAAACTTGAAATGAGCAATGAGAATCCAAAATAAGCACAAGAATAAGCTGTTGTGATCAAATAAGCACTAATCAAAACACAAGACTAAGACAGGCCTTAAACAAGGACTTTTGGACCTCTGTGGGGTCCACAGAAGTGAACGGGAGTCCAAACTAAACCTAGGTCCTCAAAGCTGACCTGGTCAACTTTGAAATAAGCCAATAAGCTAGGATTATGGCTTATTATTGAAGCTTGGGTGTGACTTGGAACTTAGGTGCAAAAACTGAATGCTCAGTTCTTGTTTCTTAGAACAGGTCAAAGGAGACGCCAAATAAGCCAAGGTCAAATGAGCTGAGACCCAAAATAAGCAGTCCCCTAATAAGCTGAGGTGAAAGGCTTCCTAAAAAGCTAAGGGACAGGGTGTGGGGTCCACTGGGTCAGTCACAAAGAGCCAAAGAAAAATGGCCAAAAGGCCTGGTGCAGGGGAGATGCTTGCCCTGCAGCTCTAAATAAGATATTGCACAAGCTTGAATAAAATTCACAAAAATAAGATGAACACAAATTATTGTAGCTTAGGTGATAGACTTTAATATCTGAGAATTTCAAGACCTAATTCTAAGCATAAAATTCATAAAAATTCTCACCAAAAGTGAGTTTTCTGTATTACAAGCAATTTTGACTTTTATGGTTTTGCACCATAGTTGACTTAAATGAGATTAGATCCTAGTTTATAGACTAATTAAGTTAGGTTAAGCTAAAATAAGTCTAATTTAAGCTAAGTGAACATCTTTTGTACTGAAATGAATGATTTGAGTCCAAAACTCTTGACAGTGAGTTCACAAAATGAGATCAAATTGATTTTTGACTTTTTTCCTTTGAAACTACCAAATTGACTTTAGAACTAAGTGTATTAGAGCCTAGGTGAGATATTTAAACCAAACACTACCACAATAAACAATAAGAACACTGCCTAATAGCTTGAACCAAACACCCTCTAATCTAACTGTGTTGAAAGATTTTCATGGCAAATGTTATATTTAGACCATGAGACTGATTTCTAACAGCTTATGAAGGTGTAATCAACTAAAACAAGCACAGAAACAACAGGTTGAACAACAAATACACAAGAACCTCTAATGTACTATTTTGACAGTGAAAAAGAGAAACAAAGCAACAATGAAAATTAATGATTAAGCATGCAATTTTAAGCAATATTATAACTAAGAGATACTAAATAAGCAATAAAAACACAAAGATAACCAATAATAAGCAATAGAACAGTAAAATGGAATTTGAGATTTTTGCTTACAATGTGCATTCCAGCCAAAGATCATGAACCAAAGGACCACAAACCGAACCTATAAGTTTCCACAAACCTCTAAACCCAGGGCCATCCAAAATTAACCCTGCTTCAGCTTCTTGATCACCATAATTATGATTTTTTATTTTATTTTTATTTTTTTCTTATTTTTTTGTGTTTTTGATTTTTTTAACCTAAACTACTTTTAATGTTTCTAAAAGCTTTAATGAGCTTTCTGGGAGCTTATGAGAGCTTATGTGTCCATATAATCCACTAGAAACAACAACTGAGCCTTTTGAGATTTTTGAAATAAAAAGAAATAACATAAACTGAGAATTTAACTAAAACTTGAATTATATTATTAGAAAAGGTTTAGGATACACTGAAATGACTTAATACAACATTTAAAAGATGAAAATTACACTGGATTGCTTATACTAATAAAAACGACACTAAAACTATATTAAAAACTACATAGCTTCCTGCCTTGCTTCCCTTCCTTTTATACTTGAAGATTAGGGTTTGGGATACCCTTCTGATCATTTCCCACTTCTTTCCTGAGCAAAAGAAAAATAGAGCAATTTGCTCTGATAGATTGCAATTGGGGGGGGGGGGTGCATTAATTATGGTTGTCCTTGTTAGGTATATGGTTGATGAGGCGAAAAATAGACCATTTTTAAGAGGTCATTTAAGCCCGAATTTGAATTTATTTGATCAAATATTGCCCTAAATCGTTCCTTTTATCATTTTAGGTACTTTTGGAGTGAAATCTGAAAAAGGAAGCATTTTGGACGTTTTGGAGCATAAAAGTGAAGAAAACGGCAAAGTCTTAATTTTCCTTGCTGGGAACAGTACCTGACGGCATCACATGCTTCTACATGACGGCGTCAAGAGTAATACAAGAGGTGGATGTGGACTATACACGTGACGATCCAGAAAGTTTTATACATAGGACATGACGGCGTCACCCAAGGTCGTCATGATCCAAATATTAGTGACGGCCCAGAACAAAATCACACATGACGGCATCAAAAGTGGATCTAGGCAATCCGATTTCATTATGGGCGGCGAGTTGACGGCGTCACAGATTTCTTCATGACGCCGTCACCCTGTATAATCTATATATAGTTTTCCAAATTTCATTCATTGGTGTGCAACTTTGAGGGAAAAACCCTAGGACGAATTTTTCCAGCTTTTTCAAGGGTTTCAACCCTTTGAACTTTTTATGTCAATTTGAGATAAGTACTCTTTCAATTCAATCAATATGTCTATGTGTTGCTTGAATATATCTTACACTTATCTTCAATTTAACATGCTCGGCTAGATCTCTTTTGTGTTTGCTTAGATGTAGTGAAACCTAAATGTTAATTATGGGTTGATTGTTTGTTTATAGTTGTTTCGGATGCTTGTATTCGATGTTAGGCTTAAGAAAACTGGCAGAATTCCATTGGTAACATGCTTGAACGTCTTAATAAACATGATCGGAGGTGTACTACGATTTTTGGTTGTATTTAATGAATAGGAGAATTCTAATGATCCCATGTTAGGAGCTTCTAACGGCTCGACATAGGAGTGAAGTAGGATCCTATAGAGTTAGGGAATATTGTACATGGCCCAACGACTAGTATTCAGGAATACGACCCGTCATCCATGCAATTGTAACAAACTATCAACCTGTAAAAGATATCTAGGGAGTAATAAAACCGAAGTAAATACAACTTTCCCCATTATTGTTACACCACACTAGTATAATTAGCTTTATTTTCATTTCTGTTATTTTATTTTGATTGCACCTTTAGTTATTGGGTTAGTTGGCTACCAACTAATTCCGTCACTCTTCCAAAACCCGAGATTTTATTTGCTTTTATAAAAATATAAAAATACAAAAAGAATCATCCCTCACCTATAGACCTAGTTTGTAGGCTTTCTAATCCTAATGACACAATTCCTGAGTTGAACGATCAATCCCCCGGTACTTGTCACTATACTATACTGTTGATATAAATAATGTTTCAAAACGGTATTAATATTTCTCAATAAATCTATGTTTTGATAATCACAAAACTTAAATCAAATTAAGTCAAGATTAAGACGTAAACAAGTATTTAGTAACAAATATTTACCTCTACATTTAATATCACTTAAGGTATGCATAAACTAAGCATCTTATGCATTACATGATCAAAGGAAACCATGTCTTAAGACATAACATTTTATAAAATGATATTAACATTTTATATATATTTGTAAATCATTTTTGGTATTGTTGTATTAAACTACAAAGATATGATTTCAAATTTCCAACCAAAAAGGGCAAATTTTATCCAGAAAAACTTTTCCAACGTTCAGTAGGGCGGCCCCCTTAATTATACTAGGCGGCTCCCTTAAACATTAAGGGGACCGCCCCCTAGTTAAGGGGACCGGCACGCTCCAGAACAGTATTTTCTGGCCCTTTAAATACTGGATCATTCCACATATTTTCTCACCTTTTTGCACTAAAAACTTTCTGATCTAACCTCCATTTCTATCTCAAAAATCCTTTGATCATATAATTCATAAGTCTTTGTTTCCAAGTGATCCAAAGCTTCATCCACTCAAGTGCAAGAAGAAGAACACTCCTCTACATCCATTTAATTGTAGTAGTGTTGTGATTAGCTATTTTCATATTGTAGTAGTGCTAGATATTTGTAAAGTGTTGTGAGATCTTTAAAATATATTGTATTTTAAAACTTGTAACGATCTTTAAAGTGTTGTGAGATCTTTAAAGTGTTGTGAAGTCTTGAAGAAGTTTTGAAGGTGTGAAGAAGGTGTGAAGCCTAGAAGAAGTTGTGAGATTAGTTCTAGCTACGATTAGAACTCGACATTTTGCTTAGTGTCGTTAATTGGTGTAAGCTAAGGTGTGTAAGGTTTCTCCACCATAAGGAGTTTGTTGACATAGTGAAGAAAACTCTCGAGTGTGGTACTCGGAGAGTGGAGTAGGGCAAGGAAGGTGTCCTTGTAGACGAACCACTATAAATTCGCGTGTTGTAGTTTGATCTTTCTAACTCTATCTTTTCTTCATTCTATTTCAATACTTGCATTATTAGATTAGACTTGCTTATATTGGTTGTTACTTGAATTCACTTGAGATCGAATCGAAAGTTTTTATAAGCTACAAAACTTTTTAGAAATAAATTTAAAAAGGACGTAAAACTATTCAACCCCCCTTCTAGTTTTCCACAATTGGTATCAGGAGCCACGTTTAGCAAGATCTTTAAAATATATTGTATTTTAAAACTTGTAACGATCTACGGAATCTGAAAAATATTTAGAAGGGCAATCTATGCAAAGACCACCACTATTTGAAAGTGATGGATTTTTATATTGGAAAAATCGATTCGAAACTTATGTGAAGTCAAAAGATCTAGATCTTTGGCATGTTATTACTAATGGTGATTTTTTACCTATTCAAAATAACCCCGAAACAAAAAAAGATGAAATCGTACCTTTTGAAAAACAAAATGATGATTTAAAAAGAAAACTTGCTAAAAATAATGAAGCAAAAATGGTTATTTATAATGCGCTACCACGTAAAGAGTACGAAAGGATCTTTATGTGTGAAACCGCAAAAGAAATTTGGAACTCTTTACTAATAACTCACCAAGGTAATAGTCAAGTCAAATATAATAAGATAGATCTACTTGTTCAACAATATGAGCAATATGAGTGAAACCGGAAGAGGAATCAATTGATAATGCTTTTGCTAGATTTAACACTATCATCACAAGTTTAAAAGCACTTGATGAGAATTTTTCTAGTAAGAATTTTGTTAGGAATTTTCTTAGGGCTCTTCACCCAAAATGGCGAGCTAAAGTGACGGCTATTGAAGAATCAAAGAATTTGTCAACAATTAATTGGAAATTTAAAAGTCTACGAAGCAATTATAAAGAAGGATTCCGAAATGGTCAAAAGAAAACGAGAGCAAAGCAAGTTAATCGCCTTGAAAGCTAGAAAGGAATCTAGTATCGAAGATAGCTCATCTTCCGAAAGTGATGACGAAGAATATGCCATGGCCGTAAGAGATTTCAAGAAATTCTTCAAAAGGCGAGGAAGATTCGTAAGACAGCCACATGATGAAAAGAAAACATTTCAAAAGAGTAAGGATGACAAGAACAACAAGAATGAAAGGAAATGTTTCAAGTGTGGTGATCCAAATCACCTTATTGGAAAATGTCCAATGATGACAAGAGATCAAAATCAAAGAGCATTTGTTGGAGGAGCTTGGAGTGATAGCGATGAAGATGAGAAAGAAACGACAAAGGAAGAGAAGTGTCTTATGGCGAAGACATCAAATGAGGTACGTTCCGAAACCGAATATTTTAGTGATGAAAATTTATCATTAGATGAAAAAGACCTAGATAATGAATATAATAGACTATGCAAATTAGGACAACTAGTAATGGCCAAAAACAAATTACTAAAATACATAAACAATCAATTGGAAAATGAAGTACTAGAACTAAAAATTAAAATACATCAACTTGAAAAAGGTAAAGAAATTTTTGAAGAATGTAAATCATGTCAAGAGCTTAAAGGTGAAAACGAAATACTCAGGGAATAAATTCGCAAACTTGATAAATTTGAAAATAGTAGTCACTCACTTAGTAAAATAATAAGCATTCAAAGAGTATCCCGAGATAAAACCGGTTTAGGATTTAACTCAAACGAAGCCTCAACAAGCGAGATTAAAAATGTCAAATTCGAAAATGAACTTAATGAACAAAAACCTCTAAAATCTAATCCTAAGTATATACTTATTAATGATAGAAAAATACCTCTTGCCAACAATGAAGAAGTTAAAGCTTTTTATAAACCGTCTTTAAAAACCGAAGTAGGATCTTCTAAACCTAAGACAAGATCTAAAACTCCACCACCTAGAAAACCAAATAACCCTCATCCTAGGTCTAAAACACCTCAACCAAGAAGAAACCAAAATAGGCAAAACTACAATAACAATAGTAATCAAATGTGGAACTATCAACAAAGCTAAAATCCTTGGGGTATACTACCACCTTTCATGCATCCTAGTCAAATGTTAAACATGTTTGGACCAAACAACTTTGGACCAAAGAGGCAATAGGGACCGAATAGCTAGATGAACATTACTTGAGGTAATCTTGAAGTTTTCTCACCATAGACTTTTTCAAAGTCTATATGTCATCTTGAAGATTTTGAAGATTTTTGTTGAAGACCGCCGAGTACGCCATTCTTTCACAACTCATTGCCATGCCTAGTTAAATATGCTTTGGTTGATTACGTTGTTTGTATAGATATAGCTTACTTTCTTTCTCTCTTTGTTTGATCTTATATATATACATTTATTCTTTTGCCAAACACTCCATTTGTTCATAATTCCCTTCCTCACCTCTGCTGAGTACGAACCAAAACAACCAAAACCATCAAAATCCTTCACCAAATCACCAATCCGGGGTTGTTTCGCAAGGGGAAAACGCTAACCAAACGTATAACAACATATTTTGTAAGTTTTCCAACATACATTTCATCACATTTCATTCAATTTGGTGTCTAATCAATAATTAGGTATTTTATTAAAATTTATTTTAATTCGAATTTTAGTGAAATAGAAGCAAGGAATTGAACAACCAAATGCTCTCCATAGGATTAGAATGATGTATTGCAACTCAAACTTAGTATAACACATCATTTTGTCAAAATTTTTAATCGCCCATAAACCCTTGTTGAATTTCATTTTTCAAAAAGCACATTGTTGATATAACTCTTAAAAACTAGTTAAAACTTACTACATTATATTAGTTTAATGTTGAAAACTATCAAAACATACTTCTCAATTTATTATAAAATGATTCATGAAGACAACATGGGCATTTGGTTAATGAACAAATTATGATCATATGTAGTTACTTAAAACTTAAAACTAGCTCATATAATTTGTTAAAACTGTTAGAGTCAATAGATGTCATCAAGATATATAATCAATATATATATATATATATATATATATATATATATATATATATATATATATATATATATATATATTGATGTTTTAGGTTATATTAATCTAGTTAAGGGAGCGTTTGGTTTATCTTGAAAAAGATATTTTGAAAACCAAAATTCATATTTTAACCTTTTAAACATGTTTATGCTGAGTCAAACTCTTATGAAAAAGCAAGATATATAATCTAATATATATCTAGCCTTACTTCGAAATGAATTATGATATCATACTCTTTGACATCATATATTCTAAATGAGTTTAAAATCAAAATTCAAGGAACATTGTGAAACTACTTCATAGAATATTTTTTTTTGGTCGAAGTAGAATTTCGTTCCACATATATATATATATATATATATATATATATATATATATATATATATATATATATATATATATATATATATATATATATATATATATGCATGATAGTTGTTTTTGTCTTAATTTTATTTTTGTTATTATATTGTTTAGGTGAAAATGCCTAAGACCACGGTTGGTGATGTCTCCAAAACCAAACAGTACATTCCAAATGTTTCCACTATTCCTAGCATGTCTCCTTCAGTTGCATGTTTCTATCGTCCCATTGAAAATAGAAAAATTCACGAAGGAAGAATTGTCGATCCATCTTTCTATGAATCTGATCAAACCGAACGAATGTTCTCCAATATTCGTTTTGAATGTCTTTTCCAAATCAACGAACCAATCATTCCTCGTTTTATCCTCGACTTCTATAGCCAAGTGACGGTGCAAACCGATCCTTATGGTCATCTCCTTATTTCCTTCATGATCCAAAATCAATTCATCACTCTTACTCTTGCTCAATTTGGACAAATTCTTAGAATCTCATACAACGGCCAAGCCGTATTCTCAAATGAATGAGATCTTTCCTCTCTTGAAAGAAATCGTCCTCAGGATGGCCCATACTATTCTGAGATTCCTAGTCCTGAAGACATTCGTCGACTGCTTGAACTAGAACGTCGTACGACTAGTCGAGTAATCAAGTCGAAGAATGTCGATATTCATGCAAATCAAATCCTCCTCAAAGAGCTAAGCCACAATATGAAAAAGTGGGAAGAACTCATTCGCGAGAATGCGTTTGGTACTGGTGGTCACCGTGATCATGTCACCGCAAGCATTGTCCACATGTTATATTGTGTAGTTGCTGAAGAGAACTACAATTTGGCTTATCTTTTTGTTCATCGAATCATGTCCGCCAAAAACACCCCAAATGCCAATCTTCCTTACGGTATGTTCCTTACACGACTTTATCGTTATGTCATGGAACATTACCCACATCTTCAAAGAGATTACTACGTGCAAATCCTTCCTACTTTGAACCAACTGACTCTTGTTCGTACTCGTCGTTCTCGAAGTGACAAAGGAAAATCTCGTGTTCCTTTGTTTTCTATGCCTCGTGGGTCTACATCTCATCGTGACGATGATGATGAGGAGGAGGAAGACACCTCACGTGTTAGTACTCCATCCCCCACGACCTTTGTTGATAATCTTCCTGATCTTGACTATACTGAGTATCAAGTTCCTCTTCCTCATGAACGTACCGATGAACTTCTCTTCACTCGTCAAACGTCCATTATCAACCAACACCAACAAATGCATGAAGAAATTCGAGGAGGATTCAAATCCGTTGGAAAGATGTTTAGAAAGATGATTGGGAAGAAGAAGAAGTAGATGATGTTGATGTATTGCTACTTATTATTATTATTCTCTATTAGACATTTGTATGGCTTGTTATTTGTCTGATTTATTAGGAAATACTTATGTTATCTCTTGTTTATTTCTTGGATGATGCTTAGACTTTAACTATTATCATGCTACTATCTTCATCATATTTTAATGCTATGCTATGTTTCTTTTAAAAGTGGAATATAATATGTTTGTTTGCATGCATAATTTGTTTATATATTTATTTATATTTCATCATTCCCAGAGTATATACTTCTAATAGAGCTTGATGGAAACACGCACTTGAAAAATCACTCATTTCTGCAAATTTTGGGTTTCTGGTCGACTGGGAAAACACCAGATGGGCGGCCCCCATAATTTCCTAGGCGGTCCCCTTAATTATTAAGGGGGCCGGCCTACAATTAAGGGGACCGGCCATCTGGAACTGGGTTTACTGTTTTCTTTTGCATCTTGTGAACTCTTTCTCTAGTATCAGCTACCATTTCCCATATTAACCCAACTGATTTTAGAATCTCATTCAACCATTTCAAATACATACCTAAAATCAACCATTTTCATACTATAAATTCCCTCCATAATCACCATGCTTCATCTCATCATTCCTCATCTAAATCATCATGACTCCACCAAGCACCTCAAACTCCAAGGCCTCTAAGAAACAAAAGATTGTCATTATCCCTCCAAAACAACTCTTCATTGACTTAACAAATGAAGACAACAAAACCCCATCACCTCCACCTAAATGCTCATCTCCCAAGTGTACCTAATGCACCATCCAAAACACCTTCCACTCATGGAACTTCCTCATCCTCCATACCCTCAACCTCATCAATCAATGACTACATCAATTCACACTTGTCACCACAAGCATCATCACCACATCCTACACAAGAACCTATCTCCACCCATCTTACCATCTCACTTTCACCAATAACACCACTTGATGCTCATATCTCATCTCCACCAATTACACCACCATTCTTTGTCAATCCCGTACCTTGGAGGTTACTTGAATCACATGGTGATACTTGTCTTTGTTACATCTACAACCGAACCATAATCTTTGGTCTTAAAGATGAAATTCAATATATGTTTTCATATATTGAACATTTGCTCACTAACCCACCACCACCACCAACTCCACCATCCTCTCCAATTATTCCTCCACCACAATTCTCACCCATTCCTCCACGATCACCATCATGCTCTCCAAATTAAGCATATGATATGCTTAATAAATAAAGTCTTTACCACCCTTTTGCTTGCAAGCTCTATGAAGCCCATGTACTCTTTGCATGTTGAAATATTATTCTAGTTGTTAGTTTATGTAATAGCTATCCTACTTGTAATCTTTATTATTGCTACTTCTATTGTTGTGTCTTGACACAACTATTGCTTTAATATGAATGCTTCTTTTCAAACATGCTTAATTATATTCTTATCACCTTATATATATTTGCATGCATATACTTGTGCTTCTAATATTTTTGTTTTGCAAAGCATTCCATAGCTCGTTCTCTTGGTGCCCCCAAACGAGGGGGAGTACACATCAAGGGGGAGATATCTTCCCGTCAAATTTTCACGTTTGAAAATTGTCGGCATAACCTTTTTGATTCTACAAAAAGGGGGAGAAGTAAATATAAACTCACTAAAATACTTGTTTAAAAACTAATTTTTGAGTTAATGAGTTTAAGTTTTGTAATCATCAAAAAGGGAGAGATTTTTGATATAACTAATGTTTAAAAACGTTATTAATATTTCTCAATAAATCTATGTTTTGATAATCACAAAACTTAAATCAAATTAAGTCAAGATTAAGACGTAAACAAGTATTTAGTAACAAATATTTACCTCTACATCTAATATCACTTAAGGTATGCATAAACTAAGCATCTTATGCATTACATGATCAAAGGAAACCTTGTCTTAAGACATAACATTTTATAAAATGATATTAACATTTTATATATATTTGTAAATCATTTTTGGTATTGTTGTATTAAACTACAAAGATATGATTTCAAATTTCCAACCAAAAAGGGCAAATTTTATCCAGAAAAACTTTTCCAACGTTCAGTAGGGCGGCCCCCTTAATTATACTAGGCGGCCCCCCTTAAACATTAAGGGGACCGCCCCCTAATTAAGGGGACCGGCACGCTCCAGAACAGTATTTTCTGGCCCTTTAAATACTGGATCATTCCACATATTTTTCTCACCTTTTTGCACTAAAAACTTTCTGATCTAACCTCCATTTCTATCTCAAAAATCCTTTGATCATATAATTCATAAGTCTTTGTTTCCAAGTGATCCAAAGCTTCATCCACTCAAGTGCAAGAAGAAGAACACTCCTGATACGTGGGAATTGCACCAGGCTTTACCTCTCAAGGGATCTTGAGAAGCTTACAACCCCCACCAGGCAGTGTACTTGATCGTTGTAGTATAGTATAGTGACAAGTACCGGGGGATTGATCGTTCAGCTAGGAATAGTGTCGCTAGGATTAGAAAGCCTAAATACTAGTTCTAAAGGTGAGGGAAGATTCTTTTTGTATTTTTATATTTTTTTTAGAAAGCAATTTAAAATCTCGGGTTTGAAGGATTTGGGCGGAATTAGTTGCTAATCAACTAACCCAATACTAAGATGCAATCAAAATAAAATACTAGAAATGAAAATAAACTAAATTATACTAAAGTTGTGAGCAGTAATTGGAGAAAATGTGTTTACTTAGATTTCACTACTCCCTAGACATCTTTTACACGTTAATTACTTCTTATAATTGCATGGATGACGGATCGTATTCCTTAATACCATTCATGGGGTGGCACACTTAACTCCCCAATTCTATGAGCTCTTATCTCCTCCTACACCATGCCCAGCACAACTATAGGGATTGTAAACAGTGGCTCATGCATTAAATACAACCAATAAAGACCTAGTGCGCGTCGGTTCATGTTTCTTAAGACGTTCAAGCATGTTACCAATTGGAGATCTGCCAGTTTTCTTAAGCCTAACATATAAATCATTCATCCAAGACAAGAATAAACAAGTAATCAACACATAATTAACATCTAGGTTTCATTAGATCTAAGCAAACACAAGATAGATCGAGCCTAGCATGATGGAATTAAGACAAGAACAAGATATAGACAACCAATACATAGACATATTGATTGAATTAAAAGAACACTTATCTTTATTACACATGCAAGGTATCAAGGGGTTGGAACCCTTGAAAAACCTGTAAAGTTACACCAAAATCGTACTTAGGGTTTCTCCCAAAACTTCTCTCCTTAAATGTGAAAAATTAGAAAACTATATATAGGAAAAGGGGTCTGACGGCGTCAAGACAAAGCTTATGACGCCGTCACCTCGCCGCCAAAACTATTCTCGGACTGCCTTGATCTACATTTCACGCCGTCAAGACTTAATCATTTCCAGGCCGTCATGACTTTTACTCTTGACGCCCTACCTTCATGACGCCGTTAAATCTCTTCTGGATCGTCATGGAATTTTGCTCTTGACGCCGTCAGGGAGTTGCTCTTGACGCCGTCACCTACTGTTCCCAGCATGGAAAATTAAGACTTTGGCGTTTTCTTCACTTTTATGCTCTAAAAACGTCCGAATTGCTTCCTTTTTCAGATTTCACTCTCAAAGTACCTAAAATCACAAAAGGAACGATTTAGGGCAATATTTGATCAAATAAATTCGAATTCGGGCTTAAATGACCCCCTAAAAACGGACCATTTTTCGCCTCATCAACTCCTCTACATCCATTTAATTGTAGTAGTGTTGTGATTAGCTATTTTCATATTGTAGTAGTGCTAGATATTTGTAAAGTGTTGTGAGAACTTGTTGATTGTAGAAACTAGGTGTAATGTAAAGTAGTGTAGTAGTTGTGATTTAGTTGTGCATAGAAGAAGGTGTGAAGTTGACAAGAAGAGAAGGTGTGAAGTCTTGAAGAAGTTGTGAAGGTGTGAAGCCTCGAAGAAGTTGTGAGATTAGTTCTAGCTACGATTAGAACTCGACATTTTGCTTAGTGTCGTTAATAGGTGTAAGCTAAGGTGTGTAAGGTTTCTCCACCATAAGGAGTTTGTTGACATAGTGAAGAAAACTCTCGAGTGTGGTACTCGGGGAGTGGAGTAAGGCAAGGAAGGTGTCCTTGTAGCCGAATCACTATAAATTCGCGTGTTGTGGTTTGATCTTTCTAACTCTATCTTTTCTTCATTCTATTTCAATACTTGCATTATTAGATTAGACTTGCTTATATTGGTTGTTACTTGAATTCACTTGAGATCGAATCGAAAGTTTTTATAAGCTACAAAACTTTTTAGAAATAAATTTAAAAAGGACGTAAAACTATTCAACCCCCCTCCTAGTTTTCCACATATACTACCACGATCAGGTACACTGCCTGGTGGGGGTTGTAAGCTTCTCGAGATCCCTCGAGAGGTAAAGCCTGGTGCGATTCCCACATATCAATGGTGGATTGGGCGGTTTGATGGGATGGTGATGGTGGGAGAGGTGGATGTGATGGCTGCAAGTTGGTGGGGAAGAGAGGGAAGGAGGGGTGGTGGTGTTTGTTTGACTGGTTTGACCAAAGGTCAAACATTGACCCTGGTGTTGTATTAAAAGGGGGGTTGGACTGGGCATTGGAAAGTTGGGCTTGGACGGGTGTTGGATTAGGCTGTGTATTGGACTGGGTTTGGATAGGCATTAGTAATAAGGGTCCGGCTTGGTTTGTAAGTTATCACAAGGACCATTTTTGTAATTTAGCCAAAAGTTTGGGGTTGGACTTGTCAATCTTCCAAAGTTGTTTCAAGGTCTATTTCTGCCAAGTTTCCATAGTCCAAGGTCCAGTGTTGATTTTTCCATTTTTTGAATTTCTAGGGGCCTGTTTTGCCAACTTGTGAAACTTCAGGGACCAAACATGTAATTTTGCCAAACTTTCCATCCAAGGACCACATTTGCCATAGAAGAGTAGCACAAGGACCAAAATTGATTTTTTCAAAGTTTTAAATCCCAGGGACCATATTTGGCAATTTTGCAAAGTGCAGGGACTAAATTTGTAATTTGATAAAACTTAACACCAAAGGACTAAATATGATTATTTGTGATTCCAAAAGGACCTTTGGTGAATTTTCTTCTAAAATAAATGCTCAAGGACTAGATTTGACAAGTTTTGAAAGTTTGAGAGACTGAAACTGCCAATTATGCAAACTTTGTTCATTTTTCATCTGTTTTTAATCATTTTGCATTTAAAACATATAAAACACAATCCTGGGATATTTTCAGTATTTTGATGCATATTTGAGTATTTTTGGATGTTTTGGCAGTTCAGATAAGACAAAAATGATGAGTATTTACACACTCATCAATCCACCACACTAAAATATTGCTAGTCCCTACCAATCTTTTATGTAAACTTAATGGATTTGAAGTCTCTTTACCAAAAGCTATTACTTCTGGAGTAGCCAAATGTTTCAGTTCAAGTAAGAACTATGGTACACTGATAACCATATGATTTTGAGCAAACCATCAGCTATCAACGGATTTGATTTGTCTTTACCAAAAGCCGTTTGCTTCTAGACTAGCCAACTCTTCACGATTAAAGATACGGTGAGTTGAATCCCATACAATTTTCGACAAATTGTCAGCCATCAATGGTTTTGAGTTATCTTTACCGGGAACCGTTTGCTCTCGGATTAGCCAGTCCTTATGTGATTTAGACATGGTGGACTGATTACCATTTATTGTGTTTAGTGCGAAGCACTTCCACTAAAAAATTGTTTTTTAGCTAAAACGGGGGTATTATGGCACTTAAAAGGTAAAAATGTGATCAAATTCGCCAGAATTCCCCCCCCCCCCCCCACACTAGAATTGAATATTGCCCTCAATATTCACAGTACTGGCTATTATGCCGATATATTGAAAAACTTGGATTTGAAAATTTGAAACTTGGGCAAGTGTGGGAATAGCATTTTTTTAACTTGCTTTATATACAACAGCATGGGTAATTCCCCCACACTAGTTTTTTAGAAAAGGGAAAGAAGTCAGAGATATGGGTGAAAACCCATGTTTTGCTAATTTTTGTTCACCGAGTCACTAGCTTAACTCGATCCCCGAATTCATTTATCCATGGGGAAAGTTTGGAGATCCGGGACAACCATAGATGGTATTTCCTCTCCAAAATAGTGTTTCAGACGATGACCGTTCACTTTGAAGTTAGGTCCGTCGGGTTGAGATAACTCAATAGTCCCATATGGGTATACTTTTGCAATAGTGAATGGTCCAGTCCACCGGGTTTTTAGTTTGCCCGAGAAGATCTTTAACCTTGAATTGAAAAGAAGGACTCGGTCACCGACGTTAAAAACACGGTTCTTAATCTTTGAGTCATGGATCTTCTTTGCCTTTTCTTTGTAGATTAAAGAGTTCTCATAAGCTTGATCACGAAGTTCTGTTAATTCATTGAGTTGAACTTTACGGTGATCACCCGCTTTATGAAGGTCGTAGTTAGCATGTTTCAAGGCCTAATAGGCTTTGTGCTCAAGCACCATTGGCAAATGACACGCCTTCCCATATATTAGCTTGTAAGGAGTACACCCGATGGGTGTTTTGTAAGCTGTACAGAAGGCCCAAAGTGCATCATCTAGTTTGTCCAACCAAGAGGCACGGTTTTCACCTATGGTCCTCTCCAGAATCCGTTTTATACCACGGTTAGAAACTTCCACTTGCCCACTAGTTTGTGGGTGATACGCGGTGGAAAGACGGTGAGTAACACCGTATTTAAGCATGGCTTTTGCGAATTGATCATTGCAAAAGTGCGTACCACGGGGAGTTCCAAAACGAGCAAAGAGGGATTTCAAAATTTTCATAACAACTCGGGCATCGTTGGTAGGTAAGGCTTTTGCCTCAACCCATTTTGACAAATAGTCAACAGCCACGAGTATGTACTTGTTTCCATGAGAAGATGGGAATGGCCCCATAAAATCAATGCCCGAGACGTCAAAGATTTCATAAACTTGAATGACATTTTGTGGCATTTCGTTCTTTTGTGAAATATTCCCGTGACGCTGACAAGCATCACAAGTTTTGACTAAGTCGTGGGCATCCTTATAAATTGTGGGCCAATAGAAACCAGAGTCAAACACCTTTTTAGCGGTGTAGTTTGGACTATGATGTCCCCCAGTGGGTCCAGCATGGCAAGCCTTGAGAATATCATTGGCTTCCTGTCCGTAAACACATCGCCTGATGACTTGATCGGCACAGATTTTGAACAAATAGGGGTCGTCCCAGAAGTAATGTTTAACGTCTTTAAAGAATTTGTTTTTCTGTTGGGACGACATCCCCTTCACAATGAAGTTACCCGCATGGTAGTTTGCAAAGTCTGCAAACCATGGGGTAGAAGAGTCACTACGAAAAGAAACCACATTGAGTGTCTCGAGAGGAAATGTTACATTTATTTCCGGACGACATCCCCTTCACAATGAAGTTACCCGCATGGTAGTTTGCAAAGTCTGCAAACCATGGGGTAGAAGAGTCACTACGAAAAGAAACCACATTGAGTGTCTCGAGAGGAAATGTTTCATTTATTTCCTATTTCTCGGACACATCCTTGTAAGGATTTTCTAATCGGGAGAGATGATCAGCAGCCAGGTTCTCGGCTCCTTTTTTATCACGTATTATTATATCAAATTCTTGCAGGAGGAGAACCCAACGGAGTAGTCTCGGCTTTGCATCTTGTTTTGCAAAGAGGTACTTCAAAGCCGAGTGATCCGTATACACTATGCATTTGGTCAATATTAAATACGACCGAAACTTTTCAAAGGCATACACCACTGCTAATAGTTCTTTTTCAGTGGTGGTGTAATGAATCTGAGCCTCAGTCATAGTTTTGCTTGCATAGTGTATAGGCTGAAAGTATTTTTCTTTTCGTTGCCCCAAGACCGCACCTATGGCAAAATCACTAGCATCGCACATAAGCTCAAAAGGTAGGTCCCAATCGGGGGCAACAAGAATCGGTGCCTCAGTAAGCTTTTTCTTCAAAGTTTCAAAAGCTTCGATGCACTTAGGTGAGAAGATATAAGGAGCATCCTTCTCGAGGAGATGGGTCATAGGCCGGGCAATTTTGGAGAAATCTTGAATAAACCTACGATAGAAACCGGCGTGACCCAAAAAGCTCCTAATACCCTTGACGGTAGTGGGATGAGGTAATTTAGCTATTACATCAACTTTGGCTCTGTCAACCTCGATCCCATTTTTTGAAATTTTATGGCTGAGGACAATGCCCTCTTTAACCATAAAATGGCTCTTCTCCCAGTTGAGACACAAGTTTGCGTCTTCACAACGTTTTAAAATCTTTTCCAAGTGGGAGAGACAAGACTGGAATGAATCCCCGATGACTGAGAAGTCATTCATAAACACCTCCATGGTTTTCCCAATCATGTCGGAAAATATGGACATCATGCACCTTTGGAACGTGCCAGGAGCATTACATAAGCTGAAAGGCATACGTCTGTTGGCAAAGGTTCCGTAAGGGCATGTGAAGGTAGTTTTCTCTTGATCTTGTGGATCAATGGGGATTTGGAAATAACCCGAGAAACCATCGAGGAAACAGTAGTACTCGTTCCCTGCTAATCGCTCGAGCATCTGGTCCATAAAGGGTAGAGCAAAATGATCTTTACGGGTGGCATCATTTAACTTACGATAGTCAATGCATACTCGCCACCTCGTAACCAGCCGAGTTGGAATCAACTCATTTTTTTCGTTTGTGACAACAGTTATGCCACCCTTTTTTGGAACGCAATGAATTAGGCTAACCCAAAGACTGTCAGAGATGGGGTAAATTAATCCGGCATCAAGAAGTTTGAGAACTTCCTATTTAATAACTTCATGTATTTTAGGATTAACCTGTCTCTGTTGTTGGACTGCTGGTTTGAAATCATCCTCCATTAAGAGCAGCTTTCTCCTCATCTTTTAAATCTTTTGCAATAATGACTGGTAATTTATCATTACCCTCCAGGAATGCGTATTCAAGATGGGGAGGTAAGTCCTTAAGCTCAACCTCGGGGAAATCTTCAGTTTTCTCAACATTTTTTATTTCCTATTTATGAAGTGTTTGTGAAAGAACGGGAGGGTGGGAGGGATCTTGATTGAGTAGCTTCTCAAGGAGAAGTATATCCCTTTCCGGGTCAATCTCCTGGTTATCAATTCCTTCGGGAATTGAGTCACTTCGGAGAAAGGCCTCTATTTCCTCCAAGACGAAGTCACTTCCCTCAAACGGAGTGAGGGAAGGAGTAGAATTAGCAATTATGGGATGAGAGGAGGGTGTGGGATTGCCACTTGAAGAATCATCAGTGAAACCAAGAATTTCTTGAGAGTACTCCTCTGTAGCAACATCGATGACATCGATGCGGTTAACAGATTCGGAATCAGAATTTGAGGAGTATCTCGAGGTTTGATCAAGATTGTAGGTTATGGCTTCAAAACCAACACGTAACGTGATTTCCTCATCGAATACATCGATCAGAGCACGACCCGTCCTGAGGAATCCCCGTCCAAGAATGAGGGGAACCCTTGGGTCTGCGTCAAAATCAACAATCACTAAGTCTGCCGGAAAATGGAACTTTCCTACTTTGACAAATACATCCTTGGCAATACCGAGGGGACGAGATATCGAACGATCTGCAAGCTCGAGAGTCATGCAGGTGGGAGTGAGTTCTGGAAGAGAGAGTTTCTTCCATACTGAGTGAGGCATCAGGTTGATGCTGGTACCAAGATCGGCCAAGGCATAGCATTCAACCATTCCTGGGAATATACATGGAATGAGAAATTTCCCGGGATCTCCCAGCTTCTCGGGAAGCTATTTTAACAAAACCGCAGAGTAGTTTTCATTGAGGGGAGTTTTTGCCATCTCGAACAGTTTTTCCTTGTTATTTAACAGATTTTTGATTGTGGATGCAAATTTAGGCATTAAGAGGATAGCATCCGCGAAGCTGATATCAAAATGAAGATCTTGAAAGATTTGGAAAAAAATTTCCATTTGATGATTCGCTTTTTCACCGAGCTTTTGATCTTGTAAACGTGATGGATACGGAATTGAAGGTTTCGGGTTTGGTTTTGAATTTTCAACAGAGGTCTCGGGAGGTTCAAATGCAACCCTAGTTTTGCAGGTCGGGACCGGGATAACTGGAGGAGGGATGTCAGTGGTACCTCCGTTATTAGTAGGAAGTACCATATATGTTGTGTCCTCAGTTTCACATTCCTCTACCTGAACAGGAGAAGAGGTAGACGGGACCGTGGGTCCTTTATAAGAAACTCCACTTCGGGTCGTGATCGCCTTAACATCGCCCCTCGGGTTAGCGATCGTGTTGCTCGGTAGTGTACCTGAGCCCGAGGGTCAATCATTTAAAGACTTCTTAAGTTCAGAGATCTGGCTGACCAACAATTTATTCATTTCCTCTTGGGATTTCATAAACTATTTCAACAACTCATCGGATGATGGTCCAGTTGTAACAATGGCTTGATTTTGATTAGGAACATTTTGAGCACGGTTGTTTTGAAAATTCCCTTGATTTTGATTATTATGACCCTGAAAATTTTTTCCTTGTTGAAAATTACCCTGTTGGAAATTATTACCCTGATTAAAATTACCATGACCTTGATTACGGTTAAAATTTCCTTGGTTTTGAAAAGCCTGATTGTGACCGAAATGGAAATTCCCTTGGTTTTGAAAACCTTGGTTCGTTCGGTTTTGATTAAAATTTTGATTCCGGTTTTGGTTTTGATTTTGAGATTGATTAAACCCGGGTGGTCCAAGGTAGTTATTAGAACGATAGCTCAACAGATTATGGTCCCCTTGTGGTTGGTAGGAATTACCTCCCGCATTATACGAACCTTGAGCTGCGTACACGTTTTCATGAGTGAAGCCATCGGAGGCTGGACACTCAGTGTACGGGTGGGGACCACCACAAGTTTCACAACTTGGGTTGACAGCTTTGACGTGATGATTTTGACTAGACTGATGTATACGTAGGACTGCAGTGGACAAATCATCAAGTTTTTTAGCAAGGACAACTATATCATTGTTTGCTTGAGTGACAGATTTACATGACGAGTCATTCCACTCGGCTGAGGAATCCCAAAAATTGTGATGGGCAGTCATGTTTTTTATCAGATCATAACACTCTTTGGGGGTTCTTTTCATAAAGGTGCCCCCAGCAGCAGCATTGATGGTGTCACGATGACGAAGTGTCAAACCATTGTAGAAGGTATCTATAATGGTGACAAGAAGCATATTGTGATTTAGACATCGATCAATTGCAAGATTATAGCGTTCCCATGCCTCAAATAAGGACTCGTCAGGACGCTGTCAAAAGTTGCTGATATCATTTCTCAGTTTAGTTACCATGGATGGTGGAAAGTATTTAGCCAAGAATTTGGTAACCATCTCATCAAAAGTGTGGATCGAATTATTAGGAAGATGATCGAACCAGGCAGTAGCATGATGAGTGAGAGAATAGGGAAAGAGGTATAAACGAAGGCCGTCTTCGGTGACGCCATTTTGTTTCATGCTTTGGGTGACGGTCAAAAAATTGTCAATATGCTTGTTAGCATCGTCACTCGGTAATCCGTGAAACTAACATGAATTTTGGACTTGTTGGATCATGTGGTGCTTGAGGCCAAAGTCCGTAGCCTCAATAGTGAGTGGTGCAATAGGTCCGCCTCTCCCTTGCATGGTAGGCTGACACAACTCCTCCATCGTTCGGAGATTAGGAGCTGTCTCATCCTTGGGAAAGTCAGGGGGTGGTGGGGGCCCGTCGTCCATTTCTATTTTTGGTTCTTCAAAAACAGTACGTAGCTCGGGTACGTTTTTCAGACTTTTACACTTTGTTTGTAAACGAGTGCGCATGCACTAAAAACAATTTTTCAAAACAAATCGAGGCAAAACCACAGTGAACTTAAACCAATAATCTCAAATGAATGGCTTCTTTGAAAAAGGTACACCAATCACAAGGATACAAAGGCAAGTTTTTATCTTTTGTTTGGGAACTTATTATGTTCACACCCCCAGTTGGTTGGTGTTCTGCCTTGGTTTGCGGTGGTAATATTTTATGTAATTATTCATAGTAAAAATGTTTTTGGCTTTTCGTGTATGGGTGAAAAAAACTTGGAAAATATTTTTGAAACTGATTCGTTAACCAAAATCGTTCCTTTAAGATTACTCTCAGAGTGTCGGGAGAGAAGAATGGACTCTCTTCAGTTCGCAACTTATTGTCAGAACTTCCGTATTCCACCTGTGTAGGTTGTAATCTTAAAGATAACGAAGTAATTTAACTTCACATTTTGTTTTGTTGTTTATGATTTTTTTGATGTTTTTAACACTTCAGGAAAGTGTTAATGAACTTTTTCAGTTATGATTGAGATTTTTACAAAAACTTTTTACAAAGTGGTGAAATTTGTACATGGAGGGTTTTGAAAACCACTAAACCTAAAACGTTTTTAAAACACGCAACAACCTCCCCGGCAGCGGCGCCAAATTTTGATTGGTCCTGAAATAGTTAGATAATATTGACCAAGGAAATTGGTCAACATAGTCAAACAGTCTAAGGTCAATGCTCCATGGATAGTATAGAGTTTCCCCGGGTCGTTATATCCCGACAAGATTGAAATGGTGTTATGCAACGTTTGTGGGAATGAGTGGCACTGAGGACAGTAACCAATAAAGATTTGGATTTGATTATACTACTGATTGCTTGGTATTTAAGGAAATGAAACAATATTAACAATTACAGAATCACATATTCAAACAAATGTAAACAAATTAACAATCAGAAATGATTACAGACAGAAGAAAAGGTGAGTTTTAAACAATTTACAACTACAGGGGGTGAAATTGAAACTTTTATAAACTTAATATTAAAAGAAAATTAAATTAAAAAGAATTTTTTTTTGATTATTTTATTATTTAATATTTAATTATTTAAATAAAAACTATTTAATTATTTAATTTAAAACTATGTAACTTATACTAAAAAGATCTATATTACAAATTTAAGCTAGAAAATTACAAATTAATTATTAAAATTCTAAAATGACTTAAAATAAATTTAGAAACTAAAACTTTATATTTTTGTCTTTTTGTGGATTTTATATTAATTAAATACTAATTATATTAATTAAACTAATTAAATAGCAAAATGACTTAGAAAATTCTGAGAAACTTTATAAAACTAATTAACCATCCCAGGAATCCTAAAAATTATAAAAAGTTTATAAAAATTATTTTTAGACTATTTTACTAATTATTTACTTATTTATTAATTAATATCTAATTTTAACTAGATTAATTAAGAAAAATAGAAATTGAATAGTAGTAATTAGGAAACTATTTTCCAAAAATACTTTATGATTTAAAAAACCTAGGAAAATATAAAAAGGTACTGTTGTTAATTAAAAATTAATAAAACTATTTAATTAACTAATATTACTTAATTATTAATTAAACTAATATTAATTCTAATAAATACTAAATTAAAAGAGAAAAATCTAGAAAAATTACTGAAGATACTTTAATATAAAAGAAATTTAAGAAAAATATAAAAATGATAAAGTGCTTAATAATAAACTGAAAATAAAAAATTAAATAGATAAATCATATTAAATAGAAGCTATCACTAATTTTAAAGTTGGTTTTTCTGAATTTTTCTTTTTGACAACTACTTATATACTGAAATCAAACAAATTTTATGAAAACAATTTTGTTGTAGCTTATTAATAAGTTGTGTGTACTCCAAAGTGATTAATAGTTGGTGTTTTAAGCTTATTAGGACTTGTGGCTTTTGAAAAAGCTAATTTTAAGCTACCAAATGATCAACTAAGATAAAACAGATACACACAAACTTGAAATGAGCAATGAGAATCCAAAATAAGCAAAAGAATAAGTTGTTGTGATCAAATAAGCACTAATGAAAACACAAGACTAAGACAGGCCTTAAACAAGGACTTTTGGACCTCTGTGGGGTCCACAGAAGTGAAGGGGAGTCCAAACTAAACCTAGGTCCTCAAAGTTGTCCTGGTCAACTTTGAAATAAGCCAATAAGCTAGGCTTATGGCTTATTATTGAAGCTTGGGTGTGACTTGGAACTTAGGTGCAAAAATTGAATGCTCAGTTCTTGTTTCTGAGAACAGGTCAAAGGAGAGGCCAAATAAGCCAAGGTCAAATGAGCTGAGACCCAAAATAAGCAGTCCCCCAATAAGTTGAGGTGAAAGGCTTCCTAAAAAGCTAAGGGACGGGGTGTGGGGTCCACTGGGTCAGTCACAAAGAGCCAAAGAAAAATGGCCAAAAGGCCTGGTGCAGGGGAGGTGCTTGCCCTGCAGCTCTAAATAAGCTATTGCACAAGCTTAAAAAAAATTCACAAAAATAAGATGAACACAGATAATTGTAGCTTAGGTGATAGACTTTAATATCTGAGAATTTCAAGACCTAATTCTAAGCACAAAATTGATAAAAATTCTCACCAAAAGTGAGTTTTCTGTATTACAAGCAATTTTGACTTTTATGGTTTTGCACCATAGTTGACTTAAATGAGATTAGATCCTAGTTTATAGACTAATTAAGTTAGGTTAAGCTAAAATAAGTCTAATTTAAGCTAAGTGAACATCTTTTGTATTGAAATGAATGATTTAAGTCCAAAACTCTTGAAAGTGAGTTCACAAAATGAGATCAAATTGATTTTTGACTTTTTTCCTTTGAAACTAACAAATTGACTTTAGAAGTAAGTGTATTAGAGCCTAGGTGAGATATTTAAACCAAGCACTACCACAATAAACAATAAGAACACTGCCTAATAGCTTGAACCAAACACCCTCTAATCTAACTGTGTTGAAAGATTTTCAAGCCAAATGTTATATTTAGACCATGAGACTGATTTCTACTAGCTTATGAAGGTGTAATCAACTAAAACAAGCACAGAATCAACAAGTTAAGCAACAAATACACAAGAACCTCTAATGTACTATTTTGACAGTGAAAAGGAGAAACAAAGCAACAATGAAAATTAATGATTAAGCATGCAATTTTAAGCAATATTATAACTAAGAGATACTAAATAAGCAATAAAAACACAAAGATAAGCAATAATAAGCAATAGCACAGTAAAATGGAATTTGAGATTTTTGCTTACAATGTGCATTCCAACCAAAGATCATGAACCAAAGGACCACAAACCTCTAAACCCAGGGCCATCCAAAATTAACCCTGCTCCAGCTTCTTGATCACCATAATTATGAGTTTTGATTTTTTTCTTTATTTTTTTCTTATTATTTTGTGTTTTTGATTTTTTTTAACCTAAACTGCTTTTAATGTTTCTAAAAGCTTTAATGAGCTTTCTGGGAGCTTATGTGAGCTTACGTGTCCATATAACCACTAGAAACAACAACTGAGCCTTTTGAGATTTTTGAAATAAAAAGAAATAACATAAACTGAGAATTTAACTAAAACTTGAATTATATTATTAGAAAAGGTTTAGGATACACTGAAATGACTTAATACAACATTTAAAAGATGAAAATTACACTAGATTGCTTATACTAATAAAAACGACACTAAAACTATATTAAAAATTACATAGCTTCCTGCCTTGCTTCCCTTTCTTTTATACTTGAAGATTAGGGTTTGGGATACCCTTCTAATCATTTCCCACTTCTTTCCTAAGCTGTTGGATGATTGAGGCTTAATCTCAGCTTTACACGTGTTTTGGCGGGAAAAGAAAATAGAGCAATTAGCTCTGATAGATTGCAATTGGGGGGTGCATTAATTATGGTTGTCCTTGTTAGGTATATATGGTGGATTGGGCGGTTTGATGGGATGGTGATGGTGGGAGAGGTGGATGTGATAGCTGCAAGTTGGTGGGGAAGAGAGGGAAGGTGGGGTTGTGGTGTTTGTTTGACTGGTTTGACCAAGGGTCAAACGTTGACCCTGGTGTTGTATTAAAAGGGGGGTTGGACTGGGCTTTGGAAAGTTGGGCTTGGATGGGTGTTGGATTAGGTTGTGTATTGGACTGGATTTGGATGGGTATTAGTAATAAGGGTCCGGTTTGGTTTGTAAGTTATCATAAGGACCACTTTTGTAATTTAGCCGAAAGTTGGGGGTTGGACTTGTCAATCTTCCAAAGTTGTTTCAACGTCTATTTCTGCCAAGTTTCCATAGTCCAAGGTCCAATGTTGATTTTTCCAATTTTTGAATTTCTAATGGCCTTTTTAGCCAACTTGTGAAACTTCAAGGACCAAACATGTAATTTTGCCAAACTTTCCATCCAAGGACCACATTTGCCATAGAAGAGTAGCACAAGGACCAAAATTGATTTTTTCAAAGTTTTAAATCCCAAGGACCATATTTTACAATTTTGCAAAATGCAGGGACTAAACTTGTAATTTGATGAAACTTAACACCAAAGGACTAAATATGATTATTTGTGATTCCAAAAGGACATTTAGTGAATTTTCTTCCAAAATAAATGCTCAGGGGACTAGATTTGACTAGTTTTGAAAGTTTGAGGGACTGAAACTGCCAATTATGCAAACTTTGTTCATTTTTCATCTGTTTTTAATCATTTTGCATTTAAAACATATAAAACACAATCCTAGGATATTTTCAGTATTTTGATGCATATTTGAGTGTTTTTGGATGTTTTGGCAGTTCAGATGAGACAAAAATGATGAGTATTTACACACTAATCAGGGAGTAATGGGGAAGAACATCATTTGTTACTCTCGTATATGCATTAATGATTAAAAGTATTCCAAGTGTTTCGATTATCTTGATTCGAGTCTTTATTTTTAATTATGTAAAAGGTTAAGTGTAAGTGGAGGAAACGAGCCCCCTTGATTTATTATTTTGGATGGTAGGGCAAGAGTATTAAAAAAAATAAATAAATAAATAAAAAAAATTGAAGAATTGAAAAAAATGAGAAAAAAAAACATACGGACTACCATCCCGTTTCCTTTATATTTATGTTGTCATAATTAGCTAGCCTAGCAACGCCACATTATATATGTAATTAACTAAGACAATTGACTTGCCACCAGTAAAATATCCCTTATCTAACAAACTGTGTTTTTCCTTATCCTACACCTAACATTATAATCCTTTGAAAGACCTCTTTGATAGTTTATCCTAGGTGCTTACGCCAAAGTTGTGCAGGTTTGATTCTTTCCCAAGCCTATGGTAATCTATTTGCTATGATAGGTAGTGAGAGATATCTTTTCCATTTCCATTTGTGATACATAAACTTATAACACCCGAGAGATGAGAGTATCCAAACACTAGATGTGAGTTGCTAGTGTATAATTTCCGTGCTTGTTTTGACTAAGGTGGATCGATCATTTGTTGCAATTAATTTTATGTTAATGTTAAATGACCCCTAACTTGTATTTTAATTGGTATAAAAACTCATTTGCTTAAGGACAAGCAAATCCCAAGTGTAAGGGTATTTAATAAGGATTTATTTGATACGTTTTTAGGGGGTCATTTAAGCCATAAATCATGTTTTTATAGTCAAATATTACATCAAATCATTTCTTTTGTCATTTTAGGTACTTGGGACATGAATTCTGGAAATTTGAGCATTTTAGAGCTTTTCGGGCATTTTTATGCTCTAGAATGAAGAAAACAAGAAAAGTCAGGTTTTCACATCTGACGGCATCATGCTTTCGATTTTTAACACCATACGGCCAAGAAGAAAACATGAAGTTTGCACTTGACGGCGTCAGGTGCATTTGAAGCAAGGCCGTCTCACTTTGTGCTTACACAAGACGGCCCAGCACCCCTACAACAGGATGGCGTCAGAAGCTATCTTGGGTGATACGAAACCCTAAAAGCGACGACCTGACGGCGTCAGGAATTATAACCTAACGCCATCAGACTTGTATATCTATATATAATTTTTGATTTTTCATTCATTAGTGTGGAACTTTTGGTGTGTAACAAACCCTAGATGAATTATCCAGCAACTTTAGGGTTTTCAAGCCCTCTTTTCTTTCATGTTCAATTAAAGATAAGTCTTTCTTTTAATCAATCAATATGTCTATGTGTTGTTTGATTAATCGTTTATATTTTCTTTTCTTTAACATGCTAGCTTAGATTTCTTAGTGTTTGCTTAGATCTAATGAAACCTAGTTGTTGAATATTGATTGTTGATTTGTTATTGATTGTTTGGTTGATTTACTAACGTTGGGCTTAAGAAAACCAGGTAAATCTCCTATACGGTAACTAGCTTGAAAGTCTTAAGAAATGTAATCGGATGAGTACTACGGTTTTATTGATTGTATTTAATGCATCAGGGACTATTAATGAGGCTATGTTAGGATACTAAACGTGTCGACATAAGAAGAGATAGAAACTCATAGGGTTGGGGAAGGCTGTACACACCCCCACGAATGGTATTAAGGAATACAATCCTTCAACTAAACAATCGTAACTAATCAATTAATCAATAGGAGATAACTAGGGGGTAGTGAAATCTAAGTAAGCACATTTTCTCATCATAAAAAGTTCACCAATTTACTTTTCTTGTTATTTTTATTTTATTTTGTTAATTAAGTAGTAATTTTTGGTTAGTTGACTAGCAACTAATTCCGCCCACTCTTCCAATACCCGAGATTTTACCTACTTTCATTAAACATAATAATACAAAAAGAATCATCCCTCACCTCTAGACCTAGTTCAAGTAGTTTTCAATTCTAACGACACTATTCCCCTAGAGAATGAACAATCCCCCGGTACTTGCTACTCACTATACTACGCCGGTCAGGTACAATGCCTGGAGGATTGCAAGCTTTTCAAGATCCCTTGAGAAGTAAAACTTTTGCGAGTTTTGTAATCTCGCATCATCTATAATCATGATTCATGATGGAAATGAACAAGCTTGGCCATCTTGTAACTCCTTTCATAACAAATGTAACAAAGGAGAATACGGAGAACGTGATGAAAGCTAAAGAGCTCATCTTGAATGGACATGTTTCTATGGAATTGAATAGCAAGATATAGATTTTAGAAATCTGTCATTTCAAGAGTGGTACAATATTCGTTATGGGAATTCCATCATTAATGTAGAATTAGTAACGAGATTTAGGAGAGACTTTGATGATTATCAAGTAGCCCTTGGTGTTGAAAAAGATGACTCTAGTGATGAATGCTAAAGCTTGGACTCGGAAAAACCCCTGATCGAAAAAGTCCACTCGGCAGAAATAGGAGAAAGCTCGAGGAGTCCTTTTCTCGACAACTAGGACGAAAACGATAAACGTTTCAAAATGATGTGGATAAATCGCGAGAAGGAACTGCAAGGGCGCAATTTCTCATTTGATGTATGGCTAATAAGAAGCTTTGGCACCACGAACGTAGACAAGCATACAAAGATTAAAGTGTTCGTGGAATGGATGGTCGACAGCTACTCAAATGAGCCAGAAGTACCCAATGAGGACAACGATCCATATAGTAGGAGTTTTAAGGAATTTAAAGTTGAGTTTGAGAGGGAAGTATTGCAACTGGTTGACGAATATGGGCTCCGAATAAGAAGAAAGGGGTATGTATTGGAGGATATTTGGGAAAAATGTGAACGAACCACCAAGAAAAGACTAACGTTTTGGCATGAGTGAGAATTAGAAGCAATGGAGGTACATAGCTTCCATATTGAAAGAACCCGATACGACCCACTTGAAATTAAGCTTGAAAGATTTAAGGATCAGAAGTACACTATTGATGAAATCGAAAGTTTCATTTGCACCGACAAAAGCAATTCAAAAACAACTTTCGGTAGGACAGATGAATGGAGAGAAATTAAAGAAGCTGATTAAAGATGAAATGAACACCAATCTTGGTGTTGAACCCACGTGATGACCCGTGGGAGTGAGTCTAACTTAAAGACTCGACAATAAACAAAAGTGCTCTTACGGGGAGACAACCCGTATTATCCCTTGCCTTTCTTTAGTTTTGTTTTTGTTGGTTTGGTATTTTTGTTTTATGTTTTGCAGGAATTGGAGCATAGAGGATTAAGAAGACCTCATTATGGCTGAAAATGAGGCACTCGGCCTACTGATTACGGCATAGCTGGAATTGGTGTTATGCCATAACATCCTCCTCTTATCTGATGGCTTCAGGTTTTTCATTAGCTACGGCATAACTCAGAAATAAGGTTACGCCATAACATATTCCTGTCACTAAATTTTCAAAACATTAAAACATTTATACCATAACCTTGTAATAGTAACTAAATGAATTTTGTGGGTGTATTCACTATAAACCCTCACGAGACTATACTCGTCCACTTGGGACACCAAGTGGTTTAAAAGGCTTGTTACATACGCTAAATGCAACCGTGATTCCTACGAAAGTGAGTTAGAATTTGTTTGTTCGTTTTTTCTTTTTCATTTTATTTTGTAGGTTTATGCTTGTGGTAGTACCGTGATCTCAGGGTTTGAAGTTTGCTCATTGAAGCAAGTCGAAGGCACGCATTCAAGTGGGGGAATGTATGTATTCTTGTTTTTAGTTATGATTCTTAAAAAATGTGAATTTTGGAATGTAAATAGTTGTATAATGGTGCACCTATGTATAGCACCTTGATTATGAACTCATCATGAATTAGTATCGAAGAGGCCACTTCAGTCACATTTGAAGATATGAGTTGGTGATGTTTCTACACCAACATGAAGACTAAGTAGTGAGTCCATCATGACGTCCTCTCATGGCACATGTACTTGTTATGATCCGGTTCTTGAATTTTGAAGCTTGGACTTTGGGCGAATGGTAAATGATGATGACTTAGTTATAGACTTAGACTATTTGCTTGTTATTTTATTTTTACACCCATTTTGTGTATTGCCATGTCTATTCCTACCCTTTGGTCGCGAATCATGCTTAGGTGAGGGATTTGAGTAGGCATTGACGTCTTGCCCGGCGTTCCGGTCATGTATCGATGTTCTTTGTCGCCTTCGCCGTAGTATGTTACTAACGATACTACACCATTAGCCTTATTTATGTTCACCCAATATTGTCTTTGGAGATTGTTTTGACCTTAGCTCTAGTGGTGGAGATTTGTGTAACCACCAAGCCTATGATAGAATACATTCTATGACTGTACTTTGAGTGATCACCCCGAAAATTGACACTTAAAATATAAGGGAGAATGAGTGTTAGTTCCCCTTTCGTGAGGTGTTCGGCTTTGAGAATTCTAGCATAGGATATTTTTAATCTCATATTTCCCGAGTAATATTGGGGGATATCTTTTTAAGAATACTTCTAATGAGGTCTACTTGAGGGCAAGTAGAGTTCAAGTGGGGGGATATTTGATGACGTCAAATAATCCTGATATTTAAGTGTCAATTTCGCCCTAATATGCTCATTTATTTTACTTATTATATGGATATATACTTTGATTTCTTTATATTTTGTATCCAGGTCACAAACGAGCATAGGAGCTAAAGAGACATGGAAATTGGAAAGAACTCACAAAAGATAAACATTTTAGTATGCTGGAAGAAGCTATGGCGTAATATTCACTCTCTATTACGCCATAGCTAGGAATTCAAACATGAAGACCAAAGTCAACGCGAATAAAGAGCTACAGCGTAACCAATTCCTGAGTTACGCCATAACATATTCAAGACTTTGAAGAATCCCTCGAATTGGAGGCTACGCCGTAAAATAATATTGGAGTTACGTCGTAGCAATGACTACGAGAGTAATCCAAGATCCAAGAATTAAACTATGGCGTAACAACACTTGGGACTACGACGTAGAAGAAACCCTAATTGGAGTTACGGCTGTAACACCCCCATTTTTGGCAGATCGCAGCGGATTTAGATCTAGGGTATTACCTTATGGAATCACAGTTACAGTAATAGAAAATGACCCAAAAAGAGACGTTTTTATAAAATGAGTTATCATTTATTAAATTATCAGAGTTTTATTAAGAATAGGTCCCGTGAATCTAAGTTGTGAAATGTTATGTTTTGAATGATAACGGGGTTGAAAGTCCTCCAAGTTCAGTGCCGCCTTGTGCCATAACTCTGTAACAGCTATATACCTAGGATACATGCTTAAAAGTCAACACTAGGTGTTGAGTGAGAGTCATAGGTTTAAGTGTAGTGTGAATACAAGTTTCCCCAAGGTTTAGATGTTAAACCCTTCAAGGAAAAATGTAAGGTTTTTGATAATTGCAATGCATATACAATTATCATGTGAAAAGATTTATTGCACTAAGCTCATGCAACCGCACGTCAACAGTCCGGGTCATGGGGTCTGCAGACCAAACCATGAGGGGATGGAAATAAGGTTAACTTGCCAAAGTTAAACCTTGTGAGATTTCAAGTATAGTACTTATTAATGGCCTGGCTGAGGTAAACCAACGGGAGTTGTCAAACTCCAATAGATCTATCAACTATACTCGCGTTCACTCGCAAGTGATTATGGCTCATGAATTTTAGTTATGTAATGGTGGCAGAAAGTAACACTCGTGCAACAACAAAAGAAAAAGACTTGTATTCGATTTAAAGAAAAATTATGCATGTAACCCCCTCACAGATTTTGTAAAGCATTTAAAAGTGAGGCTATGAAAACTTACCTGAGCTTTAAGGATGATGTGATTGATGTGAAAAGTGACTCGGAAACTAGATGGCCTTACTCACGTGTCTTGAGGGTTTTCTATGTGTCTTTTTGTGGTTAAGTTCCTTAGTTGTTTTAAGTTTCTTAAGTAATTACTCATAGGGTTTCTATGTTTATAACATAACACCGTTCGGGCCATCGTAACCCAGAAGTATAACTCCTCACATGAAGCTCCCTACTATTGTATTATGCTGCCAACATAATACCGTTCGGGCCATCATAATTCAGAAGTATATAACTCCTCACACGAAGCTCCCTACTGTTGAGTAAGTATTTTAGATTTAGTTATAACATAACACCGTTCGGGCCATCATAATTCAGAGGTCATGTAATATACGTTTGAGGAGCCATGGCACTTTAACTCGTAAACCCAGCAAACTCGTCAAAACGAATACCCAAATGAAACCCCTCACATGAAGCTCCATACTATTGTGTCATGCCTTTGTTTTTAGGATAATACTTTACTTAATAACCTTTAAGTTTCACATATTTACACTTTCTACCCTAAACTTATATATTCATAGATTTCTAACTATCTAGACTTTACACAATGAGTCCCTATACTTATATATTTTATGAAAATGATAAAAATAACCCTTAGACTTATTAGTTTTTAGAATTTACCATTTATACCCTAGACTTTATAATATTTTCAAAACTAGTCCTTATAGGTTTATAACTTTTATAACTTTTATCCTAAGGTTATGTAACTTTGCAAAAAGGGTCTTTATACCTAATACTTCTAAGAAATGTCAAAAATATTCCCTAAACTTAATATTTTCAGAAAGTTACATATACACCCTTATGCATGGAATACTTTGCAAAACTAGTCTTAATTCCATGCAAACTATATATTTATGAAACAAAAGAGTTTCCTAGCTTATGTTTAACTAATATATGCTCATTTAAGTCATCTAATTTAGATTATAGCACGTGTTAAGGCAATTTAGCATAAAAACTCATATTTTTCTAAAATTAGGGTTTCTAAATGAAAACTTCAAAATGAAAATGATAAAGGCTCAAGTAAGGGTTCCTAGGCATCCTATAACTATCCTAGTACTATAATAAAGCTATTAAAACAAGTATGTAAGGCTTACTTGACCAGAATGGGTGAACGAGGGTTTTAGGGTTTCTAGGTGGAAAAATGATTTCGACAAGGCTTCTAGGCTTATGGTGCTCGACTTATAGGACTACAAAGGCTCTACTACTACTACTACTAGGACCATAGTATATGAGGTGAAGAGAAGTGAATGGGATGGTTTGATATGGAGGGGGTACGAGCTATTTATAGGGCTCGTTTTGTTTGATGAGTAAGCATTGGGTGGTGTGGTGGCGTGAGGAGGGGGAGTGACTATCTACTGCTACTAGGTGACTAATCTAATCTAAAAGACTGAGTATTGCAATCTATGGTAGCCTAGAAGGTGGTGTTTGGTTGTGGTGGTGTCTCAGCTCAACTAGGCCACAAGTAGGTGAACCACCTACTTGTAAGAAACTAGAGAGGTGCTAGGGTGTGTTCTTAGGGTGACCAAGGTGCTAAGATAGGTGCTTGAGGTTCTTAAGGTGCTTATGTTTAGGTTTAGTTTTGACCTAATCTTGCTTAGTGAAAGATTAGGGTTTTACCTAAGGTTTAGTGCCTAGATTAGGTTCCTATGGGTGCTTAGTGACTAATATTAAGTCTTAAGGAGCTTATACTAAGTGGTGGTAGCTTATGGTAAAGTTTTGGAAAGGTTTAACCTTGTTTTGGGACTTGTAAGACCTAATTAGGGTTTTGTGCTTAAGAGACTTGTACCTGAGCATATAAAGGGTTGTACTAAGGTTTAGGGAGTCTAAGATATCCTAAAATTTCTATTGTAATTCCTATACAAGCCTTGAGTACTTTCAAACTAGTTCAGATAAGCAATTAGGGTTTATAAACACATAGGGTTCAATTAGGGTTTTGTGGTAGGTTTAGTGTGTTGTGATGCTAGATTACTTATTATGGTGTTGTTGTAATCTTAGTTTAGGAGTTCTTGTGTTATGGTTGTAAGGATATTTGGCTTGAAAGGATACGTGAGTAGGTCTAGTGAGTCATCACATGCAATGCACAAGAAAGAAAAGCAAAAGTTTACCTGGCGGAATACCTACTATTGGTATTGTAGAGGAAATGATGTTGATGAAATTTCATGGGTGGTTACAGTCTTACCCCCTTGGAGAAAATCTCGTCCCGAGATTTTGTTAAGTATAAGAGTAGAGGCGGAGAGAAAGAAAGAATGAGGGAAAGAAAGGGTGAGACTGACGGAAGAAAGGAGTGGTTTTGTACAAATGGATTGAGAAATGTTAATACAGACGCCAAATACTTAGACTCATTTGTTTATATCTCGTTACTTACAAGTAAAGTTGTCCCAATTCTTGTAGGCAAGAATTTATAGATTCATAGTCTTAGTGATTTATAACTTTCTTTTCAAATGAAAAAGCGTCCTGAATCATTTTAGTAAGATGATTATAAATCATAGTATTAGCAAGAAAACAGGGAGTTGACCATACAAAAGAAGTATGGTGCGGGAGTGTTTTGGGAAACGGGTGAAGAAGTGTTTTTACTCGGATTTGAAGGTGAGAAACTCCATGAGATTGCCTTACAAAGTTTAGGGAAACATTATGGATTTTACAATGTTTAGTTTAGAAACCTGTAAGCTATGCGCTTACGGGTTGGACAGAGGAATTACCGATATTTTAGCCATGCAGGGGGTTCAAGTTTTCTAGTTCTACAGTCAATATGTCAGCAACTAGTTACTTGGTTGTACCCCGAGTCATGACTGGAGTAAGGAATGTTGACGATCTCAATTTCGCAACTCTTACAAGACAAGATGTTTTAATATCATAGTCGAGTATAATGAGGATTAAAACTCGGTATAGATATTCTTACAAGTTCTAACTAATAGAAACTTGTGAAATGACGAGAAATTTAGGGAATACAAGTTTTAACTCTTAGAATATTGTAGGAAGATGGAAGAAAAGAGTATGAGGGTAGGGTTAGAGAAGGTGGAGAATGACGGAAAAATGGAATGGAGGGATAAGAAGGAAAGGGGAGAAAAGAGTGAAGAGACGAAAGAGAAGAGGAGAGAAGAATGGAGGAGTGGGAAAGACGGAAAAGTTGGAAGAGTGGGATTAAACGGTAGAATGAGGGATGACGGGAGAACAGGTTTTAACGGTAGAGTGGGGAGAAGACGAGAGAATAGGATTAAGCGGTAGAGTGAGAAAATATAGAGGAATAGGATACATGGAAGAATATCATCCCAAGGAAGATAATATTTACTAGATTCCTTTAAAGTTAGTTTCCCTCCTAAAGGTTTTGGTATATTTCATAATGAACTATCTAGTTTCCTATAGACTTAAAATCTAAGGGTGGAGTATTTGACCTAACTGATGAAGAAGATTCTATAGTGGGAATAAAGCTAGAGGGAGGAAAGGTTTCTATGGCTAAGAGCTTGATACTAGTTCTAGGTGAAGTTTCTTGCTTAGTTCTTGGGCTAAATTTCTTTATCTTATGTCCTAGGTACTTAAAACCAGGTAGGGTAATATCCATAGTATCTTTCGAGGTAAAACTCCTACTATGGGACATATAGCCTAAGAAACTAGGTATAGGTAAACTAAAACTTCCTATTGACTTTTCTATATGATGAGAACTTTAATGAATGCCCGTACAACTAACCTATATACAATTCTTGGATTCTAAGTCAATAACTTCTAATTCTAACTCCTTAGGGTATTCTTAAGGATTCCTTTTACCTAATCTTAACAACTAATTCTAATATCCTCGATATTAATATAATAATCCTATCATAGACTAAGTTTATCTATTCATAATATCTTACTTATTTCTTACTTATCAAGTATAGATTTTCTAGTTTAATTCCTAAGATTTTTTTTTTTAAATTCCTATTCTTACTTTCTTTTTTTTATATATATTTTCTTAAAGATGTTTCACCTAGGGGATTTAAGGTATCTTCTATCTATTCCTATGTTTTTCTAGGGGTAATCTATTTCTAACCTCGAATATAGGAAAACCTAGAGTGTATACTACGGGTTTTGCTAAGAGGGAAAACTACTTCGGAAGTCATAGTAATCTTAAGGGAATAGGGAGAAAAGAGGGAAGGATAAGAGTATGATTGTATCATCATATACTTGCATATAGGGATAGTTAGGGGAAGATTCTCTAACTAGGAGAGATTAAGAGATTTCGGAGAAGGGAGGATTTAAAGATGAGGAAGAATGAGATCAGATCGTTATGATGTAGAATATGGATTCTCATCATCATTATCATATAAAATGATAGAGGAAGTGATCTAAGGTGTCGGAAGAGGGTAGGGAATAGAATATGGAAAGAGTTGTAACACATGACATACAATGTCATTGAATAACTAGGAAAAGGACCATAATCACATAAGGTCATAAATAACTTGTTATAACTAAAAGTTTAACAAGCATATCTTATTTATGGCATATGTGGTTGGGAAAAGATAGAGGTTTTTGGCAGATTGCCGGACAGGGAAAGGAGGAAGTTTTTGTGGGGAGAGGTAAGTATGGGGAGTGGATTTATTTTTCCTTGGAGCCCATTCTATCAGCACTTGCTAAGTATCTAAAGGGTAATATCATAGTCTTATTCTTAAAATGCCTAAAGTACAAGAACAATATTCCTAAGGAATATTTCTCTATCTTATAGGGTTTTGGGGTAAGGTATCAAAACTATCTATCCTAAATACTTAGGAGTCATACTAGGTAGGGAAAAATCTAAGGTGGATTATAACATGTACCTAACTTGTTATGTTTCTTAGGTATGGATAATTTTCTAGGTTCGGGATATCCTAAAGTAACTTAGTAAAGAATGGTCATAAGGTAATATTTCTATTCTAAGTTGTACTTAAGGATTTCTAATCTTAGGGTAAAGTATCATAACTTATCTTATAGGCATTTCTAACTTAGGGTAAAGTATCATAACTTATTTTATAGGCATTTCTAACTTATATATTTCATACCTAACTGTACCATTATTTATAGTACATATCCTAAGGTGAAGTTCTAACTCTAAAACTTATGGGGCAATAAAAGTGTTCTAGTGGAGGGTTTTCTAAAACTTACGGATTAAAATCGGAAGAACTTCCTATATCTAATCGATGAAGGACCTGGTTATCATCGATTATCTTTTCTAAAGTAGTAATCCTAAAGCGGGCAAAGGCAATCTTATTGTTATGTTTCATTTGATCCTTTTGAATTTTAGAAATCTGGGTATGGGTTTGTCTAAGTTTATCCTTAAATTTACTAAAATCCTGTTGATTTTCTACTTGCCTATTACTATGTCCTTCTTCTATATTCTCTAGAAGATCAATAGTAAGTTCATCTAAACTACTTAATATGTTTACAACCTGATCTTCCTGATTTTCTAAGGGTGTCCTATGGGAATCTCCTCCAACCTCAAATTTCCAAGATGAGGTAGGAAGATTTGTAGGGAAATAGGAAGGTGCTAAGTCATAAGATCATCTCATAAGTAAACTAGGCTCATAACTAGGTAGGTGCGATAGAGGACGTGTGGGTCTCCTAGGAAACATTGATCCTTTGGGAATAAAGAATCCTTGGGGATCAAATGTTGAAGAGGGTAATATAGTGGGAAAGGAATAGGGGTTGGTGGAGGAATAGGTGGTATATTAGCATAGAATTCTCTTAGGTGTTTTAGGTGTGGGTCTTCTATAAAAGGTGTAAATCCTAAGGGTGATGGTGTAACTATATTATTCCTAGAGTCGTCTAAAGAGTCAGGGAAAAGGTGTTTTGAGGAATAATCTAGTACACTCGGAGAGTGAAGAGCATTCTCCGTATGTAAACTAGATGAGGCGGGGGTAGGATAGTAGGGAGTAGACATAACTAGGTATTGAAATAAAGCATTTAGCAATTAGGTGCTATCTATTATACTAACCTTTTAACACGTATTGTAGCGGAGGATGGTAGTGGCACCGAAGACTTTCTTGGACTTTAGAAAATTAGTTGTAGTTTAGGTTTTGACCTTGTTCTCTAAAACTAAAGATCTGATACCTATCTGTAACACCCTTATTATTGACAGATCACAGCGGATTTAGATCTGGGGTATTACCTTATGGAATCATGATTACAGTAATAGAAAACGAATCGAAAAGAGACGTTTTTATAAAATGAGTTATCATTTATTAAATTATCAGAGTTTTATTAAGATTAGATCCCGTGAATCTAAGCTGTGAAATGTTATGTTTTGAATGACAACGGGGTTGAAAGTCCTCCAAGTTTAGTGCCGCCTTGTGCCATAACTCCGTAACAGCTATATACCTAGGATACGTGCTTAAAAGTCAACACTAGGTGTTGAGTGAGAGTCATAGGTTTAAGTGTAGTGTGAATACAAGTTTCCCCAAGGTTTAGATGTTAAACCCTTCAAGGAAAAATGAAAGTTTTTGATAATTGCAATGCATATACAATTATCATGTGAAAAGAGTTATTGCACTAAGCTCATGAAACCGCACGTTAACAGTCCGGGTCATGGGGTCTGCAGACCAAACCATGAGGGGATGGAGATGAGGTTAACTTGTCAAAGTTAAACCTTGTGAGATTTCAAGTATAGTACTTATTGGTGGCCCGACTGATTATGGCTCGCAAGTGATTATGTAATGGTGGTAGAAGGTAACACTCGGACAACAACCAAAGAAAAAGACTTGTATTCAGTTTAAAGAAAAAGTATGCATGTAACTCCCTCACAGGGTTTGTAAAGCATTTAAAAGTGAGGCTATGAAAACTCACCTGAGCTTTAAGGATGATGTGATTGATGTGAAAAGTGACACGTAAAATTGATGGCCTTACTCACGTGTCCTGAGGGTTTTGTAGGTGTGTTTATGTGGTTAGGTTCCTTAGTTGTTTTAAGTTTCTTAAGTAATTACTTCTAGTGTTTCTATGTTTATAACATAACATCGTTCGGGCAATCGTATTCCAGAAGTATAACTCCTCACATGAAGCTCCCTGCTATTGTATTATGCTGCCAACATAATACCATTCGGCCCATAATAATTCAGAAGTATATAACTCCTCACACGAAGCTCCCTACTATTGAGTTAAGTATTTTAGATTTAGTTATAACATAACACCATTCGGGCCATCATAATCCAGAGGTCATGTAGTATACGTTTGAGGAGCCAGGGCACTTTAACTCGTAAACCCAGCAAACTCGTCAAAACGAATACCCAAATGAAACCCCTCACATGAAGCTCCCTACTATTGTGTCATGCCTTTGTTTTTTGAATAATACTTTACTTAATAACCTTTAAGTTTTACATATTTACACTTTCTACCCTAAACTTATATATTTATAGATTTCTAACTATCTAGACTTTACACAATTAGTCCCTATACTTATATATTTTATGAAAATGACAAAAATGACCGTTAGACTTATTAGTTTTTAGAATTTACCATTTATACCCTAGACTTTATAATATTTGCAAAACTAGTCCTTAAAGGTTTATAACTTTTATAAATTTTATAACTTTTATCCTAAGGTTATGTAACTTTGAAAAAAAGGTCTTTATACCTAATACTTCTAAGAAATGTCAAAAATAGTCCCTAATCATCATATTTTTAGAAAGTTACCATATATACCCTTATGCATGGAAAACTTCGCAAAACTAGTCCTAATTCCATGTAAGCTATATTTTTATGAAACAAAAGAGTTTCCTAGCTTATGTTTAACTAATATATGCTCATTTAAGTCATCTAATTCAGATTATAGCACATGTTGAGGCAATTTAGCATATAACCTCATATTTTTCTAAAATTAGGGTTTCTAAATGAAAACTTCAAAATGAAAATGATCAAGGCTCAAGCAAGGGTTCCTAAGCATCTTATAACTATCCTAGTACTATAATAAAGCTATCAAAACAAGTATGTAAGGTTTACTTGACCAGAAATGGGTGAACGAGAGTTTTAGGGTTTTTAGGTGGAAAAATGATTTCGACAAGGCTTCTAGGCATATGGTACTCGACTTATAGGACTACAAGGGCTCTACTACTACTACTACTACTACTACTACTACTACTACTACTACTACTACTACTACTACTACTAGTACCAGAGTATATGAGGTGAAGAGAAGTGAATGGGATGGTTTGATATGGAGGGGGTACGAGCTATTTATAGGGCTCGTTTGGTTTGATGAGTAAGCATAGGGTGGTGTGGTGGCGTGAGGAGGGGGAGTGACTATCTACTGCTACTAAGTGACTAATCTAAGCTAAAATAGTGAGTATTTCAAGCTATGATAGCCTAGAAGGAGGTGTTTGGTTGTGGTGGTGATGCGGCTCAACTAGGCCACAAGTAGGTGATCCACCTACTTGTAAGCAACTAGAGAGGTGCTAGGGTGCCTTCTTAGGGTTACCAAGGTGCTAGGCTAGGTGCTTGAGGTGCTTATGTTTAGGTTTTAACTAGTTTAGGTCTAGTTTAGACCTAATCTTGCTTAGTGTAAGATTAGGGTTTTACCTAAGGCTTAGTGCTTGGATTAGGTTCCTATGGGTGTTTAGTGACTAAGATTAAGTCTTAAGAAGCTTATACTAAGTAATGGTAGCTTGTGGTAAAGTTTTGGAAAGGTTTAACCTAGTTTTTGTACTTGTAAGACCTAATTAGGGGTTTGTGCTTAAGAGACTTGTACCTATGCTTCTAAAGGGTTGTACTAAGGTTTAGGGAGTTTAAGATATCCTAAAGTTTCTAATGCAACTCCTACATAAGCCTTGAGTACTTTTAAACCAGTTCAGATAAGCAATTAGGGTTTATAAACACATAGGGTTCAATTAGGGTTTTGTGGTAGGTTTAGTGTGTTGTGATGACAGATTACTTATTATGGTATTGTTGTAATCTTAGATTAGGAGTTCTTGTGTTATGGTTGTAAGGACATTTGGCTTGAGAGGATACATGAGTAGGTCTAGTGAGTCATCACATGCGATGCACAAGAAACAAACGCAAAAATTTACCTGGCGGAATACATACTATTGGTATTGTAGAGGAAATGATGTTGATGAAATTTCATGGGTGGTTAGAACGGCGTAACACATTCATCATCTATGCTGTAACTATTGCTTTTGGATAATATCTTTTCAAGATTACACAAGCTACGGCGTAACACATTTTTGTAGCTATACCGTAGCTATGACAAGCCTATAAATACAACCCTAATTTCTGCATTTTTGATACAACTTTCTCACACACAAAGTCAAAGATCGTTGGGAGCTTTTAGAAGGCCATTCTACGGCAGAATACGGAGCATTTCCAAGGGAGAAATCACGTCTACAACACAATAAGTTTTAATTTTTCATATTTCCATTTACATTTCGTATTCATGGCTTTTGTAAACATTGAATCGAGTGTTGAATTTAATATGAACGGCTAAGCACCTTTGGTGCTTGCCTAGTTATGATTCTTATATTGTTGTGATTATGTTTTCGTGCTTTTCATAATGCTTCTAGTGTGTGCATGCTTAGTTTATCATAGATCCTTTAGTTATGGTAGTCTAAAAGAATCGGTTATACCTGGTATGCGAGGAGAATTGACCATAAGACCCATGCGTAGTTGGGTTGCGAGGAAATGGTTAGGATGATAACCGGCCATTCGCCTTAGGTGCAAATTGACCATAGGACCACTTTTCGGGTTAGATAGACTTAAGTAGTTAGAGTATGGTCTATGATTGTGACAAGGACCATAAGGGTAAATCTAGCATGTAGTGGTACTTAATGACTCAAACCCGTCTACCGTACGTCGGCTTACTAGCAAGGGGTAGTGCCTTTGGTTCCCGGCTGGATTCGGGGGAGATAGGCTAGGGAACTTGACCATAGGAACCTAGTGATATATGTCCGCCCCGCTTGAAGCATGAGATTAGCTTAATAGGAAACGTAATCATAAAAAATATAAGATGATTAATTAGGCTAGTACATTTCTCTCTTATTGCTCACAACTCACATTTCATTTCTGCTTTACTTATTTTCTGTTACTTAGTTTTATTAATTAATCATTTCTCGTTTCAAATCAGTTAAAATGGTAACACTAGACTTAGATAAAAGCCAAACCACATAGCTCTTGGGACAACCTCGGTTTTACCAAATGCTAGTCTACACGCGACCGGATTCTCTGTTCGTTAGTGCAAATAGGTAGACCTTAGGTAGTTGAGTTAATATAAATTTAAGACCTGGTTAGTAAAACCCGCATCAAGTTTTTGGTGCCGCTGCCGGGGAGCTATAATAGGATTTTTATTTGAGTTTTTAAGTTTTTGTTTATTTTGTTTTTGTTTTCTTGCATTTTGTTTAAGTTTCAGGAAACATGGAAGTTATCGACATTGACACTTTGACTCTTGAAGAATACCTTGCTATGACTAGGGCTGAGCAAGGACCGGGCCTCGTTAGGCTAGTTATTGGAGCAAATGTACGGTTCGAAATTAAAGATCAGTTTATGAGAGAGTTACGGGCCTCGTTAGGCCATTTAAAAAAATTGTAACAGCCCATAAGTGTCTTAAATTCACATATTTGTAACTGCCCACACTTGCAATAGCTCATTAAAAGCTTGTAACATCCCATTAAACCCAACCTTAACTTTTAACCAACCTAATGCATATATAAGCCTATTATACACCAATGACTAAACAAATAAAAACACACGCAATATATTTGATATTTCACTTACATTTTTGTACCCTCAAAGCACACCAATCTCCAACTTACTCCATCCTTGCCGCCCTCTGCCGCCATCATCAACATTATCTCCACCATCATTACCATAACTTTCACTCGAGAACTTTGTCAACCGAGAACTTGGTCAGCTCGAGAACTTTGTCAACCGGGAACTTAGTCAATGCAAAAACTTAGTAAACACGAGAACTTTATGTTGATCTCAGTTTTTGTCCTCATTGGTCAAAGTCAAATCGAAAAAAAAAGGTGAAAGATGAGAAGATAAATAAGATCAGGAAACAATAACATCTCAACACACTTAACCACAACAACTTCAAACTAATCATAATCCCATCCTCCTCAATCAACAATCAATAGCAACATACAATCAAACCACAACTTCATCTAACCTACATTCTATTATCTCCACAACATCAAACCAACAAGGTTTCGAATACAAAAGGAAACGAAACATGATCTCAATTTTATTACAACTCTTTAAATACTTTGAGTTTCAGCATACAACCATCATAGATCTATAACGCTTCACTTGTATTAAACTATCCGAAATTCGTTTAAAAAAGAACAAAAAACAACTTTGCTTTCATCATTTCTTTCATTCGGTTAAAACAAGAATGAAAATAAGTCGAACAACAAACACCCACCTTTTTGGTTCGATATATTTGTGCAACACTATTAATTGTATGAACAAAAGCTTGAGCAAATAAAAATAACTTAAGTTCATTATAAATAAGGGAATGGTTACACAATCTTGACCATGATCAACTAATAATACCCATTGGTACATTACAACTGTATCAGTCTCACTTTAGAGGTTGAAGGTAAAGGCTTTTACAAGGGATAGTTGTGGAATACTATCGCTAGTAATGACAAATGCTTCTCTTCAAGTTATGAAGAGGAAGGTCCCACTTAGAAGAGAAAGTGTGTTCTAGAGGTGGAATCTGTTACCTATCCTTACTACTAACCTCCCTTTTTAGATAAAGAGAGATACACTGTTAGTAGTTGCAAGAATAGTAATGACTAAACTAGAAGCAAACTGAAAGTAAAGTATACGTGCACTTGTGTGGCTAGGGTTGCTTTACCGTGCTGACAACTCTTATACATGCAAGTTGCTTTATTGATGAATCCTTATCTTCCCAAGGGTTTTCCCGCTTTGCTTTAGCTCAAATTACTCCCGCCTAAGCGCAGTTGAGTACTTCAGTCAGCTTCAAGGATACACTTTGCAAGTATGTTGAAGAAATATTTTGAGTGTATCTGACAAGTGCAACTGGTTCATCTGCATGGCTTAAGGTGATGAGTCATTCAGTGGTCTTTCATTCTGACTTCTCTGATGTTCACTCAAAAGGTGTTTTACCTTTGAGTCATTTGGATAGCTAATGGTAATCAGTTGTGCTGATTATTCAGTCAAAGGTAAACTTTGCTCTCTGGTTTACTTGTTGCCTCTATCAGAGAGAGAGAGTTGGATCTCTGACGTGATCAGCTATCCTTAACTTAGGTTGATTTAATGTATAAAATACTTGTGAGGGATAATTTGGTCAGATTATGACTCAACACACCTTACATCTATAAAGATTGTGAAGCCGTAACACATTTGTTCCTCGTTGGTACTTGGACTTCGGGTGTAACAGCAACCAAAAAAAAGTATTGTGTAGCTTTTTTTCTTTGTATGTGTGTGTGTATGTGTGTGTGTGTTTGGATTAGGTCAAGTCAAAGAAGGGACAAATTTTGTTTTCTTGATTGGTGGCTGCAGTTTGGAGGACTACTACACATAGTCACGAGGGATTAAGTTTATGTGAGAAAAACTATGGTATCTGCTATATAGGGTGGTGTTTAGGTTAAGTTAGTTAGTATTGGACATGGGCTGACACAAGTTTAATCCAAAATATTACTGGACTTTGTTTTCTATCTTGGACTTGGACTGGTGTTTAGGGTTAAGTTGTATGTTTTTTTTCTTCTCAAATCCAATGATCATATATGAGGATTAATTTGTTAATTAAGATATGAGACTTTGCGGTTATGGATCAATGATGTACTTTTTGGGACATGCTAAATAAGGAAGGTTTAAAATGAAAAACATTTACTCACCACAAAAATAGTCACCGGGTACCCTCCGCCGCATTGCTTGGGTACCCTTCTAGTTCTATTAAATGTGTATTGAACTATTAACAAAGTCTCGAACAATACAGAACTTGCATAAATTAGTAATCAATTTTATTTAAAGTGTATTAAATGAGTTTAAACCTTGATTTTTGTAATTCATGTAGTTTTTTAGTCATGTTGTATTACAACCTGATGCATAAAACTTGGTACCAATACAAACATTATAACCAATGACACATAGTACCAAACATGGTACCAAACAATGATTTCTTTCGAGATTCAATAAGATGAATAAAGTGTAATAACTCTTGTAGCATTTTAAGCTTATTTAGGATAACTTTGATCTCTAGAAATATGTCTTTCATCAGTTGAAAGTACCTAACATTCATAGGCATGGTTAATTTCTTAGCAGTTTATTGACATCTTTTTTAACTTATGGAGATGAATCACACCGAAAGTAATGAAAACATATTTGAGTTTCACATAAACCGCTACTGGTACTTCATAGTTGATACTTGATAGATCCTTGAAATATGTTGCAACAGCCAGGAAGTTCAATATGATGAATTCAGTACACTCGATTAACAATAACCTAAAAATTTAAACTGATAATTTAATAACAAAATAGAGCATTTCTAACCCCAATATCATCGTCAACATTTCTTTGATTTTTTCCCTTTCGTTTCTTTCAATTCGACCTGTGTTGTTCCAAAAATATCACGTCTACAATAGTATAATCTTTTAGAGATAAAGTAGGTGTGGACACTTTAGAGAAGAGAGAGAAATGAGAGAGACATAGAAAAAGTCTCGCATAGATAGTAAGAACACACACCTCATAACCCATGAGGTAGGGGTATTTATACCCGATGTTTAGCCAAGCATGCCATCGCGGATATACAAGTTCCACCATAGTAACTTGCTGTCGCATGACACAACTTACACAACATACCCTATTCTATTACAAAATATAAATAGAAGTCCCTAACTAATGATTTACACTTTTTGTGTTCCAACAATCTCCCCATAAGGGTAGATCATTCGGGTCTTCTATTTATGGGCATTCAGGTAGACTTCACTTTCTGCATCCAATGCATCTTTCCATGAATCTCCAGATACTTCAAAGGTTGAGTCTTTCTTCCATATACTGAGCTATCAATCCCAGTTTTGCTCTTTGGTCATCATCAAGTCTTGTAATTGTCCCACGGTGATCTTGTTTCAACAAGTCGTAGATTCCTTTGAGAACCCACTTCAACGTTCCTGAGCTGAACTTCAGGATCTCATTTGTTATCATCAACCTCTTGATTCCCAATGCATTTTTGTACATTATCCCAAGCTCAAATAATGGATTCTCGATGTAAGTCCATGGTTCATAATCATCGATACCAGGAAGTCTGATCATTGGGTGAGTGAGGGTGATCTTCTTTTGTAAACTTTCAACTCCCATTTGGAAGTCGTCAACATGTACCAATGCTAATTGTGACCTCATAAATATTCTTAAAGAATCTCGAATGTCGTCTTCATTTCCATGGTCGTTTAAATAGTTGATGTTAGACAGGTACATGTCTTAAATGTCTTGAGGATAAAGATTGTGAAAGTCAGCTTCACAGAAGATATAGTCGAGGTTGTCATCTCTTCTAACCGCAAAGTTGATGAAACCATCAATTTTGAATTGTTGTGAGGTGACATACACATAATGAACAATTCGGCGTCTTGTAAAGACTTTGTGACGAGGAGCTGGGTCTCTATATCTATCTTAGAGGTAGTTTTGAGCTGCCTCATTCATCCCGGTTATTCTTATGTATGGTTCCACCTTGAATTCCTTATGGTCGATCTCAGAAATGATGAACTTTTCCCAGTGAATCCCTTCTCCCAGGAATCCATCTTCCATTCTTCAAACATTAGAATTCTGGAGGTTGAAGTTCTATATTTGTCAGGTCTAGAAATGAGATAATGCATATCGAAGTTCTCGTACATTGTAGGTTCTAGAAATCTAAGTAGCGGATGATTTTCAATAGGTTCAGAAGAGCTGGTAGTCTTTCTGACGAGTTCATTATCATAGACATCTCTAATTCGTGCGCCCATCAGAATCTTACCATAAAGTTCATCCGTTACATGACTTGTGAATCCTGTAGCAAATTGACCGAAAGAGAATGCTTCGGACTTTTCAACTGTCGGCATCCTTGTCGGTTCATCTACCTTGGACTTTCTTGCATTTCTATCTTTTTCACTCATTGAAGAAACACTGCCACTTTCTTCTTCTCTTTCAGCTTCACTAGGTACATTTGTAGCAGCACCTTCTTGTTCATGATGAGTTTCTGATGATAGAGATCTTGTAGGTTGCCTGCTTGACCTAGTAGTAGATGATGTTTGTTGTGTTAATGAAGAAGTGAAAGCGGTGTGTCTCAATCTCTTGGATCTTCTCTCTCCCTTAGGATTACCCGAGGCAGGGTCATCCTGATGTCGTTTGCGAGATTGAGGTCTGCACATTTGCTCTAACTCGAAGATTTTATCATTAAGCTATGTGATTGTTTGCAGTAACGTCTTGTGATTTGCAACCATTGTGGAACGTAGAGCTGCAATGTCTTTTGAGTCATGTGCAGAGTCATATGTAGAAATGAGTGAAAAGTAGAGGTTCGGTTTTTCTTTCTAAAGATGAGGTTGATCTTTGAATATTTGTAGCATTATCTCTTTAAGTTGATCAAATGTGAGTTCCTCGTCTCCAGTAACTTCTTCAGCAATTTCTTCATGAATTTTACTTTGTTTTTCTTCAGCTTCGTATTGTTCTTTGAAGTCAGCTAAGAATTCATGTACCGCCCAATTTAGATATCCCATTGTAATGTGACTAATAGGAGTATCTACTCGAGTGTGAGGAGTTGTTGATGATGGTGGTGGGATTGTTGTTGTTTCATCAGTATGTGGTTGTTCCGGTATAGTTGGTGAAGTTGTTGGTATTGTAGATGTTGTTGTTGAGTTGGTGGAATAGGTGATTGATGTTAAACCACCAACTTATATTGACCAAGGAATGGTCAACAAAGTCAAATAGCCTAGATCAATGCTTTGGGTAATATAAGGTATCACCGGGTCGTTAAATCCCGTTGAGGTGTGAATTGTAACTTTAACGTACTTGTGATCGGGTGATTATTCACAGAAAAGGGTTGTGATAAGAATTATTTGGAAATTATTGATAAATATAGCTTAGGAAAGCTACGTGATTGATTACGGGAATTGAGATTATGAAGATTTGAGCTAAAAACGTACGTTTTGATTAAAAACGTACACAGACGAACGAAACGAAAAGTACAACTGATGGACGGAAAGGGTTACAAGTGTAAAATTATTATTTTTATAATCCTAGTGAATAAAGAAAATTTTAAGAAAAAGAAAAATTATTTTTACACTATTTAATTATTAATTATTAATTAATTACTAATTATCTAATTATTAACTAATTAAACTAAGTAGAATTATTAAAAATACTAAAAAGGCTTAGAAAATTAAGAAAAATTTTACAAATCTAATTAACCATTACAGGAATCCTAAAAAATTATAAAAAGTTTATTTTATGTATTTTTAAACTAATTTACTAATTATTAATCTAATTACTTATTAATTTCTAATTATACTAATTATATTAGGAAAAATAGAAAATGAACAATATAAATCCTAAAAAATTTATAAAAATGTTTTAACTTAAATAAAAGCTAGAAAAATTATAAAAACTAAGTTATACTTTATAAATTATAATTATACTATTTAATTACTTAATATTAATTAAAACTTAATTAAACTAAAATTAATTATAAAAACCACTAAAAGACAAAATAAAAATCTGGAAAAATTTCTAAAATTACTTTAACCTAAAAGAGAATTTAGAAAAATATAAAAATGATATATTGTTTATAAATAAGCTAAAAAGAAAATTAAAATGATAAATCCTATTAAATAGAAGCTATCACTATAATTAAAGTTGATTTTTTTTTTGTTTTCCAAACTGATTAACTACTAAAAACTAAAAGTTTTTGTGAAAACACCTTTAATGTAACCCAATAATAAGCACTTGAGAGCTTATTGATCCACACAGTTGACTTTTGTTGACTGTGGAAGGATTTTAGCTCAAATGGAGTGATGTGGGGTCCACTATGATAAAAACTGGTTTCTCTGAGTTAAATGAACAAGAATAAGCTAGATTATACCAAATGAGTGGCTTAAATAAGCCACAAAACTCAAATAAGCAATTGGCTTATTAAGAATCTGAGACAGAATGGGACAAAGATTGGGAGCCAATCCAAGTGGGGTCCAGTGGTCAAATAGTCAAACTCTTGGTCAACAGGTCAACTTTGGTAGGAGGGGGTTGTAAGGACCTAATTATGGGGTGTGGGACCTACTGGGTTAACCACAAAAGACCACCAAAGTTGGGTGGAGAGCTAGGGTCTGCTGAGACAGGGCAACTACCTTGCCCTGCAGGTCAGTTACAAGGGCAATATGGTCCAATAAAAAAATCACAAAAATGTAAAAACTATGAAATTCACAAGTTCAGCTGGTAGGGTTTACACACAACAAATTTTAGATCCCAAATCACAACACAAAAATCAGATTAAATCTTGCCATTTTGATGTAAATCTTAGATTGCAATTTTCACTTTTATGTTTTTGTACCACAGTTGACTTCAATGAAATTTAATCTATCCCTACTGATTGTAAATGATGTTACAAGCCATATTAGGACTGAATTGAGCTAGAAAACATACCTATGCATCAACAACTTTGATTAAAATCTCATAACTCCTAACAGTTGATTAAATGAGATGGATTAGAGGCTTACTTTGACTTTTTATGAAAAAGTAATGGTTTTTATGACTTGATTAACTATTTTAAACCTAGTGTGACTTGTGCAAACAGAAAGTGGCAATAAATACACCCTGGAACACAGGGTAAAACCTTATCCCAAACACCTCTTAAAGACTATGATCTTGTGTTTTTTAATGACTTAAGGGTGATTCAAGCCAAGGACTCACTTTACACTGGTAAAGTATGACTAAGGGGACTGGTTTGAGCACAAAGATACTCCTTTTAACACCACTTATCCACAATTCATAAGAATACAAGTTTAAAGCAGTTAAGATGGAATGTGATGAAATATTATCCAAACTGTGAAACATGAACTATAACATATCTAACAAGCTAAATTAACTCAGATTAAACAAAAACAAACACAAATTACTCTAATGGTTAAGAACTATGCAATTTTACTCTACTATTACACTAATAATCAAAAGAGATGAAAGTTAAAGCTCACAGTGTGCTCCAAAGCTAAACCAAATGACCAAGATCCTTACTACTAAACCTAATTCTTCCCAAGAAGCTCTAAACCAGGCCCATCCTTGATTTATCCTGCTTCACTGCTTCTTCTTGCAATTTTTTTTATTTTCTTATTTTTTTTTATTTACTTAAAGTTATTTAAGCTAGAAACTGAGTAACATGTTGGATGAGCTAAGATAAGCTTACAGGAACCTTAACTGAGTTCAAATTATTACTAAACAACACTTTTTAACATTAAGAATGGATTTGAGATTTTCAACATAAATTGACATAAGCTTAAAATGGAACTTAGAACTGAGATTGCTTGATCAAATTAAGTTAAAATTACACTGAAAAGGTTGAAATTACAATTTATAGCTAAGTTTACAACTTAAAAATGAGAATTACATGAAATCGTCTAAAAATTATTAAGTGAAAACACACCCTGCTCCCTCTGGCTTTTTTTTCTTTTTATAAGTGACCATTAGGGTTTTGGAACCCTCAGGAGTGAATCCTAAATGCCCTCTGAACCATTGGATTATCCTACTCAATCTTGACCCTTCAAAAAACTTTTGGCGCCATTTTTTTCTTCTGATTGTCAGTTGAAGTTGAGTGTGAGCAAAAACAAGCAATTAAAGCCTTTGGAGTCTTGTTTGTAAGTCAATGGAGAGGGTATGGGTGCTGAGGTGGAGGAGGGGGAGCAGGTTTACAAGTTGGAGCGGGGGGGTTGGTTGTTTGACTTTGGTGTTTGACCTGGGTGGGAAATAAAACGGGGGGTGAGTATTATTGAAGTGGGAGGTGGACTGAGGGTGTTGGTGGGCTTGGTATGGTGATGGGCTTGGAGTGGTGATGGGCTTGGAGTGATAAGGAGTTGGTTTTGTGTTGGGCTATAATAACTATTATGGTCCGGTTGGTGTAGTATTGTAAACAAAGGGACCAAAAGTGAAATTTCCACCAAAGTTAGGGACTGAAATTGTACTTCTGCCAAAAATATCACAAGGGATCAATATTGCCAAGTTTGATATTTCAAAATCAATTTTTGCAATTTTTTTTAATTTTCAAAATTCCCAGGGACTAAACTTGCAAATTTCCAAACTCCAGGGACCAAACATGTAACTTTTCTAAATTTATCACCCAAAGTCCGTTTTTGATAACTTTTGATTTTTTAGGGACTTGGGTTGACTTTTATTTCAAAATAAATGCATAGGGACTATTTCTGACAAATTTTGAAACTTGGGGGACTGAAACTGCCAATATTGCAAACTTTGATCGTTTTTCGTTTGTTTTTGCTCGTTTTGCATTTAAAACACGTAAAACACAATCCCTGGGATAATTTAAGTATTTTGATTACTTTTCGATTGTTTTTGTATGTTTTGGCAGTTTAAACACGATAAAAATGATGAGTGTTTGCGCACTCATCAATCCCCCACACTAAACTATTGCTAGTCCCTAGCAATATTTTTGGAAAACTTGATGGATTTTAAACACTTTACCAAAAGCCATCACTTCTGGAGTAGCCAGGTGTAAGAACTGTGGCACACCTGATAACCGTGTGATTTTGAGCAAACCACCAGTTGTCAACGGATTTGATTTGTCTTTACCAGGAGCCGTTTGCTTCTGGACTAGCCAGCTCTTGATGGAATAGTCAACATCTTGGTGAGCTGATTACCAATTATGGTTTTTCCACGGCCTTTACCACAAGCCATAATCTTGCGGGCTAGCCAACTCATTAGCTTTTGAGGATGATGGGGAGTTGAGGAACCATACAATTTTGGGCAAATTGCAAGCCGTAAACGGATTTGAGTTATCTTTACCAAGAGCCGTTTGCTCCTGGATTAGCCAATCCCTTTGTCGGTTAGACATGGCGGACTAATTACCACAAAAATTTTGAAATAAAGTGAAAAAATTTTGAAAATTTTGGCCAAAAATGGGGGTATTTGAAAGTATTTTGTGACAAAATTCGCTAGAATTTCCCCCCCCCCCCCCCCCCCCCCCCCCACACTTAGAAATGAATATTGTCCTCAATATTCAAAGTCCCGGCTATTATGCCGAATCTATGAACGTAAAAAGATAATATTCGAATCTAACTGCAGAAACACCAAATTTCACTTTATTTCTATATATATACAACTTTTTTTTTTTTTTTTTTTTTTTTTTTTTTTTTTTTTTTTTTTTTTTAACTTAGAACTTATATACATATATACATTTTTTCAAACAGCGGGGGGTTGGCCATTCCCCCACACTAGGTGGTAGAAAATAGAAAGAATCAGAGATACGGGTGAAAACCCGTATTGTGCTATTGTTTTTGTTCATCGAGTCGCTAGCTTGACTCGATCCCCGAATTCAATTGTCCTTGGGGAAAGTTTGGAGATCCGGGACAACCATGGATGGTATGTCCTCTCCAAAGTAGTGCTTCAAACGATGTCCATTCACTTTGAAATTAGGACCGTCATTTTGAGATAATTCGACGGTGCCATAAGGATAAACCTTAGCGATAGTGAATGGACCAATCCATCGGGTCTTTAGCTTTCCCGAGAAGATCTTGAGTCTAGAGTTGAAAAGAAGGACTCGATCACCAACGTTAAAAACGCGGTTTTTGATTTTTGAATCATGAATCTTCTTTGTCTTTTCCTTATAGATCAAAGAGTTCTCGTAAGCTTGATCACGAAGTTAATTTAATTCATTCAGTTGAACTTTCCTATGATCACCCGCAGTTTTGAGGTCGAAATTGGCATGCTTTAAAGCCCAATAGGCTTTATGCTCAAGCTCGATCGGAAGATGGAACGCTTTCCCGTACACAAGTTTGTAAGGTGTACACCCAATGGGTGTTTTTTAAGCCGTACGGAAAGCCCAAAGTGCATCATCTAGTTTATCCGACTACGATGCACGATTTTCACCTACGGTTCTTTCTAAAATCCTTTTAATGCCCCGATTGGAAACCTCGACTTGTCCACTTGTTTGAGGGTGGTACGCAGTAGAAAGACAGTGAGTCACACTGTACTTTTGCATGACTTTGTCAAATTTGTCATTACAGAAGTGCGTACCATGATCGCTAATAATAGCACGTGGAGTTCCGAATCGGGCAAAAAGAGCTTTTAGGAATTTCACAACTACTCGGGCATCATTTGTGGGTAAAGCTTTCGCTTCAACCCATTTTGACAAGTAGTCAACTGCCACGAGTATGTATTTGTTGCCGTGAGAGGATGGAAATGGCCCCATAAAGTCGATGCCCCAGATATCAAAAATTTCACAAACTTGAATTGCATTCTGAGGCATTTCATTCTTTTGTGAAATATTCTCGTGATGCTGACAAGCGTCACAGGACTTGACCAATTCTTGGGCATCCTTGTAAATCGATGGCCAATAAAAACCAGAATCAAACACCTTTTTGGCGGTGTAGTTGGGATTGTGGTGGCCCCCCGTGGGACCAGCATGGCAAGCCTTTAAGATTTCAGCAGCTTCCTGACCATACACACACCGCCGGATGACTTGATCCGTGCATATTTTGAACAAGTAGGGGTCGTCCCAAAATTAATGTTTTACATCTTTGAAAAATTTATTTTTTTGTTGGGACGACATCCCTTTCACAATGAAGTTACCCACAAGATAGTTTGCAAAGTCGGCAAACAATGGGGTAATCGAGTCTCCACGAAATGAAACCGCATTGAGGGTTTCGAGAGGAAATGTTTCATTTATTTCCTTTTTCTCGAAAGCATCTTGGTGGGGGGTTTTCAAGACGGGAGAGATGATCAGCAGCTAGGTTCTCAGCTCCTTTTTTTATCACGAATAATGATATCAAATTCTTGAAGGAGGAGAACCCAACGAAGAAGTCTCGGCTTTGCATCTTGTTTTGCAAAAAGGTACTTCAAAGCCGAGTGATCCGTATACACTATGCTTTTGGTCAGTATCAAGTATGACCGGAATTTTTCAAAAGCATACACCACAGCTAATAATTCTTTTTCGGTGGTGGTGTAATGGCTTTGAGCCTCGGTCATAGTTTTGCTGGCATAGTGTATAGGCTGAAAATGTTTTGTTTTTCGTTGCCCCAAGACTGCCCCTATAGCATAATCACTAGCATCACACATGAGCTCAAAGGGCAAGTCCCAATCGGGGGCAACAAGGATCGGTGCCTCGGTAAGCTTTTTCTTAAGTGTTTCAAAAGCTTCGATGCACTCTGGGGAGAAGATAAAAGGAGCATCCTTTTCGAGGAGATGGGTCATAGGCCGGGCGATTTTAGAAAAATCTTGAATAAACCTACGATAGAAACCGGCGTGACCCAAAAAGCTCCTAACACCTTTCACGGTTGTGGGATGAGGTAATTTTGCAGTGACATCCACTTTGGCTTTGTCAACCTCAATCCCGTTCTTTGAAATTTTGTGGCCGAGGACAATGCCCTCTTTGACCATAAAGTGACTCTTCTCCCAATTTAGACATAACTTTGTGTCTTCACAACGTTTTAGCATGTTGTCTAAATGGGAGAGGCATGACTGAAACGAATCCCCAATGACCGAAAAATCGTCCATGAAAACCTCCATAGTTTTCCCGATCATGTCAGAAAATATGGACATCATACATCTTTGAAACGTGCCCGGAGCATTACATAAGCCAAATGGCATACGTTTATAAGCAAATGTTCCATAGGGGCACGTGAACGTGGTCTTTTCCTGATCTTGCGGATCAATGGGAATCTGAAAGTAACCCAAGAAACCATCGAGGAAGCAATAATACTCATTCCCTGCTAATCTCTTGAGCATCTGATCCATAAAGGGTAGAGGAAAATGATCCTTACGGGTGGCGTCATTTAACTTGCGATAGTCAAAAAATTGATTGATGTTAAACCACCAACTTATATTGACCAAGGAATGGTCAACAAAGTCAAATAGCCTAGATCAATGCTCCGGGTAATATAAGGTATCACCGGGTCGTTAAATCCCGTTGAGGTGTGAATTATAACTTTAACGTACTTGTGATCGGGTGATTATTCACAGAAAAGGGTTGTGATAAGAATTATTTGGAAATTATTGACAAATATAGCTTAGGAAAGCTACGTGATTGATTACGGGAATTGAGATTATGAAGATTTGAGCTAAAAACGTACGTTTTGATTAAAAACGTACACAGACGAACGAAACGAAAAGTACAACTGATGGACGGAAAGGGTTACAAGTGTAAAATTATTATTTTTACAATCCTAGTGAATAAAGAAAATTTTAAGAAAAAGAAAAATTATTTTTACACTAATTAATTATTAATTATTAATTAATTACTAATTATCTAATTATTAACTAATTAAACTAAGTAGAATTATTAAAAATACTAAAAAGGCTTAGAAAATTAAGAAAATTTTTACAAATCTAATTAACCATTACAGGAATCCTAAAAAATTATAAAAAGTTTATTTTATGTATTTTTAAACTAATTTACTAATTATTAATCTAATTACTTATTAATTTCTAATTATACTAATTATATTAGGAAAAATAGAAAATGAACAATATAAATCCTAGAAAAATTTATAAAAATGTTTTAACTTAAATAAAAGCTAGAAAAATTATAAAAACTAAGTTATACTTTATAAATTATAATTATACTATTTAATTACTTAATATTAATTAAAACTTAATTAAACTAAAATTAATTATAAAAACCACTAAAAGACAAAATAAAAATCTGGAAAAATTTATAAAATTACTTTAACCTAAAAGAGAATTTATAAAAATATAAAAATGATATATTGTTTATAAATAAGCTAAAAAGAAAATTAAAATGATAAATCCTATTAAATAGAAGATATCACTATAATTAAAGTTGATTTTTTTTGGTTTTTTTCTTTTTCCAAACGGATTAACTACTAAAAACTAAAACTTTTTGTGAAAACACCTTTAATGTAACTCAATAATAAGCACTTGAGAGCTTATTGATCCACACAGTTGACTTTTGTTGACTGTGGAAGGATTTTAGCTCAAATGGAGTGATGTGGGGTCCACTATGATAAAAACTGGTTTCTCTGAGTTAAATGAACAAGAATAAGCTAGATTATACCAAATGAGTGGCTTGAATAAGCCACAAAACTCAAATAAGCAATTGGCTTATTGAGAATCTGAGACAGAATGGGACAAAGATTGGGAGCCAATCCAAGTGGGGTCCAGTGGTCAAATGGTCAAACTCTTGGTCAACAGGTCAACTTTGGTAGGAGGGGGTTGTAAGGACCTAATTATGGGGTGTAGGACCCACTGGGTTAACCACAAAAGACCACCAAAGTTGGGTGGAGAGCTAGGGTCTGCTGAGACAGGGCAACTACCTTGCCCTGCAGGTCAGTTACAAGGGCAATATGGTCCAATAAAAAAATCACAAAAATGTAAAAACTTTGAAATTCACAAGTTCAGCTGGTAGGGTTTACACACAACAAATTTCAGATCCCAAATCACAACACAAAAATCAGATTAAATCTTGCCATTTTGATGAAAATCTTAGATTGCAATTTTGACTTTTATGTTTTTGTACCACAGTTGACTTCAATGAACTTTAATCTATCCCTACTGATTATAAATGATGTTACAAGCCATATTAGGACTGAATTGAGCTAGAAAACATACATATGCATCAACAACTTTGATTAAAATCTCATAACTCCTAACAGTTGATTAAATGAGATGGATTAGAGGCTTACTTTGACTTTTTATGAAAGAGTAATGGTTTTTATGACTTGATTAACTATTTTAAACCTAGTATGACTTGTGCAAACAGAAAGTGGCAATAAATACACCCTGGAACACAGGGTAAAACCTTATCCCAAACACCCCTTAAAGACTATGATCTTGTGTTTTTTAATGAGTTAAGGGTGATTCAAGCCAAGGACTCACTTTACACTGGTAAAGTATGACTAAGGGGACTGGTTTGAGCACAAAGATACTCCTTTTAACACCACTTATCCACAATTCATAAGAATACAAGTTTAAAGCAGTTAAGATGGAATGTGATGAAATATTATCCAAACTGTGAAACATGAACTATAACATATCTAACAAGCTAAATTAACTCAAATTAAACAAAAACAAACACAAATTACTCTAATGGTTAAGAACTATGCAATTTTACTCTACTATTACACTAATAATCAAAAGAGATGAAAGTTAAAGCTCACAGTGTGCTCCAAAGCTAAACCAAATGACCAAGATCCTTACTACTAAACCTAATTCTTCCCAAGAAGCTCTAAACCAGGCCCATCCTTGATTTATCCTGCTTCACTGCTTCTTCTTGCAATTTTTTTATTTTCTTATTTTTTTATTTACTTAAAGTTATTTAAGCTAGAAACTGAGTAACATGTTGGATGAGCTAAGATAAGCTTACAGGAACCTTAACTGAGTTCAAATTATTACTAAACAACACTTTTTAACATTAAGAATGGATTTGAGATTTTCAACATAAATTGACATAAGCTTAAAATGGAACTTAGAACTGAGATTGCTTGATCAAATTAAGTTAAAATTACACTGAAAAGGTTGAAATTACAATTTATAGCTAAGTTTACAACTTAAAAATGAGAATTACATGAAATCGTCTAAAAATTATTAAGTAAAAACACACCCTGCTCCTTCTGGCTTCTTTTTCTTTTTATAAGTGACCATTAGGGTTTTGGAACCCTCAGGAGTGAATCCCAAATGCCCTCTGAACCATTGGATTATCCTACTCAATCTTGACCCTTCAAAAAACTTTTGGCGCCATTTTTTTCTTTTGATTGTCAGTTGGAGTTGAGTGTGAGCAAAAACAAGCAATTAAAGCCTTTGGAGTCTTGTTTGTAAGTCAATGGAGAGGGTATGGGTGCTGAGGTGGAGGAGGGGAGCAGGTTTACAAGTTGGAGGGGGGGGGGGGTTTGGTTGTTTGACTTTGGTGTTTGACCTGGGTGGGAAATAAAACGGGGGGTGAGTATTATTGAAGTGAGAGGTGGACTGAGGGTGTTGGTGGGCTTGGTATGGTGATGGGCTTGGAGTGGTGATGGGCTTGGAGTGATAAGGAGTTGGTTTTGTGTTGGGCTATAATAACTATTATGGTCCGGTTGGTGTATTATTGTTAACAAAGGGACCAAAAGTGAAATTTCCACCAAAGTTAGGGACTGAAATTGTACTTCTGCCAAAAATATCACAAGGGATCAATATTGCCAAGTTTGATATTTCAAAATCAATTTTTGCAATTTTTTTTAATTTTCAAAATTCCCAGGGACTAAACTTGCAAATTTCCAAACTCCAGGGACCAAACATGTAACTTTTCCAAATTTATCATCCAAAGTCCGTTTTTGATAACTTTTGATTTTTTAGGAACTTGGGTTGACTTTTATTTCAAAATAAATGCATAGGGACTATTTCTGACAAATTTTGAAACATGGGGGACTGAAACTGCCAATATTGCAAACTTTGATCGTTTTTCATTTGTTTTTGCTCGTTTTGCATTTAAAACACATAAAACACAATCCCTGGGATAATTTAAGTATTTTGATTACTTTCCGATTGTTTTTGTATGTTTTGGCAGTTTAAACACGATAAAAATGATGAGTGTTTGCGCACTCATCAATAGGCGTGGGAAATGGTAATGATTTGGATTCACGAAGAGTTTCCTATGGCAAACTAGTCGCTATGTCAACACATGACGCAGTATTAGTTCATTCAGGAGTTCCTACGAGTTGGTGTAACTCGGATGATTTAATAAATACTACTGGTGTCAGAATATCTGCGTGTGTTAACTTCATTTGGCTTACTAATGGTTCAAATGTGACCATGTATAAATTCATCAAGAACATCATTATCATAAACATCTGATGTGTGTACCTGATTGATAAGATAGTCATCTTTTTCTGCATCAGTGTCATAGCTTGGAGTTCCTTCATCTTCATTTGCTTCAAAAATATCCATTCTCTCCAAAGAAGCCATGTACACCATGTTTGTTTCCAATAGTTCACCTTCATCGTCAGTATCCATCATGAGATCATTTTCATCAGCACTTAGTAATTTTTCCTTCACTTCCATATCAGCCAACAACATTTTATGTCTGTAGTAACCCTTGTTACGCACTTTTCCATTTGGAATTTTTTTTGCAAAGTGACCCTATTGACCACAGCCAAAACATTTTGGTTCTTGATTTTCTTGACCAGCATCATTCTTGTCATTCTTCTGAGCTCCTTGTCTGATCATGTCACCTCTAGGTGGAATGTCTTGTCTTTTGTTCAACGCAGTTGGTGCAGAAGTGGTTCTAAGATTTTTGTTGGTTGGATGTTTGTAAAATGATTTTTGAATCTGTTTACCAAGTAATGCTAAGTTTTGAACAATCTTAGTGAGTTCAACAGTGGCTTGATCTTGGTTGGGGTCATTTGGATTATCCATTTGTGAGTAGTGTGAGTCATTATTTGAATGGAATGGTGATTGATTTTGATGGTACGATGAGACTAAGGTTAATGGATCAACAGCAACTGGTGGTTGTGTTGGAGGTTGAGTTGAAGTTTTTCTTTCTTTGTCTTTTCTTTTCTGTTCAAGGATGTCATTGACTTCAACCTGATTGTGTTTCAGAAGATCAGACAAATTGTTGATATCTTTAGCAGTGAGGTCCTGATTTTGTCTGATAGCAATGGTGAAACGTCTCCATTCAGGTTGTAGGTTTGTGATAAACATAGTGTTGAGTTCAATGTTTGATCTTTTGAGGTTATGACAGTTCATTTCATTAATCAGCTTGTTGAAATGAATGTAAGCATCTTCAAGACTTTCTTCAGGTAATTACTTGAATGACTGATAATTCCACAAAGCTAGAGTCTGTTGAGTTTGAGTACCAACATCTACACCTTGCATCAATCTTTCTAAGGCTTGCCAAAAGTCTTAAGCAGTGAGATTGCTATCAATAGCATTGTAGATGTCATTGCTTAACCCATAAAGAATTAAATTCTAGGCACGAATATCAGCTTCAAATTGTGCAAGTTCTTTTTTATCTAAGTCATCTTCAGTTTGGAGCTATTTCTGCCCTTCATTTTCTGGGTCATCAATCATTTTCATTACATGTGGACCATTTTTGATGGAATTAATCAACAACTTACGTTCTTTGTAGCCCATGAGAACATTCATAAACCTTGAAGACCATTGAACATAGTTTCCCCGATACAATATAGGAGGTCCTGCATCACTCTCTACTGCCAACGCATCTTGAGTAGTAGACATTGTGATAATGGATCTTTGATATGAGGTGTTGTTTTTGTATGAGAGTGGTGTTTTAGTTTGTGTTGAATGGAGATGATTAATTGTTTGGAATTTATGTTGTGATATTAAAGTTATTAAGGTTAGTTTAAGTCCAACTATCTCAACAAAAATTCTCGTGAACAGTAACTATCGCAGTCTTCTGAAAGAAATTAGGCAGAGTTTTCTTTCGTAAAAACGTGGGTAACAGAAGTCTCGAAATTTCAGCTATCGCAGAACACTTAGTTTGTATCACATATACAAGGCTATCGTAGATATTTCCTGCGAGTTGAGCAGAGTTTTCTTTCGTAAACACGTGGGTAACAAAAGCTTCGCAAAGCAAGTATCACAGCCCTTCACTCGCAGGTCAAAACAACTACTATCACAGTTAGTATCGTGGAACAAAAACCTTCGTATCGCAGCTTAAACCTCTCTTTTGCGACCAGAATAATGCGAGCAAATCTAAAACCCTATTTTTACGAACAAAAAGTACACTTTTTCAAAAACTCTAAAACTACTAATTTCAGCCAAAATCTTCACGAAAGACACAAAATTTTGTATGTAGAATACGAAAAGATCTTTCTTTTTCACAAATATGTTATTCTAACACATGATTTATAAGATTAACCGTGAAAATGATTAAACTTTATGCCTCGTATGAAAGTTTAAGATATTTTAGAGAGAGAAAGATGCTTAAAAACGTCTAAAAAAACAATTTTGCTACTAAATGAAGATTAAACAACACTAAAACACTACTACAAGAAACAACGATTCATATTTGGCTTTTATACCAATTGTTGTTCCAAAAATATCACGTCTACAATAGTATAATCTTAGAGAGATAAAAGTGGGTGTGGCCACTTTAGAGAAGAGAGAGAAACAAGAGAAACATAGAAAAGTCTCGCATAGATAGTAAGAACACACAACTCATAACCCATGAGGTAGTGGGTATTTATACCCAACGTTTAGCCAAGCATGCCATCACGGATATACAAGTTCCGCGATAGTAACTTGCTGTCGCATGACACAACTTACACAACATACCCTATTCTATTACAAAATATAAATAAAAGTCCTAACTAATGATTTACACTTTTCGTGTTCCAACAACCTGATTTCAAATGAATGTCATAGCACATTATGGTTTTTTTTATAAGCAATGGAGTAGAACTTTTGAAATCATTACTATATTTAGTTTCATAAGTTTCAACTCATAAAATCAAAAGTGTGTTTCATAAGTTTCATAAGTTCCCTAAATTAGTTTCAGAGGCCATAGATAGATTATATGTCAACCATGTTTGTGTAACTGTGTATGTATGTATAGTTTATAGATTAAATAGTTTCCATACATACTTAAATAGATTATAAGTCAACCGTTTATGCGTAGTATATAGTTGTAACAGTGTATGTGTAGTATATAATACTAATTATAATGTCCGCGCACGTGCGGGTTTTTTAAAATTTTTTCAATCATATTTTTTTATTTACTAAAAAACAAATAATTTAATCTTTGTTTTGTTTGATTTATCATGTTTAATTATAGTTTTTTTATTATTAAAGATAATTATTTAAAATTTTTAATCCTATTATTAATTGCATCTTATCTATATTTTTTGTATTTATCTTTTACATGTGTTATGGATAAATATAAAATGTTACCTAATAAGAAAATAATCCTTTTTTAAATACAAAAATTACTAAATAAGGTATGAATCCATTTTTTTGAAATGAAAAATTCCCGATAAAGGTTTTGTTTTATTATATAAAAAAGATGTAGTTATAACCATTTAAAATTTTTAAAAAGGTAAAAAACTTGTCATTGTAACAATTTAAACTTACAATGATGTAACCATGTATAACATTAAATAAATAAATAAAAAATAAAATAAGTCATGCATTTATTCACATTAGTTTTCTTTATTAGATATGTTTTTCACATTTCACTTCATTGACCATTTTTAACTTTTTCAAGTTTCACTTTGTCCATTTTTACTTTATAGTAGATAGTATAGATAGTTTCAAGTTCTAAAACAAACGCATGTATTGATATTGAAACTATTCCTTTATTTCAATTACCGTATACCAAAGGGCCCTTAACTATGTCTTTATAATACACTAAGGGCACGTTTGGTAGAGAGAATTTCAGAGAATAGAAATGAAGCAGAGAATATAAATTCAGAAAATAGAAATCAGTAGAGAATTTTGTTCAATTCTAATGTTTGGTAACAACAGAGATTTGACCCGAGAAATGAAAGAAAAAAAAATATTTGTTGATTTCTTAAAAAAAAAATTATTTTTTCTAAATAACAATTCTAAAAAAATATATTTAAAAAAATATTTTTTTTATAAATTATATTTAAAAAAAACTTATTTTTTAAAAAATTTATTTAAAAAAATTTAATTTATTTTTTTTAATTTATATTTTAAATTTATTTAAAAAAAACTTTATTTTTTAAAAAACTTATTTAAAAAAAAATCAATTTACTTTTTTAATTTATTTTTTATAAAATTATTAAAAAATTATTTTTTTCTAAATAACAATTCTAAAAAAATATATTTATAAAAATATATATATTTTTTAAATTATTTTTTATAAAAAATTATTTTTAAAAGAAAAATATTTAAAAAAAACCTATTTATTTTGTTCAAAAAATAAAAATAAAAAAATGAAAACCTCAATTTTCCAAATTCTCCACCATAATTATGGAAATGGGAGTAACCAAATTACACTACCCAATTATCTCTAACCCTCAACTAATTTCTCCTCAATTCTCTATTTTTTTTTTTTAATTCTCTCTACCAAACAAGAGACAACAACAACAACAAACGCAATCCCGCCGAGGCAGAGCCTACCAAACAAGAGAATTTGATCAAATTCCATTTCTCTCGTATCTTTTCTCTCTACCAAACGCACCTTTAAGTGCTCTTGGTAACAATAATATTGATATATTAATTAATTAGTTATTATTATTATTATTATTATTATTATTATTATTATTATTATTATTATTATTATTATTATTATAATTAAATTATTATTATTATTATTATTAAATAAATAATATTATTATTTAATAAATAATATTCTTATTACTATTATTATTATTATTATATTATTATTATTATTATTTAATAAATAATATTATTATTACTATTTTATTATTATTATTATTATTATTATTATTATTATTATTTTTATTATTATTATTATTATTATTAATTAATTAATTATTATTATTATTATTACTATATTAAAACTATTAATTATTTATTACGGAGTATTATTATTATTATTATTATTATTATTATTATTATTATTAATAAATAATATTATTATTTAATAAATAATATTCTTATTACTTTATTATTATTATTATTATTATTATTATTATTATTATTTATTTATTTATCTATCTATTTATTTATTTATTTATTTATTATTATTATTATTATTATTATTATTATTAATGTTTTTCTGAATTATATTACGTTGCGAGTCAACGAAACACAATGACAGATTTCATCAATTACAATTCCAATACATTCCAATTACAACACATTCTAATTCTTTGAATTACAATTTATTCAAATTACAATTCTTTCTAAAGATTACAATTCCTTCAAAAACATTCTGTAAACCAAACGCACTCTATATGTTTAATTTAACGAAAGTACATAACTTGTATGTTATCCATAATTGCAAGAGCGACCCAAACTTTATAGAATTTCAAAATGATACTTTATATTTTAAAGTGATTTTTGCAAAAATGTTTATACAAAGTTAATCTTCCTAACTTCTTTAATGTAAAATCTTTGATTAAATGTTAAAAATTAATTTTGCATAAATCTCCTTTTCAATTGCGAAATGAGCTAATTTATCTGATTTTTTTTAGTTATTTATTTTTATTTTTTGCGATCTTTTTGGTTCTTTTGTTATATTTAAAATCTTTATCAGTCGGATTGATGAAAAGCTGATTAAATTATAAAAGAAGAAAACGTGAAATAGAGATTTAAAAAAAAAAAAAAAAAAAAAAAAAGGCTTAATAACTACTTACACCTTGTTTATATTATGAAAAACATACGCTTTTTTTTTTTTTTTTTTTTAATTTACATGGAGTATTATGCTTGACTTCTTGCTCCTTGTTTATATTATGAAAAACATACGTTTTTTATTTACATGAAATATCTTATAAATAGAAGGCATAAAATGTAAAATAAAATATGCTTAAAAATTCACAATTATCAAAATTAACAAGTTTGGGTCTTCCAACATCCCCGGGCCTTAAAAGATGACGAGATTATTTTCCTAATCTACATTGGATATTGGTTTTAGATTTTCTAAGTTTTAAGACCGGAATAAAAAGAGTCAAAATTTTAAAGTATTTACCGCTTTATCAATTGATGGCTTTCAAAATCGCCGCGTTGATATGATGGCGAGGAAGAAAAAAAAAAAAAAAAAAAAAAAAAACTGGTGTTACTGACTTCATGTATATACAAGGTTTTTGTAAAATTGGGAGCCTTGAAAAAGTCGAAGCCTTAGCTTTAGTTGTTTTACCCTTAAGCCACCCATGCATGATAGAAAATCAAGGTTCTTATTCAAAATTTTTTACATGCAACAAAAATCCAAAAGGATACCACAATTATTAAGGATGTATATGCTAAAAATAATTATCCAAAGCTCAGGATATCTACGAGTTACTTCAATGAAACAATTGTTTTGGATCATGTTTCAAAACAAGCATTTAAGCTTTGCCACTTAAATCAAGTTTCTCTTAAAATTATCTTTTAAGCTCAAACTCCTACAGCTTATATATCACCAAACATAAACTAACTAAATGTTGTATTTATTGTCATTTTAATGCATCATTCATTCATGCTTTCTTCTTCTGCAGGTTGCTATCTTGGTATTAATACCCTTATGGACCACTTTACCCTCTTAACTGGTTTGGGGTTGGAAGATATTTATATCTTCAATGCGTTACAAGAAGGTTATCATAAGTATAGACGGTAGCTTTTATTGTTTTAATTTTTAAATGTATTCAGGTTTATGATCAAGTTATCACAAGAACCACAAGAACTAAATCCCTATATTTTTCATAAACATAAAGTAATTCCGACTCGAACAAACCAGGGAATCTTAAAAGCAATTTTGTTGTATATATATTGTTTTGGACAACGTTTTACAATAAAAAAATTTGGCAAGTGAACAAAATGGAACATATGTTGAAGAGATTAATAAAGTCTGAGGGAGATAGGTTTCATTTCTGTCCCTTAAATTAAGTAATTATAAAGGAGAATAACATTGATAATTTGTTTTAGCACAAGAAAAATAAGCAGATTTAAAAGCATTAAAATTCAACATCATATCAGCATATCAATAGTTGCTAGTTTGTCTAATGGGTTTCTCATACGACATTAATTTAAGATGCCTAAAAGAAACCTTTTAGTTCATTAAATTAAAAATCACATTCAATTTTGTTATGTAATTTATATGTTTAATTAATGTGTATATTAAATGGTATTTGTCATACTAGAACACACAAAATTGCTTATAGAACTACATCTTATGAACATCCGAATCCAAAACTCTAAATACAGGCTAACAATATCCTACATACTTTAACTATAAAACACATGTATAATCTTACATAGCCAACCGTAAACAAAAATACTGTTGTTTGCCAAGTTTGTTGATGACGGATTTTGGTTACATATGATTTTGGGATCGACGAGTGATGATTAATAAGCCTAAAATATGGATCTTAAGATAGACCTACGAATGAGATAATGACACGTGACATTTTAAATGTTTTGGTAATGTGTATATCGATCACAACATAAACTAAATAGAAAACGCATTGAGTAGTAACACCAAATTCTTAGATGTCTATGAGTCCATGATTTCTTCTTTATTTCATTTCCGAAAAATAGTTAAACTTCGAAATCCATATACTTATACGTTAGTGTCTATAATAAGAGTTGTTGGTAATTGAAAGTCAATGTTTTGTACTTTGCATTCGTAGGTAAAAACACTTACACCAGCTGACATACCAAGCCAAACAATTTCTGTGAGTACGAAGTTGAAAATTTATTGCAAGGACATGATTAAATTTCGTTTGGGTTGATATATATACTAATTAATTCTTTTGGTTTTGGTAAATTTAAATTAAAATCCCAATTTTAAAGAAGAATAACCAGGTAGGACTATCGATATTTATATTTCTTTTAGCAGGTCTATTGTTATTTGTAACTCGTAACTTTATAGAAGATGTAAAGGGTGTCTAATTAACATATATGTATTGCACAAATTTTTTTGTATTAGTATAAAACATGTAGTTTTCATGAAAAATGATACTGTATATACTATAAATTAAATTGTTAAATTATGCGGTATATATATATATATATATATATATATATATATATATATATATATATATATATATATATATATATATATTAAATGAGTCATTTGGTGAAAGTAAATTTATCAGTTTTAGAATGCTTAAATGATTTTAGTTGATACAACATAAACTATTATTCTTCAAATCATCACTACCTAAAAAACTGTCCTTTAATAACACGTTAAAAAGGTGTCATCAAAAGTTACAAAAAGTGTCAACAAAAGTAAAAAAGTAAAGTGTCACTAAAAAATTTCATGTGCTTCCTACACTTAAATAGTGTAAGTAGAAGTCAGCTGATAAAAGTCCATTTATATAGACAAAGAATAAAGTGTGACGAGACATTTTTTTTTTGCCTTTTAAGACACATTTTCTTCATGCTTTTTGAAAAAATGTCACTAAAAAGTTAGATTTGGCGACATTTTTTGTGTCATTAAAACCTCTGTCACTAAAAGTTTATTTTTAATGCAGTTGAAATGGTCTCTAGATGGACACAATGGGTTTTCAGTTGCTTCGGTTCGTGATATGGTTGATTCTCACATTTTAGATGTAGACCTTGTGGCCACTCGTTGGAATCGTTCTATCCCAATTAAAGTTAATGAGTTTCTTTGGAGATTAAAGCTGACTTCCATCGAGGGTTAACTTAGACATGAAAGGCATTGATATCAGTTCAAATCTTTGTCCCACCTGTCATGTTGACGTCGAAACAGCTAATCATATTTTCTTCAATTGTGGGACGGCTCAAGATTTGTGGACTTTGTTGGCCAAATGGTGAGAGTTGGATATTTCTATATGTGCTAACATATCAGAGTGGTACGATTGGCTAGACTCCTTTCCGTTCCAAGCAAGGCATATTTGTTTCTTGAAGGAGACTATTTGGACTTACCGTAATCACTTGCTTTTATCTAGTTCTCCTCCTAAGAAATCGATGTTTTGAGATTCTGTTAGTTTCGCAATCTTTTTTATGGATTTCATCTAGAAATCCTAAGTTTATGTTTAGTTGGGTTTGTTGGTTACAAAATCCCTTTCCTCTTTGTAATCTTTTTTCCTTTTTTTACTAGTTTTTAATAAACTAATTTGAAAAACTATCAAACAAGAAGCGTTACAAGCTTACAATAAGTATATGAGGTGTGATAGTGATTATGTATAAGTTCACGGTTATTTTTTATAAAATATACATTTGCGAGTAAATTTACTACGAAACTTTCTTTGATTCATTGATTGTATATTTTCGATCAAAGAATGTCATAAGGATGAGACTTTGTACGTAGCTACTTTGTATTGCATCTAAAACTTCAAATTGACCTTTAACTTTTGAAGGCCTTACCTTTATTTTTGCTCATAACCTCCGAATTCTCGAGGACGGCCCTGTCCTAGTTATTTACGTTTTTACGCTCATCTTGTCACTAGACATCTTCAGAATCTGCAGCTTTGTCGCAGTGTAACTCAAGTCAAAGTTGGTAAGGATCAGTTACATGTAACTTGTTGCCATTACGACTAGGTGCGCACAAGATAAGTGCATGAGATTCTAAAGAGACTGTTACGGTAATCAGTTAAATGGAATTTGATTATTTATATCTTTGTGAAAGTAAACGGACACAAATAATTTCCCCCAAATACTGGCTAAGCCTTTTTTTTTTTAAGCAAAAGGTACATTCAGTCCTACTATAAGTTTGGCCCAATATAGTTTAGTAGTTGAAAGCCCAAATATTTACTAACGCAAAGCCTTATGGCTAATGTTTATAACATATATATATTAAAGTTTATATTAAACCATAAGGGAAACGGTACCGTTTTACTCCCCAACTTTCCCGCCAAAACCGTGCAGGCTCCCGGAGCCCAGCTTTCCCAGCCCACTTTGGCCCACCGATCATGCTTAAGGATAAGGCGTACGGTGGAAGATTAGCCACACACACAATCCTAAATCTCCGGTTATCGATCTCACACACATACATACATTTAGGCGAGGTGTTTGTTAGCTTCCTCACACACACAAATATACACGCTGTTCTCGCACATACCAGATGATTGAACCGCAAGAGTTAGTGCTCCAGTTTTGGGGTTTTGGGTTACCGGTTATATACACAAGAACTAGGGTTTCAATTTTGGGGTTTTTTTTGGGTGCCAGAATTTAATTAAACACGAAGAGTTACGGGGGAAAAAAGGTATGTATACTATTATTGTTATTTATTATTACATTTGGGTGTTTTGATTATTAAGTTTCATATGTTTGTGTTTATTTAGGCATGTAGTTCTTTGGTCTGAAGTTGCTTCTCACAGCACTTTGGGTATGTGTGTGTGTGTGAAAGATAACAGATCACTCAATTTCAAGGTGCCCAGGAAAGGCCGCAGGTTTGTGTTTTTTTTGGACCAAAAGGTTGATTTTTATTATATGTTAATTTTCTTTCTCAAGAAGTTCTTATTTCAAAATTTGTATTGCTTCACGTTTATTTTGTTTAATGAGGGTGTACGTGAGGGTTCTCTGGATGTATTGGAGATGAGTAATCGGACGGCTGTTTGGGGCCGAGAGCTTATATTTCAGGTAAATTTATGATAAGCCGTTTAAATGCTTTTGTATGCTCCATCCGAAGACGGTATTTGGGATCGCTTAGTAAAACTGCTTAAATGATAGTTGGTTTACTTTGTGGAAAAATACTATTGCTTGAAGATGAATTCTTTTAAAGATTATGTGTTTTGTTGGCTTATGTTCAGGAAGGGAATTATGGGAGGAATGAGGTATGTGGATCGGGTGCAACGCAATCTACAAGGAAACCTCAACAAGTAATTAATTTGATACTTTTGGTAAAGTTTGATTGCATAGGATTCTATATAACTTTGTTCTACAACTTAGCTTATCTCTTTGTATTGGATTTCACAGCCACTTCGGCAAAGCGCCTCTAACTTCATACTCTCGACTTTTAAAAGGTTCCCGTGCTAATCATATACGGCCACCAACATGATCTAACTCAATCTGTCTGCGGTATAGACTACTTTCCGATAAGTATGGGTATACATAGAATCTTATTTGTGGTTTTTTTCTCACCTTTATATAAACCTGCAATTTGGAGTATACTTTGCTAAATTTGTAGTATAGGTATCCATACAAGTATAGTTACCTAAATAAGCTTTGCTAAACATCTCTTTAAGAAATTTAATTCAGTGTGCTGTTCTGGACCAACATATTAGTATGAAATATACTTTATGTTAGCTTAGCCGACAAGCTAATCCAAGCATAATGACAATAGGCTTTCTTCATTACAGGTGCTAATGTGGATGCGAAGTGTAATAATGGTTGTGCAACATTGTATGGCCTTGCAGCGGGAGGTTACATGCTTCCATCTCCGTCAGCTATCGTGTAAGGATTTTTCTTCTCCGTTTCGCTAGCATTTGCAGATTATATATATGATTAAATGTTTAGCACTTGCAACAGTTGACATTTTGCTGCATAAAAATAATAGAGAACCGCAATTTGTAACGTGACATATTTTGGACAAAAACTGCCCAAGTATGATGGTTTCTTTACATCTCTGTATTTTAATAATTTGTCGAAAGTCGTTAACTGTTGCATAATGTAACGTTTTTTGCAAGAAAAAATACAGGAAAGTGGTTGGAAGAGTTGATAACTCAGTGACTTGCAGTTACGAAGATTGTCCTTAACTTTTCATTGCATACAAACCATAATTGTTGCAAAACACACTTTTCACCGCAAACTTTACTTCTTATTGTTAAAAATGTTTAGAAATGGAAAAAAGAACATCGATAGGTCTACTCCAAGCCGTTTACCCATTAAGAAATTACGAGCCTGAATTTTATGAAAAATAAATTATTGTATGATTTGTGAATGCACTCACTGAATTAAGATAATAAAAATTCATTAATGTTTCTTTTTCGTCTCACAGGCATGGGAGCTCTACGAAGAGGGGAGACTGCTAAAACTCATAGATCCCGATCTTAACACATACGCTGAGGAAGAAGTCATCAGGTACATTAAAGCAGCCCTCTTCTACACTCAACCAGCTGCAAACCGAAGACCTATGATGAGTCAGGTTGTCAAAATGCTCTCTAGAAAAATTCGACTTAATGAAAAATAACTTACACCCTTCAGTCATTTATTATTTAACTATTTCTAAAGGTTTTGATACCACATCTTTCGACTATCAATGTTTAACTGTTTTTAAATGCCTTCCTATTAAAGTCCTCATGTTGTTGCCAATGCAGGCATATTGGAACCCGTAACTGAGACTCCAATAGCAACTTTTATAGAAGCAGCATCGACAACGCAAGTATCAGCCACACAAGCCTGTACTGCTCGAATGTTTGCAACAATAGGTGATCATGCAGCTTCATACGAGACCTTTTAATATTCTACATGCCTAAATATTCTACTTTATTTACGCAAAGTCGTCGCGTTGGCAGTGGAGGGTTCTCGAAAATAGCGCGGCTTATGTTCGTATGACATCAGAAATGCGCGCATTCTTACCAGTGCACATATCTATTTTAACTGATTCATATACTTAGACGATTAATGATTCATCTACTAACCTGCTATATTTGTTCAATAACAGGTCAAATAGGTAAATGAATTGGCTAAGAGCGGCACGGGTCAACCAGGTATGTCTCGAACGTCACCTTACGTGTCCTAAATTAATTGTCAGGTTGTTAAATCAATTTAATGTGATGCAACAGTTGAACCGAAGTGATTGACACACAAAGTCAAATGGCGAGTGTTTGTACGATCCAGTTAGCCACAAAAGGTTTTACGACCAGTTGCTTATGCTGATACTATCTGTACACATAAGATGAATCTAACCAACTGTATATGAAGGGTAACTCTCTGTTTTTTACTTTTATGAATTTATCTTGAAGAGTACTTTTAAAAGTGTTTTTAACTGTGTGTCACTTGGAGGAATATACCTAAATCAATAGTTTATCCGAAGTACTGCAGTATCAAATTTTCTACCACATATTCATTGCTGATGACTGTATTTTCGTTGCTATGAATAATGTTTGGGTCTTATTAGGCACTTTTTGGAATCACTCAAAAAGGTTAATATCATTTATTAGTTTTCGTTAGCCACAGTGTCTACTAAAAAAATACCGTGTTGCGACTTCAGCGAGCTCGGCATATTCAGTTGGGGTAGTGCACACTAATATTTCATGATACATGTTACAACTTGGCAGGTGTAACTATAGACGCTATTGGTTTACATGGTTAGCCTATTTTAGAGAATCATACAGCGTGTGCACCAGCTCCAGGTATGTCATTCATTCCAGTATTGATGCATTTTTTAGGTGCTGGCTCCCTGTATGTGTGTAGTGTAGCTGCTGATGCTGATACCGGGTTCATGTTTTCTTTTGTTATGTAGCTGTTCGAGCATATAAGCTTCTTTCTAATGCACATTATCATTTGTAATATAAAAAAAAATAGTTTCTAGAAGTGCACTTAGATCTATTAATAAGTAACGACAATAATTATGGATAGAGAAATAAGAGTTCAAACATATTCGCAAACTTGATAGGCTGTTATTAAAGTAAAGCGGAATACTTAGAGAAAACCCTTTATATAAATGTAGGATAGCAAAACTTTGCTCGATTATTTCAAAGGCTAATTGAATGTAAATCATTGTTTCACCTTAAATCTGTATTGACTTCTAAAAACATCTTATTTGATCAAATAAGTTGCTAAGGGAGTGTTTGGGTAACATTAGTAGAAAGAACTTAATCGTTAAAGGCACCGTCAGGACACATTGTGTGGCTATGATTGTTAGTTGACGACATTGAATGATCTGATTACTAAGTTACAAGTTACAACCAACAATATTAAAGCTCCTTACCATTTTGGTTTTTTGATTTTACCTTTTCCTCGACACTGAAATTGCAGTTACTCATTATAGTGGTTCCAGACCTATACCCCACAACAAGGCGCATACCAGCCCAGTCTAACGTCAGGTGCAATAGTGTTACAAACCTGCAGTTTCCCATACTTTTAATATATTTGTGCGTATAGTTATGTGATGGCTGCAATTTACGAATAACAGCCACTAACCTGCACCCGTACAATGCTCACAAAAGGAGGTTCAATGAGACGTGCGCAGGTCTGTACACATGCTAAGAGATTACAGTTCTAAAATTTTGTACCAACCTCAATTATTAGTTTGTTAACCAATCTACAAAATGTTAGTCCTTTTGTTAATCGACATCTAGAGCTTATTAAATTGATAAACCATTGCAGGTGGTACGTGTCCTCTGTAGCACATTCCAACTGTTTGCTTAACGGGAGCCGTGGCAGCAGAGTTATTTCCGGTATAAAGTATTACGGCTTGGGTGTTTGTTGCTAAATTCAATAGTTGGTGCGATAAAATGTTATAAGAAAAAAAAAACTCATAAATGATTAAACAGTATAATGGATTCTTTGTAAACTCTTTTCCTTTGGATTCGTAACAATTACTTATGCTTAACAACATTTCGAACCATGGGCAAAATAAACAGGCATGCCGGCAACGCGGCGTCCGCTGCCAACCTCGTATATATATATATATATATATATATATATATATATATATATATATATATATATATAGCATGGTCCTCGCGCGATGCAGCTGCGGGCATCCTGTAATTTATTTTATTTGTACGTTTTTTGGTAAAAGTTTTACAGATTAGTTTTTTATGGCAAAAGTTTGATGAAATTTTGCTTAGTTAGTTTGTATTAATATTATTATTATTATTATTATTATTATTATTATTATTATTATTATTATTATTATTTTAGTAGTTTGTTTGGTTTGTACAATATGTGAACATATTTTAGTTTACTATGTTCTTTTTGACTATAAATTTACGGATATCAAAAATTTCGTTTAGCTCGTGTCCGTTTGGGCTCGAGCCTGTTGGCTCGTGTCTGTTCGGGCTCGAGCCCGTTTGACCAGTGCTCGTTCGGACTCGAGCCCATTGCCCGTTTGAGCTTGAATATTTGTATAATATGCTTTATTATTTGTATTAGTGACATTTAATGCAGAAATTGTGTTTAAGTTGGTTGTACAATATGCTTGATAATTTGTATTTCTTAAGTAATAGGTGTTTTAATAAGTACATTAATTGTATTTATTGACCAGTTAATTAATTGTATTTAATATACATAATGATTTTTTTATTGTATTTAATGTTAGTATTAATTGTATGCTGGAATTAAATATGAGGGGAATTTCTATAAGTAGCATTTGTATTTGAATCACTTGTACTTTAAGCTTATTAACTTGTAAGGCTTAATTTTAAGTATTCTAATATTAGAAGACCTTCCTCCATTATTATATAGTATGATATATATATATATATATATATATATATATATATATATATATATATATATATATATATATATAAGGTTTTATTTGACCGAAAAAGTTACTAAAACTTTTTTAGAAAATAAACCATATGCTTAAACGTACTTAAGTATGTGTCACACTTCTAAGTGTGTAAAAATCAAATGTAAAAATTCTGGGATATTATAAAAGGGGATCTTGTTAGTGCGGTACAGTGGTTTTGGAGGACGGGTGAGATTTCTAGAGGATGCAATGCTTCTTTCGTCACATTAATTCCAAAGGTGAGTGATCCTATCGGGTTGGGCGATTATCGTTCAATTAGCTTAATTGGATTTTATTATAAGATTATTGCGAAGTTGTTAGCCGAAAGAATTAAAGAAGTTGTAGGGAAATTAGTAGGTGAAGTCCAAAATGCATTTATGAAAGGCAGATATATTTTAGACGGTGTGTTGATTGCGAATGAGACAGTGGGGTACATTAAGAAGGCGAGAAAGAAGTGTTTGTTGTTTAAGGTGGATTTTGAGAAAGCATATGACAGTCTTAATTGGGATCTCCTATTAGAAGTTCTTAAGATAATGGGGTTCGGGAGTAAATGGTGTAAGTGGGTTGAAGCGTGTTTAACTTCAGCTAGTATATCAATTCCAGTTAACGGGTCTCCTACTAAACAATTTAACATGGGTAGAGGAGTGAGACAAGCTGATCCATTGTCTCCATTTTTATTTATACTTGCAGCAGAAGGGCTAAATGTGATCATGCAAGATGCGGTGGATAAGGGGTTATACAAGGGAGTTGGGGTGGGGAATGACGGGGTTAGTATCTCTCATCTCCAATATACAGATGACACTATATTTTTTGCGGATTGGAGTAAGCATAATGCAAAGAATCTTATGTGTATCCTCAAGGGGTTTGAGAATGTGTCGGGATTAAAAATAAACCTGAGTAAGAGTAAAGTGTATGGCATTGGCGTTTCAAGTAGTGCGGTTGCAGAAATGGTGCGGGTAATGAAATGTGGTATGGGTGAGCTCCCTCTCACTTACTTGGGTCTTCCTATCGGGGTAAGCATGAGGAGGGAGTCGGCATGGAGGCCTGTGATTGAAAAGTTTAAAAAGAAGTTAACTGATTGGAAGGCTAAAACAATGTCCTTTGGGGGGCGTTTGACCTTGGTTAAATCTGTCTTGGGAAGTTTGCCATTGTATTATTTTTCTTTGTTCCGTGTTCCGTCGTGTGTTATAAATCAACTTGAGAGGGTGAGGCGAGATTTCTTTTGGGGGGAATTGGGGAAGGGAAAAAAATGGCTTGGGTTAAATGGGATGATATCTTATCTTCTTATGGGTTGGATGGGTTAGATATTGGTTCTTTAAAAGCATAAAATTGGGCGCTTGTAAGGAAGTGGTGGTGGAGGTATAGGGTTGATCATGATGCGCTTTGGTGCAGGGTGGTGAGGAGTATTCATGGGGTTGATGGTGGGCTGGGGGGAGGGGAGGGGGCTAGGTCTGTTAGTAGCGGGGTGTGGGGGGGGGGGGGGGGATATAGTGAAAGTTGGAAAGGGGTTGGATGAGGTAGGCATAGAGTTTTCATCTTCATTTCATAGGAAAGTCGGGGATAGTGCGGGTACTTCTTTTTGGAATGATATGTGGATCGGTGAATGTAAGCTTAAAGATAGGTTTCCTAGGCTTTATCATCTAGAAAGGCGTAAGGAGGCGAAGATAGTAGAGAAAGGTAGGTGGAGTGGTAGTGAGTGGAAGTGGGTATGGGAGTGGTCTAGGGAGCCACGAGGGAGGGGTGAAGGGGAGTTGGAGGAGTTGGAGTCTATTTTAAATATTGTTACTATTGATTCTTCTTGCAGGGACACGTGGAAGTGGAGTCTTGATGAAAATGGTGTTTTTTTCGTCAAAATTTTGTCATCTTTGGTTAATGAAAAGTGTCTTGCAATTGGAGGTAATGGTAATATCACACTACGAAATAAAATAGCTCCAAAAAAGATCAATGTTTTTGTGTGGAGAGCTTTACGTGGGAGGTTACCTGTTCATGTGGAGTTAGACAAGAAAGGTATTGACATTCCTAATCTTTTATGCCCTATGTGTGATGAGACAGTGGAGACCATTGATCATGCTTTAGTCTTGTGCAATAAGTCTGTGAGAATATGGTCCAAAAATGGTGGAGCTGTGGAGTTGTGGATTCATTTACTACTAGTGATATGTTGCGTCATGAGGGTTGTAATTTGGTGTCTTCAAAAAGCAAGGTTTTGTAGGAAGCGGTTGTGTGGATAACCGGGTATTTCATATGGAGAAATAGAAATTGTTGTGTTTTCGGAAAAAAGGTAGAGTCGGTTGAAAATGTTGTTCAAGATGTTAAAGTGAGAAGTTACGAATGGATCAAAAGGAGGTCACCGAAAAGTCATATTTTATGGGAGCAGTGGCTGATGTGTCCTGGTTTGTGTGGGGATTCTTCGCGGTTGGGTGTAGGCATAAATGTGTAGATTGATCGAGGTCGTGTAGCAGATATTTTGGCAATACGAGTTGCGGCTATTGAGTATCATGTGTTTGAGCAGCTTATGTGCTTTCTAGTATCTAGCAATCTGGTTAGTTTCATAGCACATTCTTATTGTTTTGGTTAGAGGTCTTGGGTTTTTTTCCTAGCATCTCGTTAGTGTTTTCCCATTGGCCTTGTTGGTGGTTGCTTTTTTCTGTTGAGTTCCTCCCGATTTGTGGGAGTGGGCTAGTCTCGTTTGTTGTTGTGGCCTGTGTGGCCTTTGTTTCTTTTAATCTATTGCCTTTTTAAAAAAATGTAAAAATAAAAAACTGATTCCCATCCAAGTTTACAAAAATGTCATCAAGTATATTTATGTTGGAAAAGGTTTTGGCATAAGAAGGTTATAACTAGTCCCCATTTGATAATAAACAAATTTGATCAATTGTCATACTTAAAAGATGTAAAGAATTCAAAATACTTTTTTATATATAAGAAATGGTAAATAATCAATATTTACATGGTGCAGGGTTAAGTAATTCTTTCAACTGTCGATGAACATTTAGACCTACATAAAATCATGAAAGAAAAATATGATATGTTTGTTGGATCATCATGTATCAATCACCCCTTCAAAACCCACCCATGGATAAATATTATGGATTTGGTGAGGTAGACCTTAAGGCTTCTCACAGTGGCAACCCATATTGCATCATCTTTCCGGCTGCCACCTCAGCATTCTCTCTCTTCAACCCATATTCACCCCTCTCATCACAGTGGCAACACATATTGCATCATTTTTTTTTTCTTTTAAAAAAAACATTTTTTAACACAAACATAAATTTTATTAATAAAACGTAAATATTACATAACCGATACGATACGAAATAAAAACCATTACAACTAAATAAAAAACTTAAACAACTAAAAATTAAACACACGAACACTTATTTAAAAACTAGTAATTTAGGTTGTGGCGTTCCTTGATTTCCGCTTTAATTCGCATAAGTTCCTCTCGTTGTCGTTCGGGCAAATTTGGGTCGATAGCCGAGTTGTAGAAAATCAATTCTTGATCCCGTTTGGTATTTCTCAAGAGTTCCTTTTGTTCCTCCTGGCATTGCAAGAGCTTTTGTTGATATTCCATTTTTTTTCTTTGATCGCTAGCTTTCGTTCCTTGATTTGTCTCCACGACTCATCACGCTCTTTACCTTTTTCCTTCTTTGACGGTCTTGATTTCCACAAATCCGCTATTAGCCCACTCATGAATGATTTTGATGTTTCATGAGAGGAGGAGGTGGATGATTTCCTCCTTGCTTTGTCATGACCTTGTGGTCGTGATTATCTAGTATCATCCTCCGTTTCATCCTCGTCATCATCCAAGTCTTGAAAATTCGAGGGGCCTTGTGTTGACCCCGACGTAGTTGTTGAACCCTTCACTTTCTTTCGAACGCCCGATTGGAAAAGGGGTATCTCTTCCTTCCAAGAATCATGCCCCCTCAAAACTTTCCAACACTCCACCATAGTGAAATCTTGACCGTAAGGTGCACGATACTCCAAAAGAGCTTTGGACAAATCGTCAAGGTCATTCTCACCACTTCCATGTGTCCCCTTGACATTATCAACAATGGCAACTTGACAACGAATTCTAGTCTTCCATTTGGAAATGATCGAATTCATTGTCCGGTCTGAACCAGTTTGTCTCCAAAAATAGGCTACCACTTTCTCTCAAAATTTGTGCCGATTCATAGTGTTTCCTTTTTTTGCATTTTCAGAAACAAAGATGAAAGCTTTACAAAGAACGACCTCTTCTCTGCTAGACCATGGTTCAATTTTTTTGGGCGGTTCGGGTTCTTTGGCTTTGGCTTTGCCTTTCGCCTTTGTAGCACGTCGCGAAGGCTTCTTTTGCTTGACGGGTGATGTCGCTTCGATTTCGTCAGACTCATCGTCATCAACGGGCGAAGAACCTTAGAAAGAACCGTGACCCGAACCTTGCCCCATCGAAACATCTTGACTCGGTTGGTCTTGGCTTGGATAGTGTTGGGTCGAATAGCCATAGTTATGAAAGTCTGCCCAATCATCCAAATTCATATCAAGGTTAGTAGAGCGAATCGGAGAATGTTCTTGATACGGTTGGGAACAATGCAAGAAATCCATGTTAGGACGATAGGACGCCTCACTTGGTTCTTGATGATTAACACGTTGTGGTGGGACAAAAGGACGATGAACGAAAAATAAGTTTTCTCTTTGATTGACTTGTAGTAATTGTGTTGGATATTCAAAAGATTGTGGACGAAAGCGTATGTTCCCTTGTTATGGTTGTGTTATGCTGGTTAGTTCAAAGGTGTTTTGCGGAGAGATATTTATGTCCGGTGCATTTTGGGTTAGTCGGGATCGTCGGGTTTTTTGATTTTGGAGTGTTTTTCTTTGACATTGTGTGTTTTTTTATGTGAATTTGGATGAATTGTTTTTGAAATTATGTGTTTGAAAGTGGGTTTGATGTGGGTATTTATAGGATGAAAAGTGGTAAATATTTTGGAAAAAAAGTTTTTTCTTTTTTAAGCCACAAACGGTTACATATTTTGAAAAGTGGTAAATTGTGTTGGGAAAATTTGATTGAATATCGGTTGGAAAAGCGAACGATTTGTGCTTTCCTTTGACCGGCGATCGATTTCCAAAATGTTCCCACATTGGCAACGACCGATATTGACATCGGTCGACCGATGTTCTTGCTCGATTTTTTCAGTCCCATTGTGAAGAGCCTAACAAGTGAGACATAATGATGTACCTTATACTAAAAACATAGACAAAATGTATTGTTGAGGCGAAAAATGAACCGTTTTTAGGGGGTCATTTAAGCCCGGAATTGAATTTATTTGATCAAATATTGCCCTAAATCGTTCCTTTTGTGATTTTAGTTACTTTGGGAGAGAAATCTGGAAAAGGAAGCAATTCGGACGTTTTTAGAGCATAAAAGTGAAAAAAACGCCAAAGTCTTAATTTTCCTTGCTGGGAACAGTAGGTGACGGCGTCAAGAAGAAAATCTTGACGGCGTCAAGTGTAATTTCCATGACGATCCAATACAGATTTGAAGGGGTCACGAAGTAGGGAGTCAAGAGGAAAATGCATGACGGCCTGGAAACACATAACACTTGACGGCGTCAGATCTGGATCAAGGCAGTCCGAGATTTATTTTGGCGGCGAGATGACGGCGTTACAAATTTTGTCTTGACGCCGCCAGACCCTATTTCCTATATATAGTTTTCTAATTTTCACATTAAAAAAAGAGAAGTTTTGGAGAAACCCTAAGTACGAACTTGGTACGAATTTTACAGGTTTCTCAAGGGTTCTCAGCCCTTGATACCTTTCATGTATAATTGAGATAAGTATTCTTTTAATTCAATCAATATGTCTATGTGTTGGTTGTCTATATCTTGTTCTTGTCTTAATTCCATCATGCTAGGCTAGATCTATCTTGTGTTTGCTTGGATCTAATGAAACCTAGATGTTAATTATATGTTGATTACTTGTTTATGGTTGTATTGGATGAATGAATTCGATGTTAGGCTTAAGAAAACTGGCAGATCTCCAAATGGTAACATGCTTGAACGTCTTAGGAAACATGAACTGACGTGCACTAGGTTTTATTGATTGTATTTAATGCATGAGTAAATTCTAATGATCCCATGTTAGGAGCTTCTTAGCCGGCTCGACATAGGAGTGAAGTAGGCACTCATAGGATTGGGGAATTAAGTGCGCCACCCCATGAATGGTATTAAGGAATACAATCCGTCATCCACGCAACTATAACAAGTAATTAATGTGTAAAAGATATCTAGGGAGTAGTGAAATCTAAGTAAACACATTTTCTCCACTTATTGCTCACAACTTTAGTATAATTTAGTTTATTTTCATTTTTAGTATTTTATTTTGATTGCATCTTTAGTATTGGGTTAGTTGACTAGCAACTAATTCCGCCCAAATCCTTTAAACCCGAGATTTTTACTTGCTTTCTAAAAAAAATATAAAAATACAAAAATAATCATCCCTCACCTTTAGAACTAGTATTTAGGTTTTCTAATCCTAGCGACACTATTCCTAGCTGAACGATCAATCCCCCGGTACTTGTCACGATACTATACTACAACGATCAGATACACTGCCTGGTGGGGGTTGTAAGCTTCTCAAGATCCCTTTAGAGGTAAAGCCTGGTACAATTCCCACGTATCATGCATTAACACCAGTTTTTGGTAGTCCATGACTCCATGTTTTGTGGATGGGTAGGGTTGTTAAATGATCATTATGAAGGCACACACTTAACGAGCATATCCATTAAGATAAATATTTGTTTTCCCACAAGAAAATTCAAGTTTCAGGTCTGTATAACAACTACCCAAAAAGGTACAGTTCAATAGCAGAGGTTTGAGATTCAGAAGAAGTTTTAACTTTTAAGTCTAAACTTCGGTTTATTCTGTAGAAGTTTTAAGTCTATTCCCCAGGGTGAACGCCTTGTGAAAATAAAGGATTTTTTGTTAAATAGTTTTGACTTTAATGCCAACCCATTCATATTCGAAAAACATTAGATATTGATTAAGATGTGGTTTTCTTGCAAAAGGCTCGCATAGAATCCAAAACAAACTTAGATTATTGTTTCCTATCAATAACCTTTCGCAAGTGGCGCCGTTTGTTTATTAAGAGGCTATGAGTCTGAATATGATTCGCACATCATAATCTGAATATGTGGTAGAAAAGTCTCAATCTAATATCCATCATAATTTGAATAAGTGGTTGAAAAATCTTAATATAACTCAAATAAAACTGTTTGTTTTTGTAAAAATATTTAAATGTCTAAAACTATCATTTTTTTACAATTTAATTTAAAACAATTGTATTTGCAGGAGAAATAAATTTTATTAAATATAAAAAACATATATAATAATATAATCAATTAAAAGATAAAAATAAAATCTCATGTTTAATTGACAAAAATAATTATGTCGAAGTTTAAATTTTATTTATTTATTTTAAAACGGTCGCGTTAGAGTTTCACTCTATGAGTCTGAAACCGAACTTTTCAATTTGAATAAAATATGAATTGTCACATATCATCTTATACATTAGTTATTTAACAAAACATATACAATAATTCTATTTAATTATATTAATACGAAAGATAAAGGTGAAATAAGAAAAAAATACACAAATAAAATAATCATAAAAAAAAAAGATATTATGTTAAAGCACCTCATCTCCATCTTGTATAATAAGAGGTTACTGCCTCTTAATTGAAAAAAAAAAAAAAAAAAAAAAAAAAAAAAAAAAAAAAGGCTTTTAGCACTAATTACCTCTTACTCGCTCTTGATGACGTGTAAAAAACAAATACTCTTAATAACCTCAAATAACTGACAAAGTCTGAATGAGTTTGATTAAGATGCTGTTAAGAGGTATTTTTAGAAAAATAAACACCGCCTCACCTTGAGTTTAGAGGTGTAAACGAGTCAACTCAAGCCGAGTACTATAATGCTCGAGCTCGAATCAACAACTAAATTGAGCTCGAACTTGGCAGAGCTTTAAATTTCAGGCTCAAGCTCGACTCGTCATCTAAGACTCAAGCTCAAAACCCTACTCGTGCTCGAGTATTTTCACATTTCAAGCTTGAACTCGATCGAAAATAAGCATTTCAAACTCGACTCAATTTTATAGAAATTGAACAAATACATGTACATACGAGCGTAAAAGTATAATTCAATCAAAGCTCATAAGGCTCAAGAGATTCAGGAGCCTCATGATTCAACTAGTTTTGAGCTTGAACTTGACTCGAAAGTGTACTCTAGTAGCTCGAATTCAAACTCAACCTGTTAATATAGAGTCAATTTCATGTTGTTTACAAGTTGATTTTGACTAATTCGCAAGTTGTCTCGTCTCGTTTACACTCCCGCTTGAGCTCTAGTTACACCAATGTTTTGAAAACCGGGTTTGAAATCAACCGCCGGGTCAACCAGGTTTTTAATTTGTTATTTATTTATTTTTTTCGACCGGTTCGACCTCCGGGTCAACCCGGGTTTTTATTTAAAAAATTTGAAAAAACAAAACCCGAACGGGTTTCGAGAACCGGGTCACTCAAAACCCGGCGAGTCTAACCGGTTAACCCAGCTTTAGAAACCCGGGTTTTTTTTACCCGTTTTTTTGCCGGAACCGGTCAAACCGGTTAACCCGGCCGGGTCGATCCGTGTTTCAAAACACTGAGTTAATCCCTCTGGCGTAACAGGTGATTATTATTTTCGGAATATAATTTTAGTGCTCACAGAAAGTATATAATATATACCTTGTACCGATCATTTCATATCATTATCATCGTAGCTTCATTTTGAATATTGTTTTTTCCATTTCCTAAGTATCTTGGTATCTGGATTTGACATAGTAATATTTTGGTAGTCAACTGCCATCACGTGTACCTTAATCATTCAAATATGTTAATTTAGACACTAAAACACGTTTTTAACCATAACATATGTCGCAATCTCTTCGAACACTAAACCAAAGTTATACAATAAATATGGCGTCTACTAAAGTTAACAAAGTGGTCAAGTCTGGATATATTTGACAACATTTAACCTCTTAGAAAGATACGTAGTATTACATTGTGAATCTAAGGAAAAATGAAGTTGGTATTAGTTAGTTAGATTTGATGACGACATTTTCATTAAATTAATCAATAAATGTCTTAGCTAACGTGAAAACTGGCCGTAATTATTGTTGGATTTTGACTCAATATTTAGTGAGAAATAGTCAATAAGTAGTCTCGTTGGTGTTCCAACCCTATTTCGTTGACATGCACACGGATCTGTAAGACGTATAAAGGGAATAGGATAATGTTGTTAGTGTCTTGCCAATACATCCGGAGATTACAAAATATATATATAGGGATATACCCATGATCAATTTTAGGTAAATGCTAATCATTCCCTAAATCGAGCTAATCAAAATTAATACACAGGAAATTATCTACTCATCAAGGTAATCATCTAGTCATCAAGCTAATCTCTTTGTCATTATCTTGATTATACAGCTAACACTCCCCCGCAGTTTGAGCGGGAGGACACCGGATACTCAAGCTGGATCGAAATTAGCGGAAGCACATCTTCAAGCAGCAGCAGAAAAAAAAACACGAAACAAATCGGATAAACCAAAGTATCCGTACCAAACAGGATAAACCGAAGTATCCTAACCAAATGAGATAAACCAAAATATCCCTACTAAACAGGATAAACCAAAGTATCCTGACCAAACGGGATAACCCAAAGTATCCCCTACAATTAAAACAAACGGGATAATCCAAAATTTCCCCTACAACTAAAACAAAGAAAATTACAACTATGAATCAAAAGAAAATATAAAAAAAATATGAGAAAATTAAAGTTGGTTCTAAAACTTCAACCCTCAAAGAACCTTCCGAACAAACGGAATTTGTTTTTTCTTAGAAAAACATAAAGATCCACCATTTATTATTATTATTATTATTATTATTATTATTATTAAAGGACATCCATTTTTGCATGAAACAACCATACTCAACACATACATATTTTATTGTTCGAGTTACTTAGAGCACACAGTAAGGTCACCTCGGGTTAAAACTTAACGTACTGCCATGTCAGCGCCACATCAGCTTTTACCTTTTAACCTTAACTCTTGACTTTCAAACCCGGTAACATAACTTACATTTAACTCACCTTAACTTACCTCCACCTCAATTAGTATTTTCAATTTCAACCCTGTTAGAGGGGGTGGGATTTTTATTTTATTTTATTTTATTTTTTATTTTTTATTTTTTTTTAGCAAACAAGTCACCTTAACGTGGGTTAAGGGGTTAACGCACCAAGTTAACTTGGACTTGACTTTCATACCCGGTAAGTTAACTTGGCTAAAAATGGTGGTGCGTTATAAGTTAACGCAGGTGACAAAGTCACCTTACCGCTAGCTCTTATAGGAAACATGCTCAGACTTCATGAACTGAGTGAGACCCAACTTGATCTCCACAAAAGAATTCTGTCTTGATTATTGGTTTGATTAAGAGATCTACCAAAAAATAAGGTTATGCGAGAATGAATGTGTGGTGAAATGATATTATTAGGGAAAATATTTGGTGAATGCGTGTGATAAGGATATACTGGATGTTTGTAAATACGATGGAGATAAGGATATACGTGTGCCGGACTGCCGGCCGAAGCCGACGGCCGGAAAAATTAAAGTGGCGGCTGTTTTTGGTTTTAGGGTTAGGTATTCTTAGGATCGTAACCAATCTGATACCATGTAAGACGTATAAAGGGAATATGATAATGTTGTTAGTGTCTTGCCAATACATCCAGAGATTACAAAATATATATAGGGATATATCCATGATCTATTTTAGGTAAATGCTAATCATTCCCTAAATCGAGTTAATCAAAATTAATACACAGGAAATTATCTACTCATCAAGGTAATCATCTAGTCATCAAGCTAATCTCTTTGTCATTATCTTGATTATACAGCTAACAGGATCTTTTTGATCCGCACACATACAATTACAATGCATTGACCATTAGGCCCATGTACAGATTTTTACCTTTTCTGTATCAAGCCCCATTTTGACGTTTTATCATTCCTCTCTTTTTTCGTTGCCGATCAACACCCGCTCTAGTCTCCATCTCACTAAGCAAAACGTATATAGATCACAAACAATGAGTGTTAGCATTTACCAACTCTTTTCATATTGTTCATCTTCGAACAACAAATTTTTGCTTATAACAGATTTGTTCAAAAACATTTCTATGCAATTTTAAGTTTTAACTTTTAAATTCCTACATATACACAAACTCTAACTCAAAGATCATAAATGCATATTTTAAATCAAACAATTTCGATTATTCAATCAGAGACCGAGAATTCAATTAGAACATGTTTATGCAAAATTCTTCGCCCTACTGTACTCCTCGAGTTTCGTACTCAAGAGTTCCTTCACTAATGCAACAAGCTCCCTTCTCAGTGGAGAAAAACTTACAACATCGCTTAGAAGTTTACCGATACTAAGCTAGATATCAAGTTCTTCTTCGAGTACGTCCAAATCCGTTGTGTCTTATGGCTCAAATACAACAGACCCATTACCCTTTTGTTTTAAGGCCTAAACACACCAAACCTACAACACTTTCTATTTTAAGGTCAAAACACAAACATAACTAAACTATAGTTTGGAAAATGGTTGGTGATACATGGTGTTGTATGATAGTGATACAAGATGTTGTATAATTGTGATACAAGATATGGTTGTCTAATACTCCCTCTGTCATATATTAAATGTCCAGTTTTGACTTTTCAAGTCTTTCTTTTTTAACTTTTAGCTTAAATTTTTTTACTTGTGTTATATAGTATTTGATAAAAATTATATGAAATGAAAATACATTTAAAACACAATCCATTTATATATTTTGTATCAAGTATTATATAACACAAACAACAATATTTAAAGTCAAAGTTGAAATAGAAAGACTTCAAAAAGTCCAACAGAACATTTAATATGAGACAAAGGAAGTATATATTTAAAATAATATAGACATCAAGAACTCTAAGCTTGATATGTTATCTTCTCTTTTTAAGAAGCTTTCAACAGATGAAGATTACAAGATCCCTAATCTTATTGTAGTGGATCTCCATATGCTAGTGTGCTTTCATCGGATGAAATTGACAAGAATTTTAAGCTTGTTTTGATGGATCTTCATGTGATAATGTGCTTTCAACAAATGATAGTTAGAAGCATCATGATCAAGGGTTAGTGAGGGTTTCGAAGACTTGAAAATGTCTATGGTTACATCGCAAAATCTTGGTTTAAATGGTAGCCAAATGAGTTGTTAAATAAGCAAGCAAAACACAGCTATAGGCCCACACGGAACCATGGATCCGTGTAGGGATCCGCCCTTGTTTCGGATTCGTGAGTTACCAGATTTGAAAGGTTTCTAGTCGTTTTGAAGTTGATTTAGTCACATGTTTCCATTCTTTCCCCAAATGTTCACTTATTTAAAAGTCTCTTAAAAGTGTGTTTTTTTACTAACCAATGATGTTTTGAATTTACAAGTCTCTTAATAAGAGGTGATTTGGTCCTTTTACCCAAAACAAAATATGCTTTCTCTTAATGGGAAATTTAAGTATATTAGGTAAACTGAAATTTGAATCTTAACAAACATATTCAAACATGTGTTGGAGCACGAGAAGACTCGAGACGTTGAAGACGAGAAGTATTGAGAAATATATGTTTTGAAGATTTAAGTTTACGAGTAACTTAAGCATTTTATATTATATATTAAAAGTTGCATATTTGTTATAATTAGAATATAAAATATCGTTTAGTTTAAATATATATTCATAGGGAGATGATTTGCACACATTTAGATTTGATTTGCACACTCCAATGTACAACTAGTTAAAACAGAATTTATAAACTGTACAACTGTTTAAAGCAAAAGTTGGAGTGTGCTAATCAAAAAACGGAGTGTGCAAATCATTTGCCATATTCATATTTGCATTAACATTTTCTAACTAGTTGTGGGGTTTTCTAGATATATGCGTCACTATCTCACTTGGACATACTTGAATTCTCTTCCAAGAAGCAGACCTACATGAAAATATTTTAAAATTTGGTAAAATTATTGTATGTCTATATATACACGAAGTTCATAACTTCTAAGGAAACTTGCTTTCATTTCTCTTTCAATGTCTAGGGTTCATCCTCACACAACTTGTCATTCTTCTTCATCTTACAGAACGACTTCGAGTCCCGAATCTTTCACAATATGGATGAAATCTTTAGTATTTAACACTCATGGATGCACCGTCTACAATTCTAAAGGAGAAATCGTTTATAGAGTTGATAATTACGACAACAAATGTTGCGAAGAAGTTTACTTGATGGATATTCGAGGCAAAGTTCTATTTTCCTTGCAACAAAAGGTACGTACATGCAATATAATGATAATGCTAACATGCAATATATGGTTGTAATATAATTAATCATAAATTGATAGAGTTTTGTGGTACGTAGCTAACTTTCGATATATGGTTGTTGCAGAAGTTACGGTTATTTGGATCTTGGAACGGATATAAATGGGACAATTCTAGTTTGGAAAAACAACTATGCTTTCGTGCAAGAAAACATCGTAGTATTTGTGTGACTTCATATGATCATAATGAAACAGGGTGTGTATACAAGATTATTAAAATTGATGGTAAATCGGGGTTCAAGATTGTAAATAAAGATCGAGAAGATGAAATAGTCGCCGAGATTAAGCAAAAGCAAACATCGACAGGGATTAATCTAGGAAATGATGTATTTACGTTAACAATACAACCTCATATCGACCATTCATTAATCATGGCAATTGTTATGGTCCATGGGTTGATAAATAAACAAATCTGAAAGAACATATGTAAATCATCAACCAAATTTTTCCTGAGTTGTAATTTTTTGTAAATTTCATTTTATAGTTTAATTGGTTTGTTCACTTTGTTGAGGTTAAAAGTTTATCTTGGACAAATAGTTTTTTATTTATGCATTAGTATGTGTATACAAATTTGAGTGCCCTACCTGCTACACTCAAAGAGAGACCAACGTCACTAGCTGTGGATACCAACATCATCATCAAATCACCATAGAATTTAATGATCATTAAGAGTCATGTTGTTTATTATATATTGACTAAGGATCAAATGAGAAGAATCTTTAAAATAAGAAGGTTGAGAAATAACTGTAACTACACATTAGAGATGCATCAATTTGAATTAGATGCATCCCTAATCTTTTTGATGCATCATAATATATTTTCTAGCTAAAAATTAGATACATATACATATATTAGATGCATTTTGTCAAATTAGACGAATCTTATGTATTTTTCGTCCTCTGCGAGTCAAATTTGTTGCTAGTAATACTTTGCATCATTTTCACTTCAAAATCACTTTCTAAACTAATTGTGATGCATCTAAATGAATAGAGATGCGTCTAATTCAATTCGATGCATCACAAATATGTAGTTATAGTTATTTCTCATTCTTCTCATTTTAAGGTTTCTTCTCATTAGATCCTTACCCATCGCTAAAAAGCATATTATATCTTAATACGTACATTCAATAAAACATAACCAAACTTGGCTAAGAATGTTTACGTTTGTGGTTAAACCACATCATTCGCAATGAATTTTCCTTTTAATCAAACATATAGGGAAATTTAAATATAGTTACAATTTTTATTATCTATTTTTTTAAGGCAACGATTCATTAGATCACAAAAAAGAGAACAAAATACAAAACATGTCATCCTCCTCACTTAAACAATCTAATTAAAAGAGTGGGGGCCCCAAAAAAAAGAAAATACAAGCCAATAGACACATACGAGAATCACGAACAAAACTAACTACAACCTGATTATCTATGGCAATGAATTGGACCCGAACACCAATCAACCCAATTTAAATTTAAAGTCTTAGTTCGGTGTTTAATCCAAAAGAACGAAATAAGTTGTATCTCGAACAGTAAATCCACCGCATTGTTTTGTAGGCCTTGGAACATGATTTTGTTTCTGAATTTCTATAGAAAATAGAAAACCGACCAAACCACTTCTTGTCTCATGGGTTTCAAACTATTGGGGAAAACACCGCTCCCATCCATGTTTAAGATGTCCGCTATACTCGATTCATAAAAATTGTCCAAGTTCCACTTGTCAAACACTTTGTTCCAAAATGATTTAGCTTTACAACACGAAACGAAACAATGATCCAAGGACTCGACCACCTCATTACACACCGGGCATAAAGTGATGTCCAAGTCCATCCCATACCTATCAGGTAGAGCTCTAACAGAAAGATGCCCATGTTTTAAATGCCATGTAAAAACACTAACCTTGTTTGGAATGTATTTGCACCATTTAGTTTCATCCATGTCAGCTTCCTCGCCAAGAATATTCAAATTCACCACCTGTTTAAGAGCTTTTACTAAAAATTCACAATCTCCACCCATCGTCCAAAACCAGGTATCCATAGAATTCGAGCCCGGAGAAGATCCACTTAACAAATTGTTTAGGTTATCTAATTCACCTAAAGATCTCCCTCTAGGATTCCTCCTCAGTCCCAAACCTACACCCCAAGCACCATTTCTCCACTCACCTCTTCCTTTTACAGTAACACTTTTTTCACCCTCAAGATTAAACAACGTAGAAAATCTTTCACAAAGCCTAAATTCACCAACCCATCTATCCAACCAAAATCTAGTGTCTTCCCCATTCCCAACTCTTCTTCTAAAAGAATTCATAAAGTTTAGGCCTATTTTCCCCATTTCACTACCCACCTTGATAATGTTTCCCCAAGCATCCCTCCCCCTCACACTACCATGACCCTCACCATTTACACCACCATCCTCACCATATACGCTTTTGATGACTCTTACCTAGCAAGTATCCCTCTTAACCAGAAACTTCCACCACCATTTACCCCAAAGACCCCAATTAGAAGCTTTAATGCTCCCGACGTTTAAACCCACCAACCCATATGATTTTAGAATAGTATCCCATTTTACCCAAGCCATTTTACAGCTTTCAACCCCCGCCCCAAAAGAAGTTTTTCCTTACTCTCTCAAGTATTTGAATCACACACACCGGGGCACGAAACAGTGAGAAATAATACAAGGATAAGCTTCTGAGAACCGACCGAACCAAAGTTAATCTTCCACCAAAAGATATCGATTTAGAATTGTAGTTACACCTTTAGTAATGGGTTTTTGGTTAAACTACATCTTTCGCAAGTAACTAGTAAAGAACTTACAATATACTACTTTGCAAAATATATATCATATAGTCATATAATAAAACCGTTGTCTCGGCTACTTGATTAATCTTGACTATGATTAATGATCTTATATCATCCTTAGTAATTGTGTACATTCCTGTTTTAACTTATCACGCGTTTGATTCTTTACACTGAACTATTTTAAAAGAGTTATGAAATTTTTTATGTATATATGATTATGGGGCTTGATATTTACACCACAATATTTGATGCATCCACCATAATTATGCATGTACCATGTTATAATTGTAACCTATGCATTAGTGGTGTAACATTGTGGTATGGGTATCAAATATTGTGATGGGAGTATCAATGCTCTGTGATTATAGGGAAATTTAACTGTAGTTAAACCACATCATTCGCAATGAATTTTCCTTCTAATCAAACATATAGGGAAATTTAACTGTTGTTACAATTTCTATTATTATTATTTTATTTTTTTAAGGCAACAATTCATTAGATCACAAAAAAGAGAACAAAATACAAAACACGTCATCCTCCTCAGTTAAACAAGCTAATTAAAAGAATGGGGGTCTGAAAGAAAAGAAAATACAAGCCAATAGACACATACGTGAATCACGAACAAAACTAACTACAACCTGATTATCTATGGCAACGAAATGGACCTGAACACCAATCAACCCAATTTAAATTTAAAGTCTTAGTTCAGTGTTTAATCCAAAAGAAAAAGAACGAAGTAAGTTGTATCTCGAACAGTAAATCCACCGCATTGTTTTGAGGGCTTTGGAACACGATTTTGTTTCTGAATTTCTATAGAAAATAGAAAACTGACAAAACCACTGCTTGTCTCACGGGTTTCAAACTATTGGAAAAAACACCGCTCCCATCCACGTTTAAGATGTCCGCTATACTCGATCCATAAAAATTGTCCAAGCTCCACTAGTCAAACACTTTGTTCCATAATGATTTAGCTTTACAATGTGACAACCGGTAATTTAGGGACCCTTTTCAAATTTACCGCATTAAATTTTCATAAACGAAAATTTTAGACTATCGATGATTTTATCGAGTCCCGTGAATTTTTGAGGAAACTAGAAGTTTTTACAACGTATTTGTCACTCCGCGTACTATTTAGTTTACCCATATACCTTAAATTAGGCACTACGTGACTTTGGCACTAGAAATCCTAATCAAATACGAGATAAACAATTTATGAATTTATTTCTTTGATGAACGTATTTATAGTCAAATATTTGGGAAACTTAAACTACGAACCATGAAACAACATAAATGAACCCGAGAGTGGTGATGACACATTTTTCTAGTACCGATTTGGTTTTGTTAACAAAAATTTAGAAAACATTTCGTTTTATTTTATAAACGTATTTATTATCACATTTTAAGTAAAAACGTATTGAAACCCAACGGTAACATTTAAAAACACAAACGGTGACATCTAATATTTTTTCGGGAATGAAAATAAGTTAAACCAAGTGAAATAATGTTAATTTCATCACTAGTCCCTACCCCGAGCCCTTGTGATCAAATAACTAAGAAAACGGGGACTAAAATGCAATTTTGACAAACTACCACTAACTAATACCACAAACCCTAACCCTCACTTCATTTTCTTCATCTTTTCACTCTCCTCTCCCTCTCCCTCTCTTTGTGCCGCCTGCCACCACCCAAAACCCACCACCAACATCACTTTTTCATCATTTCTCATCACCAAATCCATCATTATCATCATCTTATCACCCTAGTACAATTTGTTTATCACTAAACAACCTCCATCACCACTTTCTTGTGAAATTTGACCTATATAACACCACATACACCATCCTTGTTGATTAAATCTTGATAAACTTGTAAGAAAAAGTGAGCTAGTTAATTCTTTTTGTGGGTTTGACTTTAACCTGAGTTAAACTTACAAGAACTTGTAAATTTGGGATTAAACTAAGTGGTTTTTTATGTTTTAAAGGTTTTTGGTTAATAAAAACATGAAACAAACAAGTTTGGTAACATTTAGGGTGTGTTTGGTTTCGGATTTATGTTGGGTCGAGGGGTAACCCACAACCTTGTGATGATTTTTGTTGTTTTTGACCCCATTTTGTGGCTTATGGTTGATTCTTGGTACATATTGGATGATTTGGTATTGATTTGGTTGTGTTTGGAATAAGATTGAAACCCTTTGGGTGCGTTTGGAGGCTTGGCCGAAACCCACAAGGTCTCATGACCTTGGGTATGGCTCGTTCCACCCTAAACCAAGACCCTATGGTCGCGGTTTTGGTCCTAGTAGCCGACTTGCGTTATTTTTCTTGTTAGGTTGATGTTTTGGTTATGTTTATTTTGGTTTATTTGAGTTTTGAAGCATATGGTTAACGGTAAAATATTTCGACTAAAATGGTAATATTAAAGCTTGTGGTAACTTATTGGTTGATATTGGTTGAAGTATTGATATTATGGGATTGTATTTTGGACGTTGTGGATATTGGGAATCGATTGTGAGATGATTTAGAATGACCGAGTTTAGGTTAGACGAGTGTTGTAGACGACCTCGTGATGTTGAAGTATTGTTTGGGAATATTGGACTTGGTTTGATGATGAGACTGAGAATATTTATTTTAGTGACGATATATATTATTTGTGAGGTTATGCAACGTCGGAGTTGTCTTGACTTTCTAGTCAATGGCTACTTCGGCAAAGCCGTAACATGGACTTTTTGGACTTTATTGATTATGTGGACCGGGAAGTGATGACTCGGACACGTGGACTTGGATAAATAACTCGTTAAAAATTCATTTATAATGGCTAAATTGTTTATATATATATATATATATATATATATATATATATATATATATATATATACACACACACACACATGCTCACATGTATATATATAGTAAATGAGCGACCTAATAAATAAATAATAACGTTAACGATAACTATTGACTATTAAGTTAGATTAATATTTATCGGTAACTTTATTAAAACAAATCGACTTTTACGATTAAATGGAAATGATTCGGAAATAATAGAAAGTTTTCAAAACGAATATTGAACGACGAGAGTTATTAAATGTTCGAGTGCACGTGAAACTAAATAGATAGTAGCTTTCATTAGTATTTATTACCCTCATTTATTGTTGGAGTTATGGATCGGTTTAACATTAATAGGTCATTTAGTACGTTTGTTGGACCTATTGGACTGACGAGCCCAATAGGAGCTCAATAAACATACCAAGTGACAATATTAGTGGGAAATGTATCCTACGACTCGTATATATGATATAACTTTGAAATCAATAAGTAAACGGAAGAGTGGTTAAGCTTATCAGGTTGACAGATTTGATAAGAGAGTGACCCTTCGAACGAGAACTTATCGGCTCTTAAGGTCATATCTTTGACCTTAGCTTTGACTTGATACTTGACTTGATTGACGTTATATGTTTCGTGTACTACTTGGTTTTTTTGACGCATTATGCGCTTGCATGCTATTTGACTCTTTCATTTGAGGCCATTTTGACTTGTTTGTTTGGCGTGAGTTCACTTGAGTTGAGACTTTGTCTCTAGTATACACCCACCCGACGATACCAAACGATACCAAACATTAATTAACGATTTTCAAGCGGTTGTTTTGGAAGATAAAACGGAAACTATTTGGGAAACTTTGAGAATATACTAAACTCTTTTAAAAACGATATTGAGCCGAATTTTATATGATTAGGTGCCAAGTCCGTAGTTAGCCGATACGTTTAGCTGCTTCTATACTCTCTTGCTTTGTTACATGTGCTTTATTCGATTTGAGGTGAGTTTCATAGCCACACTTTTATTCGTATTTTACTACTTTCTAAACTTGGGGGAGAATACATGCAAATTATTTTCGAACCTGCTACTACTTTTAGTTTTGCTCTATTGTGTTGGCTAGCTAAGGTTAGATTAGCGGTAGTTGGTGACTTTCTAGGGCTGACCTAGTTAAGAATATACTTCTACTTACGGCCTAGACTCAGGGCAGTGACGGGTGGTTCCTTACTGTAGCGTAGTCCTGGCTAATGAACGCCGAGGGATCCCCTCAATATGACCACTTATCTTTCGTAGATAAGGAATTTATTGTTGGGAATTGTTGTGATGTTGGAATGTTTATCTATGCCTGCCTCTAGTCACACATAGCGCTTAACTCTTCAGGTACATAACTACTTTATGATTTAAACCTATGAACTCACCAGCGTAACCTGACTTTTTAGCATGTTTTTCTTAGGTAACTAGACGCGTGTTTTCGTAGTTTGGATTTGGTGGCGTAGCTTGGATTTGGCATGGTTTGAGGCATCGATGAAACTCTGATAGTTCTTTTTATGGACCTATTTACTTTATCTATTATGGGCTTTCCTTTTTCAAATATTTTGGATGAATGTAAACCTTAACTAAGTGTTGACTTTTGTTTACATTTTATCTATGTTATCTTGCTTTCTATACTTGTGATGTTACCAATCCCCGTAGCACCCCGAAAGCTTGTAAGTCTTCCGTTGTACCAAATTTTGGGGGTGTTACATACAACAAGAAACGAAACAATGATCCAAGGACTCGGCCACCTCATTACACACCGGGCTTAAAGTGGTGTCCAAGTCCATCCCATACCTATCAAGTAGAGCTCTAACAGGAAGATGCCCATGTTTCAAACGCCACATAAAAACACTAACCTTGTTTGGAATGTATTTGCACCATTTAGTTTCATCCATATTAGCTTCCTCGCCAAGAATCTTCAAATTCACCACCCGTTTAAGAGCTTTTACCGAAAATTCACAATTTCCACCCATCGTCCAAAACCAGGTATCCATAGAATTCAAGCCCGGAGAAGATCCACTTAACAAATTGTTTAGGTTATCTAATTCACCTAAAGATCTCCCTCTAGGATTCCTCCTCCAGTCCTAAACCCACACCCCAAGCACCATTTCTCCACTAACCTCTTCATTTTATAGTAACACTTTTTTCACCCTCAAAATTAAACAACCTAGAAAATCTATCACAAAGCCTAAATTCACCAACCCATCTATCCAACCAAAATCTAGTGTCTTCCTCATTCCCAACTCTTCTTCTAAAAGAATTCGTAAAGTTTAGGCCTATTTTTCCAATTTCACAACACACCTTGATGATGTTTCCCCAAGCACCCCTCCCCCTTACACTACCATGGCCCTCCCCATCTACACCACCATCCTCACCATACACGCTTTTGATGACTCTTACCCAGCAAGCATCCCTCTCAACCCAAAACTTCCACTACGATTTACCCAAAAGACCCCAATTAGAAGCTTTAAGGCTCCCGACGTTTAAATCCCCCAATTCATATGATTTTAGAATAGTATCCCATTTTACCGAAGCCATTTCACGGCTTTCAACCCCCACCCCAAAAGAAGTTTTTCCTTACTCTCTCAAGTATTTGAATCACACACATCGGGGTACGAAACAGTGAGAAATAAAACAAGGATAAGCTTCCGAGAACCGACCAAACCAAAGTTAATCTTCCACCAAAAGATATCGATTTAGAACTGTAGTTACAACTTTAGTAATGAGTTTTTGGTTAAACTACATCATATCTTTCGCAAGTAACTAGTAAAGAACTTACAATATACTACTTTGCAAAATATATATCATATAGTCATATAATAAAACCGTTGTCTCGGCTACTTGATTAATCTTGACTATGATTAATGATCTTATATCATCCTTAGTAATTGTGTACGTTCCTGTTTTCACTTATCACGCGTTTGATTCTTGCAGTGAACTATTTTAAAAGAGTTATGAAATTTTTTATGTATTCCAATATGGGAAATATGATTATTGGGCTTGATATTTATACCACAACATTTGATGCATCCATCACAATTATGCATGTATCATGTTATAGTTGTAACCTATGCATTATATTAGTGGTGTAACATTGTGGTGTAGGCATCAAATATTGTGGTGGGAGTATCAATGCTCTACGATAATAGTTTAGAAGCCGAACTGATAACTATAAATACGTAAGAACGCACAGACATATTATTAGTGAGCATATATAGCATAATATTTATTTATAAATAAAAGCACACCGAATATGTCACATGTAAGTCCAGGAATTGATAGCCCACCACAACCCTTCAATGAGTCTAGGATTCATATTCGTGTCCACAAAAATGGTAATCATATCGATACGATCATTCATATATATGTTCGTTTATAATGATTTTATTTCTGAAAAGTACGTTACATAACCGAAATATTTAAAATATCATATCCGGAACATCTCCAACCATCAAATTCTATATGTTAGCATTGCATTTATATTGATGGATACACTTCAACTCTTACTTAATTGGGGCCTAACCCCACATATATAAATATTTGGCCATGATATTCATATATGTATAGTAGCTAGACAAGAGCAATAATGAAGATCATGGTGACAAAACTCTAAGATATATAATCACATGGTGAACCAATGGGCTTGTGGTCCACTGGGCATGTCTTATTCAGTTAAGCGTGCCTAGTGGAGAGTAGTACCGGTTTGGGTGACCAAACCGGGAAGTCCTCCCTTGTGGACCACTGCCCTGTCGGTACGATTTCAAAGTCCTTCAATGAAGGTTTCAACCCTCAAGGGTTCGAATCTGGAGAAGGCAGGGTTTACTTCAATTTAAGTGTCGTGCCTTCGGGCGGCTTAAGTTGAAGGTTTTCCCCCCATCGGGTTTCAAATTGGACTTGGATTTCCCAAATGAAAGTCAATTTTCAAAAAAAAAAAAAAAAAAAAAAAATATATATATATATATATATATATATATATATATATATATATATATATATATATATATATATATATATATATATATATATAATCACATGGTGAAGCAAGTTGAGAATTGCATCCATAGAATTGCTTGAAACCATTATTGTTTTCAACATTTGGTGGCCCTCAAACATGTCTCGTGATTAACATGAGAGAGATAAATCGTATAACACCATGACTGAATGATGTACATTGAGAAAACATATGCACGTATAACCTTGGTTTTACATATATCTCTCAGCTACCTTCACGTAAACACTTGAAACCAGTATTAAACATAAACAATGTCCTTGTTATGTTAGACGGGTGAGGGTGGGGTTTATGTTTAGCTAAGGTTCATAATCATTCTCACTCACATAGTCACATGCATGTTTTCTTAACTACCCACCCAACTATCCAAGTTGCTACGTTAAATTTTAATTGGGACATACACATAAATAAACAAATGTATATATCTTTTTAAGTGGATATATTGGGTATAGTAGGTCGATGTTTAATAATATGATAACTTATTTATCGTTTGCTACCGACATGTGGTTTGAGACTCGTATCAAAAAGTTGACATGAATTTAGGTCATCTGAAAATTGGAAATGAGGATTTGTAGTGCTGCAACATGTTGTGCCTACTGTTGTAGAAATCTTAAAAACAATTATGGTTACTCACACCTTTGCTATTTAAGAATCTAAAAGTTTTACATAACTAATAATGATAATAAGTATATTTAATCGTATATGTTTGGTTTCTTGAGACGATTTCTAGCTCTATGATTGAGGTGCAGACTGCGTCTACAGACTGCATACTTCTCTAATGATTTTTTTATTTTATTTTATTTTTATTTTTATTTTTTTTATACTGGGAGTTCAACACTTGATGTTAGTTTGAGTTTTCAAACTGATTAATAGATCATGTCTTTTTTTTTTTTTTTTTTTTTTTTTTTTTTTTTTTTTTTTTTTTTTTTGTTAGCATGTTGGCACCAATTGCATTACCAAATCAACTATGCTGATTAAATGTTTTTTTAATGCTAAGTTAAGAATTAACTTAATTATTCTTCTCTTTCAACAAGTGGAAGCTCGTAATATTACATCTTCTTCTACCCGTGATCAATAATGTGAGAAAGAATCAATGATTCACACGATGTGGCACCGTGTTATACCTGTTAAAGATACACTCACAAGGCACCATATATGAAAATATAACTAAAAGACAGAAACACCCTGATTCCCGGTTAGCGACTTAACACATTGAAGACAAAAATGTCGAATAATTTAAATCTAATTTACTCATTAATAAAATTTAATAGCTGGTTTAGGCCAGCTAAGAGTCAAAATCTAATACTAGTATAGAATCAAAGGGTTTGAGAGTAAACCAAACCAAACAAACAAAGTGAACTTAACTAAACAATACAGTAATATTTAAATTTAATATTGGAGCCAATGGGAAACAATGTGCATTCAGCAAGTAGTATAAGCACAATTTGGAATGCTAAATCATCATTTAGTGAGATAATGAATCATTATGCAATTACTGATGTAAAAAGGTTAAAAATAATCAAAAGTCATTAGGAAAAGATAATGGAATGTAAAGAAACTGAAACAAACATTAATTAAGAGTAAAGTGTCATTGTTCTTATCTAAATGTACGTCACAGTGTAAAGTTACTGTCAATTTCAATATAAAGAATTTATATACTATAGATTGTAAATTATATATGTTGTAACTAGTCACTAGTTTATGGTAAAACTCTAACAACATTCATTATTTAATTAGAAACCGATGCTATATTTGGGAAAAAAGGGTTTTTCATTTACATGTTGTTCAATTTCCTTCTTGATTGACATGTATATTGTGTTGTTCGAATTTTCTGATGACTAAAACATAATGAGAAAACTATATCAGCTAAAGCCCTTTTCCATTTATATATCAAGCACTTTTCCAAAAATTTGAACCTTAGTTACAAACTTACAACTCAAGATATCCATACTGCTAGCATTATCTCTATTAGTTTACATCATCAAAAATCTGGCACTCTTTTTAGTATGCAACTCCTTGATCACTCTTGTGACATGCGGCATTATCCTAACCCTGCATAACCAAAGTAGATGATTGAGCTATCTGTTAGAGTTTGTGGATAAATGTTAATATACATATGTCTAGTATCGAACCCGAGACCTCGAGATTGCACACATTACAAATGATAATAAAAGTATAATAATTAGTATATATATTAAATGTTGTATATATATATATATATATATATATATATATATATATATATATATATATATATATATATATATATATACTAGCTTCAAGACCCGCCCTATGGGCGGGCTAGCTCTATAAAATATTTTGGTTCTTAAGTATCATGTATCATAATAGGATATAGAAAACAATAACGTTATTTGTGAACAAATTAACATCCGTATGAAATACATATGTTCTTTAAAAGGAACCATGAACTACAAACGATATTCATAACAAAAAAACAATCGAAGTAATAAAAAGAACCATAAACTACAAACGATATTCATAAAAAGAACCACCATTTAGGGCAAGTAATCAATTACTTGTTTCAACACTATTGTTCATGCCCCATTACTCAACCCACCCATCTTTTCACCATTAAAATAACAATTAAGGATGAAAAGTTAGAATGATATAAATAATGTAAAGATGGATGGATAAAAATAGACAACCAAGTTTCAATTAGGATTCAGGCTGTTAATGTATATTGGGTGTCAATTCAGTTATTACTTGGTTCAGTTTCAATTGTGATCGTGGTATCATCTCCTCCAAGATTGGATGACTTAGGAAGATCGAAGGATGGTCGAGCAGAACCTGCAAAATAAAACACGTGAAGTTAGAAAGTGATTGTGGATTCCACGCAATGAACCTACCCCTTGAAATCACCCACTGAACACACAAACTAAACTAACTTAACTGGGAATGTTTGAATTAGCTTATTTTGGGACCTCAATGCCTCGTCATAGTTTTTAAACAAAGAGAGCTAAATAGGGGCTTAATTGAGAGCCTGTTACTTCTTTTAGAACACTACAATTTGTATTCTAACTATTGATACTAACAAAACAAATTAGTAACTGACACTCTATAATAACCTGAAACTAAGTACACCTTTAGTATTTTACCTTTTTGTAAAGCCTCACTCAACTTAGGATGATTCTGCATATGCTTTTTATCCAACCTGACAAGAAACAATCAGCTAAGCTAAATTGCTCAAGGTTTCCGTATACTAAATATGGTGATAAGTCAACTAAATAAGTTAAACCAAACACTCCCTTAATTTCCAAGAACTTAACGGTAAACTATTGCAAGCCCATTCTTAAGAAACCAATAATTCCCCAATATACATGTACCGCAAGAATGCCTATTTACACTCTTATAGATCCATTTTGATGTCGTTAAGAAATAAGACTCTATTTTCTGGAGCATATGACAGCATATTGCTTATGCATACGCTTTTTGTCCAACCTGACCGGAAACAATATGCTAAGCTAAATGCTCAAGGTTTCCGTATGCTAAATATGTTGATAAGTCAACTAAATAAGTTAAACAAAACACCCCCTTAATCCTACAAACCCATACACCATAAAAAACCAAGATTTAAAGATCTGCTTACGATTAATACCTATCTCAAGGCTAAGATTTCCTCGCGTCTTGATGGCGTTTCATCTTATTTAGTTTGGATTCCACCATAGTTGTACTGTAATAAAAATGTAAAATAGTAATTTCTTAATCACTCTTAGAGTCTTATAAATATACCACTATCAATTTAAAAATAATATTATCAAAATAAAGTTAATAAAAAGATCTACCTACGATTAATATCTATCTCAGGGCAGCCCGCGCGTTGCGGCGGGGTGATTGACATCAGTTTTTTTGCAACCATGTTGCCCAAAACAATTTAGCAATACATAGTATTATAAGAAACAGTAAGATACTTATGTGTTATTCTATTTTGTTTCCAATGCATAGCACTATATTTTTTGTTTCAAAAAGTTTTTTGGGTAAAGGGGAGTAATCCTGTTTCAAAATGTTTTATAACATGTCACTGGATTCCAGTCTGCATTTCACTTATATTATGACTGTATTTGTGTAAAAAGTGGAGCTTGTATTTGTGAAATAACTTCAGATGTAAAAAAATGATAGCCTCATAAACCAAAAGAAATGACCTCTTGGGAACTTATTTGCCAAACAATCAAAAGCACATAAGATTATTTCAACAATTGCATTTCTTTTTTGCAAAACAACCATTGAAATTGTTTAAAAATAGTTGTTGTGCCATTTCCTTTAGTCTCTAATAATTAGTGTGAGGCGTAGGTAGAATATCATAGCTTAATAGTCAATAGGGGATGCAATTCTTTTTGTAGGTATCTTTAGAAATGTAATCTAAGTTCGGACATGATAACAACTATGATATAGTCAAAATCCTTATGCATGGTGTTGCTGTAACATCATATGGTTCAAAACTCAGTTGGTAAATTTATAAGCCTTAAAGTTGTACAAATTCTTAAAAATATTAAAAAAACACATGAGGTTTTCTCATATATAAGGTCCAATGTTGATTCTTCAATTTATACAATAAAAAGGTCCAAAACATGCAGTTTAATTTGAAGTTGCAGGTGTAACAAACCTTTCAATATGGCGACTCGAGGTTTTCACACCTCAGCTTTCAAGCAAGATCCGGTTCCTTCTCAGTTGCAGTCATAAACTCTTGAGACACATTATATATAGGTGAAAAGTTCTGTAGCCTCAACCTTGGATGAAGAAGATCACGGACACCAAGCAACTTAGCCAATCTTCTGGGAGTTGCATCACATGATGCAAACACTCTGTGTTTTCTCTTGATACGTCAGCTCTGCCAGAACAAACATTTTTAGTGATAAAAATCTTGCGATGGGAATTGCAGCAGCAACTAAATCAGTAGCATAATGAGGGGTGATTTTGTGTTTAGCTTGTTTACTGGGCTTATATATATATTTGAAATAGCTGATAAGATCATCTTTTTCTGCTTATGAGCTTATCAAATATACATAAGCTCATAAGCCCGGTAGGCACACTAAAACAAACACCTTTTTTTTTTTTTTTTTTCCTTTTTTTTTCTTCCAAACATAATATACAAACGAAATTAGCAAAAGGCTAAAAGTAGTACCATTATTGGAAGAGTGTCGCCTTGTTTAGGTTTTGATAACAGTAGTCTTCTTATTGAGGTACCAAAGAGTAATCATGTGTCAAACCATCTGTCAAATCAGTTTTATTTCCATTTACTTTCAGTGACTTTTTATAATAAATTAGTCATGGTACTTAACGATATTAAGTATCAAAAAACTCACATGTAAGTTAGACCGTAAAAATTAAAGCTAAAACTGCATAGAGTGTAAAAATGCATACCTGATTCCACATTGGTCTTGTCTGATCCAACATCAACTTCATCATCCATAAATGAATCAATCTTGACAGCTTTTCCGCTATCCTTCTTCACCCTAGTCTCTGTGAATTTCTTTTCAGTCACCCTAGTTGATCCAGATAAGCCATTCAACTGATTACCGCCAGACATGTTTTCTTTCTCATCTACCTGAATCATCAATCTCCTTATAGCTTCTATAAAAAGATAAATTTTTATCCCAAAATAAGCAAATAAGTCGTATCGCTTTATATGACAATCTATAAAAGACCATCTAAGCACTATTATTGGGTGTTTGTTTAAGCTTGAATATACGCCTATGAACTTATTCTACTCACCCTATATATTTTCGACTTATTTTCCAGTTTAAGAGCTTATTTTCATGTTTAATGGGACTAAGGTTATTGAGAGTTTGATAAGCTTATAAGCTTACTTCAGCATATGTATGCTTGATACTTTTTAATGGTATATGTTAAAAAGACAAAACTTGATGCACTAAGTAATTATGTAATTACACTTGGAATAGCAGTGGCAATGGTAGCTAACACTGCATATTTAGCTCTTGCAATTACTCCTACGGATGAATAGGTTCGTCTCTACTCTCCGTGAATTATAGGTACTGCAAGTAAGATGGGAAACAAAGGGAAAAGTACCTGTATTACGAAAATATGTTCATGTGTGGTTGATGAGGCGAAAAGTGAACCGCTTTTAAGGGGACATTTGAGCCCGGATTCGTGATTATTTGATCAAATATTGCCCTAAATCGTTCCTTTTGTCATTTTAGGTACTTTTGGAGAGAAATCTGGAAAAGGGAGCAGTTTGGACGTTTTTGGAGCATAAAAGTGAAGAAAACGGCAAAGTCTTAATTTTCCTTGCTGGGAACAGTACCTGACGGCGTCACAACTTTCTTAATGACGACGTCAAGAGTTACAAAAGAGGTGGATGTGGAAAATACACATGACGGTCTAGAGGATTTTTAACTATAGGACCTGACGGCGTCACCAAGGCTGTTAGGGTCAAAACACAACTGACGGCCCAGAGGAATTTTACACATGACGGCGTCAAAATCAGATCTAGGCAATACGATTTCTATTATGGCGGCGAGTTGACGGCGTCACAACTTAATACATGACGCCGTCACCCTGTAAAATCTATATATAGTTTTCCAAATTTCATTCATTAGTGTGCAACTTTGAGGGAAAAACCCTAGGTTGAATTTTTTAGCTTTTTCAAGGGTTTCAACCCTTTGATCTTTCATGTTCAATTAAAGATAAGTACTCTTTCAAATTATTCAATATGTCTATGTGTTGTTTGATTATATCTTACGCTTGTCTTTTATTTAACATGTTAGGCAAGATTTCCTTTGTGTTTGCTTAGATGTAGTGAAACCTAGATGTTGATTATGGGTTGATTGTTTGTTTATAATTGTTACGGATGATTGTATTCGATGTTAGGCTTAAGAAAACTGGCAGACTTCCATTGGTAACATGCTTGAACGTCTTAAGAAACATGATCGGAGGTGTACTATGATTTTTGGTTGTATTTAATGCGGAGGAGAATTCTAATTATCCCATGTTAGGAGCTTCTAAAGGCTCGACATAGGAGTGAAGTAGGATCCTATAGAGTTAGGGAATATTGTACACGGCTCTACGACTAGTATTAAGGAATATGACCCGTCATCCATGCAATTGTAACAAGTAATTAACCTGTAAAAGATATCTAGGGATTAATGAAACCTAAGTAAACACAATTTTCCTCATTATTGTTGCACCACATTAGTATAATAGTTTTATTTTCATTTATTTTATTTTATTTTGATTGCATCTTTAGATAAATTTGGTTAGTTGGCTAGCAACTAATTCCGCCCACTCTTCCAAAACCCGAGATTTTTAATTGCTTTCATAAAAATATAAAAATACAAAAAGAATCATCCCTCACATCTAGACTTAGTTTAGGAGACTTTCTAATCCTAGCGACACTATTCCTGAGTTGAACGATCAATCCCCCGGTACTTGTCACTATACTATACTACAACGATCAGGTACACTGCCTGGTTGGGATTGTAAGCTTCTCAAGATCCCTTGAGAGGTAAAACCTTTTGTAAGGGTGCAATTCCCACACATCAAGGTTTTGGCGCTGCAGCCCGGGGAATAGTTATTGTCTAGGTTATGATTTCTTTTTATTAGGTCTACTTGCTAGATTCCTTTCTAGTAAGATTTTATTTTTATTTTCTAGGTTTTCTTTAGTCTATCTCATTTCTTCATGTCTTTGTTCGTAACCTTTACCGTTCGACATCATGGAAGGTGGTAACATCTTTGAACCCATCAACCCACCACAACAAAACTACCCACAAAACCCACCACTAGCAAACCAACCTCCTAGGCCCCGAACTTTAGGAGAGTATTCCCGTCCTAGCCACCAAGGCTATCGAAACACTATTGAGCTCACTCAAGGAGCCAATGTGTCCCCCTTGCGATCCGACACCATCCGGTTGGACCTCCCGTCCTAGCCACCAAGGCAAAGCGGATGTGCATTCCATGGACCTCATTCCGAAGATCCTAATCAACATCTCAAGGATTTCCTTAAAATCGTAGATTCTATAGACCTTGATGTTACAACTAGAGAGATGACCCGATTACGCATATTCCAATTCTCTCTACGTGATGAAGCTAGTCAATGGCTTGAACGTTTACCAGCGGGATCCATCACCTCATGTGATGATCTCACCACTCATTTCCTTGCTCAATTTTTCCCACCGGGGAGAACTACCAAGCTTAGAAATGATATCTTGATGTTCCAACAATGTCAAGGTGAAACTCTATATGAAGCATGAACTAGTTTCAAGGACTTACTCCAAAAAGTCCCTCATCATGGCATAAATCTTTGGCTCCAAGTCCAAATCTTCAATGACCATATCGATCTCTCCACAAGGCGAACCATTGACCAATCGGCCGGTGGCAAGCTACGTGATCTAAGTGCGGAATGATCCCCGTGATTTGAACAAAACGGTTAATGTAACACCCCCAAAATCATCACATCAGTGGAAGACTTAAAATGTCAGCGGAAGACTTTTTTGGGTGTTACTTCGAGGATCTTTTTCACAATCATAGAAAACGACACAAAAGTGACGCTTTAAAGTTTAATTTATTCAAAATACCAAATACTCGAAATATCAAGATGTTTCATAGTTTAAACAACAAATTTATTTGAAATGTGTCAAAACGTTTATTTAAGCCCATGCCGGGTTACAAGCCCACTCCGTGCCTTCAAGTTCCTTCTTGTTTAGTTACCTGAGATAAACACATGCTAAAAGTGTCAACACAAAGGTTGGTGAGTTCATAGAGTTTATAGTTTCGAATATTGATTTCCAAAATCAAAGAGTTTACAAGTCCACAGTGTTTATAATAAGAGTTGATTATCCAATTAAAGTGTGAGAAAATCCATAGTGTTCATAGTTTAAATCGTTGATTTATCAAAATCAGAAAATGAGTGATTTCCTTGTTAATTCAAAAATAGTCCGTTGGTTTGCCCTTCACCGGGTCAACACCAAAATAGTAGTTTGTTTGACCTAACCGGGTCAAAACCAAAATAGTTTGTTCATTTGTCAATTATTAATAGTTTTCCTGCTATATAGTGAGCACAATCTCATAGTTTAATAAAACAGTGGGCTACAACATTGTACACCCCAAACATCAGTCGTTGTAGTACTGTATCATGACTACAGTACTACCGTTCTATTGCTCTAAGCTCATGACACTCAACGATTAATAGGCATCAAAATTATCCATAATAATGATGTAAAACAGTGGCCCTCAGGATAGGTATTTACCAGTAACCTATGAAATCAAATAGCGTGCATTTGGTGGCTTTCCTCTAGCGACCAAATGGGGATTGTCAATCCCTAATAGATCTATCCACAACTACTTACGCTCACCCTTTGGATGATTAAGGTGCATGAACGAGGGACTTTTGGTAATAGGTACTTAGGCAATAGAAATCAAGTATAGCATATCGTTGAACAGTCACTTGTAATCATGTCTATAGCAGGTATTTCCTTATGAGATATAAAAATGTGTAAACCAGTAAAGTTTATATGAAATACAGTCATGTATTTAGTTAATGAATACTTGTAAAAGTAAAAACAGTAGTTAAGCATGTATCTCCCCCCAAAAACGTTTATAAATCATTGTAAAACAAGTAAGAGTAGGGGCTATGACTCACCTTAGTAGTACATTAGTAGTGGTAGTAACATAATCTCAATGATGCAAGGCAACGGCTTCACACACAACCTAAAAGATATGGTATTGTTTTAGTTGATAGTCTAAATCTCGTTTTATCGCGAATATTAGTCATTCAGTTTGTTATTAAAACTCGTGTTCGTTTAAATGCTTGAAGTTCAAGAACAAAGTTATATATACATATAACTTGTGAATGTAATGATCGATGATCGATGTACGATGAAAAATCATCAAGAATAAGTCGAAGTATGTAGACGATGTTTTATGATGTTAGTTTTAAAAGAAAAGAAATAAACGTGTCGTTATATATATATCGTTAAAATTAATTATAGTTACGCGAATATTTATATCGTATATATATATAAGTTAAATTTATAAGAGTTTTATACTAAACATGTGTATTTATATATAAAATATTAATATTATTTTTATAAAATAATATTACAGAAAATCCCTTCAAGTTTTACAAATGTTACCTTTTTAACCTTAACGATATAAACTTTATACCGTTAGTCCAAAGTTATATATATTTACATTTTAGGTTCAAAAGTATCGATATTTACATTTATTACTTCTAAATTTTAATAATTACAATTAATAACTCAAAAATTCAGATTTGACAGTTTCTACCCTAAGTTTCCAAGATTTACGCTTTTAGTCCCTCATTTATGAAATTTTGCAAATTTAGTCCAAAAATCACCAAACTCAAAACTTATCATTTTTATTACTTCAATAAGCTCAGAATAGCTTATTCAATTAATCAAAATAGCTTATTAGCTTAAAAATAACTTATTTCACCAATTGGGCCTTAACGAGACTCTTTTAAAGGTCCATTAACATTTTTAGATCCGTTGGGCTTACGAAAGTTTTGGGCCTGGTCTTGGGCTTATATTTGGGTTATAGAAACATTACAAATGAGCTTATACGACCAACTTATGTAATAAGCTTAAAAACAGCTTAACGGGCTAACTAGCCCAATCGTTAGTTTTATAATAGTTATAGAAATAGATTTTTGTTCGACCAAAATAGCCCTTGTAATTAGCTTATATGAGTTTATAAAATCGAACAAAAAGTGTTACTCGATTGTTAGCTATGTTGTCAATGGGGTCGAGCTAAGAAAAGGATATGTCATGTGTCGAAATATTTATATACGAGGCCAAAGTAAACGGCCAAAGTCATATCCAAACAATTACAAGTTCCAAAAATATTCTTAGTGTTTTTAATAAAGTCGAATAGGTCAAGGTGACTTATAAACGTGTCGTTTTTATTATGTATACATTATTTTTAGTTTCAAAACTTTACCATTCTCGTTTGCTAGTATATTGAATATATAGAAGGTCGAATAAAAAGTATATATCATGTTTTTATTTAATGAGATAATGAATCAAAAGTAAAGTGTCAAAAACAAAATATAATGAAATGGAAACATGAAATAGTAAGCTTACTTCACTTCAAAATGTGGGGTAAAATTAGACGTAGGGGTCGAGCTGGGGCAAGAGGGGAATGTGGTTCGATTCTCAACCCACCAAGGATCTAGGATGAGCTAAACTTGGTACTTGGACTTGTTTCTAACCCTTCGAGAACTTGGCAATCTTTCTGTCCCACTTCTCGTATATTTCGAATAGATTTTTAATGTTTTGGTTCGTTTTTGTGTGTGGTTTCAACTGAGGTCATAAGGTGAGCTTTATAGAGAGTAGTGGAGTGTATGTACAAGCGGAGATCACAAGAGATGGAGTGTTAGATCAAAGGGAATGTATGTACACCTCTTCGAGTGCCCAATCGAGACTTTACAAAGCATATGAGGACAAGGAAGGTGTAAGATAAGTTCTGAACATTCCTGACAGCTGACAAAACGTTTAGAGCTGGTTTGTGGTGATTGGGAGGCATGGGTGGTGCTAAGGAAGCTTGTGACACGTTTTTACAAAGTTTAACAAGGTGAGTTTTGAGGTTTACTTGGGTCGTATCTGAGGCAGTAAATGGGTGAGTGAGGTATCGAGATTTGTTACTCCTGGTTCTTGGCTATATGGTGAATCGAGTGGTGTAAAAATATAGGGATGTTACATGTCGAGATTGAGAGAAAATGGGTGCGTTTGTGGCCTTGGTCGCGACTGGAAATCAAAGGAAAGAAACAAAATATTACGAAGTGTCGCTGGGCTTGTTTGGTGGGTTTCTGGTGGGCTCGTTTGGCTGGCTCAGGCCCAAACAGCAAAAGAAAAAGAAAAGGGATATATCAAGGGTCCGTTTGGTTTAGTATTTGGTTTTAAGTGGCCCATTGAGTGTTGCTTGTGTTTTGTTTATAGTTTGGAAAAATGAGAGTGATTGTGTACGTATAGTATGGAGAGGAAAGTTCACATATTTAGTATCCATGTGCCTTGCTTCATTCTTTTCTTCTCGATGGATAGTAGCAAGAAAAAGAATGAATATGTTGGTTTGAATATGTTAGTGAATGATTTGCATGTGAGTTTATATATAAGAATGGAATTCAATGATGAAGTGTGCAAGGATCCTGTATGACATTGAGTGTGTAAGTATCTCAAATATGTGGCTATTCTTGGATTGGGGAGAGTTAGAGGTGGGAGGTAGAGTATGTAAGTAAACTTGTAAGACTGTAACATGGTTTCCATAGGCTTCATTTGAGGGAGTAGCAATGTGAGGAAGGTGGTGTAAGAGTTTTGCACATGTAGTAGTACCCAAGTTTGAGTCCAGGTCGTATTTTAAAGATATCAGCTTGGAATTGCGTTTTTGGTTTAAAATCTCGCGAGTCTAGACGTAAAACATTATTACGGACAACTTTCGTGTTTTACACTTTTCCTGGTTCGGACCAGAAGAGCCTTAAAATTAGGATTTAAATTCGTTACAGAAAGTTGGTGGTTTATTAGAATTTATACGAAGTGTTATTACTATTGTGTTAATTTGAGATGAAACGTGTACGGTGCCTTAACTTGATCAATATTCTAGTATAGTAATTAAGTTGATAACAATTGTCTTTCATGGTTCTTAGAAGCATGAAAACTAGAGTTGTGAAATAAAAGGGATATGTCGTGTGTAAAAGTTATAATCAACTGAGCTAAAGCAAACATGTACTTGTGATTTATAAATATAATAGTTAGAGGTGTGCTTGTTCAAAGTATCGTGTCGAGGTCCAAAAATATTTGTGAGCAATCTCGGGAATTTTCGTAGGCTCCGGAAATATATAAATATTGTACGGTAAATATACGAAACGTATATTTATAAAATATAAACGTTTTAAATTTATTATATTATTCGCGATATTTATAGATTATCGAGGTTGTATGTAAGCATCATTCCTAGGTAAATGGTCAATCATAAATGTTGTAGTGGTTCACATAATATGTCGTGCATAATAAATAAAAAAAATTTGTTCCCCGTAAAAATGGTATTTAAATAACGTAACATTCTTTTATTCAAATATTGATATTTACTAATCGCATGGGAAAATTACGGGAGGTTACATTACCTACCTCTTACAGGAAATTCCGTCCCGGAATTCTAATCTAAGATAGTTGCCACGGGTGTCAAGGGAAAAGATGTAGGTATTTGGTGCGAATCTGGTCTTCGTGTTCCTTAGAAATCCTATATCTCAAGTATAACTTACTTACACCTCAGAGACAATTGTTCCCTTCATTGCATGATTCTTCCTAAATTAGACATAGGTGATCAGGCTATGTATAATTTACGAGTAATAATGCAATGCTTGGACCAATCGACCCGTAAGATGTCCGGTCTAGTTGTTGGTTCGTAGAGTTTGTAAGTCAAACGGTTGATTTCCTAAATCAAGGTATGAGTGATTGCCCTAACTCAGTCAATACTAAAATAGTTCGTTGGTTTGGTGTTGAAATGGATTTTGGCCATGCCACAAATAAAATGATAGCTAGAGTAGAAGGAGTGGATAAAATGGAATTCAGGAAAACTAGATAGCACAATTGATGAGGAAATATCACAGCGAGTCGCTTACTGAACAGAAGGTAGACCTAAGTCGTGAGAAAGACGAACACTTAAAGGTGACATCACTTAGTACCACAAAGTGCTTAAGGAAATTCGGACGGTTAAATTCTAAACTTCATCAGTCTGATGCGTTGTTGAGAATTGTTGTTGTTGTTGTGGTGATTGCTGGTGTTTCTATGATGGTTGTTGTCGTGGTGATGGGTGATTCTTTTATTATCGAGTTTCCTCTTGAGCTCATTGCATTTGACCTCTTGGTCTAATAGCCTCTGAGCAAGTTTCATTGCTGCTTCCAGGGTTGGCGGGTTTGATGAGGTGACATCTCCTTCAATGCTCCTAGGGAGTCCTTCGACGTACTTCTCCAAAGTTTTCTCAAGGTCAGGCACCATTGATGGGCATAGCATCTTAAGTTCCTGAAACCTTCGGTTGTAAGTTCTCAGATCGATTCCCTTTACTACCAACACATAGAACTCATCCTCAAGCTTCCTCAATTCCGAATGAGGACAACACTTCTTTAATATCTTGGTCTTGAATTCAGTCCATGAGAGTTGATATGCTGTCGTTGCTCCTAGAGTCTGAACAATAGGATTCCACTAAGATAGGGCATCTTGCATTAGAGTTCCCGTTACGAAGCTAACTTTGTTGTTTTCTGGGCATCTGTTTCTTTGGAAAATCGTTTCACATTGCTCAAACCATTGGGCTAATTCGGATATTCCTTTGGTACCTTTGAAGTATGTGGGTTGGCATGCTATAAAGTCCTTATAGGTGTAGTAACGAGGGGCGGGTGTCGCGTTTCCAGCCATTTGTGTGCCAGTATCTCTTTGGCGGGCTTGTTTGGTTAAGACGGTATTGACACCATCAGCAATTGCTTGCTGTATCGCTGTTGGGGTCATAACTTCGGGGTTTGTTGGCGTAGTGGTTGTGGTTGTTCTTCTAGTTCTAGCTATGTTGCTAACATCAACGGAAGAAAGACGTATGGTTTTAGAATTTCATAATGACCAAGTTAAGTTAGAATACTTCTTATACAACCAAGAATAGGTTATAATCATAACAACTTAGTCAATGAGAAATTTAAGTTAAGGTGTGTCACATCATGTCAGAAGGACAAACATAAATCAATGTCATTACAACATTTATTAATACTTGTTTGAATGTTTACAAAACATCATATGACAAGATTCCTTATTAATAGAACATTGGTTTGTTAAGCTGACAAGTCTCAGATTCTTGGTTTTCCTAAGGTTTTGTTCATACGGTTTTGGAGTTCTTGAATGGTAGTGGTTATAGTTTTGATGGTTTGATCTCTTGCTTTTTCCCTAGCTAGGCATTCTTTTAAGGCTTGCCTAAGATACACATTCTCCGTGTCAATCCTCTCAATTTCACGGTCCAGGGCTCCCATTATTATTTCTGTTGAAGTGTTGGCTCCACACAATGCTCCTATAAACTCCATTGATTCCCAAAACTGAGCATCTATCTGTTCAAATACAGCCCTCATAGCTACTGGCCAATTACGAAGTTCTCAATCTTATCTGTAAGAGTCTCGACGTGTTCACGAAGAAAGTCGTTGAGGGTATTGGTAATAGCATCGATTCGATCTTTATGTTGGACAAGTCTGTCTGTCAACAAGGGTACAGTGTGATGAAAGGGTGAATAAGTAGTCATTCCTAATGATCTAATCCTAAGTGCTTTTAATCGTTCTTTCTAGCTTAACGTATCAGCTACTACATTAGCTTTTCTTGGGTGATAACGTATCTCACAATCATAATTGTTGAGTAGCTCTAACTAGTGGCGTTGTCTTGACTTGAGAAACAATTTCATTCTGAATGAAGATTGCTATTCTATTGTGTTTGGAAAATTATTATTGCTCACATTCATTGTCTCGTGAAAATTTGTGGGGTAACTTACCCATTTAGACAAAAAGTTTGTCTGTAACAGATATTTAAATGAGGGTTTCGGATAAAAGTGATAGACGTAGAGAAAGTTGCTGAACTTCAGCTTTTGTTCTGGTGGAAGGTCTAAAGTCTTTCAGTTTATTCACGTTCCTTGACAAGTTGTCAAAAGAAGGTTTCGATACTAAGAGGACTATTTGGGGTTTTTCTACGTAAATAACTCCTACGTGGATGTAAAGTCGAACTGTTGAAGGAACCTCTTTCCGTTCTTAAAGCAAGTATGCTTTTCAAGCTTTTCCTTTACTCTTAAAGCAGGCATACGCAAAAACTCTCTATTTGGATTTTTACTGGAAATCAATATGTCTAAACATAAGGCAGGTGCTTTCACGACTTACTAAACGGGGGATCAAAATCTTTGCGCAGTAGCGGAGGGCGAAGCGAATGTAGGGGACACAGCCTAGTCAGGGAAGGAGGATGGATTGGACTCGCTCTGGTTCATGGTATGGGTAAGAACAGTCCTAATGACTTTTTGGTGAAGATATGCTTATATGGTACGAAATGCCAGTCAAATTCGTCGAACAAGGGATGTGCATTCAAAAATGCCTATAGTACTGCTCTAGTAAGAAGTTCATGGATCTATTGGTAGAAGCTAGTAGGTGGTGATGGTGTTAGCACAGGTGGTGTAAGTAGTGGTGGCACAACTGATTCCGGTGGTGGTATGACAAGAGCTGGTAGTGATATAAGAAGAATTTGTTTCACACGGCTGAAGTTGTCGAATTTTCCTATTTCGGTGAATTGGATCAGGTGATGTTGAAGGGGAAGCCTATAAATCCGATGACAAGACAATAGAGTGGGAATATGAAGACATGGTATTCGTAATAATCCTGATTAGTAAATATAAGTCATTAGCATAATTATAACATGTTAACATATATAAGAAATCATGTAAAAGTAATGTCTCTACCAGATGTTGGAAACGCGTAGGCACGGAGGGCATAAGGTGGTATTTTGTAAAAGTGGTCCGTTTTAATAGTGTAGTTATAGTCCAATGTTCAAAACACTTGGTTCTCTATAACTGTAGCTCTGATGCCAATCTGTAACACCCCAAAATCATCACGTCAGCGGAAGACTTAAAATGTCGGTGGAAGACTTAAAATGTCAGCGGAAGACTTTTTTGGGTGTTACTTCGAGGATCTTTTTCACAATCATAGAAAACGACACAAAAGTGACGCTTTAAAGTTTAATTTATTCAAAATACCAAATACTCGAAATATCAAGATGTTTCATAGTTTAAACAACAAATTTATTTGAAATGTCTCAAAACGTTTATTTAAGCCCATGCCGGGTTACAAGCCCACTCTGTGCCTTCAAGTTCCTTCTTGTTTAGTTACCTGAGATAAACACATGCTAAAAGTGTCAACACAAAGGTTGGTGAGTTCATAGAGTTTATAGTTTCGAATATCGATTTCCAAAATCAAAGAGTTTACAAGTTCACAGTGTTTATAATAAGAGTTGATTATCCAATTAAAGTGTGAGAAAATCCATAGTGTTCATAGTTTAAATCGTTGATTTATCAAAATCAGAAAATGAGTGATTTCCTTGTTAATTCAAAAATAGTCCGTTGGTTTGCCCTTCACCGGGTCAACACCAAAATAGTAGTTTGTTTGACCTAACCGGGTCAACACCAAAATAGTTTGTTCATTTGTCAATTATTAATAGTTTTCCTGCTATATAGTGAGCACAATCTCATAGTTTAATAAAACAGTGGGCTACAGCATTGTACACCCCAAACATCAGTCGTTGTAGTACTGTATCATGACTACAGTACTACCGTTCTATTGCTCTAAGCTCATGACACTCAACGATTAGCAGGCATCAAAATTATCCATAATAATGATGTAAAACAGTGGCCCTCAGGATAGGTATTTACCAGTAACCTATGAAATCAAATAGCGTGCATTTGGTGGCTTTCCTCTAGCGACCAAATGGGGATTGTCAATCCCTAATAGATCTATCCACAACTACTTACGCTCACCCTTTGGGTGATTAAGGTGCATGAACGAGGGACTTTTGGTAATAGGTACTTAGGCAATAGAAATCAAGTATAGCATATCGTCGAACAGTCACTTGTAATCATGTCTATAGCAGGTATTTCCTTATGAGATATAAAAATGTGTAAACCAGTAAAGTTTATATGAAATACAGTCATGTATTTAGTTAATGAATACTTGTAAAAGTAAAAACAGTAGTTAAGCATGTATCTCCCCCAAAAACGTTTATAAATCATTGTAAAACAAGTAAGAGTAGGGGCTATGACTCACCTTAGTAGTACATTAGTAGTGGTAGTAACATAATCTCAACGATGCAAGGCAACGGCTTCACACACAACCTAAAAGATATGGTATTGTTTTAGTTGATAGTCTAAATCTCGTTTTATCGCGAATATTAGTCATTCAGTTTGTTATTAAAACTCGTGTTCGTTTAAATGCTTGAAGTTCAAGAACAAAGTTATATATACATATAACTTGTGAATGTAATGATCGATGATCGATGTACGATGAAAAATCATCAAGAATAAGTCGAAGTATGTAGACGATGTTTTATGATGTTAGTTTTAAAAGAAAAGAAATAAACGTATCGTTATATATATATCGTTAAAATTAATTATAGTTACGCGAATATTTATATCGTATATATATAAGTTAAATTTATAAGAGTTTTATACTAAACATGTGTATTTATATATAAAATATTAATATTATTTTTATAAAATAATATTTCAAAAATTCCCTTCAAGTTTTACAAATGTTACCTTTTTAACCTTAACGATATAAACTTTACACCGTTAGTCCAAAGTTATATATATTTACATTTTAGGTTCAAAAGTATCGATATTTACATTTATTACTTCTAAATTTTAATAATTACAATTTATAACTCAAAAATTCAGATTTGACAGTTTCTACCCTAAGTTTCCAAGATTTACGCTTTTAGTCCCTCATTTATGAAATTTTGCAAATTTAGTCCAAAAATCACCAAACTCAAAACTTATCATTTTTATTACTTCAATAAGCTCAGAATAGCTTATTCAATTAATCAAAACAGCTTATTAGCTTAAAAATAACTTATTTCACCAATTGGGCCTTAACGAGACACTTTTAAAGGTCCATTAACATTTTTAGATCCGTTGGGCTTATGAAAGTTTTGGGCCTGGTCTTGGGCTTATATTTGGGTTATAGAAACATTACAAATGAGCTTATACAACCAGCTTATGTAATAAGCTTAAACACAGCTTAACGGGCTAACTAGCCCAATCGTTAGTTTTATAATAGTTATAGAAATAGATTTTTGTTCGATCAAAATAGCCCTTGTAATTAGCTTATATGAGTTTATAAAATCGAACAAAAAGTGTTACTCGATTGTTAGCTATGTTGTCAATGGGGTCGAGCTAAGAAAAGGATATGTCATGTGTCGAAATATTTATATACGAGGCCAAAGTAAACGGCCAAAGTCATATCCAAACAATTACAAGTTCCAAAAATATTCTTAGTGTTTTTAATAAAGTCGAATAGGTCAAGGTGACTTATAAACATGTCGTTTTTATTATGTATACGTTATTTTTAGTTTCAAAACTTTACCATTCTCGTTTGCTAGTATATTGAATATATAGAAGGTCGAATAAAAAGTATATATCATGTTTTTATTTAACGAGATAATGAATCAAAAGTAAAGTGTCAAAAACAAAATATAATGAAATGGAAACATGAAATAGTAAGCTTACTTCAATTCAAAATGTGGGGTAAAATTGGACGTAGAGGTCGAGCTGGGGCAAGAGGGGAATGTGGTTCGATTTTCAACCCACCAAGGGTCTAGGATGAGCTAAACTTGGTACTTGGACTTGTTTCTAACCCTTCGAGAACTTGGCAATCTTTCTGTCCCACTTCTCGTATATTTCGAATAGATTTATAATGTTTTGGTTCGTTTTTGTGTGTGGTTTCAACTGAGGTCATAAGGTGAGCTTTATAGAGAGTAGTGGAGTGTATGTACAAGCGGAGATCACAAGAGATGGAGTGTTAGATCAAAGGGAATGTATGTCCACCTCTTCGAGTGCCCAATCGAGACTTTACAAAGCATATGAGGACAAGGAAGGTGTAAGATAAGTTCTGAACATTCCTGACAGCTGACAAAACGTTTAGAGCTGGTTTGTGGTGATTGGGAGGCATGGGTGGTGCTATGGAAGCTTGTGACACGTTTTTACAAAGTTTAACAAGGTGAGTTTTAAGGTTTACTTGGGTCGTACCTGAGGCAGTAAATGGGTGAGTGAGGTATCGAGATTTGTTACTCCTGGTTCTTGGCTATATGGTGAATCGAGTGGTGTAAAAATATAGGGATATTACATGTCGAGATTGAGAGATAATGGGTGCGTTTGTGGCCTTGGTCGCGACTGGAAATCAAAGGAAAGAAACAAAATATTACTAAGTGTCGCTGGGCTTGTTTGGTGGGTTTCTGGTGGGCTCGTTTGGCTGGCTCAGGCCCAAACAGCAAAAGAAAAAGAAAAGGGATATATCAAGGGTCCGTTTGGTTTAGTATTTGGTTTTAAGTGGCCCATTGAGTTTTGCTTGTGTTTTGTTTATAGTTTGGAAAAATGAGAGTGATTGTGTACGTATAGTATGGAGAGGAAAGTTCACATATTTAGTATCCATGTGCCTTGCTTCATTCTTTTCTTCTCGATGGATAGTAGCAAGAAAAAGAATGAATATGTTGGTTTGAATATGTTAGTGAGTGATTTGCATGTGAGTTTATATATAAGAATGGAATTCAATGATGAGGTGTGCAAGGATCCTGTATGACATTGAGTGTGTAAGTATCTCAAATATGTGGCTATTCTTGGATTGGGGAGAGTTAGAGGTGGGAGGTAGAGTGTGTAAGTAAACTTGTAAGAATGTAACATGGTTTCCATAGGCTTCATTTGAGGGAGTAGCAATGTAAGGAAGGTGGTGTAAGAGTTTTGCACATGTAGTAGTACCCAAGTTTGAGTCCAGGTCGTATTTTAAAGATATTAGCTTGGAATTGCGTTTTTGGTTTAAAATCTTGAGAGTCTAGACGCAAAACATTATTTCGGACAACTTTCGTGTTTTACACTTTTCTTGGTTCGGACCAGAAGAGCCTTAAAATTAGGATTTAAATTCGTTACAGAAAGTTGGTGGTTTATTAGAATTTATACGAAGTGTTATTACTATTGTGTTAATTTTAGATGAAACGTGTACGGTGCCTTAACTTGATCAATATTCTAGTATAGTAATTAAGTTGATAACAATTGTCTTTCATGGTTCTTAGAAGCATGAAAACTAGAGTTGTGAAATAAAAGGGATATGTCGTGTGTAAAAGTTATAATCAACTGAGCTAAAGCAAACATGTACTTGTGATTTATAAATATAATAGTTAGAGGTGTGCTTGTTCAAAGTATCGTGTCGAGGTCCAAAAATATTTGTGAGCAATCTCGGGAATTTTCGTAGGCTCCGGAAATATATAAATATTGTACGATAAATATACGAAACGTATATTTATAAAATATAAACGTTTTAAATTTATTATATTATTCGCGATATTTATAGATTATCGAGGTTGTGTGTAAGAATCGTTCCTAGGTAAATGGTCAATCATAAATGTTGTAGTGGTTCACATAATATGTCGTGCATAATAAATAAAAAAAATTTGTTCCCCGTAAAAATGGTATTTAAATAACGTAACATTCTTTTATTCAAATATTGATATTTACTAATCGCATGGGAAAATTACGGGAGGTTACAGTTAAGGCAATATCTTTGTCTTCGAACAATTCTAGCACTCCCGACCGTAGGATCATGGAACTTGAGGACCAAGTCAAGTTTCTCATAAAATCTTACGAAGCTCCCAAGCCTTCAAGCCAAGTAAACAAAATCACTTCTTCGTGTAAGTTGTGTAATGACCCTCATGAAACTCATAACTGCATGGAACTTCCGAAGCATGCTTTTAAGGAATTCACATCGTCACGCACTGATAAAATAAATAATAGAGAGCTCGCCACTAATCGAGGTCCTCAAAACTTTGGCGAGGCCTATGATGCATGGAAAGATAAGCGAAATTTCAGAAGATACCAAACTCAGAGCGTATCCTTCGATGATTCTCCCCTACTCGAATGGTCTGAGCATTTTCCACCTCAGAACACTCCTAAGCAAAGCTATGAAGATGCCTTGCGAAAGTTCATTCTCTCTCATGAATTACAGCTTTCCACGCTCGAGACCCGATTTAGACAACAGCAGGCCAATATGAATGACAAGATTTGTAAGTTGTTAACCACTATTAAAGAGCACGCTGTTAGTAAACTGATTCAGGCTAAAGAAGTCAAATTTGTCACCATCATGAATCAACCAACCTCTCCTGTGAAAATAAAAAGTCCTAGTAAACTCTTTAAACATCTGTCACCTAGGAAGGACACTAGGGACACTAATAGCGGAATCCAAATTAAGGACCCTTCATCCAAACAAGTCCACTTTGTCAACGTTGTCACCATTAAGCCAATAGATAAGAATATAGAAGAAAGTGACAAGGATGAAGTTGGAATAGAAACCGAGACTAAGGATGAGATTAAGGGACTTGAGGATAATAAGGAAGAAAAGTTAGGGGAAGTAGAAAACGTAGAGGAATACTTTGATAAGTTACCCACCAAGGAAGAACGGGAATACCACAAGGATTTATTCGATGATCCTGAGACACCATACATCCTTGGTTCACCCCTTATTAAAGTAGGTGATCCCTCTAACATCAACATACCATGCAATATTGGGCATATGCATGTGTGAAAAGCTTACATCGATCTTAGGTCTCCTGTAAACATCATGACTAGGACCTATTATAATTGGGTAATGAAGAGGCAACTTGAGTATAGGATGATGCCTAACACGAACCGGATGAGCAACTTTGTAGGAAGAGTGAAAGGATTGCATGTCTTAGTAGGAAACTTCACTTATGTTACCAACTTTGTGATAGTAGAGGATACTCGCCCGGTAATAGATGGTTGCTTAAGTCAAGTAGTGTTCGAAAAACCGTTTGTTGAGTCCTCTAAGATGAGTTATGACCCATCCCTAGGGATAGTTAGATTCAAGGAAGAGAACGATGAGATTGCTTACCAAATGCCCTATAAGATTGAACAATAGCGCCTTCTACCAAACATAGTAAAGGAACACAAGCAAGCGGTTTATTATAGGAATGACGAGGATAGACGTAGAGGAGTAGATTATGTCATGAATAGAATACTTGGTTTCTACAAGGAATGTTTGCAACCATGTCCGGAATACAAAACTAAGATTAGAGATGACCTAGAGAATGAGACCAATGGTGAGGTCACGTAATAGCCCATGACCTTGAGTCTAGCTACTAGACTCGTAAATAAAGAAAAGCGCTTCTTGGGAGGCAACCCATGTTTTGTGTGATTTTTATTTGTTTGATTTGTTTGATTGTTATTTGTTTCCGTATGCATGCTTTATTTTTATTGTTGGTAGATCATGTTTCAAACTAAAATTGTGAAAATGCTTTATTTTGTCGTTTAACTTCGTCTTAACTTCATATAAATGTATTTTGCAAAAGCTAAGTGTAAGGGGAAACCCCAAATTTGTTTTTAAGAAGGAAATTGATCACGATTCGCCACAATAATAAATGAACATGTATATTAGTATTTGTTAGAGTCAAATGCTTGTATCGAGTCATAATGATGTTTTGCAGGATTTTCCAGGAAGTAGGACATAAGTTTTTCCAGAAATTTTTCGGAAACTTAACGTAAAGATTTCTGCAGGTCACTTCTGACGGCGTCAGGAATTAACACCTGACGGTGTCACGTGTAAAATTCTGGAAATTTTGCGAGTTTTGTTTTTCTAACGTTGTCTTAAAGTTTTTGTTAATTCTTTAGTTTTATAAACTCCAGGAAATCTACAAACATTCATTCCACAAGCATTATATCTTAAATTGCTTTCTAGGATTTGTTAGTGTATATAGATTGCCGCCAATTTTATGCGAGGTTGCGTTGTTTGTTTTCTCAGGTTTAACAGGTTATATATGACAAGAAGATGATTTATATTTCTGGAAGGGAAGCTTTGAATGTTCATTTTCTTGGAGGAAGATATAACCTTGTTGATACACTATCCACACCGAACGAAAAGGGGAGTATTTGTTTTCATTCTTTTACCTGTTTTACTTTTACATCCTTTAATTGAACATTGGGGACAATGTTCATCCTAAGTGTAAGGGGAGGGTAAATGATGATACCTTATAGGATACTATTGCACTTGAGTTTGTTTGTTTGATGGTAGGCGTGTAATAAAACTAAGAGAAATACTTGTTAGTGTAATTTTAGCGCCAAATTTAAATTCTTTTACAACATTTAGGAGTGAAACTTTAGCCTTAACAAGCGTCTCATGGATAGGAGTTGTATGACTAGCACAAAATCGTACCATTCAGAAAAATTTTCCACCCAAATATGTGAGGTTCGCCTTTAGATTTGATAGGAAAAGCATTCATTATTAGTGCTTATAAGTGTACCGGTAGCATTTAGATTCTAGAACTTACGTTAGTGATGCATCTCGAGACCGCTAGTGAGACTACATTCGTGTAGTAGGATTTACTACATGATAAGAGGCATTAGGATCACCCTTGTGTTAAACCCATATCATAATTACTTGACCATTTAAGTCATATTACTTGGCAAGTAAAGTCAATTAATTTTTCCCACACTTTAGCGTTGTACTCATTTTTAGTAAACGAAACCCCTAGTACACCCCTCCGAGCCTATCTATTTCGTTTCTAACTTTAAGCATCTTACTTAAAGGAAGATTTTGTTACAACCCACCCCAAATGTGCAACCAAATCGCCTTAGCCTTCCGTGTATGTACTCATCTTTAGTGCATTTTTATTATTTGTTTAAACCCTTAGTTAATTATCTAATTGATTACATGGTTACTAAGTCGAGTCATATCTTGTACATATTATTTTGGGACGATTGGGACTCATGGGTAAAGTACTTGTGTTATAGAGTAATGGGGAAGAACATCAATTATTACCCCCATATGTGCGTTAATCTTAAAAGTACTCCAAGTGTTTTGATTATCTTGATTCGAGTCATTAGATTAGTTCATTGTAAAGTATGTAAAAATTCAAGTGTAAGGGGAATGTACATTCCCTATGATGTATTATTTTGGATGGTAGGGTAAGAGTGTATGCAAAAAAAAAAAAAAAAAAAAAAAAAAAAAAAAAAAAAATCGAAAAAAGAAAGAAAAAGAAAAAAAATAGAAATAAGAAAAGAGAAACATACGGACTACCATCCCGTTTCATTCTATGTTTATTTTATGTTTTTGTTAATTTTGATTCATTAGCTTGAGTCGAGTCTAGTCTTGGCTTAGCAACGCCATATTGTACATGTAATTAACCAAGATGATTAACTCGCCACCAGTAAATATTGCCTTTATCTAACAAAACCGTGTGTTTCATATCCTTACACCTAACGTTATAACCCTTTGAAAAGACCTCTTTGATAGTTTATCCTATGTGCTTACGCCAAGTGGTGGAGGTTTGATCCTTTCCCAAGCCTATAGTAATCTATTTTTCTATGACAGGTAGTGAGAGATGTTTTCCATTTCCTTATTGTGATATATACTTTATTACACCAGAGAAATGTGAGTATCTAAACACTATTTGTGAGGTGCTAGTGTATGACCTCCGTGCTTGTCTTTGGTTTTTAGTGGAACGATTATTTGTTGTAATTACTTTTATATTAGTGTTAAATGACCCCTAACTTGTATTTTGATTAGAATAAAAGCGCATTTGCTTGAGGACAAGCAAATCTCAAGTGTAAGCGTATTTGATGAGGCGAAAAGTGAACCGCTTTTAAGGGATCATTTAAGCCCGGATTCGTGATTATTTGATCAAATATTGCCCTAAATCGTTCCATTTGTCATTTTACGTACTTTTTGAGAGAAATCTGGAAAAGGAAGCATTTTGGACATTTTGGAGCTTAAAAGTGAAGAAAACGGCAAAGTCTTAATTTTCCTTGCTGGGAACAGTACTTGACGGCGTCACAACTTCCTTAATGACGGCGTCAAGAGTTACAAAAGGGTTGGATGTGGAAAATACACGTGACGGTCCAGAGGATTTTTAACTATAGGACCTGACGGCATCACCAAGGCCGTCAGGGTCAAAACACAAGTGATGGCCTAGAGGAATTTTACACATGACGGCGTCAAAATCAGATCTAGGCAATACGATTTCTATTTTGGCGGCGAGTTGACGGCGTCACAACTTAATACATGACGCCGTCACCCTGTAAAATTTATATATATGATGAGTGCTCAAACACTCATCATTTTTGGTCTAATATGAACTGCAAAACATACAAAAACACTCAGTAATGCATCAAAATACTGAAAATATTTCATAATTGTGTTTTATATGTTTTAGATGCAAAATGAGCAAAAACAGACGAAAAACGCACAAAGTTTGCAAAATTGGCAGTTTCAGTCCCTCAACTTTCATAAAATTACAAATCTAGTCCCTGGATATTCAAAATATAGAAAATTATCACCAAAGGTCATTTTGAAATCATAAAATGTCATATTTAGTCCTTTGGTGAAAAATTGGAAAGTTTTGGAAATTTACCGTTTAAGTCCCTGGAGTTTCAATAATTGGCAGATTCAGTCCCTGGTGGGATAATTTTGAATGAAAACTCAATTTTGGTCCTTGGGAATTCACAAAAGTTATTTTTAGTCCTTGGGTAAAAGTTTTGAGAATTTTCACTTTTGGTCCCCGGACTTTGAAAAATTTCATTTTTAGTCCTCGGAAAATTTTGAAAAATGAAAAAGGCATGAAAATGGTTTTTGAAACTTTGGAATATTGGCAAAGTAAGTCCTTATGAGCACTTTGGGGATTTTACATTTTCAGTCCCTTTACTTTTCATATATTACAAAAATAGTCCTTGTGAATTTTAGTTACAACCAAATGGACCCTAAACTAAATAGTCCAATCCATTAACCCTTTTACCCTATCCCTTATCTGATCCAGTACCCCAGGCCCAAAGAAAAACAAGCCCACCCACCATCAAATCTGATAACTAAACCTGGGCGTTGACCCAGTCAACTCACCCCTAACCTCCATTACCCGACCACTGTTCACCACCCTAAACACCCCTAATTCCCAGGCTTATGCCCCCCCATCCTCTCCAATCACCCACCAAACACTCAACTACACCCATACCTTCCCCCCTCCTCATTTAATGCCCACCAGATACACCCAATCTGCCCATCCCATTTTTCCCGCCAAATTGCAATTTAAAGGCTGGGATCAAAATTAATCAATCCAACGGTTCAAGATTGGTGGGAAAGATTCATGGACTCCTCAGAGGCTATAAAAGTCAAGAAAATGAAGAGTAGTAGCAGTAGTTAATATAGTTTTAGTTTTAATGTAATTTAGTTTTATGTATTAGTTTTAATTTCAAAGCTCAGTTGTAACTCTTTGCTTAAAATCATTGTAACAAGTGTTGTTAGTGTTTTTTTAAACTCAATAGACTAATTAATCTAAGATTTTCAGCTTTCATTCTCAAATTTACAATTTCAGTTTAAATTTCAAGTTCTTGTTATAAGTGATCACAGTTGTTGTTCTAGTTTCTTTGATCTCAGTTAAGATTGTGTACAAGATTTCCAAGACTTACTTTGATGTTTAGGCAGTTTAGCAAACATAAAAAAACATATATATGAAAAATATTTGAAAAATAAGAAAAATTCAAGCAGAATGAAGATGGGATACTGTATCATTGGTAATATGGAATGATGATGGGTTAGATAGCTCAGTGGGAGCATTAGGATGGTGGTGTAAGGCTCTTGGTTCTCATTGCTTGATCTTGGATTTATTGTAAGGCACTTTTTCATTTTCTCTTGTATAATCTATGATTGAAGTTTGTTATGTGTTCTTGTTGTTAATTTTTACTTATTGATGTTCATATAGGTTAGTGTAGGGTTCTATATTCAGTTCCATGGTTTAGATTGTGATTTTGCTGCATAAACTTTCAAAACAGTCCCATAGGGGGTGTTTGGATCAGTACCTTTGCTGATCTTGTGGTTGTTGTTTATGGTTTAGGTTTGTTAGTGTACCATCCCTAGGTTCTAATTAGTTCATTCCAAGTTTGGTTTTGGTCTTTTGCAACAGAAAAGTCAATCCACCACTAAATCAACCACAACAGTTAACTGTTGTGGTTCTTTGTTCTTAAAACCCACCAATTAGTTTAAAAAGTCACCATTAAACTCTAGTTTAGCCTTAATACATCCCAACACATCCATTTCAGCAAGATTTGCTCATCCAAAATTGGCAAAAGTCAAAGTAACAAGTTTTAGAAAAAAGTCAAAATTATGTTCATCAGGTTTTTACCAAAATTGAGATATTTGTTTTGATTTTTGTGCATTGATTTAGATTGTGGAATTTGTTTATGTTTGTAGCCTACCAGCTCACCTTCAAGAACCCATCTTCCCCACATTTTTATGAATTTTGTGCTGGGCCCCACAAGTCCCCAAAGTGACTTGCAGGGCACACAGCTCCCCTGTTCACAGCAGACACCACCCAACACCACCTTTTGGTGGTGTTTTCTGAGCAACCCAGTGGACCACAACCACCAACCTTGGCTCATTTCATCCCTCCCCCTACCAGGCTTGGGATTTTGACCAATGGTTTGACCTTAATCCCACTGGGACCCACCTGAATTTAGCCATTAAGTCTGTCCCTTTTTCAGCTTTGAACCAAGTTTTGTAAGTGCTTATTTGTGGGTCATTAGCTTATTTTGTGGTCCACTTTGCTTTTCTCCAGCTTATACAAGTTCCTTAAGCTTAATTGTACCAGATTTCACCCTTGTGGGTCCCACCACAAGTCATTTTAGCCTATTTTTCCCTTGGGTCAACAAAAGTCAACTGTTGACCCTTTTTGCTTATATTTTGCTTATTATTAAGTTCTAAAAAGTTTGTTTTTATTAAAGTTTGTTGTTTTTAAGTATTTAGTAGATTTATAAAATAAAAACCAAGAAAAACCAATTTAAAATTAAGTGATAGTTTCTATTTAATATAATTTAATTTTAATTTTCATTTTTAAATTTTAATTAAGTAGTTGTCATTTTTATATTTTTATTAATTACCTAGTATATTAAAGTATTTATAATAAATTTTTCAGATTTTTATTTGGTCATTTAGTATTAATTAGAATTAATTTTAGTTTTAATAATTATTAATTAATATTAAGTTTAAATTAGCATAATTAGTTTTTATTAAGTAAAATCATGTTTTTATATTTTTTATAGCTTTTATATGTTATAAGGTAATTTTAGAAATTTTATTAGAATTTTCACTGTTCATTTAGTAATTTTCTTAATTTAAAATAGTTTAATTAGTATTTAGTAATTAATTAGTAATTAATTAATATAAAATTCACAAAAAGACAAAAACACTTATTTTTAATTTTAAAACTTATTTTTAGTTATTTTATAGTTTTAGAAACTTTATTTTCACCTTTTTAGTATTTAATTAGTATTAAATTCTATTTAAGTGTTTTAAGTATTAATAATAAGTATTAAATAGTATTTAATTAATATTAAATTATTAAATAGTGTAAAAATAGTTTTTCTTTTTCTAAAAATTTTCTTTTACTTTTAAGTTTGTTAAAAAGTTATTTTCACCCCCTGGGTGTTTTCAGATTTACGTTTTCACTTTTTATTTCGTACGCTTACGTTTTATTTAAACGTAACGTACGCGTTTTTAAGTTTAAATCGTTTCTGGTTTTTCTTAGCTTCCCGTCTTGTTCATATAGCTTATTTAAGCTATTTCGTTGTAAATTCCTTAGTTTAATCACACTCAAACCCTTATCCATCCAAATTCACCCGATCAAATAACCGTTTGTTTACAATTCACACCTCGTCGGGACTTAAACGACCCGGGAAAACACTGTATTCCGGCCCGGGGAAACCTTATACTTCCGCGGAGCATTGACTCTGAGCTGTTTGACCTTGTTGACCATCACCTGGTCAATTAGGTTGACGGTTTAGCATCAATCATCTTTTGGCGCCGCTGCCGGGGAGGTGTGCGCGCTATTCTAAACGGTTTTTCTGATTAGTGTCTTTGGAATTCGTTCCATTGTACATTTATCCATCCTTGTTCATATTTTCATAAAAACAAAACCCAAAAAGATTTTCTTTATCCTTTGTACAAAATGTTTACCCAAAAACCCAAAAATACTCACCTTTACCCTCTTACCCCTTTGATTCTCATTTCCTCACCCTCTATACACATTTGATTCTTTCTATGTCTCATCCACACTTTCTGGTTTGCCAGTGGTGTGGTAGTTCTCATAATGGTGGTAATTGCCCCGGTTGTGGCATGGTAGAGTCAGGAAACGGGTCTGTCTATAACCAAGATCCCTATTCTTACCATGACACCACTGATTCATTCCACCAGCTACCACACCATCAGTCTCAGCAGTTTTACTGTTGTGAGTACTGTGGTGGTTCGCACTACAGTTCTGATTGTCAATCAGGAAGCACGCTTGTCTATGAGCAGTTTCCTGATAACAATTATGACACAAGCACATACGACTCACAGCCACATCAGTTTTACTGTTGTAAGTATTGTGGAGGTCCACACACTAGCTCTGATTGTCAAACTGGGAATCCGTTTCCTGGTAACAATTACGACTATTCGTTTTCAGACCCACCTCCACAATACCAAATAACCCAAGCAACTCCTCTTGTTACTGAGCAAGACATTTTACTAGAGGTTCTTGAGATATTGAAAGATCTTAAGGAGGAGTTGGCTACTTCATCATTTCAAAGCTCTCGTGAGAAATCTATGGCAGAATTACTTGCTGAAGAACGAGAGGCCAGAAACGAAAAGAGCATGGAAGAATTACTTGCTGAGCAAAGAGCGGCTAAAATACGTGCCAATCTTCGCTATGCTGCTCTTCATGATGACGATGATGATGAGGATTCTATTCAAATGAAGGAATATTACAAAGATTCATCCCATTCATCAGTTGAGATTCCTCCCACGGAAAATCAGGGAGAAAAGAGTATGCAAGAATTGCTAGCTGAAGAACACATGAAAAATATAGAATCTATGTGTGCTAGTCTTTCTTATCTCCCTCAGTCTGCTGTTATCACACCCGAAGTTCACACTCACTCTCTGAACATGGGGGATGAGCATCTTAGCACTATTCCTGCAAAGGAATCGGACGAATTCATAAAGTCTAGTGTTGAGATCCTTGTCCCAATCCCGAGAGAGTCACAGGGAACTTTGGATGATATGTGTGATATTCCTTCACCCATTGAGTGTCCTAAAGATCAATTTGAGACTTTCTCAGATTTTAGCGATGATTGCACATCTTATGGAGACATCGAATATGTTGAGGCATCAGTTCCACAAACTGATGCTGATCATCTTCTTGAGGAGTTCGTTGATGAACTTACTCACATCGATCCACTTTCACTTGAAAGTGATGATGGTCTCCTCGATTTCCAAGCCGATCTGGGAGAAATTGAAAGTCTCCTATATCATGATCCGTCACTCACTTCTGATCCCAGCAGTCCAACAGAGAATTATATTCACTTTGTTCCCGAAACATTCGATACCACTCTCACCAATCCTCTATTTGAATTCGACTCTGAATTCACTTTGATTTCTGATAATCCATTATTCATTCAGAATGAGGATTGTGATGAGTCTATTCTGGAACATAAGTTCACAGATTCACATCTTGTGAATGATTCTCTTCATGAGGAGTTCTCCGGTGAACTCGCTCATCAGTTTGATATCCCGGGGGGAGATGCTCTCAATCATGAGAATTTGCAAATTCCCACCCACCCTCCCGGGTTGTTTACGAGCCTACCCTTTGAAATCCAAACTCAGGCTATTGAGCCTCCTCTTAAGGAAGAAGATCAAATCATGTTTTTTATCATGATTTTCTTCCTTTTCTTCACCTATAAGGTGACTTCTTCTCTTCTTCACTCCTTCGGGAGTGAGGACACTATCTTTGATCCCGGCATTTTCATGTATCATTATCTTGATCCGGATACTTATCTCATCGGCGTGGAACTTTCACGTGCTTCATATGTTTGTCCAAACATTTTGAATGAAAGTCCGATTGAGACTGTTTCTTCCACATCATGCTTCCCCAAGGACAAATGAATTCGGGGTCGAGTCAAGCTAGCGACTCGGTAAACAAAAACAATAGCATGTTTATAGGGTTTTCACCCTAAGTGTGGGGGAGTCCCCCATGCTATGATTACAAGAGTGAAAATACAAAATGGTATTTTCCACGCTTAGCTTGTAATGTTGCCCTTTTACATTCAAAATGTCGGCATAATAGCCGGGATTTTGAATATTGAGGACAATATTCATGATAAGTGTGGGGGGGGTATTCGCTATGCTAGCGAATTTTATCACATTTTACTATATAATACCCCCGTTTTTGCCAAAAATTTCAAAAATTTTAAAAATTTTTCACTGGTGCTTCAAAATTTTTATGGTAATCAGTCCGCCTTGTCTAACCAACAAAAGGGATTGGCTAGTCCAGGAGCAAACGGCTCTTGGTAAAGACATATCAAATCCGTTGACGGCTGGCAATTTGCCCAAAATTGTATGGTTCATCAACTCCCCGAAAACAAATGAGTTGGCTAGCCCGCAAGATTATGGCTTGTGGTAAAGGCCGTGGAAAAACCATAATTGGTAATCAGCTCACCAAGATGTTGACTATTCCATCAAGAGTTGGCTAGTCCAGAAGCAAACGGCTTTTGGTAAAGACTACTCAAATCCGTTGAAAGCTGGTGGTTTGCTCAAAATCACACGGTTATCAGGTGTGCCACAGTTCTTACACCTGGCTACTCCAGAAGTGATGGCTTTTGGTAAAGAGTTTTTCAAATCCATCAAGTTTTCAAAACAGTATTGCTAGGGACTAGCAATAGTTTAGTGTGGGGGATTGATGAGTGCTCAAACACTCATCATTTTTGGTCTAATATGAACTGCAAAACATACAAAAACACTCAGTAATGCATCAAAATACTGAAAATATTTCATAATTGTGTTTTATATGTTTTAGATGCAAAATGAGCAAAAACAGACGAAAAACGCACAAAGTTTGCAAAATTGGCAGTTTCAGTCCCTCAACTTTCATAAAATTACAAATCTAGTCCCTGGATATTCAAAATATAGAAAATTATCACCAAAGGTCATTTTGAAATCATAAAATGTCATATTTAGTCCTTTGGTGAAAAATTGGAAAGTTTTGGAAATTTACCGTTTAAGTCCCTGGAGTTTCAATAATTGGCAGATTCAGTCCCTGGTGGGATAATTTTGAATGAAAACTCAATTTTGGTCCTTGGGAATTCACAAAAGTTATTTTTAGTCCTTGGGTAAAAGTTTTGAGAATTTTCACTTTTGGTCCCCGGACTTTGAAAAATTTCATTTTTAGTCCTCGGAAAATTTTGAAAAATGAAAAAGGCATGAAAATGGTTTTTGAAACTTTGGAATATTGGCAAAGTAAGTCCTTATGAGCACTTTGGGGATTTTACATTTTCAGTCCCTTTACTTTTCATATATTACAAAAATAGTCCTTGTGAATTTTAGTTACAACCAAATGGACCCTAAACTAAATAGTCCAATCCATTAACCCTTTTACCCTATCCCTTATCTGATCCAGTACCCCAGGCCCAAAGAAAAACAAGCCCACCCACCATCAAATCTGATAACTAAACCTGGGCGTTGACCCAGTCAACTCACCCCTAACCTCCATTACCCGACCACTGTTCACCACCCTAAACACCCCTAATTCCCAGGCTTATGCCCCCCCATCCTCTCCAATCACCCACCAAACACTCAACTACACCCATACCTTCCCCCCTCCTCATTTAATGCCCACCAGATACACCCAATCTGCCCATCCCATTTTTCCCGCCAAATTGCAATTTAAAGGCTGGGATCAAAATTAATCAATCCAACGGTTCAAGATTGGTGGGAAAGATTCATGGACTCCTCAGAGGCTATAAAAGTCAAGAAAATGAAGAGTAGTAGCAGTAGTTAATATAGTTTTAGTTTTAATGTAATTTAGTTTTATGTATTAGTTTTAATTTCAAAGCTCAGTTGTAACTCTTTGCTTAAAATCATTGTAACAAGTGTTGTTAGTGTTTTTTTAAACTCAATAGACTAATTAATCTAAGATTTTCAGCTTTCATTCTCAAATTTACAATTTCAGTTTAAATTTCAAGTTCTTGTTATAAGTGATCACAGTTGTTGTTCTAGTTTCTTTGATCTCAGTTAAGATTGTGTACAAGATTTCCAAGACTTACTTTGATGTTTAGGCAGTTTAGCAAACATAAAAAAACATATATATGAAAAATATTTGAAAAATAAGAAAAATTCAAGCAGAATGAAGATGGGATACTGTATCATTGGTAATATGGAATGATGATGGGTTAGATAGCTCAGTGGGAGCATTAGGATGGTGGTGTAAGGCTCTTGGTTCTCATTGCTTGATCTTGGATTTATTGTAAGGCACTTTTTCATTTTCTCTTGTATAATCTATGATTGAAGTTTGTTATGTGTTCTTGTTGTTAATTTTTACTTATTGATGTTCATATAGGTTAGTGTAGGGTTCTATATTCAGTTCCATGGTTTAGATTGTGATTTTGCTGCATAAACTTTCAAAACAGTCCCATAGGGGGTGTTTGGATCAGTACCTTTGCTGATCTTGTGGTTGTTGTTTATGGTTTAGGTTTGTTAGTGTACCATCCCTAGGTTCTAATTAGTTCATTCCAAGTTTGGTTTTGGTCTTTTGCAACAGAAAAGTCAATCCACCACTAAATCAACCACAACAGTTAACTGTTGTGGTTCTTTGTTCTTAAAACCCACCAATTAGTTTAAAAAGTCACCATTAAACTCTAGTTTAGCCTTAATACATCCCAACACATCCATTTCAGCAAGATTTGCTCATCCAAAATTGGCAAAAGTCAAAGTAACAAGTTTTAGAAAAAAGTCAAAATTATGTTCATCAGGTTTTTACCAAAATTGAGATATTTGTTTTGATTTTTGTGCATTGATTTAGATTGTGGAATTTGTTTATGTTTGTAGCCTACCAGCTCACCTTCAAGAACCCATCTTCCCCACATTTTTATGAATTTTGTGCTGGGCCCCACAAGTCCCCAAAGTGACTTGCAGGGCACACAGCTCCCCTGTTCACAGCAGACACCACCCAACACCACCTTTTGGTGGTGTTTTCTGAGCAACCCAGTGGACCACAACCACCAACCTTGGCTCATTTCATCCCTCCCCCTACCAGGCTTGGGATTTTGACCAATGGTTTGACCTTAATCCCACTGGGACCCACCTGAATTTAGCCATTAAGTCTGTCCCTTTTTCAGCTTTGAACCAAGTTTTGTAAGTGCTTATTTGTGGGTCATTAGCTTATTTTGTGGTCCACTTTGCTTTTCTCCAGCTTATACAAGTTCCTTAAGCTTAATTGTACCAGATTTCACCCTTGTGGGTCCCACCACAAGTCATTTTAGCCTATTTTTCCCTTGGGTCAACAAAAGTCAACTGTTGACCCTTTTTGCTTATATTTTGCTTATTATTAAGTTCTAAAAAGTTTGTTTTTATTAAAGTTTGTTGTTTTTAAGTATTTAGTAGATTTATAAAATAAAAACCAAGAAAAACCAATTTAAAATTAAGTGATAGTTTCTATTTAATATAATTTAATTTTAATTTTCATTTTTAAATTTTAATTAAGTAGTTGTCATTTTTATATTTTTATTAATTACCTAGTATATTAAAGTATTTATAATAAATTTTTCAGATTTTTATTTGGTCATTTAGTATTAATTAGAATTAATTTTAGTTTTAATAATTATTAATTAATAAATAGTTTAAAATAGCATTATTAGTTTTTATTAAGTAAAATCAAGTTTTTATATTTTTTATAGCTTTTATATGTTATAAGGTAATTTTAGAAATTTTCTTAGAATTTTTACTGTTCATTTAGTATTTTTCTTAATTTAAAATAGTTTAATTAGTAATTAGTAATTAATTAGTAATTAATTAATAGAAAAACCACAAAAAGACAAAAATAGTTATTTTTATTTTTAAAACTTATTTTTAGTTATTTTAAAGTTTTAGAAATTTTATTTTCACCTTTTTAGTATTTAAATAATATTACATTGTATTTTAGTTATTTAAGTATTAATAATAAGTAATAAATAGTATTTAATTAATATTAAATTATTAATTAGTTTAAAAATTAATTTTAATTTTCTAAAAAGTTTCTTTTTGTTTTAAGTTTGTAAAAAGTTCATTTTTACCCCCTGGGTGTTTTCAGATTTACGTTTTCACTTTTTATCTGGTACGTTTACGTTTTATTTAAACGTAACGTACGCGTTTTTAGGTTTTAATCGTTTCTAGTTTTTGGAACTTTCCCGTCTTGTTCATATAGCTTATTTAAGCTATTTCGTTGTAAAATCAGTAGTTTAAATCACTCACAAACCTTTTCCATCCAAATTCACCCGATCAAATAACCGTTTTGTTTACAATTCACACCTCGTCGGGACATACGACCCGGGGAAACCTTATACTTCCGCGGAGCATTGACTCTGAGCTGTTTGACCTTGTTGACCATCACCTGGTCAATTAGGTTGACCGTTTAGGCTCAACCAATATAGTTTTCCAAATTTCATTCATTAGTGTGCAACTTTGAGGGAAAAACCCTAGGTCGAATTTTCCAGCTTTTTCAAGGGTTTCAACCCTTTATGTTCAATTAAAGATAATTACTCTTTCAAATCATTCAATATGTCTATGTGTTGTTTGATTATATCTTACGCTTGTCTTTTATTTAACATGTTAGGCAAGATTTCCTTTGTGTTTGCTTAGATGTAGTGAAACCTAGATGTTGATTATGGGTTGATTGTTTGTTTATAATTGTTACGGATGATTGTATTTGATGTTAGGTTTAAGAAAATTGGCAGACATCCATTGGTAACATGCTTAAACGTCTTAAGAAACATGATCGGAGGTGTACTACGATTTTTGGTTGTATTTAATGTGTAGGAGAATTCTAATGATCCCATGTTAGGAGCTTCTAACGGCTCGAAATAGGAGTGAAGTAGGATCCTATAGAGTTAGGGAATATTGTATACGGCCCTACGACTAGTATTAAGGAATATGACCCGTCATCCATGCAATTGTAACAAGTAATTAACTTGTAAAAGATATCTAGGGAGTAATGAAACCTAAGTAAACACAATTTTCCTCATTATTGTTACACCACATTAGTATAATAGTTTTGTTTTCATTTATTTTATTTTATTTTGATTGCATCTTTAGATAAATTGGGTTAGTTGGCTAACAACTAATTCCGCCCACTCTTCCAAAACCCTAGATTTTTAATTGCTTTCATAAAAATATAAAAATACAAAAAGAATCATCCCTCACCTCTAGAATTAGTTTAGGAGACTTTCTAATCCTAGCGACACTATACCTGAGTTGAACGATCAATCCCCCGGTACTTGTCACTATACTATACTACAACGATCAGGTACACTGCCTGGTGGGGGTTGTAAGCTTCTCAAGATCCCTTGAGAGGTTAAACCTTTTGTGAGGGTGCAATTCCCACACATCAGTGGTTAATCAATGACGCTATCTTTGATTCTTTTCTTCTAACCACAAAGGCCATAGCCATTTGCATTGCTACCTCAATACCTGCCAAATCACATACCATAGTTACTAATAACTACAAACCCGCGCATCGCTGCACAACGCTTGGCTAAAGAAGTATTTTAAGGTTCGTTTGGTTTAATTTCGTTTAGTAATGATAATTGCAAGGTATTTTTTACAGTAGAATCTGGGCTGGTGAAGAAAATGAATTTCATAATAATAATAGTCACAAATACAATAGCTAAAAATTTTAGATAAACTCTTAGCATCTACATCACTTAATACTTCAGTTCAAATGTTGCAACTTCAAAGTGTTGCTAGGAATTCCGATCCTAAGCCGGTTGAGATTATGTAACTCCAAACAATGTCGTTTAAAGCACAATAAAGACGGCATACGGATGCTAATTTAGTAATCAAGTTTGTAGCCGGTGGTACCTGTTTGTGACAATATGCACAACCTGAGACCGACTAACTTCTTAGTGCCTTCTTGGTTAATCTAGAATAAGAACCAAATAAATGAGACTATAAGCCAGAAAGGAAGCGTTTTTATGCGTGTGAAACCACTAATACAACATTTAGTAGGTAACAAACCAGACTACTAATAGCTATTAAACATAACCACGCGATTGCTGGTATATTAGAATGTAAGAACTATTGGGTTGGATAAGTTTTGTATTTGTATGTATCTATTAAGATTACCTGTAGTTTGGAACTGGTTGTTTACCAAATTGCTGATATATTGATCTCCTCATCTCTATATGTCTGCTTCAGAACCGCACCACTACTGTCGAGTGCTCCTTTCACGACAGTAAAAATACACAATTAATACTAAAAAAAACGTAAAAACATATATAAAATTAACTTATTCAAATATTGATAGAATAATTACCATCAGATATCATCATTAGCAATCTTCTTCACTATCTGTTACTCCGTAATCAATTCACCTGCAACAACCATCCAAATACACCATTAAAATCGACCAAATATAAAAAATGTAACAAATTAAATGAAGAAAATACAATCGCCCGAAAGCAAAAATGAACAGACTTCAAAAGAATCAAAATGGATATAAAGAACAACATTATTAAAGAATTACAACCAATAATTAATTGAATCAAATTCGAAGAACAATATTAATTAAAAAAATTTTTTAAGAAAAGGTAACTTTAAAATGGAAAACAAATTTACCTTTGGTTAATTTCGGTAAGTATTAAGCATGAATTTTTCAGCAAGCATTTAACCTCCAAAAAACACGCATGTAACAGCATAAAAATCCTCAATTCGAAAAAAAATCCCCAATCCAAAAACCCTAAAAATAAAATTCCATTAGATGTAATTGTTAGGGTTTGTACGATTGATTAATTTTAATTGGATATTTGAGTTACAGTTTTCTTATGATTTAAAAAAAAAAAATTATTATGAATATCAAGAATGAATTATGAATAAGTAAAAACAAAAAAAACATACCTTGGATTGATTAAACAACAATTGTGGTGGCGTGTTTTTGTTTCTCCAAGATCCGGCATTTTCTTAGATGGTTACACATCTGATTGTATTTCATTTTAATTCAATGATTTTTTTTTGGTAAGTTCATGAAAGTAAAAACTAAATATGTTCGCCTCCCTAATTTATGTCCCTATTTTTTCTCTCGAATTTGATTTCAAAAAAATTTCTAAATCTTTCTGATGACGTATTGTCTATATTTGGGCCATAAGCCCAAATGATAAACATTACTAAGGCCCAAACCCACCACGTGTGGGCTATCATAACAATGATTTGGGCCGCACCACCGATGGGTGGGCTCACATAGGCCCAAGCCCAACCAAACTATTTATGGTCTAGATAAGGATCTTCTATTTACAGATAAAGATCCTTGTACCGGATAAGCACCATGTGTGCGGAGAGTAAGGAGCACGAATCCTACAAAGGTTCAGCGCCTATATATAGAATGACATAATTCTCATTAAAGGTACGATCTACAAAACCCTAACTCTTTAATATAACCTAAAACCGATTACTTACTCTCACGCCGGAGGATAATCGTGGGAGATAATCCCACGATAAGCCTAACGGTGTTTGTTTACTTTCTTAGTGCGCAGGTCTCAAGCATTAAGAGCGAATTGGTACAAGAGCAAGAGCCAAAATCAGGAACGCCCAACTTTTGTATCAACAAGTGGCGCCATCCGTGGGACCCTACACTAAGAACTAAGAACTAGAATGACGAAGAACAAATACTCAAGCCAGCGGACTCCGCAGTTGGAAAAAATACGTGACCCCCAGAGGAAGAACCCTCAAGACTCGACCTCTAGGCAGGCCTCTGGAACAACCAGTGCACCTGGTCACCAAGAAACGGGCCCAACTCTACCTCTCCCAGCGGTAGAATTGCCTACAAGGACTGCTCAAGCCACCACGGTGGTCCCAAGCGTTGAAGAACTTCAGCGCACCCTCTTCAATACTCCCCATCAAACGGAACCTATAGTGGACAACACTGTGCCACCTGGCGCACCCAACCGAGATAGGATGCCTAATGTTGACGCAGAAATCCTTGCAGTAGATGAGGACGCGCCTGATTTAACGTTAAGTAATTTTGTATCCCAAAATTACGAAACCTTAACTGCCCTCATGCAAGAAGAAGCAAGGAGAAGGTCAAGCATGAGCCTGCAAGCCCGGCTCAACTTTGGACCCGAACGCGAAACATCACCACCGCGCTACCAAAGAGGGGGGCACGAAAACAACGAAAGACGTACCAATATCCATGATAGACTTGGTACAGTATCTGACTCACAGTACTCGGAGGAATACGAAGATGGCGAGAGGCGCACTAATGTTCACTCCAGACTTGGTAGTCGAAGGATACAAGACAGACTTGGACGTCAACATTCACCAAGCGAAGGCTCCTCAAGGTCTGGGAGCAGAAGAATTCACGACATGGTAGGAAGGCGAATTTCTCCAAGTGAAAGCCCCTCAAGCTCTTCCTCTGAGGAAAACCGGCGCAAGCGCCGCAAAAGAGACAACCTCTCCTCCAGTGACTCCTCGGACAGTGAGGATAAAGAGATAAGACACTGGAATTCTAGAGGAAGACGTCGCGAGGAAGAAGACGAAGACATATCTCTTACATGGCGTCGTCAGAAAGTTGATGCATTTACACGACGCATCAGCGATTACTCCGATCATAAGAGAAGGCGCATGCCCACTAATGTTAAAACATATGATGGAACAGGTGATCCGGATGACCACCTAAAAATTTTCGAATCCGCTGCTACTATCGAAAATTGGCCACAACCTATGTGGTGTCATATGTTTAACTCCACATTAGTAGGGAATGCGCGCACTTGGTTTAGCAAGCTTCCACGAAGGAGCATAGATGGGTTTGAAGAGTTGCGAAAAGCATTCCGCTTAAACTTCACCCAAAGAAAGAAGTGCGCTAAAAACTCTGTTGAATTAGCCAGAGTAAAACAGCGCCAGGGGGAATCAACCAGTGCTTATATGGAACGCTTCAAAGATGAGTGTATACATGTCAAAGCGTGTCCCAAAGTCCTAAAAATTTCAGGATTCATGAATGGGATTAATAACCCAGAACTCATTCGGAAGTTAAACGACAAGGTTCCCCAAACCTTCGATGAGCTAATGAAGCGCACAAGATCCTTCATCCAAGGAGAAGCAGCCGCTGCGGACAGTAAAAAAGGCTACTCAAATTATAGGCAGCAAGAATAGCCTAGGAGACAATCCAATGATCAGAGCAGCAATCGCAGCAAGAATTATCACAGTCAGGGAAGTGGACTAGATAATGACAAGTATACCCCCCTCACAAAGACTCCGAGGGAAATATTTGTAACAGAAGGCGCAAACTTCCCAAAACCACCACCAATGCGCACCCTAGAGGACAAGCGTATAGGGAACGGATACTGTGAATACCATGGACAAAAGGGCCATACCACCAACGAGTGTGTCCAGCTACGACAACTGATTGACAAATTAGTAAACGAGGGTAGAATGGATCACCTCGTTAAAAACATTAAAGAAGGGAAGGACAAACAAAAGAGTGGAGGTAAAAAAGAACCTTCGAAAGATAAAGCGGACATCATCTACATGATACAGTCATGGCAGCGCAAAACAAAGCAAAAAGTCAGCCAAAAATTCTCTTCAGATAACGAGATATCCTTCCTCACTCTAGCTGCGGACAACGCAGTAGTAGAGCCACTAACCATTGAGATACATACTGGGGGACACGAGATTCGCCGCATGTATATCGATGAAGGAGCATCCGCAGACATTCTGTATGAGCATTGCTTCAAAAGGCTTCGACTTGAGATACAAAGTCAGTTAATACCGGCCACGACGTCGCTGACTGGCTTCACAGGAGAAAAGATATGGCCTATGGGGCAATTACGATTACTTGTAGTGGTGGGCGATGAACAACACTCTACAGCAACATGGATAAACTTCATGATAATCAAGTCTCCCTCACCCTACAACGGTATCATTGGGAGACCTGGAATATCATCCATGCGCGCTGTACCATCCACAGCACATGGGATGCTCAAATTTCCAGTAGAAGGAGGGATTGTCACCCTCTACAATACCAGGGTGCCGCTTAAGGAATGTAACACGGTAACCAGTGAAGTAGAGAATGTTCCAGAACAGCGCGCAGCAAAAATACCAAACCTAAAGGTTGCTATTCACCCTGATTACCCAGATCAACAAATATCGGTTGGAGGATCTTTATCTGATAAAGGTAAAGCAGCTGTGTGCGCACTCTTGCAAAAGAACCTAAGTATCTTTGCGTGGGAACCAAAGCACATGACCGGAGTGCCACGCTCTATTACAGAGTACAAGCTACAAATCCGACAAGGATATCCCCCAGTACGACAGAAGAAACGCGGCCAGGCCCCAGATCGCGCAAAAGCCATCCTGGAGGAAGTACACAAACTCTCAGACGCAGGTATTATCCGCAAAATCTACTATCATGACTGGCTCTCCAATCCAATGATGGTCAAGAAGAGTGATGGCAGTTAGAGGATGTGCGTGGACTTCACTGACCTCAATAAAGCATGTCCACAGGACTGCTATCCACTGCCAGAGATAGACTGGAAGGTAGAATATCTGTGTGGATATCCCTTTAAGTGCTTCCTAGATGCGTACAAAGGATACCACCAAATTCAGATGGCTAAAGAAGATGAAGAGAAAACAGCCTTCCACACAAGTCAAGGGGTCTTTTGTTATACAAAAATGCCCTTTGGTCTAAAGAACGCGGGAGCAACATACCCGTGATTGGTGGACACAGCCTTTGAGAAGCAAGTAGGTCGCAATCTGGAAGTTTACGTTGATGACCTCGTTATAAAGAGCCACACGGAGGAAGAATTGGTGCGCGACATTGAGGAGACGTTCAAAACCTTGGGAAAAATAAACATGAAGTTAAACCCCAAGAAGTGCACCTTTGGCGTGACAGAAGGCATGTTCCTTGGGTATCTAATAGAACCTGACGGCATCAAGCCTTGCCCAGAAAAAACACAAGTTGTCATTGATCTCCCCTCACCGCGCACACTAAAAGAAGTCCAGTCATTAAACGGAAAGCTAGCTGGGCTAAACCGTTTTTTATCCAAGTCAGCAGATAAATCACTCCCCCTCTTCAAAACACTCACGAAGTGCACATAAAAGGGAGACTTTCGTTGGACCAAGGAGACAGAGGAAGCCTTCCAACAACTAAAACAGCATCTGGCATCACTTCCCAAACTTGTCGCACCACGACCAGGGAAAGAATTGATCATGTACTTATCTGCAACCCATGGAGCAGTTAGCGCAGTACTTCTGACAGATAGGAACTCTGTTCAAACGCCCATATATTTTGTGAGCAAGGCACTGAAGAAGACAGAGACTAACTACAGCGCCATGGAAAAGTTGGTCTTAGCTCTAGTATTCGCAGCTAAAAGACTGCGCAGATACTTCCAAGCGCACCCAATAGCTGTGATCACGGACCAGCCCATCAAACAAGTTATCTCTAAACCTGACGCATCAGGATGGCTACAAAAGTGGAGTGTGTTGTTGAGTGAGTATAACATCTCGTATAGACCACGTACTGCAATCAAGGGGCAGATATTAGCCGACTTTATTGTTGAAAAGCCAGATATTGATACTCCACCTTCAACAGGCAAGACAGAGTTACAAGAACCATGGGTTCTATTTACAGACGGATCCTCATGCGTGGATGGATCAGGCGCAGGCCTTATCCTTACTAATCCAAAGGGGATGGAGTTCACCTACGCACTGCGCTTCGAATTCACAGCCACAAACAATGAGGCAGAATACGAAGCCCTACTCGCTGGACTGCGTATTGCAATTCAAATGGGTGTACGCAACCTAGAGGCAAATGTGGACTCCAGGCTAGTAGCTAACCATGTGCTAGGTGAATATGAAGCCAAGGATGAACATATGATCCAATACCTTGAAAAGACCAAGTCTTTAATTCAAAGCTTTGATAGGTTCACAATCAAACAAGTACCTAGAGGAGACAATAGGAAAGCTGACGCGCTTAGCAAGATCGCATCTACAAGCATTGCGCACCTATCAAAACAGGTATTGGTAGAAACTCTAAAAAATAAATCAATCTTGGAGATGGAAGTATCCACGGTGATAGAAGAACAGGATCCCACGTAGATGACACCTATCATCGAATTTATAAGCAAAGGAATCTTACCACAAGATTAGAAGGACGCTCGAAGGGTGCGGCGCACAGTGCAGAGATTTTAACTACGAGATGGCATCCTATATCGACGTTCATTCCTGCAACCTTGGCTCCGATGTGTTGGACCTCTTCAAGCAGACTATGTACTCCGCGTAATTCACGTTGGATCATGCAGCATGCACTCAGGACCACGGTCCGTAGTGGTGTGCGCCCTGCGATCAGGATATTATTGGCCTACTATGCACCGCGATGCGCGGGATATGATAAAGAAATGCAGTAATTACCAAGTCCACAGGCCAATTCCGCGCCGACCGCAACAAGAGTTAACCCCCATCACCTCACCATGGCCATTCTATAAATGGGGCATTGCCATTGCAGGCCCTTTCCCAGTTGCGGCGGGAGGGCTAAAATTCCTCATTGTAGCTATAGACTACTTCACTAAGTGGATTGAGGCAAAAGCAGTGGTGAGCATTACTGGCTACCAGGTAAAACGCTTCGTATGGGACAACATTGTGTGTCGCTTCGGACTACCAAGGGAAATCATCTCAGACAATGGAAAACAATTCTGTGATAACCTATTCAAAGATTGGTGCGCGCAATTGAACATCACACAACACTTCGCATCAGTGAAACACCTACAAACCAATGGTTTGGTTGAACGCGTGAATCGCCGTCTAGGCGAAGGGATAAAAGCGCGCCTTGACAGACACAAAGGAAGATGGATGGACGAATTGTCACATGTTTTATGGGCGCACCACACCACAATCAAAACCAGTACCGGAGACACACCATTTTCTCTCGTCTATGGGACAGAAGCCGTCATACCAGCCGAAATTGGGATGCCAACTATACGTACAGCGGAAATAAATGTCACAACTAATGACGAGGAGCGGCGTATAGACTTGGACTTGCTGGAAGAAAGGCGTGAACGTGCAGCTATACGCGAAGCGAAGGCTAAAGCACAAATGAAGAAGTATTATGATGCAAAGGTCAAACAAACTTCTTTCAGGCGAAGAAATATTATGATGCAAAGGTCAAACAAACTTCTTTCAGGCCAGGAGACTTCGTATACCGCGCTAATGATGAAAGCCACGCAGAAGACACAGGAAAGCTTGGGCCCAAATGGGAAGGACCCTATGAGGTCACAGATGCACTAGGTAATGGTGCATACAGGTTGCGCGATATGGAAGGTCACGAGCTGGCGCGCACTTGGAATATCTGCAATCTCAAAAGATGCTATCTTTAGGAAAGGCTACGGCCCACAAACAGACAACTTGCACTTTAGTAAGTGCCCAATAAATGTTTGTCATTGAATTTTCTTTTCTTTCTTAGGAATTGTCTTTTTAAAACTTGCAAGTATTAATAAAACGTTGTGGTTTCTAGCTAACTCCATAACACACTTCACTTTATTGCGTACATTTTATTATGTTTCAATATTGTTATTTTATATTTTGCCTACATGGCGTGCATGCACTTATTAAGACCCACGATGGCAGAAAGGATGAGTAAACCTACTAACTAACTCGTTGAGTAAGAGGGTTGCAAACCCATCAACATTGGATCATGTATCCTTGCTAAGCGCCTTACCTTCAAGACGTTGAAGTCAGTTTTCCATGCGCATTCCACGAAGGATGCGCAATATCACGTACACTGTACATGCTTAGCAAATTACGAGCCAAAACTCTTGGTCATTTCATAAAAGTATTTGCAAAATAATGTAAGTCTATTTTCATACTTATGATTTGTTTTTAAGTCACACACTTAATTTGAGTATGGCTTCCAATGTGCATCTTAATTGATCTTTTACACAAGGGATAACAATTTAAGAAACATAGCACACAAACAAAAGATACAATTTGTTATTTATACGAAACCATACATTTACAATTTACAAAAAGCCTATATCTACACACTATGACAGTGCTCGGGACTATGCTCTTAGTCAGCGGAGCTCCCAGCCTCTTGGAGCTTCCTCAAAAGTAACGCATCCTTAGGCGACACGGTCGCCACGCTGACTGCAACTCCATCTGATCTTGGGATATGCGCAGTGCCTACACCACATAGGATGGCTTTCCCCTTAACACCTTTCTTCTTGGCCGCCCTCTTCGCATGAAGTTCCATGACTTCTTTCAGGGGAACCTCCTTCTCAAGGACGAAGGGGTTCAAAATATCATGCGGCTGCGCAAAGACTGGAACCTGCAATTGCGACTCGTTAGGCTTTAGGAAAAAGTCCGGTTGAGCCTCGGCATCCTCCAAGATGTGCCTCCCCAGGGTTAACCCCTCCATAATCAACTTTATGGGGTAATCCTGGTCGCGATCCAACCGCGCAATATGTGGAAGCTCAAAGAGCTTCATCCCCTCCATAGCCTTCACAAGCTCGTCATAGGCGCCCGCCTTATAGCCAGGCACCTCAGCAAGAGACACGGTCGGCATCTTGGCCTCATGAAGTTCCTCTACAGCCTGCGCCCTGCCACGCTCCACGGCGCGCTCTACAACCTTCCCAAAGGCCTCCAACACCTCCGGGGACTTCAAAGTTCCCATAGCAGCTAAGCGCAACCCATGGCTGATCAACCACCAATACAAGAAACAAGGGATGCATTAGAAGACAAAAGAATGAATATTAATACATATAGTAAGGAAAATTGCAGAATACACAAAACATACCTGCGCTCAGCGATCGTAGACATAAGATTAGGATATAACTTCTCATCGTATTCTATACTCAGCCTGCGCAGCTTCTCCTCCTGCACCTTCAGAGCATCCCCAACTTGCTTACGAAGGGCCTCAATATGGCCGAAGTGCTCAGCCTTTTTCTCCTCTAGATACCTTATCCCCCAAGTTAAGTTCGACCTGAACTGATGCAGCTCCCCGCGCGCATGTTGCAGATCAGCCATCACGGTCAACTTCTCATCAGTGACCTTCTCAGCATGCGCCTTGACGGACTCTACCTCCGCTCGCGCATCAGCTAACTATGCATGGAGCATGGCAATCTCCTCGTCCTTCCGTGCGAGGCTGCTGCTCTCCCCAACATACCGCATCTTCAACTGACCGACCAACTCAGTCTGACGCTCAGCAGCAGTGATCGAGGCAAAAGCGGTCAACCTAAATTGACCAAAGGATGGTCAACAAGGTCAAACTGCCTAGAGTCAATGCTCCGCGGAATATAGTGGTTTCCCCGGGTCGTTATGTTCCGACGAGGTGTGATGGTTATAAAACGGTTTCGTGATCGGGTGAATTTGGATGAGAAAGGGGTTTGTGTGTGATTAAACTAAGGAATATACGAAGGAATAGCTTAAATAAGCTATATGAATAAGACTTGAAAGTTTGAAATACCAGAAACGTGCAAAACCTAGAAACGCGTACGTTCACGTTTTAAATAACGTAAACGTACAAAATAAAACGTGAAAACTGAATTCTGAAAACCCCCAGGGGGTGAAAATGACTTTTTTACAAACTAAAAGGTAAAAGAAAATTTTTAGAAAAAGAAAATAAATTTTAACACTAATTAATTATTTAATATTAATTAATTACTAATTATTACTAATTATTAATATTTAAGTAACTTAAACACAATATAATATTAATTAAACACTAAAAAAATGAAAATAAAATTTTTAAAATTATAAAATAACTAAAAAATAAGTTTTAAAATTAAAAATAAGAATTTTTGTCTTTTTGTGATTTTTCTATTAATTAATTACTAATTAATTATTAATTACCTAGTTAAACTATTTTAAATTATTAAAAATACTAAATGAACAGTAAAAAATCTAGAAAAATTCCTAAAAATGTATTTTAATATATAAGAGCTAAGAAAAATATAAAAACTAGGTCTTACTTAACAAAAACTAATTATGCTATTTAAAACTTAATATTAATTAATTATTAATAAAACTAAGATTAATTCTAATAAATACTAAATATAAGAGGAATTTAAGAAAAATATAAAATAAAATAAAAATCTGAGAAAATTACTATAAATACTTTAATATAAGAGGAATTTAAGAAAAATATAAAATAGCTAAGTACTTAATAAAAATTTAAAAATGAAAATTAAAAATAAATTACATTAAATAGAAACTATCACTTAATATTAAATCATTTTTTCAGGATTTTTCTTTTACCAATCTATTTTACAACTAAAAACAACAAACTTTTATGAAAACAACTTTTTTATAAGTTAAAAATAAGCACTATGGAGCCTAAAAGCTTTGACAGTTGACTTTGTTTGACCAAGGATGAAAATAAGCCTAAATGACCAAGAGTGGGGCCCACAATGGATGATTCAGGTCCAAATAAGTTAGATGAACATGTTTAAACAAGAAAATGCAAGTCTGATCCACTGAATAAGCAAATAAGCTAATAATAAGCACTTGGATTCTTATATGGACTCAGAAACTAGGACAGAAATTTGGGCTTGATTAAAGTGGGGTCCACAGGGTTATAGGTCAAACCAAGGGTCAAAGTCTCAACCCTGGTAGGAGGGGGGTTGAATGAAACAAAAATGGAGGGTTGTGGACCATTGTGGTGGCCACAACCACCACCAAAGTGAGTGGTGTTGGCTGAGAATCAGCTGATGCAGGGGAGTGACTTCCCCTGCAAGTAACTTTGAGGCTAAGTGGAGCCTAGGGAAAAATTTGCAAAAATCAAAGGAGCATGGAAACTTAAAGTTGAGCTGGTAGGCTATCTAATGAAACAAGATTCAATCCATGAAAACAAACACAAAAATCAGCAAAAATCTTGCAATTATTGGAAAAATCTGAAAGATGCACAATTGACTTTTTGAGAAAACTATGAACTTTGACTGTGGTGAGATTCTAAGGGCTGCTAATCACTGGAAATGAAGTAATAAGCCTTGATAACATGAAATTAAGCTATTTCAACCACTTGTGCATAGATATGTATGATTATGGATTTAATTATTCCCACAGTTAACTCACAAATTGTGATTAAGTGAAACTTTGACTTTTTTTCAATTAAACACCATCTTTTCTGCATGGAACAATATTAACCAACCTAAAGTAGACTAGTGAAACTAATTTTAACCTATGGATCCTACAAACCAATATTGTTTAGTGTTTTGCCAAACACTCCTTTGTGAGTGACTGTCTTGAGTTTTTCAAAGCAAATTGATGTTGAAAGCTTGAACCATGAAAGCAAAGTATCAAATAAGTTTAGTTATGAGATAAGAAGCAATGTAGGACTAAAAATAAGCAGTATGCAACAAACAATCACAAATAAGCTATAAATTAAATCTAACAGTGAATAACTTAACTAAGACTAAATCACTATACTAACTTCTAAGAAAATACAATATGAATACCTAAGCATAGATAAGCCTGAAAATTAAACAAATAGGAACAAATAAGTAGATGATACAGTAAAATGCAATGTTATGAAAATGAGACTTACAAAGTGAAAGCAACCATGTAACAGTCAAAATTAATTTTCAAATCAACCTATTGCTTCCCCTGAAGCTCTAAACCATTCACAATTCAAAACATAACTTGATTCAAACCTCCTTCTCCTTCTTCCAAAGATTTCTGACTTTGTACTATTTATATGGATTTTATGGAATTTTTAATAAACTAAGTGCAAGGTAATTTCCAAACTTCAAATGCCTCAGAAAACATGTAATGAAGCCAAAGAGAGCTCTAACAACACAGATTAACACCTTTTGAATGTAAAATGAAATTTTCACTGGAAATGGCAAAAGCTGAATTTAATAAGGAACAATTGAAATTAAGGTTAAACAAACTTAAGATTACTCTGAAAATGTTGATTACAACCTGTTTTAACTAGAAATTACAACTGAGAGCCAAAATTACACTAATTCGACATTAAGACTACACTAATTAACTACTACTACTTAACTAATACTTCTTCCATCTTTTTTCTTTACTTTTATAACCCTTGGAGACTTTCTCTTTCATTCCCACTTGCTTCTTGGCCGTTGGATTGGTAATTGTGATCCTGGCCGTTCAAATCCTTTTGGCGGGAAATTGACCTTTGGCAGGTTGTGGCTTTCTTGGAGGATTTCAAGGATCACTTAATGGGTTTGGAATGTATTGGAGGCTAGGGGGACAAGGACTGGTGAGGGTGAGTTGGAGTGATGGGGGGAGGTGGAGTGTGCAGGGGTGAATAACAGGCAAGTGGTGGGGGAGAAGGTTGTGTTTGACCTTGGTTGACTGGGTGGTAATAATAAAACGGGGGAGGTGATTTTATTAGTGGAGTGGGCTGGGTGAAGTGGTGGTGGGCTAGGGGTTGGTGATTGGGCTTGGTGGTGGTGGGCTGGGAGATATAAGGGTGTGGATGTTGGGTCATGTTCGTAAAAAGGGTGGTATAAATATTAAGGGTCTGTTTGATGTAGTGGTGTTTCACAAGGACCAAGTTTTGTAATTTTGCAAAAGTGAGGGGCTGATTTGTACAAACATCCCAAGTAGTAATAAGGGTAATTCCTGCCACAATTCATAAGTACATGGACAAATAATATTTTTCCATTTTGAAAATTCCCGGGGACCAAATGTGTCATTTTTCAAAAGTCCAGGGACCAAACATGAAATTTCCTCAAAATTTTCATCCAGGGATTAAAAGTGACAAATGTGAATTCCCAAGGACAAAAATTGATTTTTTCATCCAAAAATTCCCACCAGGGACCAAATCTGCCAAAGTTTGAAACTCCAGGGACTAATTTTGTAATTTTCCAAAACTTTTCCAATTTTTCACCAAAGGACAAAATATGACAACTTATGATTGTGAAAGGACCTTTGGTGATTTTTCTTTTAAAATATGTGCTCAGGGACTATTTTTGCCAATTTTTGAAAGTTGGGGGACTGAAACTGCCAATTTTGCAAACTTTGTACGTTTTTTATCTGTTTTTGCTCATTTTGCATCTAAAACATATAAAACACAATTTTGAAATATTTTTAGTATTTTGATGCATTTCTGAGTGTTTTTGTATGTTTTGCAGTTCAGATTTGACAAAAAATGATGAGTGTTTGAGCACTCATCAATCCCCCACAGTAAACTATTGCTAGTCCCTAGCAATAACTATTTTGAAAACTTGATGGATTTTTAACTCTTTACCAAAAGCCATCACTTCTGGAGTAGCCAGGTGTAAGAACTGTGGTACACCTGATAACCGTGTGATTTTGAGCAAACCACCAGCTGTCGGCGGATTTGATTAGTCTTTACCAAAAGCCGTTTGCTTCTGGACTAGCCAACTCTTGATGGAATAGTCAACATCTTGGTGAGCTGATTACCAATTATGGATTTTTCACTACCTTTACCATAAGCCATAATCTTGCGGGCTAGCCAACTCATTCGCTTTATGGGATATGGCGAGTTGAGGTACCATACAATTTTGGGCAAATTGCAAGCCATAAATGGATTTGAGATGTCTTTACCAAGAGCCGTTTGCTCGTGGGCTAGCCAATCCCTTTTGTCGGTTATACAAGGCGGACTGATAACCACAAAAATTTTGAAACTTTAGTGAAAAATTTTTAAAATTTTTGAGATTTTGGCCAAAAACGGGGGTACTAGATAGTAAAATGTAATAAAATTCGCTAGAATAGCGAAATACCCCCCCACACTTAGCATGAATATTGTCCTCAATATTCAAAGTCCCGGCTATTATGCCGACTCTTTGAACGTAAAGGGGCAACATTACAAGCTAAGTGTGGAAACACCATTTTGTATTTTCACTACATTTGTAACCACAGTGGGGTGACTCCCCCACACTTAGGGTGAAAACCCTATAAGCATGCTACTGTTTTTGTTTACCGAGTCGCTAGCTTGACTCGACCCCGAATTCATTTGTCCTTGGGGAAGCATGATGTGGAATAGACAATCTCAATCGGACTTTCATTCAAGATGTTTGGACAAACATTTGAAGCACGTGAAAGTTCCACACCGATGAGATAAGTATCCGGCTCAAGATAATGATACATGAAAAATGCCGGGATCAAAGATGGTGTCTTCATTCCTGAAGGAGTGAAGAAGAGAGGAAGTCACCTTATAGGTGAAGAAAAGGAAGAAAACCATGATGAAAATCTTTATAAGATTTTCTTCCTCGAGATCAGGCTCCGTAGCCTGAATTTGGATTTCAAAGGTTAAGCTCATAAATATCCCGGGAGGGTGGGTGGGAATTTGCAAATTCTCATGATTGAGTGCATCTCCCCCCGGGATATCAAACTCCGGAGGAGTCATAATATGATGAGTGAGTTCACCGGAGAACTCCTCATGAAGAGAATTATTCACAAGATGTGAATTTGTGAACTCATGTTCCATTGTGGACTCATTACAATCCTCGTCAAAGATTAGATTGTTAGAAATCATAGTGAATTCAGATTCGAATTCAAATAGAGGATTGGTGAGAGTCGTATTGAATGTTTCGGGAACAAAGAGATTAACATTCTCTATTGGACTACTGGGATCAGAAGTGAGTGACGGATCATGATATAGGAGACTTTCAATTTCTCCCAGATCGGCTTCAAAGTCGAGGAGACCATCATCACTTTCCAATGAAAGTGGATTGATGTGAGTAAGTTCATCAGCGAACTCCTCAAGAAGAGGATCAACATCAGACTGAGGGAGTGATGCCTCGATATACTCAATGTCTCCATGAGATGTACAATCATCATTAAAATCTGAGAAAGTCTCAAAATGATCGTTTGAACACTCAAGAGGGGAAGGAATATCACACATATGCTCAAGAGTTCCCTGTGACTCTCCTGGGATTGGGACAAGGATCTCAACACTAGACTTTATGAATTCGTCCGATTCCCTTTCAGGAACAGTGTCAAGATGCTCGTCCCCCATGCTCAGAGAGTGAGTGGGAACCTCGGGTGTGATAAGAGTGGGTTGAGATGGAATCTCAACTGATGGTGTCTCATCTGATGAATCTTTATAAAATTGAAGAATATCAAGGATATCCTCATCATCACTGTCATCAGGAATGAAACGGAATCGAGAGCTAGATCTGGCTGCTTTTTCTCTTGCAATTGATTCCCTAACAGATTTTTCATATGCATCTTGGGAATTTATTCTAGCAGCCTGCTCTTCAGCAAGCAATTCTTCCATGGATTTTTGATGAGTGTCTTTTTGGGACAAGTCTTTAACTAAACCCTTAAGCTCATCAAGTATTTCCAGGACATTTTGAATTTCTGGAAGAATTGCTTGATTCATATCGTACTGTGGAGGTTGGTCGTAATAAGGTGTGTCAAAATTGTCACAAGGATATGGATTCCCCGTTTGACAATCTGAACTGAAATGTGGACCTCCACAGTGATCACAACAGTAAAACTGATGTGGCTGTGAGTCGTATGTGCTAAAGTTAAAATCGTTATTAGGAAACTGCTCATAGACAAGCGTGTTTCCTGATTGACAATCATAACTATAATGTGAACCACCACAGTACTCACAACAATAAAACTGCTGAGACTGATGGTGTGGTAGCTGGTGGAATGAATCAGTGGTGTCATGATAGGAATAGGGATCTTGGTTATAGACAGACCCGTTTCCTGACTCTACCATGCCACAACCGGGGCAATTGCCACCATTATAAGAACTACCACACCACTGGCAAATCAGAAAGTGTGGATGAGACATAGAAAGAATCAAATGTGTATAGAGGGTGAGGAAATGAGAATCAAAAGGGTAGGAGGGTGAAGAAGGATATTTTTGGTGTTTTTGGAAAATATTTTATACAAATGATAAAGAAAATGTTTTTGTGTTTTTGTGTTCATTGAAAACTGAGTTTAAAATGTTTTCGGGAACAGTTTTGTTTTTATAGGAAAATAAGAAGCTAATATGAACAAGAGTGGTAAATATACAATGGATGTATATCCCGATTCACCAATACGCAAAACCGTTTAGAAAAGCGCGCACAACCTCCCCGGCAGCGGCGCCAAAATTTGATCGAGGCAAAAGCGGTCAACCTAAATTGACCAAAGGATGGTCAACAAGGTCAAACTGCCTAGAGTCAATGCCCGCGGAATATAGTGGTTTCCCCGGGTCGTTATGTCCCGACGAGGTGTGATGGTTATAAAACAGTTTCGTGATCGGGTGAATTTGGATGAGAAAGGGGTTTGTGTGTGATTAAACTAAGAAATATACGAAGGAATAGCTTAAATAAGCTATATGAATAAGACTTGAAAGTTTGAAATACCATAAACGTGTAAAACCTAGAAACGCGTACGTTCACGTTTTAAATAACGTAAACGTACAAAATAAAACGTGAAAACTGAATTCTGAAAACCCCCAGGGGGTGAAAATGACTTTTTTACAAACTAAAAGGTAAAAGAAAATTTTTAGAAAAAGAAAATAAATTTTAACACTAATTAATTATTTAATATTAATTAATTACTAATTATTAATATTTAAGTAACTTAAATTCAATATAATATTAATTAAACACAAAAAAAATGAAAATAAAATTTCTAAAATTATAAAATAACTAAAAATAAGTTTTAAAATTAAAAATAAGTATTTTTGCCTTTTTGTGACTTTTCTATTAATTAATTACTAATTAATTATTAATTACCTAATTAAACAATTTTATATTATTAAAAATACTAAATGAACAGTAAACATTCTAGAAAAATTTCTAAAAATGTATTTTAATATATAAGAGCTAAAAAAAATATAAAAACTAGGTCTTACTTAATAAAAACTAATTATGCTATTTAAAACTTAATATTAATTAATTATTAATAAAACTAAGATTAATTCTAATAAACACTAAATCATAAAATAAAAATCTGAGAAAATTACTATAAATAATTTAATATAAGAGGAATTTAAGAAAAATATAAAATAGCTAAGTACTTAATAAAAATTTAAAAATGAAATTTAAAATTAAATTACATTAAATAGAAACTATCGCTTAATATTAAATTGTTTTTACAGGATTTTTCTTTTACCAATCTATTTTACAACTAAAAACAACAAACTTTTATGAAAACAACTTTTTTATAAGTTAAAAATAAGCACCATGGAGCATAAAAGCTTTGACAGTTGACTTTGTTTGACCAAGGATGAAAATAAGCTTAAATGACCAAGAGTGGGGCCCACAATGGATGATTCAGGTCCAAATAAGTTAGATGAACATGTTTAAACAAGAAAATGCAAGTATGATCCACTAAATAAGCAAATAAGCTAATAATAAGCACTTGGATTCTTATATGGACTTAGAAACTGGGACAGAAATTTGGGCTTGATTAAAGTGGGGTCCACAGGGTTATAGGTCAAACCAAGGGTCAAAGTCTCAACCCTGGTAGGAGGGGGGTTGAATGAAACAAAAATGGAGGGTTGTGGACCATTGTGGTGGCCACAAATCACCACCAAAGTGAGTGGTGTTGGCTGAGAATCAGCTGATGCAAGGGAGTGACTTCCCCTGCAAGTAACTTTGAGGCTAAGTGGAGCATAGGGAAAAATTTTCAAAAATCAAAGGAGCATGGAAACTTAAAGTTGAGCTGGTAGGCTATCTAGTGAAACAAGATTCAATCCATGAAAACAAACACAAAAATCAGCAAAAATCTTGCAATTATTGGAAAAATCTGAAAGATGCACAATTGACTTTTTGAGAAAACTATGAACTTTGACTATGGTGAGATTCTAAGAGCTGCTAATCACTGGAAATGAAGTAATAAGCCTTGATAACATGAAATTAAGCTATTTCAACCACTTGTGCATAGATATGTATGATTATGGATTTAATTATTCCCACAGTTAACTCACAAATTGTGATTAAGTGAAACTTTGACTTTTTTTCAATTAAACACCATCTTTTCTGCATGGAACAATATTAACCAACCTAAAGTAGACTAGTGAAACTAATTTTAACCTATGGATCCTACAAACCAATATTGTTTAGTGTTTTGCCAAACACTCCTTTGTGAGTGACTGTCTTGAGTTTTTCAAAGCAAATTGATGTTGAAAGCTTGAACCATGAAAGCAAAGTATCAAATAAGTTTAGTTATGAGATAAGAAGCAATGTAGGACTAAAAATAAGCAGTATGCAACAAACAATCACAAATAAGCTATAAATTAAATCTAACAGTGAATAACTTAACTAAGACTAAATCACTATACTAACTTCTAAGAAAATACAATATGAATACCTAAGCATAGATAAGCCTGAAAATTAAACAAATAGGAACAAATAAGTAGATGATACAGTAAAATGCAATGTTATGAAAATGAGACTTACAAAGTGAAAGCAACCATGTAACAGTCAAAATTAATTTTCAAATCAACCTATTGCTTCCCCTGAAGCTCTAAACCATTCACAATTCAAAACATAACTTGATTCAAACCTCCTTCTCCTTCTTCCAAAGATTTCTGACTTTGTACTATTTATATGGATTTTATGGAATTTTTAATAAACTAAGTGCAAGGTAATTTCCAAACTTCAAATGCCTCAGAAAACATGTAATGAAGCCAAAGAGAGCTCTAACAACACAGATTAACACCTTTTGAATGTAAAATGAAATTTTCACTGGAAATGGCAAAAGCTGAATTTAATAAGGAACAATTGAAATTAAGGTTAAACAAACTTAAGATTACTCTGAAAATGTTGATTACAACCTGTTTTAACTAGAAATTACAACTGAGAGCCAAAATTACACTAATTCGACATTAAGACTACACTAATTAACTACTACTACTTAACTAATACTTCTTCCATCTTTTTTCTTTACTTTTATAACCCTTGGAGACTTTCTCTTTCATTCCCACTTGCTTCTTGGCCGTTGGATTGGTAATTGTGATCCTGGCCGTTCAAATCCTTTTGGCGGGAAATTGACCTTTGGCAGGTTGTGGCTTTCTTGGAGGATTTCAAGGATCACTTAATGGGTTTGGAATGTATTGGAGGCTAGGGGGACAAGGACTGGTGAGGGTGAGTTGGAGTGATGGGGGGAGGTGGAGTGTGCAGGGGTGAATAACAGGCAAGTGGTGGGGGAGAAGGTTGTGTTTGACCTTGGTTGACTGGGTGGTAATAATAAAACGGGGGAGGTGATTTTATTAGTGGAGTGGGCTGGGTGAAGTGGTGGTGGGCTAGGGGTTGGTGATTGGGCTTGGTGGTGGTTGGCTGGGAGATATAAGGGTGTGGATGTTGGGTCAGGTTAGTAAAAAGGGTGGTATAAATATTAAGGGTCCGTTTGATGTAGTGGTGTTTCACAAGGACCAAGTTTTATAATTTTGCAAAAGTGAGTGGCTGATTTGTACAAACATCCCAAGTAGTAATAAGGGTAATTCCTGCCACAATTCATAAGTACATGGACAAATAATATTTTTCCATTTTGAAAATTCCCGGGGACCAAATGTGTCATTTTTCAAAAGTCCAGGGACCAAACATGAAATTTCCTCAAAATTTTCATCCAGGGATTAAAAGTGACAAATGTTAATTCTCAAGGACCAAAATTGATTTTTTCATCCAAAAATTCCCACCAGGGACCAAATCTGCCAAAGTTTGAAACTCCAAGGACTAATTTTGTAATTTTCCAAAACTTTTCCAATTTTTCACCGAAGGACAAAATATGACAACTTATGATTGTGAAAGGACCTTTGGTGATTTTTCTTTTAAAATATGTGCTCAGGGACTATTTTTGCCAATTTTTGAAAGTTGGGGGACTGAAACTGCCAATTTTGCAAACTTTATACGTTTTTTATCTGTTTTTGCTCATTTTGCATCTAAAACATATAAAACACAATTTTGAAATATTTTTAGTATTTTGATGCATTTCTGAGTGTTTTTGTATGTTTTGCAGTTCAGATTTGACCAAAAATGATGAGTGTTTGAGCACTCATCAAGCAGCAGCTAGCTCCTCCATCAACTGCTGCGCAGACACCTCCCCAGCCACCTTCACTGTCTCCTCCACGTTTGCATCTTGAGGGGGGACCACGCTTTCCACAAATGCCGCATCACCCTCTGCAGCATGATTAGTACAAGCAAAGAAAGAAGGTTAGAACATATTACGACAAGTAATAATAATAATAATAATTAAAAAAAAAAAAAAAAAAAAAAAACGTGGATATGATCATCACTTACAAAAAGGGAGAAGACTTTGCAATCTCCTTATCCGCGCCAATAGCGGATGTGTCATCTGCTGCGGATGACTCTTCATCCGTGATAAGATGGCGCCTCCTCTTGGAAGTACCAGTGCCATCAGACTCTCCCTTGCGCTTTACACCCTGAGCTACACTCTCAAGCTCTATAACCTCCACGCTGTCAGAGGACTCAGTACGCAATTCCTCCACCACGGGAGACGGCTCCCCAGTAGGAGGAACGCTCTGCACAGGCGTCACAAGCGCAGCAACGGGAGGTGAATCTTCAGGACCATCTTGCGCCAACACCGTTATGTGTCCCGCAGTAGCCTCCAGAATTTGCTCCTCATTGTCCCTCAGAGGGCGCACCCCAATTGTCACTTGCTTTGGCTTCTCAAGCTTCACCACAGCAAAATCCATCTCTGCGTGACACATGAACAAACAACAAAACCAATTTAGTTATTGAAATTACAAAGAGCACTTACATTATTGAAGCGAAGGTAAAAAAGGAAAAGCACCCACCCCGGCCGCTCTCATCAAGGAATGTTGGAACCTCGTCAGAACCATGGAAATAGTTGCGACTCAGCCCCATGTGAACCAAAAACTCCTCAGGGTAGGAGTTAATGGGGATGCGATTGGCATCAATCGTATATGCATCCTCCGCGCTATACGAACCGGGAAAAGGGCGCTCATCCCTTGGCAGTGTCCCTTGAGTATAAAACTCAAACGGTGACGGAAACACTATATCATCTACCCAAAAGAATTTTTCCCTCCAATCCCTAAGGGAATCCACCTTCTCTGTATAACACTGAAGGCGCCCACCCCGCTTCGCAAAAGACACCCATCCATGCGACCACGTTGTGCGGTAAAAAGCACGGAAAAGGTTAATGGTGGGGTTGACTGCAAGCAAACGGCAGTTCATTTCAAAATTTGATACTTTTGCCGCACCTATACAGTGTAGCTGGGAAATATGAAGATTGTAGAAGTTGAGCAGATTACTCAAGAATAAGGATATAGGTACGCGCTGATTCGCGTACTCAAAAGAGCGCGTAAATAACCCTACTTTTCCCGCAGGGAAATCCGCGATACACGCGTTGGCCTCCGGTACTACCGGATGCACATCAAGAGGAATGAAATAATCAGAGGAAAACTGACGCAATTCATCCTCGTCCATTTCACACGGAAACTCGTGCAATTGACGAACCATTTCTAGAGACTAATAATACTAGCTAAAGCGCTTCGCGGTTACCAAATCAAACAGTTGCTCTCTTAAAAAAGCTTTGAAGAAATTGGAAAATGGCGGAAGTGTGTTTTTACTGTGAGTTCTTCAGTAAAATGGCAGGCAATGTTTATATAGGGTTACAAAAACCTTAAAAAATTAGCCACGTGGAATCCACTCACATGATCGTGTGGCTAGAAGACGAGAGGGTAGATGAACTTTTTCCCACTTCCCGATATACACGTGGACACACTCCCCGTTTCCCCAAGTATTTTTGAGGATATTTTGGACTAGATACATAGTCCCTAATATTGGGCGGTTACTTTTCCCGCCACACTTACCGTTGCTTTCACTAGTTTAGCATCTGCGGCTATAAGCCGTGCACACTAGACTGGGGGGACATGATGACGTATAGTCTATATTTGGGCCATAAGCTCAAATGATAAACATTACTAAGGCCCAAACCCACCACGTGTGGGCTATCATAACAATGATTTGGGCCACACCACCAATGGGGTGGGCTCACATAGGCCCAAGCCCAACCAAACTATTTATGGTCTAGATAAGGATCTTCTATTTACGGATAAAGATCCTTGGACCGGATAAGCACCATGTGTGCGAAGAGTAAGGAGCACGAAACCTACAAAGGTTCTGTGCCTATATATAGAATGACATAATTCTCATTAAAGGTACGATCTACAAAACCCTAACTCTTTAATATAACCTAAAACCGATTACTTACTCTCACGATAAGCCTAACGGTGTTTGTTTACTTTCTTAGTGCGCAGGTCTCAAGCATTAAGAGCGAATTGGTACAAGAGCAAGAGCCCAAATCAGGAATGCCCAACTTTTGTATCAACACTTTCTAATTGTGGTGTGGTTTCCAGATGTCATTTTTTAGAGTTTTGGGGTGATTTATTGCCTCTAAAAATAGCAATCACTCTTGTGTTATATATATATATATATATATATATATATATATATATATATATATATATATATATATAGTGAGACTTTCATGCGAGAACCATCTTATCTGCGAGAACTGAGAGAACCACCAAAAACATACATGCACACCTTCAATAATTGTATTTTTGCAACATATGTTCTAAAAACAACATACATGTTTTAGAAAAAACATAGTTGTTCTAAAAAATTTGATAAGAAATTGGAAATACAAAATTTTTCTTTGAATGTGTGCATGTACGTTCTTATAAGGAGTGCAACAGAAATATTGCGACCTGTGTAAGGTTTTTGTGAAAAAAGAGGATGAGTTCATGATGATATTGAAGAACATTGGTGGATACTTACGATTATTGATGATTTGCATGTATTTTTATTTTATTTTAAAAGGCGTGCATGTATGTTTTTGGTGGTTCTCTCAGTTCTCGCAAATAAGATGGTTCTCATAACAAAGTCTCCCTATATATATATATATATATATATATATATATATATATATATATATATATATATATATATATATATATATATATATATATATATATATTTAAACACTAGAAAGGGCTAATGGTCGTTAGTTGTTAACCGTAGGAACTAACTATCGTTAAATGCAAAAGGAAAATGACTAGGATGAAAATATGAGCTAAGAAGGATCTAGAATCCCTCTTGGACTCCTTAGGCCGGTCGTACAAGGGGAGGGGAAACCCAAACCCACTCCAACTTGTCCTCCAAGTTTCATCTAGTATATATATATAAGGCTTAGGTTCATTCTTTCACATCTCTTTTGTGCACACACATTAACCTAAAGCTTTTCTTTTCCTTTTCTTTTCTCCTAGCCGATTGAACCAAACAACCCTAAGGTTTTTGGGTCTATTTTTTCATAAAGAAAATACCTAGCGCTTTGATCTTGCAATCTCTTTTTATTCGTTATTAATTTGTGTGTACAAGAACGAGGTAATAACTCAATATAGTTATTATCAAGGAATCGATTAACAAAACGGTAAGGGTTTAATCATTGATTCACATAAACCCTAATTAGGGTTCATATCTTGTCCAAGTTTAATAAAGTTTGATTCTTGTTCAGCAAGAATCCCATGGTACGTTCTTGGTTATATTTATGTTAATCTTTTATATGTTATAGATGTTCTTATGCTTCCGTGTATGTGTTTACCTGATTATATTGATTTGATTAGGGTTTATCTAATCAAGTATGCAGGTGACTAATTGTTTCACTTTTATAATTGTTATGTTTATTAGTTGAGTAATTTGTTTTATATTACTTGTTTTATTGTTTTGTTAGACACGTTGTAAGCAATAAAAGGGTATTTTTTTTTTTTGAAAAAAAAAATAATTGGACTAATAATGGTGAAACTTGAAGTGATAAATTATGATTCTTTCAAAGTTTTATGTGCCGATAGTGGTTCGCTTCGCACGGTAATTTGCTCCTAGGTGAGACTAGCAAGTTTTATAATTTATTACATGTTTTTAAGACTAAAGTCATAAACTTTTTGCTTGATTGATGTTTTTATATGTAATGGTTAACTAGACTCGACCGAAATTGACAAACTGTGTGGTGGGTTCTAGTAGAAAGGGGTTTTCTAAGAGATTCTCTCCTACTGGCTCTCTATGCCCACTTGTGCGTCAACTAGACTTACCGAACAACTATTACTCATACAATATCATCTTAAGGGTGATTTACCTCAATTCCACGCGCCACTTTTGTGGTAATTGTCTGAATAACATGTAAGAGTAGGACATAGTGGGTGATAATTGTTGGTACTTCTTTAATTGGTGAACCCGATACCTCAAGTAACAAGTTTTTGATTTAATCTTAGCTAATTGGTAACTAAAAAGGTTTTGAAAACAAATCTTATGAAGATGAGTGCATGCATCTTCGTACATGTTTTGATTATCACATCAAACTTAGTACCATATAAAATTTAAGTTACATGCCATCTAACTATAAGAAACACTTGAAGTTATTATTTGGTAAACGTGAGACCTAGGCTAAATTTTAACGACAAGGTAAAATTCTATTAATGCGTGAGACCATAGATAGATATTTTACATGTTTCTAAGTTAGACGACTTAATTAAGTTGTGCATGAGACCTAGAACTTAAGGCATGAGATGGGATGAAACATGCTTACATTGCAAATTGATGAATCAATTTGATGTAATTCCAATAATGATCTAGGAATTAGAAAATTGCTTGCCAATTATTGTTCGACAGATTACCATCTTTTATACTTTCATTACTAGCAGATCAACTGATGTAGTGAAATCTATGAAAATTTGGATCCTAGATTTTCAAGAAAATTAGTTGGTTATATGAATATATCCTTGGGTATTATATTTTCTTGGAAATATGAATTATCAAAAATACTAATGTTTGAACTTTTTTCTGTAGAAATGGCTCAACCCGATAACTCCACTGTAATTTCTACTTTCAAGAGTCATCTTGAAAGAGGAAAAATTGACTGGAAAGAATTTCAATGATTGGCACAGATCACTCAGAATTGTCTTGAGAGCGGCTGGAAAGCTCAATTATTTGAATACTTCTTGCCCAGAGGAGCCTGCTGCTAATGCTACTGATGTAGCAAAGGCAGAATGGAGGTTTGAGTATAATAAGTACAATGAAGTTGCATGCTTAATGCTCACAAGTATGGATGCAAAGTTGCAAAAGAAGTTTGAGCATCACTTTCCATATAACATGCTTCAAGAGCTCCAGAAGTCTTATGAAAAGACTCTTGCAGTTGAATTGTATGAGTCACTTAACAAATTACACAACTGCAGACATGGTGATGGTAAACCAGTAGAAGATTATGTGTTAGAGATGAAAGATTACTTTGATCAACTACACAGAATCGGCTTTGGCTACCCTGAGAATGTGCAAGTGAACTTGATCAATAGGTCCCTTAAGAAGGACTTTAAAGGTTTTGTTCAGAACTTCAACATGCATTGCCCGGGGAAGACAGTCTCAGAGTTACTCGCATTGCTTGTTGACTATGAGAAGGATTTACCTGCCAAGGGCAAGGCACCTACTCCTCAAGTGTTGGCAATTCAAGGAGGTAGGATCCAAAAGAAATCGCAGGCCAAAAAGGGTAAGGGTAAAGTTGACAAAGGCAAGAAGGTCATGGCCTATCAACCAAATCCAAAGATGAATCAACATCAAACCAAGCAGAACAAGGTGAATCCTCCCAACAAGAATGATCAGGCTTGTCACCATTGTTATGAGAAAGGTCATTGGAAGAGAAATTGTCCACTGTACATTCATGAATGGCGACAAAAGAAGCAAAAGAATGAAGTTGGTAACCCAGTACTTCAGGTGCATTCTTCATAATTGAATTATTTAATTTAACTCATAAAAATTCGTGGGTATATGATACGAGCTGTGGTATTCATATTTTCAATACTATGCAGGGGTTCAGAGTTGAAAGGAAACTTTCTTATGGACAACAATATTTTCACGTCGGCAACGGAGCAAATGCAGCTGTTGAAGCTATAGGCATATATGAATTAGTTTTGCCTACGGGCTTAGTACCGGTAGCATTTAGATTCTAGAACTTGCGTTAGTGATGCATCCCAAGACCGCTAGTGAGACTACATTCGTGTAGTAGGATTTACTACATGATAAGAGGCATTAGGATCACCCATGTGTTAATCCCGTATCATAATTACTTGACCATTTAAGTCATATTACTTGGCTAATAAAGTCAACTAATTTTTCCCACACCTTAGCATTGTACTCATTTTTAATACACGAAACCCCTAGTACACCCCTCCGAGCCTATCTTTTTGTTTCTACCTTTAAGCAACTTACTTAAAGGAAGAATTTGTTACAACCCACTTAAATGTACAACCAAATCGCCTTAGCCTTCCGTGTATGCACTCATCTTTAGTGCATTATTGTTATATGTTTAACCCCTTAGTTAATTATCTAATTGATTACATGGTTTCTAATTCGAGTCATATACTTGTACATATTGTTTTGGGATGATTGGGACTCATGGATAAAGTACTTATATTATGGAGTAATGGGGAAGAACATCATATATTACCCCCATATGTGCATTAATCTTAAAAAGTACTCCAAGTGTTTTGATTATCTTGATTCGAGTCGTTAGACTAGTTTACTGTAAAGTATGTAAAAGTTCAAGTGTAAGGGGAATGTTCATTCCCTATGATGTATTATTTTGGATGGTAGGGTAAGAGTGTATGCAAAAAAAAAAAATAAATAAATAAATAAATAAATAAAAAAAAAAAAAAAAAAACGGACTATCATCCTGTTTCATTCTATGTTTATTTTATATTTTTGTTATTTTTCACTTATTTGCTTAAGTCGAGTCTAGTCTTGGCTTAGCAACGCCATATTGTACATGTAATTAACCAAGATGATTAACTCGCCACCAGTAAAGATTGCCTATATCCAACAAAACCGTGTATTCCATATCCCTACACCTAACGTTATAACCCTTTAAAAATACCTCTTTGATAGTTTATCCTAGGTGCTTACGCCATGTGGTGGAGGTTTGATCCTTTCCCAAGCCTATGGTAATCTATTTTGCTATGATAGGTAGTGAGAGATGTTTTCCATTTCCATATTGTGATATATATTTTATTACACCCGAGAGATGTGAGTATCTAAACACTATTTGTGAGGTGCTAGTGTACGACCTCTGTGCTTGTCTTTGGTCTTTAGTGGAACGATTATTTGTCGTAATTACTTTTATATTAGTGTTAAATGACCTCTAACTTGTATTTTGATTAGAATAAAACCGCATTTACTTGAGGACAAGCAAATCTCAAGTGTAAGGGTATATGATGAGGCGAAAAATGATCCGTTTTTAGGGGGTCATTTAAGACCGGAATTAAATTTATTTGATCAAATATTGCCCTAAATCGTTCCTTTTGTGATTTTAGGTACTTTTGGAATGAATTCTGGAAAAGGAAGCATTTTGGACGTTTTTGGAGCATAAAAGTGAAGAAAATGGCAAAGTCTTAATTTTCCTTGCTGGGAACAGTACCTGACGGCGTCACCAAATTCTACATGACGGCGTCAAGAGGAAAACAAGAGGTGAAGTGGAATAGAGTCCATGACGATCCAGAGAGTTTTTACACTAGGGGCATGACGGCGTCACCATAGGCCGTCATGGTCCCATTACACGTGACGGCCTAGAGAAAGTTGCTCTTGACGGCGTCAGATCTGGATCTAGGCAATCCGATATTATTATGGGCGGTGGGTTGACGGCGTCAGATTTCTCTTCTTGACGTCGTCACATTGGAAAATCTATATATAGTTTTGTAATTTTCATTCATTAAGAGAGGACAATTAGAGGGATAACTTGGAGAAACCCTAGCACAATTTTATCAGTATTTTCAAGGGTTTTTACCCTTTGAAACCTTTCATGTTCAATTAAGATAAGTATCATTTCAATTCATTCAATATGTCTATGTGTTGTTTGAATATATCTTACGCTTGTCTTGATTTTAACATGCTAGGCTAGATCTCTTGTGTGTTTGCTTAGATGTAGTGAAACCTAGATGTTGATTATGGGTTGATTGCTTGCTTATAGTTGTTATGGATGAATGATTTCGATGTTAGGCTTAAGAAAACTGGCAGACTTCCATAGTGTAACTTGCTTGAACGTCTTAAGAGACATGAACCAATGCGTACTAGGTTTTTATGGTTGTATTTAATGCATGAGCGAATTCTAATGATCCCATGTTAGGAGCTTCTTGCAGGCTCGACATAGGAGTGAAGTAGGAGCTTATAGAGTTGGGGAAGTACGTACGCCACCCCACGAATGGTATTAAGGAATATAACCCGTCATCCACGCAATTGTAACAAACTATCAACCTGTAAAAGATATCTAGGGAGTAATGAAATCTAAGTAAACACAATTTTCCCATTTATTGTTCCCACCACATTAGTAATTAGCTTTATTTTCATTTTTGTTATTTTATTTTGATTGCATCTTTAGTTATTGGGTTAATTGACTAGCAACTAATTCCGCCCACTCTTCCAATACCCGATATTTTAATCGCTTTTATTAAAATATAAAAATACAAAAAGAATTATCCCTCACCTCTAGACCTAGTTTTTAGGCTTTCTAATCCTAGCGACACTATTCCTGAGTTGAACGACCAATCCCTCGGTACTTGTCACTATACTATACTACAACGATCAGGTATACTGCTTGGTGGGGGTTGTAAGCTTCTCGAGATCCCTCGAGAGGTAAAGCCTGGTGCAATTCCCACGCATCAAGTTTTTGGCGCCGCTGCCTGGGAATAGTTATTGTCTAGGTTGGAATTTCTTTTTATTAGGTCTACTTGCTAGATTCCTTTCTAGTAAGATTTTATTTTTATTTTTTTGGTTCTCTTTAGTCTATCTGTTTCTTCGTGCCTTTGTTAGTAAAATAAATTCATTAACTATTTCGTGGACCATTATGGAAAACGCGAATCCACCCCTTTCCCCTAGAGAAGTGGCTTTGTTACGTGAACGAGTTGAGAGTGAGATTAGGGAACTTAGGGAACTTAATAGGTTGATTAATGTTGAGCTCGACCATGCATTTAGTGACCTAGCGACCGCCTTGTATTCAAATAAGGACCTAGGAACTAAAGATTTTGAGGATGTTGTTGAGAAACATGAAGAAGGGGAGATTGATCCAAAGCTAGATGACTATCTTAATCTATACCCCACTAAGGAGGAGATTGCGTACTATAATAATCTTATTGATAATCCTCGACCTCCTTTCACTAGAATCGAACCTAAGATAAAGAGAGGCGATTCTAAGAATGCTAAGATACCATGTATGATTGGGTATAAACACATTGACAATGCTTACATTGATTTTAAATCCCCAATCAACATTATGTCCTCAAGTGTCTATAATGATATAGTTAAAACAAGACTTGGACCTAGAAGAGATCCCAAATACCCCGGTGGAGTTTGTAACTTTGTCGGGAGAATTAAAGGTCTACATGCCTTTGTTGGGAACTTTACTTATATCACTGGCTTTATGGTTGTTGAAGACCTAGCTAGTGTTATTGATTGTCGCTTATCCCATGTTGTGTTTGGTAAACTATTTGTTGAAGAGTCCAAGTTAGAATATGATGAGATAGAAGGAACAATCCGATTTGTTAGTGACACCGATAGGATCACTTATAGGATGCCTAATAGAATGAAAGAATTTCGTTTTGTGCCTCGATTTGACATGGATAACATTGGTGCTTTCGAGGACATCGATGAAGAGGATAAGAAAAAGGGCATGGACTATGTATGGGAGAAGAAGAGCCTTTTCTATAAGGATTGCTTGACTCTAGGACCAAAATATAGAGTTGATAAGGAATTTGCCAATAGAATCATAGGAGCAATTAAGAAGAAGGTGGTTGGTCTCTATAAAGAGCATTTACAATCGGTGGATGAGACCAACGATGAGGTCACGTAATAACCCATGACCTTGAGTATAGCTACAAGACTCGTAAATAAAGAAAAGCGCTTCTTGGGAGGCAACCCATGCTTTGTGTGATTTTTATTTGTTTGATTGTTATTTGTTTCCGTATGCATGCTTTATTTTTATTGTTGGTAGATCATGTTTCAAAAATAAAATGGTGAAAATACTTTATTTTGTCGTTTGACTTAGTCTTAACTTCATCCAAAGGTATTTCGCAAAAGATAAGTGAAAGGGGAAACCCCAAATATGTTTTTAAGAAACAAAATTGATCATGGTTCTCCACAATATTAAATGGACATGTATATTAGTAATTGTTAGAGTCAAATGCTTGTATCGAGTCATAATGATATTTTGCATGATTTTCCAGGAACTAGGACATAAGTTTTTCCAGAAATTTTCCGGAAACTTAATGTAAAGATTTCTGCAGGTCACTTCTGACGGCGTCAGGAATTAATTCCTGACGGCGTCATGTGTAAAATTCTAGAAATATTGCTAGTTTTGTTTTTCTAACGGGGTCTTAAAGTTTTTGTTAAATCTTTAGATTTATAAACTCCAGGAAATCTGCAAACATTCATTCCACAAGCATTATATCTTACATTGTTTTCTAGGATTTGTGAGTATATATAGATTGCTGCTGATTTTACATGAGGTTGCCTTGTTTGCTTTTTCAGGTTTAACAGGTTATGTATGACAAGAAGACGATTTATTTTTCTGGAAGGGAAGCTTTGATTGTTCATTTTCTTGGAGGAAGATCTAACCTTGTTACCACATTATCCACACCTAACGAATCAGGGGAGTATTTGATTTCATTCTTTTACCTATTTTACTTTTACATTCTTTAATTGAACATTGGGGACAATGTTCATCCTAAGTGTAAGGGGAGGGTAAATGATGAAACCTTATACGATACACTTTCACTTGAGGTTGTTTTGTTTGATGGTAGGTGTGTAATAAAACTATGAGAAATACTTGTTAGTGTAATTTTAGCGCTAAATTTAAATTTTTTTACAACATTTAGGAGTGAAACTTTAGCCTTAGCAAGCGTCTCATGGATAGGAGTTGTATGACTAGCACAAAACCGTACCATTTAGAAAAATTTTCCACCCAAATATGTGAGGTTCGCCTTTAGATTTGATAGGAAAAGCATTTATTATTAGTGCTTATGAGTGTACCGGTAGCATTTAGATTCTAGAACTTGCGTTAGTGATACATCCCGAGACCGCTAGTGAGACTACATTCGTGTAGTACGATTTACTACATGATAAGAGGTATTAGGATCACCCATGTGTTAAACCCGTATCATAATTACTTGACCATTTAAGTCATATTACTTGGCTAATAAAGTCAACTAATTTTTCCCACACCTTAGCGTTGTACTCATTTTTAGTACACGAAACCCCTAGTACACCCCTCCGAGCCTATCTTTTCGTTTCTACCTTTAAGCATCTTACTTAAAGGAAGAATTTGTTACAACCCACTTAAATGTACAACCAAATCGCCTTAGCCTTCCGTGTATGCACTCATCTTTAGTGCATTATTGTTATATGTTTAACCCCTTAGTTAATTATCTAATTAATTACATGATTGCTAAGTCGAGTCATATCCTTATACATATTGTTTTGGGACGATTGGGACTCATGAGTAAAGTACTTACATTATGGAGTAATGAGGAAGAACATCATATATTACCCCCATATGTGCGTTAATCTTAAAAAGTACTTCAAGTGTATTGATTATCTTGATTCGAGTCGTTAGACTAGTTTACTGTAAAGTATGTAAAAGTTCAAGTGTAAGGGGAATGTTCATTCCCTATGATGTATTATTTTGGATGGTAGGGTAAGAGTGTATGCAAAAAAAAATTAAAAAAAAAAATTAAAAAAAAAAAAAAAAAAAAAAAAACGAAAAATTTAAATAAAAAAAATAAAAAAAGAGAGAGAGAAAACATACGGACTACCATCCTGTTTCATTCTATGTTTATTTTATATTTTTGTTATTTTTCACTTATTAGCTTAAGTCGAGTCTAGTCTTAGCTTAGCAACGCCATATTGTACATGTAATTAACCAAGATGATTAACTCGCCACCAGTAAAGATTGCCTATATCCAACAAAACCGTGTATTCCATATCCCTACACCTAACGTTATAACCCATTAAAAAGACCTCTTTGATAGTTTATCCTAGGTGCTTACGCCATGTGGTGGAGGTTTGATCCTTTCCCAAGCCTATGGTAATCTATTTTGCTATGACAGGTAGTGAGAGATGTTTTTCATTTCCATATTGTGATATATATTTTATTACACCCGAGAGATGTGAGTATCTAAACACTATTTGTGAGGTGCTAGTGTATGACCTCCGTGCTTGTCTTTGGTCTTTAGTGAAACAATTATTTGTTGTAATTACTTTTATATTAGTGTTAAATGACCCCTAACTTGTATTTTGATTCGAATAAAAGCGCATTTGCGTGAGGACAAGCGAATCTCAAGTGTAAGGGTATATGATGAGGCGAAAAATGATCCGTTTTTAGGGGGTCATTTAAGCCCGGAATTAAATTTATTTGATCAAATATTGCCCTAAATCGTTCCTTTTGTGATTTTAGGTACTTTTGGAATGAATTCTAGAAAAGGAAGCATTTTGGACATTTTTGGATCATAAAAGTGAAGAAAACGGCAAAGTCTTAATTTTTCTTGCTGGGAACAGTACCTGACGGCGTCACCAAATTCTACATGACGGCGTCAAGAGGAAAACAAGAGGTGAAGTGGAATAGAGTCCATGACGATCCAGAGAGTTTTTACACTAGGGGCATGACGGCGTCACCATAGGCCGTCATGGTCCCATTACACGTGACGGCCTAGAGAAAGTTGCTCTTGACGGCGTCAGATCTGGATCTAGGCAATCCGATATTATTATGGGCGGCGGGTTGACGGCGTCAGATTTCTCTTCTTGACACCGTCACATTGGAAAATCTATATATAGTTTTGTAATTTTCATTCATTAAGAGAGGACAATTAGAGGGATAACTTGGAGAAACCCTAGCACAATTTTATCAGTATTTTCAAGGGTTTTTACCCTTTGAACCTTTCATGTTCAATTAAGATAAGTATCATTTCAATTCATTCAATATGTCTATGTGTTGTTTGAATATATCTTACGCTTGTCTTTATTTTAACATGCGAGGCTAGATCTCTTGTGTGTTTGCTTAGATGTAGTGAAACCTAGATGTTGATTATGGGTTGATTGCTTACTTATAGTTGTTATGGATGAATGATTTCGATGTTAGGCTTAAGAAAACTGGCAGACTTCCATAGTGTAACTTGCTTGAACGTCTTAAGAAACATGAACCAATGCGTACTAGGTTTTTATGGTTGTATTTAATGCATGAGCGAATTCTAATGATCCCATGTTAGGAGCTTCTTGCAGGCTCGACATAGGAGTGAAGTAGGAGCTTATAGAGTTGGGGAAGTACGTACGCCACCCCACGAATGGTATTAAGGAATATAACCCGTCATCCACGCAATTGTAACAAACTATCAACCTGTTAAAGATATCTAGGGAGTAATGAAATCTAAGTAAACACAATTTTCCCATTTATTGTTCACACCACATTAGTAATTAGCTTTATTTTCATTTTTGTTATTTTATTTTGATTGCATCTTTAGTTATTGGGTTAGTTGACTATAGGGCTGCAATCGAGTCAAGCCGAGCTCAAGCTCAACAAGGCTTGAGCTTGGCTTGATAGCTTGTCAAGCTTTCATCATCCAGGCTTGAGCTTGGCTTGAGTAGGTTCGAGCAAAGCTTGAGCTTGGCTTGAAAAGCTTGAATGAATACAAAAATATTGTATTCAATAGCTAAACTCAACAATAGATATATGTACAAAGTAAAACAAGCTAAAACCATATTTGAAAACCAAATTAGATTGATTTAACACTAATAAAACCAAGAACAACATTCTCGTACCCAAGTCAAACATCAAAATGAAACATAAGGCAAAGTACTAATTAAGGTTCAAATGTCTAAAACATATCAACAAAATATATCTCGTGAGGCTTCATAAGGTTCACATATCTTGAATTCTTGAGCAAAATGATCTTCTAACTTGATGATTTCCTTAGCATTCTATTGTAAGAATCTGGGAGCAAAATGATCTTCTAACAATGATACCTATGACAACAACGTGGTAACACTTTAAATTTAACGCTATCTTCTAACTTGATGATTTCCTTAGCATTCTATTGTAAGAACCTGGGAGCAAAATGATCTTCTAACAATGATACCTATGACAACAACGTGGTAACACTTTAAATTTAATGCCATCATTAAAACTAGTTGCAAGAAACAATAAACCTGTTCCTGTTGACACTTTGTTACAGATTACCCTTTATGATATACCCCATTTTGCAGCCTTAATGATCATTAATGAGTTGAGTAAATAAAATGAACAACTTTTCTAGAATACATTATCCAATATTTATGAACTAAGCCCTTATAATTAGCTTAATAACCAAATTTGCTCCTAATTACTTATATGAAATTTATATGAAAATATCTATATTAAAGCTTGATAAAAGCTTGATACAAGCTCGAGCCAAGCTATTCAAAGCTTGAGCTTGGCTTGTTAAATATTTCGAGCTAATTTTTGGGCTTGAGCTTGATAAAAGCTTGACTTGATCGAGCCAAGCTCGAGCTCGAGCTCGAGTTGCTTGATAATAGCTTGACTTGATTGCAGCCCTAGTTGACTAGCAACTCATTCCGCCCACTCTTCCAATACCCGAGATTTTAATCGCTTTTATTAAAATATAAAAATACAAAAAGAATCATCCCTCACCTCTAGACCTAGTTTTTAGGCTTTCTAATCCTAGCGACACTATTCCTGAGTTGAACGATCAATCCCCCGGTACTTGTCACTATACTATACTACAACGATCAGGTACACTGCCTGGTGGGGGTTGTAAGCTTCTCGAGATCCCTCGAGAGGTAAAGCCTGGTGCAATTCCCACGCATCAGCTGGGAAGATGACAAAGAAGTCTTTCAATAATCGTATGAAAAGAGCTTCTGATCTACTTGGTCTTATTCACACAGATGTGTGTGGACCACTTAGACATGTGTCAAGGAGAGGTGCTAGCAACTTCTTAACATTTACGGATGATTTCAGCCGTTATGGTTATGTTTATTTACTTAAACATAAACATGGGGTATTTGAAACATTCAAAGTGTTTAAAGCAGAAGTAGAGTTGCAACTTGGAAAGAAGATTAAAGTTCTTCGATCTGACAGAGGTGGTGAATACCTGAGTCAAGATTTTATAGATTTCCTAGCTGAGAATGGAATTGTCCAGCATCTCACTTCTCCATATACTCCAAAACAAAATGGTGTATCTGAGAGAAGAAATCGTACATTGCAAGATATGATACGATCTATGTTTAATCTTACAAATCTTCCTTTCTCAATTTGGGATTATGCCTTAGAAACTGCTGTTCGCATTCTAAATATGGTTCCAACTAAGAAGGTGGATAAGACACCATATGAGTTATGGACCGGTAAAGTGCCTAACTTGTCTTATCTAAAGGTCTGGGGTTGCGAGGCGTTTGTTAAACGTGATTCAGCAGATAAACTCCAACAAAGATCTGTAAAGTGCATCTTTGTAGGATACCCAAAGGAAACAATGGTTTACTACTTTTATTACCCACCTGAAAACAAAGTATTTGTTGCAAGATATGGAGACTTCTTGGAGAAGGAACTCATATCTCAAGAATTCAGTGGGAGAGTTTATGATCTGGAAGATGATCAAGTAGATGCATTACCTTCTGAAAACACTAGCCAACTTCCTGTAGAACCTGAAAGTTTAGGTCCTCCACCTGAAGTTGAAGTGGTTCCCATTCGTAGATCTGTAAGGACTGTAAAAGCTCCTGACCGTCTATGTCTTAATGTAGAGTGTCAGGAAACTATACTAGGGGATCTTAATGAACCTACTAGTTATAGGGCTGCCATGAATAATCCTGAAAAGGAAAAATGGCGAGTTGCTATGAATGGGGAAATGCAATCCATGAACGATAATGAAGCCTGGATTGAAGTTGACCTTCCTCCTAATGCCAAGGTAGTTGGGAGTAAGTGGATCTTCAAAAAGAAAACTGACATGGATGGCAATGTACATACCTATAAAGCTCGTTTGGTAGCTAAAGGCTTTACTCAAACATATGGTGTTGACTATGAGGAGACCTTTACTCCTGTAGCTGACATTAGGGCTACTAGGATTCTTATAGCTATAGCTGCATACTATGACTATGAGATTTGGCAAATGGATGTCAAAACTGCCTTCTTAAATGGTCGCCTAGATGAAGACATCTATATGGTGTAGCCTGAGGGGTTTATGAATCCAGAATTTCCAAATCGTGTATGCAAACATCAAAGATCCATTTATGGATTGAAGCAAGCATCACGACAATGGAATAAAAGATTTGATGGAGAAATTAAAAAGTTTGGTTTTACTCAAAATCTTGATGAGCCATGTATATATAGACAAAGCTAGTGGGAGTGATGTAATTTTTCTTATTTTATATGTCAATGACATATTGATCATGGGAAAAGACATTCCAAGTTTGAGAAAGGTTAAGGAATATCTTGGAAAGTGTTTTTCTATGAAAGATTTAGGGGAAGCTGCATTCATTCTAGGAATCAAAATTTATAGAAATAGATCTCAACGATTGATTGGATTAAGCCAAAGTGCTTACATTGACAAAATATTGAAGAGATTCAATATGCAAAATTCCAAGAAATGATATTTGCCAATGCGAGAACAACATGGCTTGAGTAGCAAAGTTTGTGCTTCAACACCTGCAGAGGTGGAACGCATGAAGAGAGTTCCTTATGCTTCGGCTGTGGGATCTATAATGTATGCGATGAAAAGTACAAGGCTTGATGTGGCATTTGCTCAGAACTTGACCAGTCGATATCAACAGAATCCAGGTGAACTTCATTGGACTGTTGTTGAGAATATTCTTAAGTACCTTAGGGCTACTAAAGATATGTTTTTAGTGTATGGGGAAATCCAAATGCAGAACTTGATGTTACAGGTTACTGCGATGCATCCTGGAGGTGTGATAAAGATGTCTCAGACGGGTTATGTCTTTGTCATTAATGGAGGAGTAGTGGATTGGAGGAGCAAGAAGCAGAGTACATTAGCGATGTCTGCAATAGAAAGTGAGTACATATCTACTTCAGAAGCTGCAATGGAAGCCGTTTAGATAAGGAAGTTTGTTTCGGGGCTTGGAGTTATGCCATCGATTCAAAGACCTATAAAAATGTATTGTGACAACTCAGCTTCAATTACATTCGCCAATGAACCTGGAGTCATGAAAGGCGCTAGACATTTCCCGATTAAATATCACTATGTTCAAGAACAAGTCGAGATAGGTGAAATCGAGTTACTCAAAGTTCTCACAGATGATAACTTAGCAGATCAATTGACGAAACCTCTACCTAGCACTAAGCTTTACAAGCTTGCTGAAGGCATAGGACTTCATTTAGTTGAAAGTTTCATGCCCATTTGTTATTAGTATTTGAATAAAGGATTTAATGTACAATTATTATTTTAATGAAATAAAATATTGATTATGTTTATTTATCATTGTTTTAATAATATATCGTGTATTTGCATGTTTAAATCCATGAATAAATTTTTTATTCTAAATTGTCTGTTGTCGGTTAATGATATGGGAATATCATTAAATTAAGACAAATCTGAGTATTGGTTAGAATATACTTGAAAGTATATTGATGCGTTGACATACCAATTTCACATGATATTCAATGAATTGAATATAGGAATTATCTCAACTTCATGATTTCACATTATGGGACTTGTCATTAAAGTAAATCATGTTTAATAGTTATCCTCAGACTTGAGATACCAGATAAGTGTCATGGATGTAGTGCATTTCTATGAAACAATTTACCGCTATCCATAACTGGTAGTCATAAGAATTGTTTTCAGAAGTGTTGCAAAGTTCATGGGTTATTCTTGTAGTCAAGAGAGAATTTGTTCCTTCGAATTTGCTTTGAAGTTTAATACTGCTGGGCCATCTCGTAGAGTTGACAAAATGTTTGCGTGGCCACACCTAAAGTCTATCTGGAATACGTTTAGAAGTTTTGGTAATTTTGCTCAATCATTAAGAAACGAGAAACATAAATTTAATAAAGAATGACTTGATGGTGTATACTAATTATAATCATTTGAAAACCTTGTAACACTGTATGCGGAGGAAATGTCACTAATTCTGATCACAAGTGATTAAAAGCCTAATTGTGTTATTTAGATGATCGCAATCTTTTTAGTTGTATGATGTATCAAATGACACCGCTGTAGAGATAGCTAATTTGAAAATTTCCACTGTTTTAATCTTTCATGTTTATTTTGCACACGCACAAACTATATCCCTCTCGAATGTATATATCCTAACCAAACCATGGCTCTATGCCCATTAAAAAATCACCATTTTCAAGCGTTATACACAAGTTCTAGTTATGTACATTAGACAGCGATTACAGAAACCACCTAATGCTTAATGTGGTTCGGTCTATATGGTTGTTTAGACATAAGTTTCTTGATTATGGAACTTTGAGCCCATACAAGGCTCGCCTAGCTGCTAATGATCATAGTACGTAATTAAGAAACTTGGTATTGATTATGATGAGATGTTTAGCTCGGTTATGTAACTTGCTTCTACTCACACTGCTATTTGTGTCTCGGAGGTGGATATTCATCACCTAGATGTAAAGAATGACTTTCTTAACAGTCATTTGTCTGAGAGAGTTTAAATGCATCAAGTAATCAACTACCTGGTTTCCAAGATTATTGTTTGTCTATTGCACCCGTCTTTATATGGTCTTAAACAGACACATAAAGTATGGTTTCGGCGAGTTGTTAGCTATGCTATTTGTGTTGGTTTGCTGCACGAAGTTCTATTTCTGGATATTGTGTGTTCCTAACTTCCTACCCAAGTCGTCAGTATGCAAAGATCATTACCAAGGGCCTTCCTTCACCATTGTTCTCAAAGTTTCTCTCCAATTTAGATGCGCGTGTATTATAACCCATTAGTATTTGTTAATGGCTTAGCCCATATGTTATATATATTTTTGAACGACATAATATATTTTGAGTCTAGAGTCGCAAGGGCATTATCTGATATTGAGAATTTTGAGGAAAAAATGATTGATTATGTAGTAGATAGTACGAGGCCCGCATTGAAGACTGCCTATTAAATGGTATGTATATTTATTCTTTACTATCTGCTAAAATGATTGATATGAATGGCATGTATATTTATTCTTTACTATCTGCTAAAACTTACGTCGCTTCATTGGTTTCGAATAATCTAACAGAGGGGTTCGTGTAGAGAAGCATCAAGAAATGTTATTAACTCTAATCATGGCTTAGAGGAATTTCTTTCTCCGCTTTTAGACCACTTGTATGGAGTCCTAGCTCTAGTTGACTTTTAGATATCATAACAATGTATTCCATGAAACATAAATATAGTAACGTATGAAACATTAGCATTAGGTGGTTTCTGTAATGCATGTCTAATGTAGCGTATAAAAACGAATAAAAACGTAAGAATACGTATAAAAACATATGAAAACGGATAAAAACTTTAAAAAATTATATAAAAATGGACGAAAATGTATAAAAACGGACGCAAACGTATAAAAACGTAGAAAAACGGATGAAAACATTTAAAAACGAACAAAAACATAAGAAAAACGTATAAAATGTAAGAAAAGCATATTTTTAAGTTAATTACAAACGGTCGTTAGTCAAAAGGACTAATAGTGCAAACAAAAATGTATGATAATGAAACAAAATTTGAAAGTTGAATGGGTATTTTGGTATATATATTTTTAAGTTCGTATATGATATTTGAACAAATGTAAAAGTATGCCATTAACCCTTAAAATTATGATCTCGGTGGATGCAATGTTCTATTCACTCCCATTGTGATCTGTAGCTGTGATACTAATCCAAATAAGACAGAAACAAAATAAAAAAGAAAGCTGCAAATCTGCAATCTTCTAATACAAGCAAGGTACTTGTTAACTCGTAGGACCAATGTTTTGAAAACCGGGTTCGAAATCGACCCGGCCGAGTCATCGGGTACCGGGTAAACCGGTTCGACCGCCGGGTTAACTCGGTTTTCAATTTATTATTTTTTTAGTTTTTCGACCGGGTCAACCAGTTCGACTGCCGGGTCTAATCGGGTTTTTATTAAAAATTTTGAAAAAATGAAACCCGGATGGGTTTCGAGAACCGGGTTGACCCGGGTCACTTAAAACCCGGCTAGTATAACCGGTTAACCCGATTTTAGAAACCCGGGTTTTTTTGACCTGTTTTTTTGCCGGAGCCGGTCGAACCGGTTAACCCGGCCGGGTCAACCCGGGTTTCAAAACATTGCCTAGGACTACTTTGGCAGACAAAAAATTTGATCCTATAAGAGTACCACCTATCATATATGAAGTACAGCATAATAATGCACAAAAAGGGGACCAAGATCTAGACGCCCTGACCTTTGAACAACTTTAACATTCAGTCAATCTTGAGTTACTACTACATTAAATCAACCATCCAAATTTCCAGTCAAAACATGAAACCAAGAACCACTTTTCATGCATAAGAAAGGGGACCAATTCTGATTAAGAACCTCACAAGGTAAATCCAAATTTTGGCACCAACTAATAAACAACAAAGTTTATTATACCAAACTAGCTAAAGTTACACACATAGAAAATTAAATTATACTAACAAAAACAAGGATTCCTTCACGACAAGTTACGCTATGCTACAATGTAATTTCATACGTATATCATATATTCCATGACATGGACGTGTAATAATTTAAAGTTGATCGAATGTTGCAAAGAAAAGAATGAAAGAAACCATGTATTACCGACTTTATACATCACAACACTTGACTCTAACTAGCATTTCTTCGCATTCTTGAGGTTTCTTAGAGTCATCACAAGTTGTTGCCTTTCACCCTCCACTTCAGCGAATTTCAGACTAATTTCCGAATATCTTTCTTGCATTTCCATCAGTTCTACTTCCATGGATTTGTTTAACTTCGTTAATAACGCCATTTCATCAGCTGTAGATGCCTGTGATGGAATATAAATTATCGTTCATGTCATTATACAAACACGGGGACTTAAAAAGTAAAAACTGTGATCTTTAAGGTTTTAGCTACCTGTGAAATGGCGGTGCTTTCATCAAGAACCACTAATCTTCTTTCCAAATCTTTGATTTTGTGATTAAGATCATTCTCCTTCTCCAAAAACATATTTTCAGATCTCTTCAAAGCGGTTTCCTTTAATTTGATTTGCCCCTGACAATCAAACACAATAGTTATCAGTTAAGAAGCTAATTTGTATTATAATTAAGCAACAGTTTTTTTAATAAAGAAATGCGTACCTCAAGTAGTTCTATTTTATTCTTCAGATTTGTAACTTCTTTCGAGCTGTGCGGATTGTTTCTTGTAACAGTTTTACTACTATCTTTAACCTTCTTTTCCATGATACTTAATGCATTTTCGCTCTTTTTGAGTTCGGTTTTTAGTTGAGATATTTGCTTCTTTAGCTTCTCTTTTTCCTTTTCATCCTCAATTAAAGACAGCTTCATGTCATTGCATCGAGACTGCAATACTTCATAGTCACCATTCTTTTTCTTAATAGAATTTTCAAGATTCTTCCTTTCATCTTCAAGATGTTGCTTCTCTGATTTCAGTCTCCTGATCTCATCTCGATAGCTCAATTTCTGGAATTCAAGTTTGTGTGATATGTCTTCAATTTGTTTTGACTTTTGAGTTATGTGACTCAAGAGGTCAACCATATTTTTTTCAAAACAAACGCCGAGACCATCCAAATCTTGTTCAAATTTCTTAAGCATCTCTTCAAGAAACCTTTTTTCTGCACGAAGTTTATTAGCTTCATCCATTGCTTTAATTGCTACCTTCTCATTTGCTTCAAAACTAGATGTCATTTGTGTAGAAAGCCTTTTAAATTCCTCTTGAAGCCTCTCAGCTGTATTAGCATTTTGCATTTTAGTCTTTCTTAATGTTTCCTCTGCACGAATGGCTTTTTGCTCCTGCTCGACTTTAGCATTCATTAGATCTTCGATATCTGCTTCAAACCCGCATGCCTGATCCTCTAAATCTTTTTCCATGTTCCTGACATAAGTTTCAAGCTCTTTAATGATAAGAACCGATTCTGATAGTTTTTCAGATTTCATTTCGAGCTCTTTATTTAAGCTCTCTATTTGTGTTTCAAGTTCGTTGACCACAGAATAAGATGTTTCGTATTGCATCTTTAGTTGCTCTTGAAGTTGACTTTGCTCAAGCTTATAGCACATGTCACTATTTCCCTGCTTTAGGATCTCGTAATCAAGGGCAATTTGGTCCATTTTCATTTTGAGCTCGTTTTTATCTTTTTTATATAACTCTATCTCGCCATAAAGCTCTGCTATCTTTTGCTCTAGTAAATACGTCTCCTGCATACCACTGTGTTCTCTAACAATCTCTTCCAATGCCTTTTGATCTTCATCATCATCTGCCTCGGATTTGATGTCTTCAAATTCACGAGATATACATGATCTTGACTGAGACTTTGACTTTGACATTTCAGAACCCTTCTGTTCCAGCATTGAGTCAAGGTCCTGCACCGCAAGGATTAACTCGGCGTTTGATTCCTGAGTTTTTTGGAGTTGTATCCGGAGATTGGAATTCAGGTCCTTTTCGTAGTTAAGTTCTTCTCTTAGTTCCTCGATAAGATCCCGCAGATCACTTCCCCTGGTTACCAACTTATTGTTGACTTTGACTTTAGTTTCTTCACAACTCTTTTTATCTGCCTTCAGCTTTTCACACTCCTCCTTGAAGGAGTTTCTTTCTTCTTGAAGTTCAGCTACTTCCCTAGAAAGATCCTGACCCCTTTTTCTTTCCTTCACGATTTGCTTACGAAGAGTCTGCAATTCTAACTCGGAAACATCAGCTTGTCTAGCCAAAACCTCGAGTTCCGTTTTGAGCTTTTTAATAACAGCTTCGGGTGAACCATCTTCAGGTAGTTCGTCTAAGAGAGGTTCACCAGGGCTGGGTGAAGAATCATCTGTGCTTGTTTCGGGAGGTGAACCATTTAACCAATCCCATTGTGACACACGTTCTTCATAGATCGTCATAGCCAATGGTTCATGAGTTGGCTTTGTCTTCCTGGCTTCGGGTTCTAGTAGAGTATCAAGTACTGAGCTGCTATCAGAACCTGACAATGTGATATCAGATCCATTGGATCCACGGCGATCTCTGTTCACGTTAGCACATAAAGTCCCATGATCCTGTAAAAGTCCACGGCATTCGTTCATTTTTGTCATAGTTAATAATTCTGACTGATAGTCAAACATTAATTCAGTTTTGAGATAGTCTATTAACATGTAAAATGAGAACTTACATCACTAGGATTGCTTTTAACGGTTTCTTCAATATCACCATTGCTCAACTGAGCCCTCAAACTCCTATCATGGCGGTTGGTATTTTCACTTTCATCAACCTCCCTGTAATTTTCACAAATGTTAAAATAACATTCTTTTTTTTTTTTTTTTTTTTTTTGAACGCTTAACATTTCAAATTATACATTTACCTTATATCTAAGGACTCTATCACCCTTAGAACGGATACCTAGCACAAAGATATGCACAACCATTAAACTTGAACCAAAGGATCCAGTTAAATAAAGAACTGAATTAATCACTAAAAAGATAAAAGAAACTAACATGCAAAAGAGCAGAACAATTTGCATTTCTAAGAGGAAGAGCTAAAGTGGAAATCTTTGTAGCTTCAGCATAACTTGCAAAATCAATCGAAACTTCACCAATACTACTAGATTTCGAAGATCCCTACAAAATGCAGAACAGAAAGAAGGTGAATTTCTATTTGACATTACTTGAACTTGCAGGTAAGCAAAAATGTGAAACAATTGGTACCGTTGCCAGAACAAAATTATAGATTTTCTCATGAAACTTTCCATTCTTTTGATCTTGAACAAACTTCACAGTTTCATAATGTGGTTTCTCCCAACAACAACTTCCATCTTTAACTTTGGCTTTCTCTAGTTTCGTTGTCGATTTCCCAATATCAGCTGGAATGACAGATATGATCAAAGTATCCCCTGCTACCTGATTTAACTGTGTATGCCAGAACCGGATCACCCAAGTAAGCATTGGTTGAATGAATTTGCAATAAATAAATTTTAACAAAATGCAAAGAAACAAAAATACCTATTATAAAATGTGAAAATTTTATTCAACCGTCACTGAATCCACATTTTCATAGTCAAGAATTTGAAAATACTATATGAACTAAGCTCAGTTCACAAACATACTCACAATACACCAAGATACAGAAGAATCTTCAAAATCCAACTGGGCCCAAAAGATGCAAGAAATAAACACCTATAAATGTTCTTGATTTTTGATGATCAGGATTATAAAATAAGTCTATTTACCAACATAGTTCTCTACTTTTTTTCCTTTTTTTTCCCTTCTGGTTTAGACTTTAGAGTAGCAGCCACCAAACTCATATAGTGACTTGAAGATTCTTTCACCAAGTGATCTATACTAAAAATGGGTATGCTTCCAAAAGCAATTATATATCTAAATTATACAATTGCATAATACTTTCAAAAAACATAGTGGCCATAAAAGCTTAAACTATGAATTATCCTTTAGTCATATCATTAAACACAAACTATACAATAATGTAATCAATCATTTGAATGTTACTGTAGATTAGTACCCAAAAAAATAACTAAATTTTTGCTACCCAAAAAAAAAATGGAGTACAAAAAATGATATGATCACCTGAGTTGCATGAAACTGTAATTTGAACACAGCTTTAATCTTATTCTTGTCACTCCTCCATCTAGCTGACTTAAACATTGTCAAACTAAGTTATAATGCAACTTATTTCCACATTGTCAAACTCAAAATTCAATGATCTTCATAAGAGCTCCGGCAAAGCTGCCGGAAAAATATATGTTTCTTACTATACAACACTCATTTCCATTAAAAAAATATATATATATAGTATTGAAAACTAGAGATAAATATATCCCAGATCAATCTTGGAATATAATGGTGAAAATGTGAGTGAATGTGGTGAGTGTTTGATCCTTAAAGAACTTGTGAATGCATTAAAGACTGAGCTCACAAGCTGGTCTTTGAGTAGATCTAAAAAAGTGGAGTTATGTTATGTTTCTCTCTATATATAATCATTAAAAGATTTATGTTGTGTCATATGTCTGTGTCTGTGTTTGGGTGTGTAATCGCAGTTTGTTGGAGAGAAGGTATTAAATAATGTGGGTTAACGTTATGATATTTTAGAAAAGGCTGTTAGGAACAAATTATAAAAGTGTGTGGGAAGCTTCTCTAAGATTTTGTATATATAATTGAGAGTGAAACAAATTAAGAAATGCTTTATGAGAATTTTCATTCTCACCCCTTTTAATATTTTGAGAGTCTTAAGATTTTTATGTAAAAAAATAGGTTGGTTCATATTTAAATCAGTGAGTATATACTTGACATGATGCTTCTTATAAGTAAAATTAACTAGTGTTATATCTCGGCACTGTCCGAATAGAATACTTTTTTAGTAACCGGTGAAATTTAACAACATACTAGTAGTGCACCTTAGCTTTTTCTATAATGGGAATAAGTTGAATAATTATAAACAAACAATTTTAATAAAGAGAGTTAAAAAAGCAAAATAATTATAACAACAACAACCATAAACATTGTATTCAACAAAAATATTTGAGTAACAAACTGAACATAGTAAGTGTATAGAGAACACTAATAGAAACTATAAGTGTCGTTTGTTTTTTTCCCAACAAGCACTTTTTCTTTTTTTTCACTTCTTTTCTTTGCGGGAGAACAGATGTTTCTATTTGTTTTTTGACAGATATAAGTGTTTTTTTTTCACTTATTTCCTCTTCTAAATTTTAGACATTGTCTTTCATTTCTTACCTCTTCTTTCACAAACCCTAAATATCTTTCTCAATATCTGTTTGACTGTTTTTATACGTTTTCATCAGTTTGTATACGTTTTCATCCGTTTCTATACGTTTTCGACCGTTTTTTTAAATTTTTGTCTGGTTTTTAAGTTCGCCCTTTTTTTTACGTTCTCGTTTGTTTTATTACGTTTTAGTCCATTTTCTTACGATTTCATCTGTTTTTTTTTTTTTTTTACTTTTTCGTCTGTTTCCTTACGGTTTTGTCTATTTTTTATGTTTTCGACCGTTTTTTTTATGTTTTCATCTGTTTTATTACACTGCCATCCGTTTTTTTACGTTTTTGTCTATTTTTTACGTTTTTGTCCCTTTTTTTACGTTTTCTACCGTTTTTTTTACGTTTTTGTCCGTTTTTTTTACGTTTTCACCGTTTTTACACGGTTTTTTTTTTCTGTTTTTTACGTTTTCGTTCGTTTTTTTTACGTTTTAGTCTGTTATTTACGTTTTTGTCTGTTTTTTTTATGTTTTTGTCTATTTTTTTTACGTTTTCATCTGTTTTTTTTATGTTTTCATCTATTTTTTTCATTTTCGACAGTTTTTTACATTCTCATCTGTCTTTTTACATTTTCGTCCGTTTTTTACGTTTTCGTCCGTTTTTTGCGTTTTCGTCTTTTTTACGTTTTCTACCATTTTTTACGTTTTCGTTTTGTTTTTTATGTTTTTTTACCGTTTTTTACGTTTTTGTCTTTATTTCTTACGTTTTCGTCTTCTTTTTTTTTTACATTTTTGTCCGTTTTTTTTACGTTTTATTATGTAAGAAAACATACAAATAACGTACAAAACCTTACAAAACCATATGAAAATGAACGAAAACGTAAAAAATGGACGAAAACGTGAAAAACTGTACCAAAGTGTAAAAAAACAGACGAAAACCTCAAAAAACAGAGGAAAACCTTAAAAACAGATGAAAACGTAAAAAAATAGTCTAAAACATAAAAAAAAAAAAAAAAAAAAAAAAAAAAAAAAAAAAAGAAAGCTATAAAACGTAAAAAAATGAACGAAGACATAAAAAACAGACAAAAACTTTAAAAAATGGTCAAAACGTAAAAAAAAATAAGGGTACCAAAATGTAGGGGGTGTTCATGGTACTGGAACCGTCCCGAAAGAACCGAGAACCGAAAATATGAAAAAAGTGGAACCAAGAACCGTCCTAAGTTCTTCGGTACGGTTCCAGTACGGTACTCGGTTCCGGTACGGGAATTTCGGGTAATTCCCACAAGAACCTAAGTGTTTAAATAGTATAATTTTTTCGTCGTCGATCATTCATAAAGACATGCTAATAATGTTATAACAATACAAATACACACGGCATTTAACTAATGTACATGATTAAGTATTGTATACTTAAACAACAACATATATACTTGATTTAGTTATTTAGTATACTTATTAAATATTGTGCATCATATTGAATCGAAAAGCATGAAGTACATCAACACCAACTGACAAATATTTTTATATAATATAACATGTATTCATACTTCCAACCCATTATACTCGTTAACTACAGATTCGTCATTCGTCACATATTGCATTATATAATTCACTTGATTTTTCTATTTACTATAGGTAAGTATCAAATTTACGATAATGATCTCAAGATAAACATACTTTCATGTTGATAAATGATGATGATGATGATGATGATCTTTGAATTGATTAAAAGTTTGGGTTTTAATTTTATTACGCGTTTTTTAAGTTTTAGATTTTTTATGTTATAGTTTAATAATGAATAGGTTTGTTTATTTATTTATTTATTTTTTCTCCTTAAAATGATATACACATTACACAATGTCCCAAATAAAACCTATAAAATTTCATATTTTTAAAGTAGTCGGTTCTTTAGGGAAAGTACCGGAACCGGACGGTTCCGACCCGAACCGTCCCGAGAACCTAAAATTTGGAATTTTAGGAACCAAGAACCGTACCATGGTTCTAATATACGGTTCGGTTCCGGTACGGTACCAGTACGATTCCTCGGTTCTTTTGGTTCCTCGGTTCTTTTGGACACCCCTACCAAAATGTAAATAAAGGACGAAAATGTAGAAAACTGCCGAAAACAAATGAAAACGTAAAAAATAGATGAAAACCTGAAAAAACAGACAAAACCATTAAAAAAAACAGCCAAAAACCTAAAAAAAGGAGACGAAAACGTAAAAAAAAGGTCAAGAACGTAAAAAAAATGTACCAAAACGTAAAAAAATGGACGATAATGTAAAAAAAACAGACGAAACGTAAAAAACATACGAAAACTTAAAAAATAGTCGCAAACATAAAAAACATAGCAAAACGTAAAAAATCGGACAAAAACGTAGAAAAACGAACAAAAACGTATAAAACAAATGAAAACTTGTCTTTGATACTCCGTATTTTAAGCATTTTAAGCGATTGCTTGTTTCACACTCAACATTTTGGTATCATTTGAACAAAAGATTTATATTCTTAAATCACAAAACAATAGCTAAATAAAATTTAAAAAATATATATATATAAGAACTTCATTAGCACAAAAAACAAACTGTCTTCTACCATGCAGATGAAGACTTTAGATATGCCTCTTCTTCTGCAGACATGGTTTGCAGATGAAGAGGTAAAAGCTCTGAAAAAACAAATGACACCTAAGTCATTACAAAGAGAAAAGACAACAACACAAAATAAAATGAATGCAAAGATTACCATATGATACACATAGAAAAACACACGAACAAACATATATACATACTATGGGTCTTTACTATCGTTGTTCAAGAGCTCATCTAACCTTGCGTAAGGGTATATGTTATCCTTGTGAAAGATATCTTCCACAACTACGTAAGGGTCATCATTATTTTCCTCGAAGGTCCCATCCATAAGTACATCCTTCATACGTGTTAAGTCAGGAATGTTATCCTTTTTACAATTTATGGGTGGCATTTCCAGTGCAAACAGACCTGCAACAACATCCACAATGGATTCAGCTGGAACAACAATGTCAATAGTGTCGAAATCAAATGGATCTTCAACACAATCAGAAGACACCTTAAGCTCATCATTGTAAGATATAACCACCACAACAACAACATAATCTACATTAGGTAACGCTTCTACCTCATCTTTATCATATATGACCACCACATCAAAAACTGATGGTAAGTTGGTCTTCACAGCTCCCATAATTGAGTTGGGTGAAGATATCGGCCTAGTAAATGATTAGACAACCTAAAAAATGATAAGCTTAACATGAGTTATCAAGACCTTTGGTCTAGTGATATGTGAGTTCTCCACCAACCTGGAGGTTGTGGGTTCAAGCCTCGCTGGAGGCATTTGTGAGATATATTGTGAGATAGGTGGTGCAGGGTTTGAAAAAACAATTGTCATTCTAAAATTATATAGTTGAAGGTAAAAACAATTTTGAGAAGTTACATGGTAGTTACACATGTAGTGGGTGTTTAAAGATAGTGGATGAGCGGTTGAGATCGTATGGCTGAGATCGTTTGAACATCGAATCCAACATTTATCAAAAATCAAGAATTAACACGACCATGATTAAATGTTGGTACTCGTTAATCGAGTGCTTAGTTTCACAAAATTATTGATTAAGTTGTTTTTCGAAAGTTGATGTTCTTTAATAGATTCTCATTAATCAAGTGTTATACCCAGGTGTTAGCCAAGTGAAATAAACAACAGACCGTTGTCTTCGATTATAGATCATTTATAGAACCAATTATCCAATTGATCAAGTACTACAAATTCGCAGACAATGCCGGATGAAGCTCGATTAGTTTTGTTAACATAATAATTTAGATCTATTTGATAATAACAATGACTTGAGGAAATTTATTTTATGAAAGTATGGACAAGTTTGAATATTTAATGGTGGGCCAATATCATGTAAAGCAACATAGAAATAACATTATCAAAGATTACATACATAACTCTAAAACATTAGAAAAGTTCACGTACATATATTCGTTGAGAGAAACTTATAACAATCTTACATTTCAAAAATTGATTTACCTGATTGACGAAATTGTGTAAAGTGACTACTCCAATGGTTTATTAATCAAAACAATTTGTTTGTTTATTGTTTTTACCTGCTCAAAACATGCAAGTTCAACTCAGATAATGAATTTCACTTTTGCAAAAATTCATTCATCTTGTTGATGAAATCGGGTAGAATGGTTGCTTAAATCGTTGTCACATGAACTGGTGAATGAAAATAAGATATATGGGTTTAAGTATTAGAGTTTAGGGAAGGAACCAAGGATGAGAGAATTTCATAATTGAAGATTTTTAGTTGGAAAATAATGAATATCTATAATAACCGGAAATCTGGATTAACATTTTTTTCATCATATTTTGAACTTAACCTAAGTCCTAATAAATAAATGAGCTACATTAAACTATATGTTATGAATTTGTACTACAAAATATGAAATTTATGTCCTAAGTTTATAAATTCAGCACATTTCCTTTTCACTAAAAGTTATCACTCGTTTAATGTCATATTGGACCCGATGGTTACATTTTATATTTTCTTTATTCCACACGATTTGAATTTGAGAAGATAATACCGAATTCAATTTTGAAAATAGAAAATTTATTTGATTCCTGATTTCTCTCCATCTCACACACTGTTTACCATTTTAAATCACACTCCATTCGGCCCTCAATATTCTGAACATGATGAAGCAAAAAGTGTACCGCTTTTCGGGGGTCATTTAAGGCCAAAGTCGAGATTATTTGATCAAATATTGCCCTAAATCGTTCCTTTTATCATTTTAGGTACTTTTGAATGGAATTTTAAAAAAGGAAGCATTTTGGACGTTTTTGAAGCGAAAAAGTGCAGAAAACGACAAAGTCTCAAAAGCATGCTGGAAATTGCCTTTGACGGCGTCACAAGGTATTAGTGACGGCGTCATGAGTTGATAAAAGCGTGGATAAATCAAATACACATGACGCGCCAGAATGTTTTATGAAGAGATCTTGACGGCGTCATGAACAAAAATTACAAGGCCATCAAGAGTTATCTTAAAGAGTGACGGCCCAGAACTTGTATAGAGTGACGTAGTCAGAAGTGGATCTAGGCAATATGAGTTTAATTTGGCGGCGAGTTGACGGCGTCAGACTTAACTCTTGACGCCGTCAGATTGTAAAATCTATATATAGTTTTCTAGTTTTCATTCATTGTGTGCAACTTTGAGGGAAGAAAACCCTAGACGAATTTTCCAGCCTTTTGAAGGGTTTCAACCCTTTGTTTCTTCCATGTTCAATTGAAGATAAGTACTTCATTAAATCATTCAATATGTCTATGTGTTGTTTGATTATATCTTACGCTTGTCTTCTCTTTAACATGCTAGGCTACGTTTCTTTCGTGTTTGCTTAGATGTAATGAAACCTAGATGTTAATTATTGGTTGATGGTTTTTTTTATAATTGTTGTGGATGAGTGAATTCGATGTTAGGATTAAGAAAATTGGCAGACTTCCAATTGGTAACTTGCTTGAACGTCTTAAGAAACATGATCGGAGGTGTACTACGATATTTGGTTATATTTAATGCATAGGTAACTTCCAGGGATACCATGTTAGGATCTTTTAGTCGGCTCGACATAGGATCGAGGTTGAAGCCTATAGAGTTAGGGAAGATCGTACACAACCCTACGACTAGTATTAAGGAATATAACCCGTCATCCATGCAATTGTAAAAGCTAATCAACCGGTAAAAGATATCTAGGGAGTAATGAAATCTAAGTAAACACACTTTCTCTCATTATTGTTTACACCACAATTTAGTTTAAGTTTATTTTATTTTATTTTGATTGCATCTTCAGTTAATTGGGTTAGTTGACTAGCAACTAATTCCGCCCACTCCTTCAAAACCCGAAATTTTACTTGCTTTCATTTAAAATATAAAAATACAAAAATAATCATCCCTCACCCTTAGACCTAGTTTAGTAGAATTTTAACCCTAGCGAACACTATTCCAAGAGTTGAACGATCAATCCTCCGCTACTTGTCACTATACTATACTACAACGAACATGTACACTGCCTGGTGGGGATTGCAAGCTTCTCAAGATCCCTTGAGAGGTAAAACCTTTTGCGAGGGCGCAATTCCACGCATCAAGTTTTTGGCGCCGCAGCCCGAGGAATAGTTATTGTCTAGGTTAGAATTTCTTTTTATTATGTCTACTTGCTAGATTCCTTTCTAGTAAGATTTTTATTTTATTTTTATAGGTTTTCTTTAGTCTATCTTATTTCTTCGTTCCTTTGTTCGTAAACTATCTCGATGGATAACAATAGCATTGATCGTTTGATTCCTGTTATTCGTGTCTTTCGTCGTAGGATTTTCCAACTACCCGCCCCAATCCCTTTAATGGAAAATGAGAACCCACCTAACCTCTCGCCTGACCATCAATTTAACAATAATTCTGAGATGGAGGAGTCTGACCATGATAATGACCATAGGGCTAGCCCTTTCTACTATTCGGACTCCGATCAGGACCTTGATGATGGTGATGTAATTAATGAGGATATGATGGAAGATGAGATGAACCCTCTTAGGTATGTCGACCCTAGGACAAGGATTGTGAATGACAGCTCATTTAATATGTAGTTTCCTTGTAAGATTGGATATAGGAGCTTTGATGCCTACCTTAACTAATCTCTACCAATGAAAATAATCTCGCGTAGTGAATACAATAAAATTATGGTAAATGAGTTAGAATACAAAGGAGATGATATTATTGCTAGGGTAAAGACATTGCATGTGTTTGTAGGAAGCTTTGTTTATTTGGTTGAGTTTATGGTTATGGAGAATCTAGGAGAATTTATTGATAATAACTTAACCCAAGTTGTGTTTGGGAAACCCTTCAAAAGGTTAACCAACCTAGATGAAAAACTTATGGAAGGATTAATTACATTCTCGGATGGGGATGAAGATTTTGTTTACCAAATGCCCCGTTCATACCCTAGGTTCAAGGATTTTTCTATTTAGAAATGTAATAGGTATCCACCTCTCGATATGCTAAGTGAGAATGATAAAAGGAAAGGGCTTAAATATCCTCATGAAAAGAACAAAAGGTATTATCGCGGATGTTTAGAGCTAAGTGATGACTATAAGAAAGATGAGGCAACTATTAGATGGCTCACACTTGGGTATGTGAGCATAAGCGACACACGATAGCCCATGACTTTGAGTCTAGGTACAAGACTCGTAAATAAAGAAAAGCGCTTCTTGGGAGGCAACCCATGTTTTATTTGTTTGATTGTTTGTTTGTTTGATTTTAGTTGCTTCCGTATGCATGCTTTATTTTTATTGTTTATGGCTAATGTTTCATACTAAATTGTGAAAATGCTTTACTTTGTTGTTTGCCTTAACTTCATAAAAGGTATTTCACAAAGGCTAAGTGTAAGGGAAACCTAAATTTGTTTTTAAGAACGGAAATTGGACATGAACCACATCAATATTAAATGAACATGTATATTAGTATTTGTTTGAGTCAAATGCTTGTATCGAGTCATAATGATGTTTTGCAGGATTTTCCAGGAATTAAGGCATAAGTTTTTCCAGAAATTTTTCGTAAACTTAACATGAGATTTCTGTCAGAACACTCTGGCGACGTCAAGATTAACACCTGACGGCGTCAGGTGTAAAATTCTGGAAATTTTACAAGTTTTGTTTTTCTAACGGAGTCTTAAAGTTTTTGTTAATTCTTTAGTTTTATAAATTCCAGGAAATCTGCAAACATTCATTCCACAAGCATATATCCTTATATATATAGATTGCCGCCGATTTTACGCGAGGTTGCCATGATTGTTTTCTCAGGTTTAACAGATTATATTGGACAAGAAGATGATTTATTATTTCGGAAGGGAAGCTTTCAACCTTCATTTTCTTGAAGGAGGATTTAACCGTGTTAACAATTTATCCACACCGAACGAATCAGGGGAGTATTTGTTTTCATTCTTTTACCTTATTTACTTTTACATCTTTTTATTGAACATTGGGGACAATGTTCAGCCTAAATGTAAGGGGAGGGTAAATGATGATACTTTAGAGGATACAATTACGCTTGAGTTTGTTTGTTCAATAGTAGGTGTGTAATAAAACTAAGAGAAATACTTGTTAGTGCAATTTTAGCGCCAAATTTAAATTTTTTTACAACATTTAGGAGTGAAGCTTTAGCCTTAATGAGCGTCTCATGGATAGGAGTTGTATAACTAGCACAAAAAGCGTACCATTCAAAAAACTTTTCACCCAAATATGTGAGGTTCGCCTTTAGATTTGTTAGGAAAAGCATTCATTATTAGTGCTTATGAGTGTACCGGTAGTACTTAGATTCTAGAACTTGCGTTATTGATTTATCCTGAGACCGCTAGTGAGACTACATTCGTGTAGTAGGATTTACTACATGATAAGAGGCATTAGGATCATCCTTGTGTTAAACCTGTATCATAATTACTTGACCATTTAAGTCAATGACCTTGACTAGTAAAGTCAATTAATTTTTCCAACACCTTTGCGATGTACTCATTTTTAGTACACGATACCCTAGTACACCCCTCCGAGCCTATATTTTCGTTTCTAACTTTAAGCATTTTACTTAAAGGAAGAATTTGTTTACAATCCACCCCAAATGTACACCCAAATCTCCTTAGCCTTCCGTGTATGCACTCATCTTTAGTGCATTATTGTTACATGTTTAAACCCTTATTTAATTGTCTAATTGATTACATGGTTGCTAAGTCGAGTCATATCTTGTACATATTGTTTTGGGACGATTGGGACTCATGGGTAAAGTACTCGTGTTATGCAGTAATGGGGAAGAACATCATATATTACCCCCATATGTGCATTAATCTTAAAAAGTACTCCAAGTGTTTTGATTATCTTAATTCGAGTCATTAGAATAGTTATTTGTAAAATATGTAAAAGTTCAAGTGTAAGGGGAACGCAAATTCCCTATGATGTATTATTTTGGATGGTAGGGTAAGAGTGTACGCAAAAAAAAAAAAAAAAAAAAGAGAAAAACATACGGACTATCATCCCGTTTCCTTTATGTTTATTTTAAGTTTTTGTTATTTTTGATTCATTAGCTTAAGTCGAGTCGAGTCTTGGCTTAGCAACGCCACATTGTACATGTAATTAACCAAGATGATTAACTCGCCACCAGTAAATATTGCCTTTATCCAACAAAACCGTGTTTATCCTATCCCTACACCTAACGTTATAACCCTTTAAAAGACCTTTTTGATAGTTTATCCTAGGTGCTTACGCACAGTGGTGGAAGTTTGATCCTTTCCCAAGCCTATGGTATCTATTTGCTATGACAGGTAGTGAGAGATGTTTTCCATTTTCTTATTGTGATATATACTTTATTACACCCGAGAGATGTGAGTATCTAAACACTATTTCTGAGGTGCTATTATATAATTTCCGTGCTTGTTTTTGGTTGAAGTGGAACGATCATTTGTTGTAATTACTTTTATATTAGTGTTAAATGACCCCTAACTTGTATTTTGATTAGAATAAAAGCGCATTTGCTTGATGACAAGCAAATCTCAAGTGTAAGGGTATTTGATGAAGCGAAAAGTGTACCGCTTTTCGGGGGTCATTTAAGGCCAAAGTCGAGATTATTTGATCAAATATTGCCCTAAATCGTTCCTTTTGTCATTTTAGGTACTTTTGAGAGGAATTTTACAAAAGGAAGCATTTCGGACGTTTTTGGAGCGAAAAAGTGCAGAAAACGACAAAGTCACAAAAGCATGCTGGAAATTGCCTTTGACGGCGTCACAAGGTATTAGTGACGGCGTCATGAACAAAAATTCCAAGGCCATCAAGAGTTATTTTAAAGAGTGATGGCCCAGAACTTGTATAGAGTGACGACGTCAGAAGTGGATATAGACAATACGAGTTTAATTTGGCGGCGAGTTGAAACCTTTTGCGAGGGCGCAATTCCACGCATCAATATACGGTTCGTTAATTCTCTCCAAAAATACCGAATCCAAAACCCTAAACTAAAAATCAATTGGTTTCTTTGTTCTCTCAAGATCCAAGAAATCAAGGTACGGAAGATGAAAACAAAATTGGTGATCGGATTCTTGATGCTCTAAAAATTGGTGATCGTTTGGTGTTTTGATCATTAGTGTGATCGTGTGGTTATTGGGTTTGTAGGGTTTTGATTTTTGTTTCCTTTGGTCCGATTTCCTCTCTGATTCGTCTAAGGTGTTTTCTTATCATCCTTGTTTTTCATACGACCTGGATAATATATCAACCTAACCAAATCGTATTTAACTAATCACAATAATCATGTTGTCATACAAATTATGTGTTTATACGAATGAAATTAGAGACCACAAAAAATCATATAAACTTATAAACATATGGCGTCGTTATAATTTTGGTTTTGGTCGAAATCGATGTGATTATGTTGCGCATGATCATTTAATATACGTATGCATGTGGTGTAAAAGCCTGGAAACCCTAAGCTAATAAAGGGGTGTATAATTGCTAACGAGGGATGCTTGGTTATTTAATGTACTTTTGTGGTGGCTGGTACTCGTCAATCCTTCTGGTGTTTTGTAAATATCTTATGTGTCGAATTAAGGGTCTAATTTGATGTTAATATGATAACTAAAACATGTCTTGTGAAATATAAAGGTTTCGTGTGCGTTTGTATAATTAAAACAAGTTAGATGATGGCCTCAAACGGATTCTAGTATTGGACAGTTTTTTCGAAAAAAAAAATTTCTAAAAAAATTTTTTTGGGAAAAAAAAAAATTCGAAACTTTTTTTTTCGAAGTATTTTTTTTTCTAAATTTTATTTTTTCGAAAAAAAAATTTTTCCAAAATTTTTTTTTCAAAATTTTTTTTTCGAAAATTTTTTTTTTCGAAAAAAAGTTTCCGAATTTTTTTTCCGAAATTTTTTTTTTCGAATTTTTTTTTTCCGAAATTTTTTTTTTCTGAATTTTTTTTCGTCACATGTGAAAAATAATTTAGAAATTTTCTCGAAATTTTTTTTGTCATGCGTGAAAAAAAATTCGTCACATGTGAAAAAAAAATTTCGTCACATGTGAAAAAAATTTAGAAATTTTCACGAAATTTTTTTTGTCACGTGTGAAAAAAAAAATTCGTCAAATGTGAAAAAAAATTCCGTCACATGTGAAAATTTTTTTTGAAATTTTCACGAATTTTTTTTTTCACGTGTGAAAAAAAAATTCGTCGCATGTGAAGAAAAAAAATTTCGTCGCATGTAAATTTTTTTTTTCGTTCATGTGAAAAAAAATTCCGTCACATGAAAATTTTTCAAAAAATTTTTCAAAAATTTTTTGAAAATTTTTCAAAAAAATTTTCAAAATTTTTTTGAAATTTTTTTGAATTTTTTTTTTTTAATTTTTCAAAAAAAATAGTTAGCTAATAATAGCCATTAGATCAAAGTTTAAGGAGAATAAAATGAGTGGCTAGGATTAGTTCTCGCGTTCTCACAAAAATTAGATTTCTCACATGAATGGCCCCCTATATATATATATATATATATTTAGTGAGACTTTTTCTTACGAGAACCATCTTATCTGCGAGAACTGAAAGAACTACAAAAAACATGCATGCACAACTTCAATAATTGTATTTTTGCACATATGTTCTAAAAACAACATACATGTTTTAAGAAAAAGATAGTTGTTCTAAAGAATTTGATAAGAAATTGGAAATACAAAATTTTTCTTCGAAGGTGTCTATGTATGTTCTTATAATGCGTGCAACGACAATATTGCGGCCGTGTGTAAGGTTTTTGTGAAAAAAGATGACGAGTTAATAATGATATTGAAGAACATTGGTGGATACTTACGATTATTAATTATTTGCACGTATTTTTATTTTATTTTAAAAGGCGTGCATGTATGTTTTTGGTGATTCTCTCAGTTCTCGCAGATAAAATGGTTCTCGCAAGAAAGTCCCCCTATATATATATATATATATATATATATATATATATATAATTGCGGAGTAGGTTTTATTTGCCAGATAATATGTTTGTTTAGAAAGTCATTTTTATAAATATATAAAACAGTAAGATGTTAAGCCTATATTATCTAATATATATAAAAGGCAGGCGCATGCTACAGTACATCTATAGTGCATGGCTACTGTTCATGCTACAGTACGCGCAACAGTTTTTTTTTTCTTTCATAAATTTGTGCACGGCTACTGTTCATGCTACAGTATGCGCAACAGTTTTTTTTTTTTTTACGTCGCTACAGTTCTCGGTAATTTTTTTTTTTTTTTTTACATAAATTTCTTTATGAAAATTTGTTTTTTCAAAAAAAATAATTACAGAAAATAAAAATACAAAAATACAAAAAATAATACACTTACAAAAAATTTATTATACAAATTTGTTTCTTTTAGAATACCAAAAAAAAAAAAAAAAAAGCATACCGAGAAAACAAACAACCCAAAAAAATTTCAACCGGAACGAGAAAAAAAAAATTACAGTACGCGCTACAGTTTTTTTTTTAAACGTCGCTACAGTACTCGGTAATTTTTTTTTTACATAAATTTCTTTATGAAAATTTGTTTTTTCAAAAAAAATAATTACAAAAAATAAAAATAAAAAATACAAAAAATAATACACTTACAAAAAATTTATTATACAAATTTCTTTCTTTAAAAAAAAAAAAAAAAAAAAAAAAAAAAAAGCATACCGAAAAAACAAACAACCCAAGAAAATTACAACCGAAACGAAAAAAAAAAAAAAAAAAAAAAAAAAATCCATAAACATAAACAAATTATTCTTCCAAGTAAACATATGCATACTTCAAATAACAAAATTATTGATTACACCGTACAACCCATAAAATACAAAACATAAAACACACCCGCCGCAACGCGCGGGTTACCCAGCTAGTTTCATATAATAAACTGAAACATGACTTCCCTATGCTCTTTGACTATATTATTAGAAATCTATTTTCAAACTTAAATTTTACATCTTTTCTTCATAGTTTTATTTGGTCTTCAACGTATATAATTAACTTACAAGGCTCATTCTTTAATAACTTTGTTCTTGTTTATGTTTGGTTTTCAAATTTTAATGTTCCAAATATTAAACTAGTAGTCTAGTACACTATCATATAATTTTATTTTAGGAGTTTATGGTACAAAAACTAGCTTAAACTTTTACAAGTCATTGGTAACATTGAATGTTTTGTATCAATTGTAGAATCTTCGTATTTTTAAATTTTGGCACATAGATAAATTTATGTGTTATTAGTTACGAGTATTTAAGAGTTTTAGCTACGAGTATACAAGAGTTTTTACTTTTACATAGCTTCTAAGTTAAATCATAGGCACAAAAATCGCACAAAAAAAATAAATAAAATACTAAAAATAAATCTAATATGTTTTGTTGACAAATAGATGAGGTTGTTCATAACACCACAATAACAATCATAGCCATGACACAAGGCATGGTAATTCCTTTTGCATATAATATCGTTATTATTTTACAAGAAGATTGGCACCCCTAACTATAAATCATGGCTCCGCCCTTTAATACAATAGGATAAATTTGGTTAAAACAATCCTAAGCTACAACATCTTTAAATTTACATATAAATTTACATATGTAAAAAGCAAGTAATCGAAGAAAACCCACCAACCGTATGTGATGACAGTGATGTTATCTCTTTAGAAAATAATATGCAATGTAATATTTGAAGATGATACTACTTACATTTCTTTTGAACACGATACTACTTACATTAGAAACAAGATTTTCTTTATAAGGCCATTCGTAATGGCGACCTTTGATTGAGTCGGTTTAGCCTTCGTGCTCTGTCCCCTTCCCCCTATGGCAACCTTAGTGAACACATCCTCCTTTTTGTTTGATTCAATTGGCTAGGTGACCGAATGGAAATGCAAAGGTTTATGTGTGAGTTTCTTTTTAATTTATTAATTAATTAATTAGGTTTTTTTCCAACTTATTATGGACATTTGATCATGCATTTAATTTTAAAAAGATAAGCTGAGGTAGCGTTGAAGTGATAAGATCATAATGTCATTCATGGGGTTACCATTACTACTGTCTAATAATTCAAAAAATATACATATAAATGTTGTAGTTGGGAGACTTTATGAAGATGATAATTGCTTAGAAAATGTAATGTTTGTGAAAAACAATAAAAGCTTGTATCTATTTGGTGAATGGGTAGGACAAGAAGTCGGAACAATAATGGAATAAAAGACCTAATTGGCTACTACACCTAACTGATTTTTATATTTTCAATCGTTACAGTTCTTTACATTATGTAGAGTAGCTTTATACCCCGTATTTAAATCTAAAAATATCTGTCTCATGTTTTACTAAACACGTATCCATGCACAGTGATGACATTTTATAACATCAAATACTTATAGTGATATATGTGGTTAAATGTTGTGTAATGTTTATCAATTGACGTTTGGAAGTTTTCATCATTATCCGAGATAACAACAACACCATACGAGTTCCAATTTAACAAATTGAGATTGAAATATGGATCAAAAGAAATTTTAGAAACCACATTAATTTTAAAATAACATTTGTGGGAAGACATAAAGGCATATTAGTAATTCAATATTTTTGTTTTAAATATATATAAGAGATGAATATAATTTTAACTGAGATTGAAGATATATTAGTAACTATACTTTTATTATTTTGAGAGTTTTAAGTACAATTATATACTAGAGTTAATTTCATAAATGGTCTCTGTGGTCTGTCAGGTTTAACGGAAATAGTCCATAATTCTTTTTTTTTTTTATTACTTTTTTTTTTCACGAATCATCTCCATGTAGTTCTGGCCCATATCGGGTTTGGTCCCTTTACCACTATTTTCATTAGTTTGACTGCCAAGTGGCTGTTTAGATAGATGAAATGACATAAATAACCTTATAAGTAAGGTCCATGTGATTTGTGGGGTATAACGAATTTAGTCCTAATTTTTTTATTATGTTTTCGTTCGTCTTTATACGTTTTCATCCGTTTTTATAAGTTTTCGTTCGTTTATCTTACATGTTTATATGCTTTCGTCCATTTCTATACATTTTCGTCCGGCTTTCTACGTTTTCGTCCGTTTCGGTCTCTTTTTATACGTTTCCGTTAGTTTTTATACATTTTATCTGTTTTTAAATGTTTTCGTCCGTTTTTCTTAGGTTTTCATATGTTTTCGTTCGTTTTTCTTACGTTTTTATACATTTTCATTCTTTTTTATACGTTTTCGTCTGTTTATACATTTTTTTATGTATTCATCCGTTTTTATACGTTTTTATCAGTTTTTAAATGTTTTCGCCCGTTTTTCTTAAATTTCCATATGTTTTTATACGCTTTTGTCAGTTTTACACGTTTTCGTTTGTTTTATACATTTGTACGTTTTCATCCGTTTTACGTTGGACAAAAACGTATAAAAACGGATGAAAACGGCCGAAGATGTATAAAAATAGACGAAAACGTATAAAACGGATGAAAACGTATAAAAATGGACGAAAACATATAAAACTGGACGAAGACGTATAAAAACGGGCGTAAACGTTAAAAAACATATATAGCATACGAAAACGTATACAACAGACGAAAACGTATAAAAACGGATAAAAGGTATGAAAACATAAGAAAAAAAGGACGAAAACGTATAAAAACAGATGAAAACGTAGAAAAACGGATGAAAGAAAAAAGAAAAAGAAAAAGAAAAAAAAAACCATATGAAAACATAAGAAAAACAGACGAAAACGTATAAAAACGATGAAAACGTATGATAACGTAAAAAATGGACGCAAATGTATAAAAACGGAAGAAACATATAAATGGATAAAATTGGCGAAAAACGAATAAAATCGGATAAAAACACTTGAAAACATAAGAAAAACGGAGGAAAACGTATAAAAACAAATAAACATATAAAAAGGACAAAAATGGACGAAAACGTATAAAACGGATGAAAGCATATAAAAATGGATTAAAACGTATGAAAACATAATAAAAACATACGAAAACGTGTAAAAACGGATGAAAACGTATAATAACGGACGAAAACGTATAAAAACGGATGAAAATGGATAAAAGTGTCTAAAAACGGATAAAAACGTATGTAAACGGATGAAAACGTATAAAAACAGATAAAAACGTATAAAGACGAACGAAAACGTAATAAAAATAGGGTGGCCCTAACCGGACGGGGGGACAAAGGTGGCAGGGGGTGGCAGGGGGTGGCAGGCCCACTTGTCTCCCCATTTGTCCCCTATTTTTTTCAGTGTACCCCAGTTTTTGTCAGTTTCTGTTCCGTATTTTTGACAGTTTTAACCGTTTGACTTATTAAACTTTACATTTTCTGTTCCGCACTTTCAGGTTTATAGTTTTTTGATGTAAATAAAATTATAAAAATAAAAAAAAAAATAAAAAAATAGGGGGGGGGGGGTGTGGCTAAAAAATAGACCGGGGTGTGGTCAACATAGGCCTAAAAATAATTATGGACTAAATTCTTGATACCCCACAAACCACAAGGACCTTACTTGTAAGGGTATTTATGTCATTTCAACTGTATAAACATCCACTTGACAATCAAACTAACGGAAATAATTTACATTTCCATAATTGCTATAACTTAAGCTCTCTAAAACAGAAAACCGTGGGTACTAGACACCTAAAATATTCATTCGGATATCAGCAAATACTGATTTTAAAGTTACAAACTTAAGAAAATTTATAGTACATATGTTTTCTATACCTACTTAATTATTATTTTATCTTTACCTAAGTTTAGATACATAAATTAATGATGAAATGGTTACCATGTAACGTAAATACAACTCTATTACAACCATGCAAAACATTTATGTTCAGCAACATCCACCTGACTTAAAGACAATGTTTAAAATAACTCGGCGGCATAATAAAGAGTAGATCCATTGCCAACCTAACTTTTCTTCAAATATGGGTAAACCCATTCCATTTCTATCTTTAACTTTGACATATAACTTGCCCGTTCGTGTTATACACTAACAGCACCGTTGAATTTAGGTTCTTTGATGCTAGTATTGTACCGTTGAATTTAGGTTCTTTGATGCTAGTATTGTTTGCTTAAGGTATATCGATACATATACAATGAATGAATGAATCATATGTCTTCAGTTTAAATGAACCTCACTCAATTTATCAAAAAATCTATCACTTCTTGTATAAGTAGGCCTAGTCGAATTGTTAGTCCTGGCCTAGTGGAATGGTGCACTCACATGATTCTTATATTTTAGTGGCCACGCCTAACTTCCATATATCTTCTTGTTTTGGGGTTGCTTGGTTGGCAATTGGAGGTATAATACGAATCATTGATATGCTCCAATTAATTTAAATTGCTAAACTCGTCCTGATATATTTGATGTTTACTAAAGCTAATATTGTTATGTTCTTTCCAAAAGTTGTAAGACATACAAAACTGAATTTTTAAAGTCTAAACGACCAAAATGATGGTAAAATCTAGCAATTACCGTTATTAATCCTATTAGTTATTGTGGGAGTTTAAAACTAGTAATAAAATAAATGTTAAAGTTGTTCTAAATGAATTTTCATTGTAGCCCAAATCCATGTTGGTCCCCTAATCTGGTCATGTTCTCAACCAATCAATTTGTTTCTGTAATCGAGTGTTTTTTTGTTTGCCTTAAAGATAGCTTCAATGGTACTAATGTGATGTTAATGAACTCAACTCACCTAATAAAATGTGTGGTGAATGGTTAATTAACTTAAATATTAATTAATGGTACTAATGAGATTTGGAGCCAAGCCCTTATCTATGTAGAGCAAGTGTTGTGTCTTGTGAAAAATGCTCCTCATCCCCAAAGTGAAAGCTACCCTTAATCCAAAAACCAAGTATTGTCTATTTATCACAGCTGAAAATTTATTGTCATTTTAATCGACTGTGATAGACTGATAGACTACATTTTTAGTTTTATTGTTTTAATTAGGCTTTTATATATAAAAAATAGCTTCGCGGTATGTGAGTGGCTCAACAATCTAAAGTTTGTTGATTCAAGTTTCGTCAAAGATATATATGAGATAGAATCTGTGAGAAATGTTATATAAGTTGTAAAAATTTACCGTAAAAAAAAGAAAAAGAAAATTGAACTATTTCTTCTGTTTATTTCTTTGTAGATGTTACTAGTTATAATGCCCGCGCACGCGCGAGTTTTTTTTAATTTTTTGAATCATATATTTTTATTTATTAAAAAACAAATAATTTAATCTTTGTTTTGTTTGATTTATGATGTTTAATTATAGTTTTTTATTATTAAAGATAATTATTTAAAAATTTTAATCCTATTATTAATTGTATCTTATCTATATTTTTTGTATTTATCTTCTACTTGTGTTAATTGTATCTTATCTATATTTTTTGTATTTATCTTCTATTTGTGTTATGGATAAATATAAAATGTTACATAATAAGAAAATAATTTTTTTTTATAAATACAATTATTACTAAATAAAGTATGAATTGATTTTTTAAAATGGAAAATTCCCAATAGAGGTTTTGTTTTATTATATAAAATATTCATTTTTTTCTATGATACCCAAACTACATTTATTTCTTTGCGAAAATTTCATTATACATGCTTTGTTAGAAACTAATTGCGCTGTAGTAGTACATTTCCACATAGTCGGTATAACAATAAGGAAAATATTCTGTCAATTTGTTTTCAATAAAAAATGTTATAGAACTTTAGTTTATGTGAGACAAAAGAATTATGCTATTAAAAAGTACATGTTTTAGTTAGACAAAATAAGAAAAGTAAAAGTAATTATATCAACAACGAAAAATAGAAAGAAAAAAAAAATGACCTTTTTTTCCCACTAGGTCACAAGGGATTCAGCTTTTACATCATGAACCCTCTTTTTTGTATGATTATGATTGTCCCTTTAGTTGTAAAATAATACTGATATTTCTTTATTTAATTTGTGTAATAACTCATTAATCTTATTGTTTAAAGTCTTACTTAGAACATGTAATACAGTTTGTGATTGTATATAATGAGATAGTTAGTTGTTGTGCTAAAAAAAATCCACAACTTATTTTACGTGCTCAAGTTATTATTAGCTCGCATCAAACATTAACTTTAGTCTTTAACCAAGTCTATTTTATGGCTTTAGAAAATAGAAACTATCATCAATATTGTTCCATCCAAATCACATTCTGTCTATGAGTGCCGAAGCTAGAAAATTTTCAGTGGGGGGTCGGGATCTAAACTTTTTTTTCCCTAACGCTATTTTTCGGGTAATATGTTCGGGTCGGGTCAAAAATTAAATACTATTATTATAAAAAAAAAGTTTCGATCACAAAAAAAACTAAGCATTTGTCCAAGACAACTAAACATTAAAAATGAGACAAACGGTTGGTACCTGGTTCGATTCATTGAAGAAATTAGAGTTCAGCCTTTCAACCTTTAAGATCCTTAAATTATTCAATTATGGACTCAGCATCAAACTTGTTAGCAATTTCTTTTTCTATATAAATCACCATACTGTTTGCTAGATTCTGAGGGTAGAAGGGGGAGGGTTTGGGATTTGGTTAATTGGTTTGTTAATTGTTAGGGATTATTTCATTTTTTTTTTTTTTTTTTTTTTTTTTTTTTTTTAATGGGTTAAGTAATGGATTTTAGTTTGGTACTTGGTTTGTTAATGGATTTTAGTTTGGAGAGATAGGCTTATGTAAAATGTAATGGATCAATTTTATTGCTTAAAGTATAAAAAAAATTTCACAATTAAAATGAGGGGTCGAAACCGAATATACCGAAATTTTTCTACACGAAAACTATATCTTTTACCTAATAAAATAAAACCCCTAGTGGGGACTTTTTCATTTCAAAAAAATCAAAATATACTTTATTTAGTAATAATTTCATTATTTTTATATTTTAGAAAAAGTATGTTTAATAAAAAATTCTTAAATATTTCCGGATTTAGCCAATTGTTGTTCAACTTCGTTTTTGAAAAGTAAAAAAGCAAAAACATATATGTGTCAAAAATATAAAAAAATAAAACTTGAGGAAGGCGGGGTCGTTCTAAAAACCTTGACGGGTAAAAAATAAACATGCTCCTCTTTACAACCGAAAGAATGAAAGAAACAAAAAGAAGAGCAAACGTACGATACCCCAAGGAAAAACCCAACTGCGACGGAAGAAAACCTAAAATCAACATCGCTTAATCTTTTGGGTTAGTGAATAAGGTATATTAATCTATAACTGTTTGATTTATATGATAATAAACTTATTGATTTATATGATAATTCAGGGCTTTTGCCTTTTCTATTAATTAAGTTGTGGGTTTGTATTTTTTGTGCTTTAATTGATGTGGTACGGCTTATTTTTCGTAAATTTTGATTTAGTTTGGTGGTTTGATGAAGGTTTTAATGGGTAAATTTCATCAAATAAATGTAAGCTACTGTAGTTATTTAATAATTTAAATAAAATTGAAATATCATCTATAAATTGAGATTACATAGACAATAATCATATAAAGATAAACTATTGTGGTTGTTTTTGTAAATTCAATATTTAATTTTGTTATGTGTTGAGGAATTAAGAGAAAAGTTTAAGAACTTTTGCTATGCATTAATGTGATGGTGTGTGCATTAATCTTTCTGGATTTGGATTAGGAGATGAAGTTAGGGTTTATATATGATCTTTGATTAGTTCAACCATTATTTGTAAATGGTTAGTAGTTTGAATCGTAGTTCTGATTATTGTGTTAGGTTTCTAATGACCGAGAATAGGAAGAAAGTCAAGCACACGCTTGGTCCACTTTTTTAGATGTAAATTTGACCATATGGGCGAGGGAGCTACCCATATGATCTTTGTAAAAAGTTGATTACCTTCCTGATCCATTTGAAACGGGAGGACCTGATTGCTTCATAATTGGACCAGGTAGGCACATAAGAGCGGAGACCAAATTAATATGTTTATATGCGCAACATTGACGACCAATCATCTTGCAGTTAGGTAGACTTTGTGGCATAAGCATCTTCAAGAAAACTAAGAAATTTTGGATGAAGAAGTGGGAGAGTGACTTTATTTATTTATTTATTTATTTATTATCAAAAAGGAAGTTAAACATTGAGAAAATGCGGAGATTATTTTGTCAAAACACATATTTTTACTGTTATACTTGACATTTGATTACCATGTTGTTTATTATTGGTTAGACGGCAATTAGGAAACACGTATTTTTATTTTATTCCTCCCAATAAAACTGCTGCTATATCTAGATGTATGACTAAAATACAGAACCCTTCGCAGATTGACCCAAATACCCTCTTAAATTGTTGTTGCAGCAGCCTATCAAGAGCACAAGTTAAATTACTGCAGCAACCATAGTCAAACACCCTTTAAAGTTGCTAATTTGTAGTATCTCAATCATCTGTATGCATTAAATTTGTAGTAACTTCAAGCGGCAAAATACATGAAATTTGGAGCAAATGATGATGCTACCACATGTTTGACTATATGAGATGGGTGTAATACCTCAGTCTAAACTTAAAGAATTTCAAGTGTTATTTTTGCAAATGAGAGAGGAATATCTCTTATTGTATGGTTTGATCAAAATTCCTGATTGTTTATGACAGGTAGAAAACTATTAAACGAAGCACATTTTAATGTATCGAATAACATTAATTTTATAATATACATGATAAAATCTCTACTATTTCTCAAATTCTAGCATTTGATCTAATAAACTAGATAATTATTGAAATAATAAAATTTTCTATAATCATTATCGACTCACTCACTATATTTTATAAAAACTTTACGCAATATTTGTGGTTTTTAATATCGATTTTATTTCTGTCACAATGTTTGAACACAACGATAAGGATATAGAGTTGTTTCTTGATGTGACCATTTCATATATTATATCCTTCTGAAAATTCACACAAGAGTATGATTGATATATTGGGGACATGGGTCAAGATTCGAACTTTATGACGCAAGGTGCCAAGCTATGCAGGATTCCGAGTGGACTTTAATGGTCGTGTTTTGTTCAACATGTATGCATGATTCTGATTCTTTTTGGTATGCTTGAACGTTATTGTCATCTTCGGATCTTGACAGACAACTCATGACGAAGGAGTTGAAGAGGATATTCAAAGCTTATGTTGGACAAGGGTTAGTAGATATCGGAACTCGGTTTAAGTCACCAACTTGATCCATTGTGAAATATAACTAGCTGGGCAAAAAGGATGAATTTTTCAAAGACAATATGTCTTGGATTCTTTTTTTTCATCTGAAGCTACCTCTAATAACCCATTACGAGCCTGTTCAGGTGACCCTTCAGACAGATTTCGTAAGTATATCCTTTATATGCTAAAGAAACTTCTTAGAAACTTCGTATTTACTTATTTTTTTGCCAGACACTGATTTATGTTGTGTTACTGATAAAGGAGCAGGAGCAGGAGCAGTTCGGCTATGCAATTTTTAAATTCGTGTTAACTCGAATTACGGGTAAAATATGTTTGTTCACCTTTGCTTTATGTTTTTATTCTTCTTATTCATGTTATGATATTATTTGATTTCAGTATGTGTTTTTTTTGTCTACCTCCTTTTTAGTGGTCGGATTTGGTACACATATGTTGGGCTGCTGTTTCGAGTTGCATCAACGGTGTTTTTCTAAGCTTATGGGTTTGGCATTGTGTGCTTTGCTATCATTAAAAAGCTGGACACTAAGGTATTATTTCATGCTCTAATATGTATTTGGTTTCTTATGAAGTTAATATGACTCACAATCGGGTATATTGTTTGTATATAACGTGATGTCATATATGACATCCTTGGATTAACTGTGTGATGTTAAATGTTTAAAATTAAAATAACGTGATGTCATATATCCCTTTGATGTAACCGAGTTGATAGGTATCAAGCACCAAGTTTGTGATATGAATGATAAGTTATGTCAGTGGTTTTATCGTAAGTATTCTGATATAGGAAATTGACTGTTTGATTTGAGATAGAAAAAGGTAGTCAGTTTGTAGTAATTTTTTCGGTGCAAAATTAGATACACTCACAAGCAACAAAATATTTGTGATTTCTATTTGAACCATAGGTCGTGAAATTCTATGTGGATGAAGCATTATGCCAATATACCAAAAAACTTTGCATCGGATTTCAGCCCCTCCGAATTGTGAAGGAATTGCCTTTTTGTCTCTTTTTTCATGTTCAGCAGTTTGCTAAGCGAAAACCCGCTCAACTTGCTCCGCCCAAGTACCATTTTTTTTTGCATCCTTAAGGAGAATACAATATTTGAAGCAGTACACGGAGCAAATTAATCACCTTTCTGCTGGTTAGGACCAAAATGAGGATGCATAATGAGAGTTTGTTGATAACCAGTGAATGAGTTTTTGAGGGTTGGACTAGAGCTATTAGAATAGCTCATGAAGAGGTCTCAGAAAGACTCATGATGAGGATACGCGGAAATTAAAGCAACAAAGAGGACAAATATTTTTTAAGATGTAAATTTTGCTCGCTTGCTTATAACCATAACTGTCTTAAATAAATAAATGAAGTCACTATAGGCTCGCTTGCTTATATCATGACAATTACTAATCACTCAAAGTGAGTGTTAACTTTTCAGCTTATAGAACATCATGGGCATGAGAAAAGTGATTACACATAAACACAATGTGCAGGTCACTTGCTCTATAGGAGTGTTTGGGAAAGATAATTTTAATGCGACATACAACGAGGTTCAAATAAACTGTGATGCTACTAAAGAACTTGCTGAGATAAAGGAGTTTAGGAGAGCTAAGGTATTACCTTTCTGTTTTTCAAGGGCGTTTGACACTAAAGCACAAGAACACTTATAAATAGGCTAAACTTATCAAGAAATGTAGTTTTTATATGCAAGATGTTGGAAATTAACACCACTTTTTAATTACTACTGTGCTCTTTTGCTTACCAGATTAATTAACATCACTTTGACATAATCAAACATGTAGCTACTCCTATGAGGACTAATCTCAGCTCATTCATTCCGGTATATGCATTAACTTCATCTTTAACCACGTTTCAAGGTAACGTATTATGTGGTTTGCAATTATGTTATTCTTTATTTCATAAACTTTATTTTGAAACCCGTTAATGAGTTTATTTCCATTAATGAATATAGGAATATTGCAACAGCAACATGCAAATGACTTCAGTTAGAAATAATTCTCCATTTTCATGCCCACATGAAATGGGGACATCTAAAAAGTATGTCCAATTTATTTTCTTTTGATTCTTTGACCTTTAAGTAGTTATATTATGCATTGAACTTTCCAGGTCATGTCTCAAATGTTTAACTACGTTACGGTCTGCAAATTTTTCTTACTAATTGGTTTTTCGGAAATTGGTGTCCTGTTACGCCTGAGTTCATTAGAGGGAGTAAATATATGTGGTCCTCCTTGCATTACATGATTGTTGGAAAGTTTTTTGCATAAACGATTATAGTCCCGTTGATTGTGCCATGTTTTGTGTGTATTCAGTTTATGTCATGTTCTCCTATGTATGTTCATGGTATGTTGACATCGGGTACTTAGTAAGTAAAGAGCTTGAATTTATAGCACTTGAAAACAACAAATGAAAATGTTTGTAACTTTGTAAACTCCTCTAATTGGTTAAACCTGTATCAAGATGTTGTTATCGATTAAAAGAATAAAACATGAAAGTACACAACATTAAGTGGACCGATAAATAGTACGTGTATCAAATCGGTACATTTGAAAAAGTACGTTGCTATTTTACGACCAAAACTCTATCGATTAAATCCAAAAGATTATTAGATAAAATCTTTTTTCATCAACACTTGAAATAAAATTAATTTACCCCATTATACAAAAGCTTCTTGAATGTATTCTTTCTCTGGAACATGCCCGCTTGTCTGATTGGTCAAATTTGAAGTGGTATGGTTGTCAACACCTGATTTTTCTCTAACCAAAGGTAAAAGATGTAAATTTTCATCTTCATGTTCTGGTCCTGTTAAAGGTGCGTCCTATATTATTTTGATTCTTCATCATACTCGTCATGTTTATTATTGATCTTATTTTGATTTTGAAACGAGGCGGAGATGACTAATGTTATGTTTCTTTGATGAACACCATGTGTTCCATTAAACGCCTTTTTGAATGTGGGTTGAAATATGAGGTTTTGATGAAAAATGAAAATGATAATGCTATAACAGCTCATCAGAATTCTGTTTTGTAGTTGTATTGTCACGAATGAATTGATCTCAAGAAAGTTTGCTCATGACACACAGCTGTTTGAAGTTATGCATGTACAATAATTGGATGCAAGAGTTGTTAGTGTTACTTCTTAGGGTTGCAGCAGATCATGTACAAGCATCTCATAGGGCTTGGCATTGCTAATGTTTTTTACTCTTTCACTTGCAATTAAGTAAAATCATTGTGGAATACATTTTATAAAAATGACCCGTCAAATTTTTATGAAGGTTTAGGATTTATTTTTCTTTCATTTGTGTATGTTGTACATTATATGATGTGCTTCACATGGGCATGTCATATCATGTCATAAACCGTTAGGCTGTTCCCAACGCACTCCGTGAGTCGTTGGCAAGCACCATTTCACGCGGCAACATGCACCGGGAGGTGTGCGTGAGTTGTTGACAAACGCACAAAGTGAGTAGCAAAAGTTGAAAGCTTCACCTTTCGGCCTTCGTGCATGGTGGGCCATTTTTTATGTTTTATTATTTATTACAGTATATGGTTTGTGAGTGTGTGTAGGGTATTTAGTGTAGTATGTTTTTATAAAAGTGGCGCTGAGGTGAAAGATGAAGTGGTGTGAGGGTTGGGACAATTAATATCGTACAATTGTATATCATATTGGTTTAAGCTCAAGGAAAACTATTAAAATTGATTTAAGCTCAAGTTATATCAGCATGTGGTTTTGGTGGTGCTTCTGTGAGTTGGTTGTGCTAACAAATTGCTAATGGTTAGCAATCGTTGTCTTTTATGTTTAAAGATGAGTATAAAGTTAATAGATAAAATACATTAATAAAAAAATTTAGAAAAAACCCTGTGCGTGCACAGGCATTATAACTAGTACCCCCTACATCACAAAAAAATTTCGGGAGGTCGGGCGCCCCTCTCCGCCCTAAATAGCTACGCCAATGTCTATCTTGTTAGTATGTGGAGTGAGAGGATGTGTTCACGTGGTAAAAAGGTGAAAAGTGGATGATGATTAACTTGAAGGAGAAGAAAGCAAGAGATTTGTCGGATCACGGATTATGTTCCCCGTGAAAATGGTATGGTCCGGCCCGGTCCCTCCTTCCACCACACATGCGTCCATTCTTTTTGTGAACCCTTGAACCCATGATTGAACTACTTTTACTTGCCTTGTATTTAATCATTAACTCTTACAAACAAATATCAACTATTTAATCATTAACTCTTATAATAAATATTAGGGGAAATGTGCCTACATTACAATGTAGGAAATTGCTTACATTTTTTTTTTTGTAAAAATTAAAAAAATGTTACAGTTAAGTCCATACATTAAGTGATTAAGTCCATGATACATGTTTTCCTTTTTTTTTTTTTTTTTTTTTTTTTTTTTCTTCCAAAGGAAATGTAGGCAATTACTTACATTGTAATGTAGGCATCATTTCTTTTAAATATTAACTATATATAAAAAAAAGTTTATTTATTTATTATTTTTAAACTTAAAAGTGAGTAATATATTAGGGGGTGGCAACCTTGCGGTTTGGGGGGTTCGGCAAGGCTTGCCGTTCGGCAACAAGGATTGCCAGTCCATCGGTAAGCATCAATCAGCAACCAAATCGGTATGTTGTACCGAATCGGTATGGCTATTTCCCAAGAAAAAAGGAACGTTGCATATTTAATTTTGGTTAATGTAAAGCACGATTCTTGGTCAATGTAATTAGTTTTTTTTTTTGCATCAAGATTGCCACTAAAAATGATGTTGAGGTATGGTATGGCATGAAAATGTTTGGCAAAATATTATTGGTTCATTTTGGTTAATGTTGAGGCAAGGTGTGGCAAGGTTGCCACCCCCTATGATCAAAATACCCCTTCAATATTGTGTTAACTTTATTAGTTTTAAATCTCAGATTTCTGTTTAATATTCTATCAAAAACTAGCAGACTTATGTTTTACTAAAAAAAATGTCATACGGCTTATGTTAGTGTAACCATACACGATTTAAAAAAATATAGCTTTTATTTTTAGTTTTACTAAATAATTTTATACGTTCTTTGATACAATATAAAAATTTTCTTTTAGTTTAATTAGCGTGTGTTACACGAAACACTTAACAAAAATATCACTACTATAATAACTGTTATTATAAAATCTCGCTGCTATATACGGGTTTCGCTTGGTTATTCTAAAAGTGTGTTTACTCACTATAATATCGTATTCAGTATGATAAAATATGTGCACTTCATAATCTAGACATTGTTTATATACTGCTACACAACTACAAATGGGTCTTTTAACTTTTGCTAATTCTATTGCTAACTTAGTTTTTATAACGAGCCTGATACATAGCAATATTAAATACAATCTGGTAAAACTCAAACTAAAATACAAGTGCTAGTGACCAAAATAGCTTTTCATATGTTTGTCACATTCTCCACAGCTTTGTTGGAACCAGCACCACATAAACTCTGATAACCATTATGTGTTTGTCCTAATAACAATGATTTTACGTACTCACAAGTGGAGCATCGTACCAGTGTCATCCTACTCATCCATTCCAAATGGGAAGTGATTTGCACACTCTCACAATTGATTGACACACTCAAATTATGAGTGTTTTGACATTTATACCCTTACAGGGTGAAAATAAGTAAAAATAATATGAGGGTATAAATGTCAAGATAATCATAATTTGAGTGTACCAATCGATTGTAAGAGTGTGCAAATCATTCCCCATTCCAAAAATCAAACGATTTAAGGGGGCAGATTTCTCAATTGATCCGGCTTTAGTTAGAACCATCTCCAGTGACCAGGCGAGCAATCTAGAAGCTTCTTTTTCAATTGATGAAATTCGTGAAGCTATTTGGAGTTGTGGGGGTGACAAAGCTCCTGGTCCCGATGGTTTCTCCTTTGCTTTTGTGAAGCAATATTGGAATCTTCTTCAAACCAACATTGTAAGCATGATCACGGATTTTCACAATAATGCTCACATTCCCGTTGGATGCAACTCCTCGTTTATCACGCTCATTCCCAAGGTCAGTAATCCTATTCTCATGTCTGATTTTCGGCCTATTAGCCTTATTGGTATCCAATATAAAATCATTGCCAAGCTTCTTGCTAACCGGTTGGCTAAGGTCATCAATTCTGTGGTGGACATTCAACAAACGGCTTTCATTAAAGGAAGACAAATTTTAGATGGCCCGCTTCTTCTTAATGAGGTGATCGATTGGTATAAGGGTAAAAAGAAAAAGTTGATGATGTTCAAAATTGACTTCGCAAAGGCATATGATTCCTTGTCTTGGGATTTTCTTTTCTATATGCTTAAGAGGATGGGGTTCGGCCAAAAATGGATATCTTGGATTCGGTCCTGTCTTATCTCTGCTAAATCGTCTGTTCTTATTAATGGTAGCCCAACTGAAGAATTCCCTATTCAACGCGGTTTACGTCAGGGTGATCCTATGGCGCCGTTTTTGTTCATCATTGCTATGGAAGGCCTTCACATTGCAATTGATAATTTGGTGACGAATGGTCTCTTTTCGGGTGCCAAACTCAACCAGGTTACTGTTTCTCATTTATTCTATGCTGATGACGTCATTGTGGTGGGAAAATGGTCGAGAAGGAACTTGAAAAACTTATCTAATGCTTTAAGATTTTTCTATAGTGTTTCGGGTCTCAAAATTAATTTTGAAAAATCTTCGATTATCGGTGTGGGGGATTCTACAAATGAGGTTAATCTTCTTGCTAGTTTGATTGGTTGTAAAGTTGAACATCTTCCTTTTAAATATTTGGGAATTCCAATTGGGGGTAGTTCTAAGCGTGTTTCTACTTGGGAGCCAATCATCAACAAATTCTCCAAACGTCTAGCGGGTTGGAAAGCTAATCTTTTGTCTATAGGCGGCCGTTCTACGCTCATTTCTTCGGTGCTCGGCTCTTTAGGTAATTACTTTCTTTCTATTTTCTGGTTGCCTAAATCTGTCAATAAGTCCTTGGAGTCAATGAGAGCCTCATTCTTTTGGGGAGGAACTCCGGTAAAAAGAAAGATGTATTGGATAGATTGGGGTTCGGTTCTGGCAGGGAGAGACGTTGGGGGGATTAGTATTGGGAGCCTTAACGCTATGAATGTTGCTTTACTCTACAAATGGAGGTAGCGTGGCCTCATTAGTCCTGAAAGTATGTGGGTGCGGGTCGTCTGACATTCACGGTTCTGATTGTTTCAAGAATATGGCGGCAAAGTCTAAAGGGTTATGGAGTAGTATAATGGATGCTGTTAGAAATGCACATGACTCGCTTTCTCTCCCTAGGAATGTTATCAACAGGAAAATTGGTAACGGTAAGCAGACGAAATTTTGGAAAGATATATGGTGTGGCGATATCCCTTTTGAGTCTAGATTCCCGCGTCTGTTTGCTATTGATCAGGAAAAAGATTGCTCGGTTCATAGTAGGCGTTCCAATTCCTCCTGGTTTTGGAATTGGAGACGTCCCATTAGATCGGGTATCGAAAATGAACAATTTAATCAATTAAATGAGCTTCTTCCTGATGGTATTTCCGATGCAGATGACACTTGGGTTTGGAATATGGATGGTAAATCTCACTTCTCTGTTGCAAATGCTCGGCGGTTCTTTGACTATAAATTGCTTCCGAAAATTGAAAAGCAGACAAGATGGAACAAGAAGGTTCCTAAGAAGATTAATTTGTTTGTGTGGCGCCTTCTTCGCAATGGTACCTTTGCTCCAATGGGTATGATGATGTTAGTCACATTTTTCATTCATGCTCGTTTACGTGTAACATCTGAGATAAACTTAGTGTTTGGATGAACATTGACATTCCTAATGTCGATCCTAACGATATGGTGTCCTGGTACAAGCATCTTCAAATTAATGGATACAAACGAGACATTGTTGAAGCCATAGTGTTCATTTGGTGGTGGCATGTGTGGAAGGACAGAAATAACAATCTCCATAACGGATCTCATGGTAATATTTCAGACATTTTCAACTCTATTGTCTCTCTCGCTTTTCTTTGGATCTCTAACTGTGACAGGAAGCGCAATTACTGTTGGAACAAGTGGATCGTGAACCCCCTTGAAAATGGGTGAATTTCATGTTTTTGAGCTGTCTGTTGAAGCGTGGCGCGATTGGATGGTTCGGGTTTTGACAATTTTGGCGTGGATTTTAGTGTTGGGTGGGCATCCTCGGGGCTTGTTTGGGGTTACATCATCAACGTCGCAGAGTGAAAACCGGTGGCGCGGCCTCTGTTTACGGGGATTTTTCTCATGTCCTGCATTGCGTAAATGGCATGAGTTTTTTCATCCCTTTTGTGATCCTAGCAGTCAAAGTTCCGAGTGGGTTCTATCGAGTTTTTTCGTGTTTTTTGCTAGGTTTATTTTTTGTTTGTTGTATTGTTTACTGGCTTGGTTGTCTTTTAACGTTCTTTAGCGCCTTGCTAGTTGTTGCTTTTAATATATTTTGCCGTTCTAAAAAAAAAAAAGATGACCAGCGGTGTTGTTGTACTGTGTGTATCACTGATTGTAATTTAGAGATGTGTGTATAAGATTTTGGTACTATGGAAGTGTGTATAGCTACACCCAATAATAAATCATAGGTTTAATATCAATTTAATATTAAAAATTACTGAAACATATGCTCATAGAGCTTAAAAAAAGTCACTCAGCCTTTAAAATTAAAAAGTTTATTGGCATATTTTTATTTTTTATTTGCACACTCTAATATACAATCTGCAGAAATAGTATATAATCAATGTATAACTACTTATAACATATGTTTAAGTATATAAATCAAAAATGAAAATATGCAAATTACCTGTTGGTTGTTATTTGTATAACGGTTTCCCAGATTAGGGTTAAGATAATCAATAAAGGTACCGGATATTCACTTGAAATCGTGGTATCACTTTCCAATAGAAACTATTCGACCCTATGCCTGGGTTACACGAATATCTCTATGGGATAAGACCAAGTGATGTTCTTGCTTTAGGCACAAACCAAGAACCAGATGCGTATAGAAGTGTTTAGGGTTTTGTGTTTAGTATATCGTAAGATAACTCATATCCATGCATAATGATGTGATCTCTATTTATAATAGAGAATACTCAAACCCTTGCCCATGGTAATATGTATAATTAACGGCCCATTAATTATATCATAATAATTTCCATAATAATAGGGATCTGTGATTATCAGTGGAAACATTATCACTAGCAGTGGTAATGTTAACACTAGCAGTGGTAACAATAACCCTTGCAGTGGTAATGTTAACACATCAGTGGAAACATTAACCCTTGCAGTGGTAACATTAACACATCAGTGGAAACACACTAACAGCAGAATCTACTATCAGTAGAATCAAAACATAACCACTATTGAGTCAGGGGATTCAGTGACCAAATGGGTGTATACTCCATACCTCCAAACCCATTACCAGGTGTGAATTAATCCCTCAAGAGCACTAAATTTTCCAACAATCCTCCCCAAATTTAGTTCTCTTCCTTTGCATGAAAAATCAAACACAAACCAAAACAAGTGCATAAATGAAAATATCCTGAGGATTGAATTTCCACATTAGTACATATACTTTCAAATATTCGAGAATCAGGGTGTTCTAAGAATTGAACCCTTCAACCCATTTGAATACCTGATGATAAATACACACAAGTTTTCAAACACTTAAATACTCCTGACACTATACAAGCCATGTGTCCATATCCAATTCATAAATGTTGTAAAAGCTAAAAGTCCAAAGCTTCCTGAAGCGGCAAAACTTCAACATTTACATAGGTGGTTCATCTTTAATTCATGCTCATGCTTAGCACTTTTTCAAAGAAAATTAACCATTAAGAAGTGAAGACTTCATCCTCCTTTCAGCAGGTAACAAGCACAACCTTGGGATGTTTGTGGTACATGTGCTTCAGTCCACTAAATGATCAGCTTTCCACATTGAACTCAGCTTCCAAGTTTCCTTAGAAGGGAGTTGGGTATCCTTACATTCAGTGACTAAGTTGGACTTAAACCCATCCCTTTAGCAGACTTCAAAACCAAGTCTCTAGCCAAACCCTTCGTCAAGTGATCAGCTAAGTTTTGTTGAGATTTAACAAACACTATAGATACCACCCCATTCATGATAAGCTCACGAATCATGCTATGCCTGACACCTAAGTGTCTAGACTTCCCATTGTACATCTGGCTATAAGCCTTTGCCAATGTAGCAGCACTATCACAACGGATAGAAATAGGTGCTATAGGTTTAGACCACAATGGAATCTCAAGAAGCAAGTTTTTCAACCATTCAGCTTCTTTGCCAGCAGCAGCTAAAGCCACAAATTCAGATTCCATGGTTGAACTGGTAATGCAAGTTTGTTTCTTGGATGCCCAAGAAATTGCACCTCCACCAAGTAGGAATACCCAGCCACTAGTAGACGAATTGTCTTCAGTGTTACTGATCCAACTTGCATCAGTGTATCCTTCTAATACTGAAGGATAACCAGTATATGAGAGACTATAATCCATAGTTCTCTTCAAATACTTAAAGACCCTCTGAATTGCTTGCCAATGATGAGCACTAGGATTACTAGTATACCTGCTCAGTTTACCCACAGCAAAAGCAATATCAGGTCTTGTACAAGTCATGGCATACATCAAGCAGCCAATCACCCTAGAATACTCAAGTTGAGATACAGCTTTGCCAGTATTAGGCATTAGCTTCTCACTTGTATCCATGGGAGTACTCACTGGAGTACAATCAAAGTAATTAAATTTCTTTAACACCTTCTCAATGTAATGAGACTGAGATATAGAAATTTTGTTACTTTTATGTTTAATCCTTATGCCAAGGATAACATCTGCCTCCCCCATATCCTTCATGGAGAACTTTGATGACAAAAATTCTTTTGTAAGATCAACTTGATTTTGGTCAGTACCAAAGATCAACATGTCATCAACATATAGACAAATGATGACTCCTTTACCAGATTCATCAAATTTGCTATATACACATTTGTCAGCTTGATTAAGTAAATAACCACTAGACAAAACCACTTCATCAAACTTTTGATGCCATTGCTTAGGTGCCTGTTTTAGTCCATAAAGAGACTTAATCAGTTTACACACCTTGTTTTCATTGCCAGGCATGATGAAGCCCTGAGGTTGGTTCATGTAAACCTCCTCATCTAAATCACCATTCAAGAAAGCTGTCTTCACATCCATCTGATGAATAATCAGATTGTGAATTGATGCCAAAGCAATTAGCAATCTTATGGTACTGATACGTACCACTGGAGCATAAGTATCAAAGTAGTCTATTCCTGACTTTTGTTTAAAGCCTTGAATAACTAATCTTGCCTTGAACTTTTCAACAGTTCCATCTACCTTCATTTTCTTTTTGAAAATCCATTTGCTACCTAAAGGTTTGCAACCAGGTGGTAGATCAGTCAACACATAAGTGTTATTGCCCATGATGGAGTCCATCTCATCATTAATTGCTTCTTTCCAGAAAGCAACATCCTGGGACTTCATTGCTTCTTCAAATGTTTTGGGATCATCCTCCACAATGAAGCAATAAGAGTATTGGTCAGAGACTTCACTCCTTGTACCTTCAATTAAGTATAATTGAAACTCAGGTCCAAATGACTTTGGAGTCCTCACCCTATTGCTCCTTCTGAGCTCAGGTTCAGGTTGTTGTTCCACAACCTCAGCAGGAACCTCATTAGCAGGAACCTCATCAGCAGGAACCTCATCAGCAGGAACCTCTGAAACACCATTGTCATTGGTTCCATTTGGAATCCTTTGACTTGGTCTAGGGATAGATGAGAATCTGTTCTCATCAAATAGTGCATCCCTTGATTCAATTATTGAGTTAATTAAAACAGACTCATTAGGTTCTATAACATAAAACCTATATGCCTTGGAATGCTCAGCATATCCAACAAAGATGCATTCAATGCCTCTTTCACCCAAAGTTTTCTGCTTTGGATCAGGGAGTCTTACAACAGCCCTACAACCCCATATCCTAAGATAATTAAGGTTAGGTTTCTTTTTAGTCCAAAGTTCATAAGGGGTAACTTTGTTCCTTTTGTTGGGAACCCTATTTAATAAATAGCAAGCTGGTAACATAGCTTCACCCCAGAACCCTTGACTCAGCCCTGAATAGGACAACATGGAATTAACCATCTCCTTCAGCAACCTGTTTTTCCTTTCAGAAATACCATTTTGCTGAGGAGTATAAAGGGCAGTCGTTTCATGGATTATACCAACAGACTGAAAATACAGAGTATCTATGTACTCACCTCCCCTATCAGTCCTTAATCTTTTGATCAGGGAACTTTGTTGCAATTCAACTTCAGTTTTAAATACTTTAAATTTATCTAATGCTTCATCTTTAGAATGTAATAAGTAAACATGACAAAACCTAGAAGCATCATCAATAAAAGTCACAAAGTATTTCTTATTCCCCAAAGAGGGAGTAGCATGTAAATCACAAAGGTCACTGTGAATTAACTCCAAAACTTTAGTTTCACGTTTTACTCCTTGAAAAGGTTTCTTAGTTATCTTGTTCAACATACAAGTTTTACACTTTTCAGTGTTCACATCAAAGGCTGGAATTAACCCATCCTTAGACATATCTTGCATCCTTTTAAAATGTACATGGCCAAGTCTTGCATGCCATAGGTTTGAATCATGAAGTTTAGATGTAGATATAAAAGCAGAATCAATATTATCATGAACAATATTAAGTCTGAACATTTGATTACATAAATAACCAAAACCAATAAACACACTATTTTTAGATAAAACAAACTTATCAGATTCAATAACCTGTTTATAACCACAATTATTTAAAACACTACTAGAAACCAAATTCTTTCTAATATCAGGAACATGTAAAACATTAAATAAAGAAACAATCTTTCCAGAACTAAACTTCAACTCAACACATCCTTTTCCATGCACCAGGGCAGTTATCGTTTCCCATGTGAAGAATAGAACCATCGTTCATTGACTTGTAGGTCTTGAACCAGCTTCTATCTTTACACACATGAATTGTTGCTCCAGAGTCAACCCACCACGCAACATCATCATCCTGCACAAAGTAAATATCAGATATATATGTAACATAATAAATCTTAAAAGACTTATTAAACACATTATGACCTTTCAGAGAATTGGTGTTACCATTCTCCACTTGTGCCTGATCCATTGGATTTGTTTCCAACTTTACCACCCTTGCAATCTTTCCTGAAGTGTCCAGGTTTCCCACACTTCCAACAAGTCACCTTAGGTTTCTTGTTAAGATCAGATTTGGTGTTATATTGATGCTTACGCTTGCCCTTGTTGTCATTGTAATTGGTGGAGTTGTTATGCTCCACCATATTGACAACTGATGGACCAGTAGCAGTGCTACTCTTTGGCTTGTCAATGTCTTGAGCTTTGAGTGAATCCTCAATGCGCAAGTGACTGCCCAACTCAACAAGAGTTAACTCCTCCTTCTTATGCTTAAGCATATGCTTGAACTCTTTCCAAGAAGGAGGTAGTTTATCGATGATACAAGAGACTGAAATAGCCTCATCCATGTTCATCTTGTGTTGTGTGAATCGACCAAGTATACTAAGAAGTTCATTGTATTGTTCCATGACAGGTCTAGAATCAACCATTTTGTAATTGTTAAAATTACTTACAAGGAACTTCTTACTTGATGCATCCTCAGCCATATACTTGGCTTCCAAGGAATCCCATAGTTCTTGAGAAGTTTCAACATTCTGATAAATATCAAATAGAGAATCAGACATACCATTGAGAATTAAACCTCTGCATATGTAGTCATCATTCTCCCACTTGCTCCTTGCCCTCATCTGATCCATAGTAGCATCATCTCCATGATCTTCTGGAATCTCAGTCGTGAGAACATACACCACATTCATACTTGACAATAAGAAGTGCATCTTCTTTTGCCACCTTCTGAAATCAACACCTTCAAACTTTTCCAACTTGGAAAAGTTAGCAGCCATTTGTCTCATAGCAGCAGCCATTGATTATCACTAATAGTTTCTATTGATTGTTGGTTGTTATTTGTATAACGGTTTCCCAGATTAGGGTTAAGATAATCAATAAAGGTATCGGATATTCACTTGAAATCGTGGTATCACTTTCCAATAGAAACTATTCGACCCTATGCCTGGGTTACACGAATATCTCTATGGGATAAGACCAAGTGATGTTCTTGCTTTAGGCACAAACCAAGAACCAGATGCGTATAGAAGTGTTTAGTGTTTTGTGTTTAGTATATCGTAAGATAACTCATATCCATGCATAATGATGTGATCTCTATTTATAATAGAGAATACTCAAACCCTAGTCCATGGTAATATGTATAATTAACGGCCCATTAATTATATCATAATAATTTTCATAATAATAGGGATCTGTGATTATCAGTGGAAACATTATCACTAGCAGTGATAATGTTAACACTAGCAGTGGTAACAATAACCCTTGCAGTGGTAATGTTAACACATCAGTGGAAACATTAACCCTTGCAGTGGTAACATTAACACATCAGTGGAAACATACTAACAACAGAATCTACTATCAGTAGAATCAAAACATAACCACTATTGAGTCAGGGGATTCAGTGACAAAATGGGTGTATACTCAATACCTCCAAACCCATTACCAGGTGTGAATTAATCCCTCAAGAGCACTAAATTTTCCAACATTACCTCCTTTAGAAAAGTTACACGAGGTTAAAGTATGTTCTACTGCATAACATATATAACACCTTAAGTCCTTAATGCAACACAAAACACGATATTTATCACTCTATATATAATGTGATCGTATTAATTAAAAGTACAAGGTTTACATGTGAGTTTTTCACGAAATCATTAAGCCAGGTTTGATTAGTACATTTGTAGGTGTCATGTGCTCATGCTCCCACGAGATGAGTATCAGTAAATGTTTTCGGTGTTGAATGTCTTTAAAAAAGGATACTAATCACGTGCGCCGACAGCCTGAAATACCAAACCAATCACGTGATAAGATTTTCATGGAAACTTGCTGCCAACGGTTGCTTTGGATTGGACCATAGTTCAATGCAACGGTATAATCATTTATCTTCTTTTCATGTTTTTATTTCTTTCCGTAAAGTGCGTAACATAATCCACACAAAAGTGGTCAAAAATATGTCTAATGTAATTCTCGTAGTAACCAGTAACCATACACACGTTAATCATTCATCGGTAGACTAAAATACGAGTCTTATGCTATTATCCACTAATATAAAGTGGATAATTATCTTAAGACAATTAAAAAAAAAATGACAAAATAAACAATTATCGTGAAATAAAGAGAGTAACATTTCTCGTGTAAGAGTCAAAGGAGTAATAATGCTATAACGTAAAATCGTCCTAGCTGGCTTGTTTTCAATGCCTTAACGGCGTTACCACCATTCCATCAACTTTCGCGTTGCACAGGCGTTGAGCTCCACGTTGGTAGAACAAGCATGATCCACTTGATTGGCCAAAACAAAAACAAATTTTTGGGACATGCAAGAGGTCTTGCTTATTTGCATTAACATTGTGACTCGAAGATCCTTCACAGCGATGTCAGAGCTGAAAATATTTTATCGATTTTTTAAGCATTTATTGGAGACTTCGATTCAGCATATGTAATATAATGCAACTCATGTAGTAAGTGTTGTTTTGTTGAGAAAAGTGACACCGGATTAAAGCAAACCCGCAACTAAAATAAAAATATAATAAAAGATTGTTGATATAAATAATGTTTAAAAATGTTATTAATATTTCTCAATAAACCTATGTTTTGATAATCACAAAACTCAAATCAAATTAAGTCAAGATTAAGACGTAAACAAGTATTTGGTAACAAATATTTACCTCTACATCTAATATCACTTAAGGTATGCATAAACTAAGCATCTTATGCATTACATGATCAAAGGAAACCTTGTCTTATGACATAACATTTTATAAAATGATATTAACATTTTATATATATTTGTAAATCATTTTTGGTATTGTTATATTAAACTACAAAGATATGATTTCAAATTTCCAACCAAAAAGGGCAAATTTTATCCAGAAAAACTTTTTCAACGTTCAGTAGGGCGGCCCCCTGATTCATTAAGGGGACCACCCACTAATTAAGGGGACCGGCACGCTCCAGAACAGTATTTTCTGGTTCTTTAAATACTGGATCATTCTACATATTTTTCTCACCTTTTTGCACTAAAAACTTTCTGATCCAACCTCCATTTCTATATCAAAAATCCTTTAATCATATAACTCATAAGTCTTTGTTTCCAAGTGATCCAAAGCTTCATCCACTCAAGTGCAAGAAGAAGAACACTCCTGTACATCCATCTAATTGTAGTAGTGTTGTGATTAGCTATTTTCATATTGTAGTATTGTTAGATATTTGTAAAAGTGTTGTGTGAATTTGTTGATTGTAGAAACTAGGTGTGTTGTAAAGTAGTTTAGTAGTTGTGACTTAGTTGTGCATAGAAGAAGGTGTGAAGTTGACAAGGTGTGAAGAAGGTGTGAAGTCTTGAAGAAGTTGTGAAGGTGTGAAGTCTTGAAGAAGTTGTGAAATTGGTTCTAGCTACGATTAGAACTCGACATTCAGCTTAGTGTCGTTAACTCGTGTAAGCCAAGGTGTGTAAGGTTTCTCCACCATAAGGAGTTTGTTGACATAGTGAAGAAAACTCTCGAGTGTGGTACTCGGGGAGTGGAGTAGGGCAAGGAAGGTGTCCTTGTAGCCGAACCACTATAAATTCGCGTGTTGTGGTTTGATCTTTCTAACTCTATCTTTTCTTCATTCTATTTCAATACTTTCATTATTAGATTAGAATTGCTTATATTGGTTGTTACTTGAATTCACTTGAGATCGAATCAAAAGTTTTTAATAAGCTACAAAATATTTTGGTAATAAATTTAAAAAGAACGTAAAACTATTCAACCCCCCCTTCTAGTTTTCCACAATTGGTATCAGGAGCCACGTCTAGCAAGATCTTTAAAATATATTGTATTTTAAAACTTGTAACGATCTATGGAATCTGTAAAATATTTAGAAGGGCAATCTATGCAAAGACCACCACTATTTGAAAGTGATGGATTTTTATATTGGAAAAATCGATTCGAAACTTATGTGAAGTCAAAAGATCTAGATCTTTGGCATGTTATTGCTAATGGTGATTTTTTACCTATTCAAAATAACCCCGAAACAAAGAAAGATGAAATCGTACCTTTTGAAAAACAAAATGATGATTTAAAAAGAAAACTTGCTAAAAATAATGAAGCAAAAATGGTTATTTATAATGCGCTACCACTTAAAGAGTACGAAAGGATCTTTATGTGTGAAACCGCAAAAGAAATTTGGAACTCTTTACTAATAACTCACCAAGGTAATAGTCAAGTCAAAGATAATAAAATAGATCTACTTGTTCAACAATATGAGCAATTCACGATTCCGGAAGAGGAATCAATTGATAATGCTTTTGCTAGATTTAACACTATCATCACAAGTTTAAAAGCACTTGATGAGAATTTTTCTAGTAAGAATTTTGTTAGGAAGTTTCTTAGGGCTCTTCACCCAAAATGGCGAGCTAAAGTGACGGCTATTGAAGAATCAAAGAATTTGTCAACATTGCAACTTGATGAATTAATTGGAAATTTAAAAGTCTACGAAGCAATTATAAAGAAGGATTCCGAAATGGTCAAAGGAAAATGAGAGCAAAGCAAGTCAATCGCCTTGAAAGCTAGAAAGGAATCTAGTATCGAAGATAGCTCATCTTCCGAAAGTGATGACGAAGAATACGCCATGGCCGTAAGAGATTTCAAGAAATTCTTCAAAAGGCGAGGAAGATTCGTAAGACAACCACATGATGAAAAGAAAACATTTCAAAAGAGTAAGGATGACAAGAACAACAAGAATGAAAGGAAATGTTTCAAGTGTGGTGATCCAAATCACCTTATTGGAAAATGTCCAATGATGACAAGAGATCAAAATCAAAGAGCATTTGTTGGAGGAGCTTGGAGTGATAGTGATGAAGATGAGAAAGAAACGACAAAGGAAGAGAAGTGTCTTATGACGAATACATCAAATGAGGTACGTTCCGAAACCGAATATTTTAGTGATGAAAACTTATCATTAGATGAAAAAGACCTAGATAATGAATATAATAGACTATGCAAATTAGGACAACTAGTAATGGCCAAAAACAAATCACTAAAATAAATAAATAATCAATTGGAAAATGAAGTACTATAACTAAAAATTAAAATACATCAACTTGAAAAAGGTAAAGAAATTTTTGAAGAATGTAAATCATGTCAAGAGATTAAAGGTGAAAACAAAATACTTAGGGAAGAAATTCGCAAACTTGATAAATTTGAACATAGTAGTCACTCACTTAGTAAAATAATAAGCATTCAAAGAGTATCCGGAGATAAAACCGGTTTAGGATTTAACTCAAACGAAGCTTCAACAAGCGAGATTAAAAATGTCAAATTTGAAAATGAACTTAATGAACAAAAATCTCTAAAATCTAATCCTAAGTATATACTTATTAATGATAGAAAAATACCTCTTGCCAACAATGAAGAAGTTAAAGCTTTTTATAAACTGTCTTTAAAAACCAAAGTAGGATCTTCTAAACCTAAGATGAGATATAAAACTCCACCACCTAGAAAACCAAATAACCCTCATCCTAGGCCTAAAACACCTCAACCAAGAAGAAACCAAAATAGGCAAAACTACAATAACAATAGTAATCAAATGTGGAACTATCAACAAAGCTACAATCCTTGGGGTATACTACCACCTTTCATGCATCCTAGTCAAATGTTAAACATGTTTGGACCAAACAACTTTGGACCAAAGAGGCAATGGGGACCGAATAGCTAGATGAACATTCCTTGAGGCAATATTGAAGTTTTTCTCAACGTAGACTTTTTCAAAGTCTATATGTCATCTTGATGTTTTTGAAGATTTTTTTTGAAGACCACCGGGTACGCCATTCTTTCACAACTCATTGCCATGCTTAGATAAATATGCTTTGTTTGATTACGTTGTTTGTATAGATATAGCTTGCTATTTTTCTCCATTTGTTCGATCATATATATATATATATATATATATATATATATATATATATATATATATATATATATATATATATATATATATATATATATATATATATATATATATATATATATATAGGGTAGGGATCCAGTAAGAAGTAAATTAAAATAGGAAGTGGTAAGAAGTGACCAAAACCACGCATTTGAGATGCAACGACTTGCATACGATGCATTTCTATTCGTATAGATGCAACATCTTGAGTTTCGAAAGTTAATTTGATGTATAGGTGGTGCAAATTGATTTTGATGATTTCGGCACGTGTAGAGAAACAAAAAATAAGAGAAATCATGAAATGCATCTAATATACGTATATGCATCTGATTAAAAGCTAGAAAACACACTATAGTGTGTTATAATGCATCTAAGATTATAGGGATGCATCTAATTTAGGTCGGTGCATCTCGAATTTGTGGTTATAGTTCTTCTTATTCCTTCTTATTTTAAGTAATCTTCTTATTTGATCCTAACTCTCTCTCTCTCTCTCTCTATATATATATATATATATATATATATATATATATATATATATATATATATATATCTAATATAATAAGTATGAGAATATATCTAATATATTATATATATATATAATAAGTATGAGAATATATATATATATATATATATATATATATATATATATATATATATATATATATATATATATATATATATATAATAAGTATGAGAATATATATATATATATATATATATATATATATATATATATATATATATATATATATATATATATATATATATATATATATACACACACACATACATACTTGCACATAACCTAGATACGTCATTAGTTGACTTTCTAGAACTTCAGGAAATTGTTCGTTATCGAACCCTTTCCTTCCCCCTCGCGAAATTCTATTATGTCTAATTTTAGAAGACTCATGATGATGAAGGGATATGAGTCAAGTGGACTATTATCATGTAAGAACGCCTTCGCACATGAACACTATGGATGAAACAAACTCCTTTCGCCGACTATATTCTATCTCCGTTATCATCTCTCAAACCTCACCTATCAACCCATCATTCACTCACATTTATACTTATATATATATATATATATATATATATATATATATATATATATATACACATATATACACATATTCAGATATTCACATATTCCAGAACACACCTCAAACCCTTCATCAACTTAACACTTTGATCATTTTATCCAAAATTATCAAAGGTACACTTTAATTATCGAAACGGTAATTAAAAATTGTTAAGTATTTCATCATCGTGCCAATTAACGCTTACGTATTTTTGATATATTATAAATCTAATTATATACGTATTAATATGTTTGCTCCAGAAACTTGAACTGCGAAAACTCAAAATTTAATGGTCGGCCCCCTTAAAGATTAAGGGGACCGGCTTGTTATCGGGGGCGGTCCCCTTAATGTTTAAGGGGACCGGCCATCTGATACTCCCAAATTCGTTTTCCACATTAAATCCATTCCCAAACACTCCATTTGTTCATATATTCCTCCCTCACCACTGCTGTGAACGAACCAAAACAACCAAAACCACCAAAATCCTTCACCAAATCACCAATCCGGGGTTGTTTCGCAAGGGGCAAACGTTAACCAAACGTATAACAACATCTTTTGTAAGTTTTCCAACATACATTTCATCACATTTCATTCAATTTGGTGTCTAATCAATAATTAGGCATTTTATTAAAATTTATTTTAATTCGAATTTTAGTGAAATAGAAGCTAGGAATTGAACAACCAAATGCTTCCCATAGGATTAGGATGATGTATTGCAACTCAAACTTAGTATAACACATCATTTTGTCAAAATCTTTAATCGCCAATAAACCCTTGTTGAATTTCATTTTTCAAAAGGCACATTGTTGATATAACTCTTAAAAACTAGTTAAAACTTACTACATTATCTTAGTTTAATGTTGTAAACAATCAAAACATAATTCTCAATTCGTATAAAATGGTTCATGAAGACAACATTGGCGTTTGGTTCATGAACAAATTGTAATTATATGTAGTTATTTAAAACTTAAAACTAGCTCATAAAATTTGTTAAAACTATTAGAGTCAATAGATGTCATCAAGATATATAATCAATATATATATATATATATATATATATATATATATATATATATATATATATATATATATATATATATATATATATATATATATATATATATATATATATATATATTGATGTTTTAGGTTGTATTCATCTAGTTAAGGGAGCATTTGGTTTATCTTGAAAAAGATATTTTGAAAACCAAAATTCACATTTTAACCTTTTAAACATGTTTACGCTAAGTCAAACTCTTATGAAAAAGCAAGATATATAATCTAATATATATCTAGCCTTACTTCGAAATGAATTATGATATCATACTTTTTGACATCATATATTCTAAATGAGTTTAAAATCAAAATACAAGGAACATTGTGAAACTACTTCATAGAATATTTTTTTGGTCGAAGTAGAATTTCGTTCCACATATATTGCATATAATTATATATATATATATATATATATATATATATATATATATATATATATATATATATATATATATATATATATATATATATATATATATATATATGTCATATGCATGATAGTGGTTTTTGTCTTAATTTTATTTTTGTTGTTATATTATTTAGGTGAAAATGCCAAAGACCACGGTTGGTGATGTCTCCAAAACCAAACAATACATTCCAAAAGTTTCCTCTACTCCCGGCATGTCTCCTTCAGTTGCATGTTTCTATCGTCCCATTGAAAATAGAAACAGTCACGAAGGAAGAATTGTCAATCCATCTTTCTATGACTCTGATCAAACCGAACGAATGTTCTCCAATATTCGTTTTAAATGTCTTTACCAAATCAACGAACCAATAATTCCTCGTTTTATCCTCGACTTCTATAGCCAAGTGACGGTGCAAACCGATCCCTATGGTCTTCTCCTCATTTCCTTCATGATCCAAAATCAATTCATCACTCTTACTCTTGCTAAATTTGGACAAATTCTTAGAATCCCATACAACGGCCAAGCCGTATTTTCAAATGAATGGGATCTTTCCTCTCTTGAAAGAAATCGTCCTCAGGATGGCCCATACTATTCTGAGATTCCTAGTCCTGATGACATTCGTCAACTGCTTGATCTAGAACGTCGTACGACTAGTCGAGTAATCAAGTCGAAGAATGTCGATATTCATGCTTATCAAATCCTCCTCAAAGAGCTAAGCCACGATATGAAAAAGTGGGAAGAACTCATTCGCGAGAATGCGTTTGGTATTGGTGGTCACCGTGATCATGTCACGGCGAGCATTGCCCACATGTTATATTGTGTAGTTGCTGAAGAGCAGTACAATTTGGCTTATCTTTTTGTTCATCGAATCATGTCCGCCAAAAATACCCCAAATGCCAATCTTCCTTACGGTATGTTCCTTACACGACTTTATCGTTATGTCATGGAACATTACCCATATCTTCAAAGAGATTACTACGTTCAAATCCTTCCTACTTTGAACCAACTCACTCTTGTTCGTACTCGTCGTTCTCGAAGTGACAAAGGAAAATCTCGTGTTCCTTTGTATTCTAGGCCTCGTGGGTCTACATCTCATCGTGACGATGATGATGATGAGGAGGAAAACACCTCACGTGTTAGTACCCCATCCCCCACGACCTTTGTTGAAAATCTTTCTGATATTGACGATACCGAGTATCAAGTTCCTCTTCCTCATGAACGTACCGATGAGCTTCTCTTCACTCGTCAAACGTCCATTATCAACCGTCAACAACAAATGCATGAAGAACTTCGAGGAGGATTTAAATCCGTTGGAAAGATGTTTAGGAAGATGATTGGGAAGAAAAAGAAGTAGATGATGTTGATGTTTTGCTACTTATTATTATTAGTTTCTATTAGACATTTGTATGGTTTGTTATTTGTCCGATTTATTCGGAAATACTTATGTTATCTCTTGTTTGTTTCTTGGATGATGCTTAGACTTTAAATATTATCATGCTACTATCTTCATCATATTTTAATGTTATGCTATATTTTTTTAAAGTGGAATATAATATGTTTGTTTGCATGCATAATTTGTTTATATATATGTTTATATATCATCATTCCTAGAGTATATACTTCTAATAGAGCTTGCTGGAAACAAACACTTGAAAAATCACCTATTTATGCAAATTTTGGGTTTCTGGTCGTCTGGGAAAACACCAGATGGGCGGCCCCCTTAATTTCCTAGGCGGTCCCCTTAATTATTAAGGGGGCCGACCTATAATTAAGGGGACCGGCCATCTGGAACTGGGTTTACTGTTTTCTTTTGCATCTTGTGAACTCTTTCTCTAGTATCAGCTACCATTTCCCATTTTAACCCAACTGATTTTAGAATCACATTCAACCATTTCAAATACATAGCTAAATCAACCATTTCCATACTATAAATTCCCTCCATAATCACCATTCTTCATCTCATCATTCATCATCTAAATCATCATGACTCCACCAAGCACCTCAAACTCCAAAGCCTCTAAGAAACAAAAGATTGTCATCATCCCTCCAAAACAACTCTTCATTGACTTAACAAATGAAGACAACAAAACCCCATCACCTCCACCCAAATGCTCATCTCCAAGTGCACCTAATGCACCATCCAAAACACCTTCCACTCATGGAACTTCCTCATCCTCCATACCCTCAACCTCATCAATCAATGACTACATCAATTCACACTTGTCACCACAAGTATCATCACCACTTCCTACACAAGAACCTATCTCCACCCATCTTACCATCTCACTTTCACCAATAACACCACTTGATGCTCATCTCTCATCTCCACCAATTACACCACCATTCTTTGTCAATCCAGTGCCTTGGAGGTTACTTGAATCCCATGGGGATACTTGTCTTTGTTGCATCCACAACCGCACCATAATCTTTGGTCTTAGAGATGAAATTCAATACATGTTTTCATATATTGAACATTTGCTTACTAACCCACCACCACCACCAACTCCACCATCCTCTCCAATTATTCCTCCACCACAATTCTCACCCATTCCTCCACAATCACCATCATGCTCTCCAAATTAAGCATATGATATGCTTCATAAATAAAGCCTTTACCACCCTTTTTCTTGCAAGCTCTATGAAGTCCATGTACTCTTTGCATGATGAAGTATTCTTCTAGTTGTTAGTTTATGTACTAGATATCCTACTGGTAATCCTTATTATTGCTACTTGTATTGTTGTGACTTGACACAACCATTGCTTTAGTATGAATGCTTCTTTTCAAACATGCTTAATTATTTTCTTATCACCTTATATATGTTTGCATGTATATACTTGTGCTTCTAATATTTTTGTTTTGCAAAGCATTCCATAGCTCGTTCTCTTGGTTCCCCCAAACGAGGGGGAGTACACATCAAGGGGGAGATATCTTCCCGTCAAATTTTCACGTTTGAAAAATTGTCGGCATAACCTTTTTGATTCTACAAAAAGGGGGAGAAGTAAATATAAACTCACTAAAATACTTGTTTAAAAACTAATTTTTGAGTTAATGAGTTTAAGTTTTGTAATCATCAAAAAGGGGGAGATTGTTGATATAAATAATGTTTAAAAATGTTATTAATATTTCTCAATAAACCTATGTTTTGATAATCACAAAACTCAAATCAAATTAAGTCAAGATTAAGACGTAAACAAGTATTTGGTAACAAATATTTACCTCTACATCTAATATCACTTAAGGTATGCATAAACTAAGCATCTTATGCATTACATGATCAAAGGAAACCTTGTCTTAAGACATAACATTTTATAAAATGATATTAACATTTTATATATATTTGTAAATCATTTTTGGTATTGTTATATTAAACTACAAAGATATGATTTCAAATTTCCAACCAAAAAGGGCAAATTTTATCCAGAAAAACTTTTCCAACGTTCAGTAGGGCGGCCACCTTAATTTTACTAGGCGGCCTCCTTAATCATTAAGGGGACCGCCCACTAATTAAGGGGACCGGTACGCTCCAGAACAGTATTTTCTGGCCCTTTAAATAATGGATCATTCCACATATTTTTCTCACCTTTTTGCACTAAAAACTTTCTGATCCAACCTCCATTTCTATATCAAAAATCCTTTGATCATATAACTCATAAGTCTTTGTTTCCAAGTGATCCAAAGCTTCATCCACTCAAGTGCAAGAAGAAGAACACTCCTCTACATCCATCTAATTGTAGTAGTGTTGTGATTAGCTATTTTCATATTGTAGTAGTGTTAGATATTTGTAAAAGTGTTGTGTGAATTTGTTGATTGTAGAAACTAGGTGTGTTGTAAAGTAGTTTAGTAGTTGTGACTTAGTTGTGTATAGAAGAAGGTGTGAAGTTGACAAGGTGTGAAGAAGGTGTGAAGTCTTGAAGAAGTTGTGAGGGTGTGAAGTCTTGAAGAAGTTGTGAGATTGGTTCTAGCTACGATTAGAACTCGACATTTAGCTTAGTGTCGTTAACTCGTGTAAGCCAAGGTGTGTAAGGTTTCTCCACCATAAGGAGTTTGTTGACATAGTGAAGAAAACTCTCGAGTGTGGTACTCGGGGAGTGGAGTAGGGCAAGGAAGGTGTCCTTGTAGCCGAACCACTATAAATTCGCGTGTTGTGGTTTGATCTTTCTAACTCTATCTTTTCTTCATTCTATTTCAATACTTTCATTATTAGATTAGAATTGCTTATATTAGTTGTTACTTGAATTCACTTGAGATCGAATCGAAAGTTTTTAATAAGCTACAAAATATTTTGGTAATAAATTTAAAAAGAACGTAAAACTATTCAACCCCCCCTTCTAGTTTTCCACAAAGATGACACACATATATAACGTGGAAAACCCCAATAGGGTAAAAACCACAGGCAAGGAAAGATACGTTTCACTATGATGAAAATTAGTAATTACACCTTCTCTCTAATTACAAGGATTAACAATATTTATCTCTTGTAATTAGGAAATTCTCTAATAACCTCAAAAATATGAGAACTACTGGAAGAGAAAGAAAACACAGAACACTATGTCTTGTGCTTGTGATGAGATGAAGAAATGAGCATCCTTCATTGCCTTTTATAGGCGTTTGGTTCAAATGAATAAGCTGCAAGTCGAGCTCCAAGTTGCCAACTATCACTCTATCCATTCAATTCACCTGTCACCATCCACTTGCAAGAATATATTCCTTATTTAGATACAATGTATCTTATACAACAATCTCCCACTTGAAGATTAGATTTGAGGCTCAATCAATCTTCACACCGTTATCCTTCCTTGCACTTTCATGTTGCTTACGTTTCTGCTAGGCCGCGTGAGGACCGGCACCATATGAACTTGTCACAGTTGATTGCTTTCGTCAGATAATCTGCCACGTTATCATCAGTATGAATTTTCTGCATATCCATGATTCCTTCTTCCACTTTCTCACGAACAAAGTGATACTGAACTCGTACTTGCTTTGTCTTTGAATGAAATGCTGGATTCCTTCCACGATACAAGGCACTTTGGTTGTCACAAAATAGAGTAATTTTCTCTTGTTCGTGCCCGAGCTCTTCCAACAACATCTTTAACCATACTGCTTCTTTGCTGGCTTGAGCAGCTGCAACATATTCTGCTTATGTTGTTGACATGGCCACAACTGACTGCAGTTTTGAAACCCAGCTTACTGTTCTGCCAGAAAGTGTAAATGCATACCCGGTGGTTGATTTACTTCCGTCAAGATAACCTGCATAATCAGAATCAACATATCCCCTGACAATTAAAATCGATTCCCCATAACATAATGCAACATCTGAGGTTCCTTTAAGATATCTAAAGATCCTCTTCACAGCTTCCCGATGCTCTCTACCAGGTTCTGCCATGTACCGACTCACTACTCCCACTGCATGTGCACTGTATGGTCGTGTACAAATCATCACGAACATTAAACTTCCCACTGCTGATGCATACGGTACTCAAGACATCTCCATCCTCTCTTCTTCACTGCTAGGACTCATCTTGGAGGATAACTTGACATTAGTAGTAAACGGGGTTGATATTGGCTTGCAATCTTGCATATTGAATCTTTGCAAGATTTTCTTTACATAACTTTTCTGTGAAAGCCAAACTTTCCTACTAACTCTGTCTCAGTGAATTTGCATCCCTAGAATCTTGTTTGCTGGTCCCAAGTCTTTCATCTCAAATTCCCTAGCGAGCTGTGCCTTCAGTTTACTGATACGATCTTTGTTGGTGCCTGCTACCAACATGTCGTCAACATATAACAGCAAGATGACAAAATCATTGTCTCCAAACCTCTTGTAATATGCACAAGGGTCTACGTGTAGTCTGTTGATGAGGCGAAAAATGAACCACTTTTAGGGGGTCATTTAAGCCCGGAATTGAATTTATTTGATCAAATATTGCCCTAAATCGTTCCTTTTGTGATTTTAGGTACTTTGGGAGAGAAATCTGGAAAATGAAGCAATTCGGACGTTTTTGGAGCATAAAAGTGAAGAAAACGCCAAAGTCTTAATTTTCCTTGCTGGGAACAGTAGGTGACGGCGTCAAGAAGGAATTTCTGACGGCGTCAAGAGTAATTTCCATGACGACCCAGTACAGAAATTACGGCGTCACGAAGTAGGGCGTCAAGAGTAAAATGCATGACGGCCTGGAAAATGCTAACACATGACGGCGTCAAAAGTAGATCAAGGCAATCCGAGAAGTATTTTGGCAGCGAGATGACGGCGTCACCAAATTGGTCTTGACGCCGTCAGACCCTATTTCCTATATATAGTTTTCTAATTTTTACACATAAAAAAGAGAAGTTTTGGAGAAATCCTAAGGCCGAACTTAGTACGAATTTTACAGGTTTTTCAAGGGTTCTCAGCCCTTGAACCCTTTCATGTGTAATTGAGATAAGTGTTCTTTTAATTCAATCAATATGTCTATGTGTTGGTTGTCTATATCTTGTTCTTGTCTTAATTCCATCATGCTAGGCTAGATCTATCTTGTGTTTGCTTGGATCTAATGAAACCTAGATGTTAATTATGTGTTGATTACTTGTTTATGGTTGTATTGGATGAATGATTTCGATGTTAGGCTTAAGAAAACTGGCAGATCTCCAAATGGTAACATGCTTGAACGTCTTAAGAAACATGAACTGACGTGCACTAGGTTTTATTGGTTGTATTTAATGCATGAGTAAATTCTAATGATCCCATGTTAGGAGCTTAGCCGGCTCGACATATGAGTGAAGTAGGGACTTATCGGATTGGGGAATTAAGTGCGCCACCCCATGAATGGTATTAAGGAATACAATCCGTCATCCACGCCACTATAACAAGTAATTAACGTGTAAAAGATATCTAGGGAGTAGTGAAATCTAAGTAAACACAACTTCTCCACCTATTGCTCACAACCTTAGTTAATTTAGTTTATTTTCATTTCTAGTATTTTATTTTGATTGCATCTTTAGTATTGGGTTAGTTGACTAGCAACTAATTCCGCCTAAATCCTTCAAATCCGAGATTTTTACTTGCTTTCTAAAAAATATAAAAAATACAAAAAATAAGCATCCCTCATCTTTAGAACTAGTATTTAGGTTTTCTAATCCTAGCGACACTATTCCTAGCTGAACGATCAATCCCCCGGTACTTGTCACTATACTATACTACAACGATCAGGTACACTGCCTGGTAGGGGTTGTAAGCTTCTCAAGATCCCTTGAGAGGTAAAGCCTGGTGCGATTCCCACGTATCAAGTTTTTGGCGTCGCAGCCCGGGGAATAGTTATTGTCTAGGTTAGAATCTCTTTTTATTAGGTCTACTTGCTAGATTCCTTTCTAGTAAGATTTTAATTTTATTTTTAGGTTTTCCTTAGTCTATCTTATTTCTTTGTTTCCTTTGTTCGTAAACTATTTCTATGGATAACAATAACATTGATCGTTTGATTCCTGTTATTCGTGTTTTTCGTCGTAGGATTTTTCAAATGCCCGACCCACTCCCTTTAGTTGAGAATGAGAACCCGCCTAACCTCTCGCCCAACCACCACTTTGACATTAATTCTGAGTTAGAGGAGTCTGATCATAATGATGACCGTAGGGCTAGTCCTTTTTACTATTCAGACTCCGATGAGGATCTTGATGATGGTGATGTGATTAATGAGAATAGGATGGAAGAGGAAATAAACCCTCTTAGGTATGTCGACCCTAGAACTAGGATTGAGTGTGATAGTTCATTCAACATGCAATTTCCTTGTAAGATCGGATTTAATAGCTTTAACGCCTATCTTAACTCATCTCTCCCAATGAACATAATCTCGCGTAATGAATATAATAAAATCATGGTAGATGAGTTAGAATACAAAGGAGAAAACATTATTGCTAAGGCAATACCATTGCATGTGTTTGTAGGAAGCTTGGTCTATCTTGTTGAGTTCATGGTTATGGAGAATCTAGGAGAATTTATTGATGATAAGTTGACCCAAGTTGTGTTTGGAAGACCTTTCAAATGGTTGACCAACCTCGATGAAAAACTCATAGAAGGGTTAATTACATTCTCGGAAGGGGATGAAGATTTTGTCTATCAAATTCCCCGCACACACCCTAGGTTCAGGGATTTTTCCATGGAGAAGTGTAGTAGGTATCCGCCCATAGAAATGCTAAGTGAGAATGATAAGAGAAAAGGGCTTAAATATACTCATGAAAAAAATAAAAGATACTATCGCGGATGTTTAGAGTTAGGAGATGATTATAAGAAAGATGAGGCAACTATTAGATGGCTCACGCTTGGTTATGTGAGCATAAGCGATACACGGTAACCCATGACCTTGAGTCTAGCTACAAGACTCGTAAATAAAGAAAAGTGCTTCTTGGGAGGCAACCCATGTTTTGTGTGATTTTATTTTGTTTGTTTGTTATTTGCTTCCGTATGCATGCTTTATTTTTATTGTTGGTAGATCATGTTTCTCAATTAAATAGTGGAAATACTTTACTTTGTTGTTTTGGCCTAGTCTTAACTCCACCTAAAAGTATTTTTGCAAAAGATAAGTGTAAGGGGAAACCCCAAATAAGTTTTTAAGAAACAAACCAATCATGATTCTCCACAATATTAAATGAACATGTATATTCGTATTTGTTAGAGTCAAATGCTTGTATTGAGTCATAATGAAGTTTTGCAGGATTTTCCAGGAAGTAGGACCAAGTTTTTCCAGAAATTTTCCGGAAACTTAACATAAGAATTTCTGCAGGTCACTTCTGACGGCGTCACGAGTTAACTCTTGACGGCGTCACGTGTAAAAAATTCTGGAAATTTACCGGTTTTGTTTTTCTAACGGAGTCTTATGGTTTTTGTGAATTATTAAGTTTTATAATCTCCAGGAAATCTGCAAACTTCATTCCACAAGCATTATATCTTATTTTGTTTTCTAGGATTTAGTAACTTATATAGGTTGCCGCCGATTTTATGCGAGGTTGTCTTGTCTATTTTCTCAGGATTTACAGGTTACATATGACAAGAAGATGATTTATATTCTGGAAGGGAAGCTTTGATTGTTCATTTTCTTGGAGGAAGATTTAACCTGGCCACCTTATTATCCATACCGAGCGAATCAGGGGAGTATTTGATTTCATTCTTTTTATTTTTTCACTTTTACATTCTTTACTTGAACATTGGGGACAATGTTCATCTTAAGTGTAAGGGGAGGGTAAAATGATGATACCTTACATGTACACTTTCGCTTGAGTTTGTTTTGTTTGATGGTAGACGTGTAATAAAACTATGAGAAATACTTGTTAGTGCAATTTTAGCGCCAAATTTAAAATTTTTTACAACATTTAGGAGTGAAACTTTAGCCATATCAAGCGTCTCATGGATAGGAGATTGTATGACTAGCACATAACCGTATATTCAGAAAAATTTTCCACCCAAATATGTGAGGTTCGCCTTTAAGATTGATAGGAAAAGCATTTACTATTAGTGCTTATGAGTGTACAGGTAGCATTTAGATTCTAGAACTTGCGTTAGTGATGCATCCCAAGACCGCTAGTGAGACTACATTCGTGTAGTAGGATTTACTACATGATAAGAGGCATTAGGATCACCCTTGTGTTAAACCCTTATCATAATTACTTGACCATTTAAGTCATATTACTTGGCTAGTTAAGTCAACTAATTTTTCCCACACCTTTAGCGTTGTACTCATTTTTAGTACACGAAACCCCTAGTACACACCTCCGAGCCTATCTTTTCGTTTCTAACTTTAAGCATCTTACTTAAAGGAAGAATTTGTTACACCCCACTTAAATGTACACCCAAATCGCCTTAGCCTTCCGTGTATGCGCTCATTTTTAGTGCATTATTGTTATTTGTTAAACCCTAAGTTAACTATATAAGTGATTACATGGTTGCTAAGTCGAGTCATATCCTTGTACATATTGTTTTGGGACGATTGGGACTCATGGGTAAAGTACTTATTTTATGGAGTAATGGGGAAGAATATCATATATTACCCCCATATGTGCGTTAATCTTAAAAGTGCTCCAAGTGTTTTGATTTTTTTAATTCGAGTCATTAGATTAGTTTATTGTAAAGTATGTAAAGATTCAAGTGTACGGGGAATATTCATCCCCTATGATATATTACTTTGGATGGTAGGGTAAAAGTGTATGCAAAAAAAAAAAAAAAAAAAAAAAAAAGAAAAAAAAAATCGAAAAAACAAGAAAAAGAAAAAAAAAATAGAAAAAGGAAAAGAGAAAAAAAACATACGGACTACCATCCCGTTTCATTCTATGTTTATTTTATGTTTTTGTTATTTTTTCATTTATTAGCTTAAGTCGAGTCTAGTCTTGGCTTAGCAACGCCATATTGTACATGTAATTAACCAAGATTATTAACTCGCCACCAGTAAAAACTCCCTTTATCCAACAAAACCGTGTGTTTCATATCCCTACACCTAACGTTACAACCCTTTAAAAGACCTCTTTGATAGTTTATCCTAGGTGCTTACGCCATGTGGTGGAGGTTTGATCCTTTCCCAAGCCTATGGTAATCTATTTTGCTATGACAGGTAGTGAGAGATATCTTCCGTTTCCATATTGTAATTTATACTTTATTACACCCGAGAGATGTGAGTATCTAAACACTATTTGTGAGGTGCTAGTGTATGACCTCCGTGCTTGTCTATTGGTCTTTAGTGGAACGATTATTTGTTGTAATTACTTTTATATTAGTGTTAAATGACCCCTAACTTGTATTTTGAGTAGAATAAAAGCGCATTTGCTTGAGGACAAGCAAATCTCAAGTGTAAGGGTATATGATGAGGCGAAAAATGAACCACTTTTAGGGGGTCATTTAAGCCCGGAATTGAATTTATTTGATCAAATATTGCCATAAATCGTTCCTTTTGTGATTTTAGGTACTTTGGGAGAGAAATCTGGAAAAGGAAGCAATTCAGACGTTTTTGGAGCATAAAAGTGAAGAAAACGCCAAAGTCTTAATTTCCCTTGCTGGTAACAGTAGGTGACGGCGTCAAGAAGGAATTTCTGACGGCGTCAAGAGTAATTTCCATGACGACCCAGTACAGAAATGACGGCGTCACGAAGTAGGGCGTCAAGAGTAAAATGCATGACGGCCTTGAAAATGCTAACACATGACGGCGTCAAAAGTAGATCAAGGCAGTCCGAGAAGTATTTTGGCAGCGAGATGACGGCGTCACCAAATTGGTCTTGACGCCGTCAGACCCTATTTCCTATATATAGTTTTCTAATTTTTACACATAAAAAAGAGAAGTTTTGGAGAAACCCTAAGGCCGAACTTAGTACGAATTTTACAGATTTTTCAAGGGTTCTCAGCCCTTGAACCCTTTCATGTGTAATTGAGATAAGTGTTCTTTTAATTCAATCAATATGTCTATGTGTTGGTTGTCTATATCTTGTTCTTGTCTTAATTCCATCATGCTAGGCTAGATCTATCTTGTGTTTGCTTGGATCTAATGAAACCTAGATGTTAATTATGTGTTGATTACTTGTTTATGGTTATATTGGATGAATGATTTCGATGTTAGGCTTAAGAAAACTGGCAGATCTCCAAATGGTAACATGCTTGAACGTCTTAGGAAACATGAACTGATGTGCACTAGGTTTTATTGGTTGTATTTAATGCATGAGTAAATTCTAATGATCCCATGTTAGGAGCTTCTTAGCCGGCTCGACATAGGAGTGAAGTAGGCACTCATAGGATTGGGGAATTAAGTGCGCCACCCCATGAATGGTATTAAGGAATACAATCCGTCATCCACGCAACTATAACAAGTAATTAACGTGTAAAAGATATCTAGGGAGTAGTGAAATCTAAGTAAACACAACTTCTCCACCTATTGCTCACAACCTTAGTTAATTTAGTTTATTTTCATTTCTAGTATTTTATTTTGATTGCATCTTTAGTATTGGGTTAGTTGACTAGCAACTAATTCCGCCTAAATCCTTCAAACCCGAGATTTTTACTTGCTTTCTAAAAAATATAAAAAATACAAAAAATAATCATCCCTCATCTTTAGAACTAGTATTTAGGTTTTCTAATCCTAGCAACACTATTCCTAGCTGAACGATCAATCCCCCGGTACTTGTCACTATACTATACTACAACGATCAGGTACACTGCCTGGTGGGGGTTGTAAGCTTCTCAAGATCCCTTGAGAGGTAAAGCCTGGTGCGATTCCCACGTATTATCTGTTATATCCAAGGCCAATGATGAAAGAATCAAATCTCTTGTACCAACACCGCGGCGCCTGCTTTAAACCGTACAGAGATTTGTTTAACCTGCAAACCAAATTCTCTTTTCCTTTTTGTTTAAAACCTTCTGGTTGGAGCATGTAAATTTCTTCCTCAAGATTTCCATGAAGAAATGCAGTTTTCACATCTAGCTGCTCTAGATGTAAATCATACGTAGCACACATTGCCAGAACCACTAGAACAGTTGTCATTCGAACCACAGGAGAAAATATTTCATTAAAGTTGACTCCCTCTTTCTGAGCATATCCTTTAACTACCAATCTTGCATGATACCTCTCCACCTGGTCATCACCGTTCCTCTTGATCTTATATACGCATTTGTTTCCAATGGGTTTTCTACCTGCTGGTAGTGGCATCAGTTCCCATGTTTTATTCTTATAAAGAGCTTCAATTTCTTCTTGCATTGCTTCCCTCCAGAACAAAGCATCTGAATTATTCAGTGCTTCTTGAAGAGTTGGCGGCTCTCCTTCCTCTGTAAGAAGACAGTATGCAACATTGCCCTCCATAACATAATCCGAGTGCCACACCGGACGTTTTCTTTCATGATTTTGAGTACGAGTCTTTGGAGCTTGAAACTCAGTTGTCTCATTCACCTTGTGCTGTGGTACAGCTTCAGAAGAATCACTCGACTGAGACTGCTTTTTCACCTGTATTGATGTAGTTTCACTTGTAGTGCTATCACCTTCTTCATTCTCTTGAACTTTGTCTTCCATAAAGACAACATCTCTGCTGACGACTACTTTATGGGCAGTGGGGTCCCACAAGCAATACCTCTTTACTCCGTCAGCGTACCTGATGTGTTTCGAAAGCTTTAAATTTATAATACCATTTTTACCGATTCCTTAATTCACAAAACACACGGGTAAAGTATAACCCCCGTTTATAGTAAAGGTTTTTAGGTAAGACCAAGTCATCCCAAGAGATTTGTAGCAATTAACAGATTGTATATCAAGTAACAAAGCCAAATGATTGTCACATATCAAATAGCTTAAACGTGTGTATAACAAAACAAAGAACCAAACAAAGCATGATCCACATAAGATAATAGATAGAGATAAAGCAAGACTTATATAAATAAAATCATGCAAATTACAATTAATGGTGTTTTAACGTAACAAACATATTTACCAATCATGATATAGAATCCTTTCGACCTATAGACTACATCATCACGAGCACATTAAGAATGGTTTATATCGAATATGCATACGTATGAATTCCTCCCAACCCGGCATTTCTACATAAGGAAGGGTCTTAAACATCATTCCACTTGGTTTGTTCATCAATTTATCATAGAATTTCTACAAGCATGATATTGGACCATTATATACAGATGTTACAAATTATAATCATAACAACTAACCCTTTCGACCTATGATAGTTGCAATAATCAATCAAAGGATAAACAAGATCCAAGCAAAAGTAATATCGAATTCATAAATATATATAATCACAAGTCATAGTAAATCATCCAAATACTATATCGTGTTTCACATGTCTAAAACAAATGAGAATCAAACATTACAAGTACGACAAACTCATAAAGCTTTCCTGTGATATGATGGTGATGGCGTTGAGGTTGAGGAGTGTTTGGATCATTGGATCCTAAGACCCTCACATAGTTCTCTTCTCCCTATAAGTTGTATTTTTGATAGTATATGTTCCAGTTCTAATTCTCTGCATTTTTTGGGTTTATATAGGCTTAGGAACACTTGGGGACCAAGTAAGAGGGTAAATGATCAGATTAGAACTCAATTTAGTGCATTATAGCTGATCAGGAGGGAAGTACTCTGCACTTTATTTATTGTTCTCCGTACTTTGAAGTGCGCCGCACTAATTGGCAAAACCGGCGTACTTGTAAAGTGCGTCGTACTTATTGCAAAGTACGGCATACTTGTGTTCTTTTTTAGCTGTTGGCACAAAATAGTGGACAGGTGTCGGGAGATCTTAACTTGAGTTTGTTTCTTCGTTTAAGCTTCATATCTTTGTGTTTTCTTCTATTTCTTCCACGACACCCTACAATATCAAATATATTCTATTAAGTATCGAAAGTTCATATAATTCATCAATACATATATATATATATATATATATATATATATATATATATATATATATATATATATATATATATATATATATATACATAAAAGCACGGATAACGCATCTAGGAATATGTATAATTTGAGCGTTATCAGTACCCCAAGAACAAACATTTTCTGGATTTCGGATCCAACTTTGTTGTTTTTTGAGAATTGTACATCAGGTACACAGGACTTCCAAATATATGAAGGTCTGAATAGTTGACCGGCTTTCCCGTCCACATCTCCATCGGTGTCTTCAACTCAAGTGCAATTGAAGGTGACCGATTTATCACATAACAGGCGGTATTGACTGCTTCTGCCCAGAATGATTTTTCCAAGCTTGCAGTTGCCAACATTGCCCTTACTCTTTCTAACAAGGTTATGTTCATCCGCTCTGCCACTCCATTCTGTTGAGGAGTGTATGCCGTCGTGAACTGCCTTTTGATTCCTTCTAGCCTGCAAAAGGTATCAAATTTATCACCAGTGTATTCACCTCAATTATTTATCTTCAAACACTTGATATTCTTTCCAGAATCAAGTTGAACCCGCGCTTTGTAAACTTTGAAAACTTCAAACACATCAGACTTCTTCTTGATTGGTGATACGTGGGAATTGCGCCCGCGCAACAGGTTTTACTTCTCAAGGGATCTTGAGAAGCTTACAACCCCCACCAGGCAGTGTACCTGATCGTTGTAGTATAGTATAGTGACAAGTACCGGGGGATTGATCGTTCAACTCAAGAATAGTGTTGTTAGGATTGAAATTAATCTAACTAGGTCTAAAGGTGAAGGATGATTCTTTTTGTGTTTTTATATTTTATGAAAAGCAGGTAAAAATCTCGGGTATTGGAAGGAGGGGCGGAATTAGTTGCTAATCAACTAACCCAAAAGCTACTAATTAAACTAATGTGCAAGAAAAATAAACTAAGGTTATACAAGGGATGTGAAGCATGTCTACCCATGATATATTACTCCTTGCTAGCTATCCAATTCTACCAATTGAATTGTCACACCTTATTTTAATTGACGGGTGATGAGTGCTCAAACACTCATCATTTTTGTCGTATTTAAACTGCCAAAACATACAAAAACAATCAAAAAGTCATCAAAATACTGAAATTATCCCAGGGATTGTGTTTTATGTGTTTTAAATGCAAAATGGGCAAAAACAAATGAAAAATGATCAAAGTTTGCAATATTGGCAGTTTCAGTCCCCCAAGTTTCAAAACTTGTCAAAAATAGTCCCTATGCATTTATTTTGAAAGAAAAGTCAACCCAAGTCTTTTTAAAGTCAATAATCACAAAATAAGATACTTGGGTCAAAGGTTTCAAAAGTTGACATGTTTGGTCCTTCAAATTTCAAATTTGTCAAAAATAGTCCCTGGAAATTTTGAAAAGTGGAAAATGGCAAAAAATGGTTCTTGGATAATGGTACTTGGAAATATTGGTCTTTGGTAACAATTTGGGAGACTTACAAATTCAGCCCCTCATCTTTGGTCTAATTGCAAAAATGGTCCTTGTGATACTTTAATACCAAACGGACCCTTTTATTATTATTACCCAAAACCACCTATTCCAATCCCAAGCCCAGCCAAACCAAACCCCACGGCCCATCACCACATCTGGCCCAACTCCCTTTTTAATATTATCCTCCCGGTCAAACCATGGTCAAACAGACCGTCTTCCCCACCAAAACTCCCCCATTTTCTGGTACTTTGTCTCCCCTCCTCCACCTTTTCACCAAACTAACCCCCCACAATTAACGATCTTCAACTACTAAACCAACCTCCACTATCCACCATTAATTACCCTCACCCGTCCCACTCATATTTGCCATTTTAATCTTGGCGGGAAAAACTCAATCAATGGCTAAGATGAGGCATAGATTAAATTGAAGGTTGGGATTTAGTCAAGGGTCAAAGGAGAACCATTGGGAGTGCAAAAAGTGCACAGGAGCTCAGAGGAGAGGGGAAGGCTTTTGTTTTTCATATTTTAGTATAAGTATTAGCATTGTAAGCCTCAAGAGGCATGTAGAATTGTAACTTAGTTAATTTTAGTGTTAATTTTATCTTTGTACTCTGTTTTCAATCAATGAAAGTTCCCTTTTAAGTTATTTCTCACTTTCAAATTTTCAAGTCTTGTGTAAAAATTTCAAGTGTTTGTTTGAGCTTAATTAGTTAATCTCAGTTGTTTGCACACTCACTTAAGCTTATGTATAAGTTTCTCAAAGTTTTAAAAATCCTTTAAATCAGTCTAAGTACCTAAACTCAAAAATACAAAAATAAGAAAAAAAATTACTCAAAAATAAAAAAATACAAAAAGAAGGAAGAAAAAGTTGGAGCACTGTTTATTCTGGATGGCAGTGGGTTAGTGGTTTCATGGGAAGCCTATAGGTGTGTTCTAATGGTTCTAGTTCCTTGTTCTCAGTTGGAATGCCATTGTAAGCCTTGATTTTTGATTTTTACTCTTTTAAGTATATTAGTAGTATTTGTTGCTGATTATTGTTTAAATTGCTTGTTTATCACTTTTTAGGTTAATTGTGATCATTAGTTTGTAGTTTGATATAATTTGTATCAAGTTTTATTGCATTCTGTGTTTTAAGAGGGTGTTTGGATTTGATTGTGTTGGTATCCACAATTGGTCTCAGTGTTTGTTGCTTGTTCACATAACTCACTTAGTGCCTGAATACATCAAATCAAGCATATAATCAGTTACCCATAGCCAAAAAGTCAAAATCACCAAGAATTTCCCTTAACTGTCAACTGTGTGGATATTGGGATCCCTAAATCACCCATTTCAGTTTAGTAGTTGTCATTTTGGCTCAAACTAGTCTTATTTTAGCTTATCACAACCAAATCAGTAATCTTGGAGCAATTAAAGTTCATATTAGTCAAAGTGTTGCAAAATTACAAAAGTCAAAATTTCTATTTGTGTAGAAAAGTCAGTTTTTGCAAGAATTTTACAGATTTGTGTGTTAGGTTTTAGACTTTGAAATTTCTTGGGTATATACTATCTCAGCTAAACTATAAAACCCCATGTATGGCTTATTTTTGTGAATTTTTCACAAGTTTGTGCACAAGCTCAAAGTGAGCTGCAGGGGAAGGTGCTCCCCTGTGCACTGACATCAGCCCAAGTGACCCAACTTTAGTGGACCCCACAGGCTTAACCAGTGGGCCCCAGGACTTGCTTTTTGGCTTAATAGAAAGCCAATAAGCTAGGCTTTTAGGATTTGAGCTTATTTTGTGGATTAGATCTCAATTAATAGGGCTGCAAGTGCCCTTTTGTTTGTCCCATTCCCTGACCAAAGATGATAACTCAGCTTTTGTACCCAAATTCCAACCCCCCTCCTGATCTCAATTGTGGGACCCAGAGGGTGAACCTTAGCTTTTTAGACAGCTTATCACCTCAACTTATTGGCTCAAATCTTTGTTTAGACTTCCAGAGTCCCTAGTGGACCCCACAGGCCCTCAAAGGTGCTTGTTTGGACCTGTTTGGACTGTTTGGTGTTTAGGAGTGCTTATTGCTTATTTGGTGCTTATTTCTTGTATTTATCTGCTTCATTTATCTTATTTTAAGTAGTTGTATATCTGTTTCAAGCTTATTTGTGTTTTTAACATCATTTGGTAGCTTTGCTAAATCCAAAAAGTCCTAATAAGCTTTAAAGCTCATCTGTCAACTTAATAAGCTCACCATATAGCTTATTTCTGAGTTCCAAGCATACTTGCTTCAAAAAAGTTGCTCAAAAATAATCAATAAGCAAGTTTGAATCAGAAAAACCTCAAAAAGCTCAACTTGTTGGAAGTGATAGCTTCTATTTAAGCTAATTGGCTTATTTCATCAGCTTATTTATAAGCTAATCTCATTTTTATATTTTTCCTAGGCTTCTGGAAGTTAAAAATAATTTTAGTAATTTTCTCAGATTTTTCTTTCATCATTTGGTATTTTTCTTAGTTTAAATTAGTTTTTAATAATTAATAAATAGTTAATAATTAATAATAATTAGATAAAAAGTTTTAAAAATATATTCTCAGTTCTAAAATTAGTTTTATAGTATTTTTGATTTTTCTAAATTTAAATTTTATTTTTCTAGGTTAATTTAATAATTATTTGTATTTTAGGTTAATTTAATTAATTAAAATTAAATAGGAAATTAGTATTTAATTAATAATAATTATATAAATAGTGTAAAAATTAATTTTAATTTTCCAAAAATTTTCTTTAATCATTAGGTTTGGAAAAATATCATTTTTATATCCGTAGCCTTTTTAGATAATCAATTTCACTTTTTATCACGTACGTCAGTTCACGTTTTTAATCAAAACGTACGTTTTTAGGTTTTAGCTCGTTTCCTCTTAATCTTAATTCACGTAATCAATCATATAGCTATTCTAAGCTATTTTGTTTAATAATTCTCAAATAATTCTCATCAAACCCCTTTCCTGTGAAATTCACCCGATCACAAAGCACGTTCAGATACAATTCACACCTCGTCGGGGTATAACGACCCGGTGATTTCCTATATTACCCGGAGATTGACTCTAGGCTATTTGACTTTGTTGACCATTCCTTGGTCAATATAAGTTGACTGTTTAGGGCAAATCAAAATTTGGCGCCGCTGCCGGGGAGGTGTGCGCGTTTCTGCAGTGTCTTTCGAGATTAGTGTTATTTCACCATCGTCACTGTAAAAATCCACCACTTTTGTAAACTTTCAAATCAAAACACAAAAAAAAAGTCATTAACACTTTTCCTAAAGTGTTAACAACACCAAAAAAAAAAAAAAAAACAAAAAAAAAACAAAACAAATCGTAACGTTTTCTGAATCGGGTTTCTTTTAAGGTGATTCTTAGAGAGAAACGATTTTAGATTACGGGACGATACCAAAAATATTGTCCAAAAAGTTTTTCACCCATACACAAAAACCCAAAAACATCCGTCTTTTCTTGTGAATAATAATACATAAAAATAAACCGTCGCAAACCAAGACAGAACACCTACCAACTGGGGGTGTGGACATAATAAGTTCCCAAACATAAGATCAAAACTTACCTTTGTATCCCTGTGAGTGGTGTACCTTTCTTAAAGAAGCCACTTGCTTGTGATTATTGGTTTAAGTTCACTGTGGATTTGCCTCGATTTTGTTTTGATTGGTTTTTATCCCTAGTGCATGCGCACTCGTTCTTCAAGGTCCACTAGCCCATTACCTGAGCTTGTCAGGAAACCTCGAAGACCTCGTAGACGTTCAGCACCAACAGTCGGATCTGAGATCCGTACTGTTGCCACAACCACTGTCACCATGGCGGAAGACCGCCTCATGTGTGAGCTTCTCCAAGCACCAATCGAGGGTTAAAGAGATGCCATTGTTGTTCCAGCCATCGTGGCTGATAATTTTGAGCTCAAAACCAAGTTACTCAATCTTGTAACCTCAAGTCAATTCTACGGTTTTGAGAGGGACGACCCTTATGCTCATATTCGATGGTTCAATAAAATAACTTCAACCATCAAGTACAAGAATGTCCCATCCGAAGCAATCAAACTTCTTCTCTTCCCATTCTCACTCGAGGGACAAGCCCGGATTTGGCTTGAAAAACAACCTCCTCGATCTATTGAGACATGGGAAGATCTTGTCAAAAAGTTTGTGAATGAATTCTTCCCACCTTCTAAGACCACGAGTCTTAAGAACGAAATCACCAAGTTCACTCAGAAACATGATGAATCTTTTGGTGAAGCGTGGGATCGTTTCAAAGAATTACTTCGCAAGTGTCCACATCATGGTTTCTCAGAGTTGATGCAACTCGATACTTTCTACAATGGCGTGAGCCAAGTTGATCAGGATTCTCTCAATGCCTCCGCGGGAGGTAATTTCTTGAGTAGAACCACCAAAGAAGCTTTGGCAATCATAGAAAACAAGTCCAAGGTCCACTCTACAACAAGCAAGCCGGTTGTTTCTCAAATCAATGCGGGTCCTTCCAGTTCATCTCCTGTGGGTCATTCTAGCACGGATGCTAAGATTGACAAGCTCACCGAAGCTATTCAAGCTTTGGTCCTCGCCTAGCAAAAGAAAGTTTCCTTTCCACAACATCCTCCACCTGCTGAGGTTAAAAAAGTGGAAGTCTGTGTGACTTGTGGTGGGCTGCATGCCTACTACAATTGCACAGCTACTGATGGTACTCCATATGAAGCTAATGCTGTTGCCGGGTCCCAAAATCAAGGAGGCAATCAGTACCGCCCTCCTATGGACCCGAACTATCGTCCTCACCACTATCCTGGACCTCCCGGTTTTAATCAAAACCAAAATGTCCAAAACCGTGGCCAAAATCAAAAATAGAGGGAACCAAGGTTTTCAAAACCAAGGTAACTTCAATCAGGGTCATGGTTTTCAGAATCAAAACCAAGGTTTCCAAAATCAAGGTTTCCAACATCAAAATCAAGGAAACATTAACCGGAACCAAGGTCAGGGTAATTTCAATCCCGGGTATTTTCATGGAAACAACAACCAGAATCAAGGGAATTTCCAACATCAAAATCAAGGAAATTTCAATCAAGGTCCCAACCAAAACAATCGAGCTCAAAATTTCAATAATCCACCTCAAGCTATTGTTCCTACTGGGCCTTCATCTGATGAGTTGTTAAAGCAATTCATGAAATCCCAAGAAGAGATGAACAAGTTGTTGGTTAGCCAGATTTCTGAAATCAAGAAATCTTTAAATGATCGACCCTCGGGCTCAGGAACACTTCCGAGCAACACGATCGCTAACCCGAGGGGCGATGCTAAGGCGATCACAACAAGAAGTGGTACTTCATATGATGAACCCGCGATTCCTACTACCTCTTCTTCCTCTCCTGCAAAGGTAGTGGAACGTGAACCTGAGGTGACAAAGGACAAGGTGCAAACTCCTAGCTCACGAAGTACAGTACACGTCCAACCTCAGGTTATTCCAGAAACCAAATGTAAGCCTGGAGTTGTCTTTGAACCACCAGAAACTCTAGTGGACAACCCTAAATCCAAAACTTCTATTCCTTATCCATCACATCTCAATGAACAAAAGCTCCGCGAAAAGGCTAGTCACCAAATGGATAATTTTTTTCAAATCTTTCAAGACTTGCACTTTGACATTAGCTTCGCGGATGCTATTCTCTTGATGCCCAAGTTTGCATCGATAATCAAGAATCTGTTAAGTAATAAGGAAAAACTTTTAGAGATGGCTAGAACTCCTCTGAATGAGAACTGCTCAGCAGTTCTTGTGAAAAAGCTTCCCGAAAAGCTTGGAGACCCTAGAAAATTTCTCATTCCTTGTACTTTTCCGGGTATGGTTGAATGCTTCGCCTTGGCCGATCTAGGTGCTAGCATTAACCTGATGCCATATTCTGTGTGGAAGAAACTCTCTCTTCCCGAACTCACTCCCACGTGCATGACTTTAGAGCTTGCCGATCGTTCGATTTCTCGTCCCCTTGGCATTGCCGAGGACGTATTCGTTAAAGTGGGAAAGTTCCATTTTCCAGCAGATTTTGTGATTGTTGACTTTGATGCCGATTCAAGGGTCCCTCTCATTCTTGGAAGGGGATTCCTTAGAACTGGGCGTTCTCTCATCGATGTATTTGAGCAAGAGATCACATTGCGTGTTGGAACGGAAGCCATCACCTTCAACCTCGATCAAACTTCGAGGTACTCCTCTAATTATGACTCTGAATCGGTAAACCGAATAGATGTCATCGATGTAGCTGCTGAGGAGTACGCTCAAGAGGTTCTAGGTTTCAATGATAATTCTTCGAGTGAAAACTTCACTCCATCTTCTTACCCCATCATTGCCAATTCTTCTCCTTCCCTCACTCCGTTTGAGGGAAGTGACTTCATCTTAGAAGAAATTGAGGCCTTTCTCAAAAGTGATTCGATTCCCGATGGAATCGATAACCAAGAGATTGACCCCGAGAGGGATATTCTCCTGCTTGAGAAATTGTTAAACGAAGATCCCTCTCCTCTTCCCGTTCTACCACAAACGCTTCATAAGGAGGAAGTCAAAAATGTTGGAAAACTGATGACTTCCCTGAGGTTGAACTTAAGGACTTGCTGCCTCATCTTGAATATGCATTTCTGGAGGGTGATGATAAATTACCCGTCATAATTGCTAAAGATTTGAGTGTTGAGGAAAAGGCTGCTCTAATAAAGGTTTTGAAGTCACATAAACAAGCAATTGCTTGGCGACTCTCCGAAATCAAGGGCATTGACCCTGAATTTTGTACCCACAAGATTTTAATGGTGGATGATGTCACACCCCGCCACGGTGGAAACGCGCGGGTGTAACTTCATGGATATCATCACAACACCTGGTGTCAACATAGAGAACAACTACATGCACATAAATAGAGCAATGTACCAACACACAGTGTTGTAACAATACCCAACGATAAACAAAATAAAATCCAAAAGGTAACTTCAATAAGTTTGAAAGTACCAAACATAAAACATAAATGTATTATATCCAAATCCAAATAAAATCAAATCCTAAAACATAAGTAAGTCTCCATGCAACTAAGACTCGCCTAATTGCTGCCCTCAACTTTGGCCTTAGAATGCTCACCTGAAAATGATGCTTAAAATGTCAACATAACGTTGGTGAGATTCATAGATTTGAGACTCAACACACAAGGCAACCGAATTCACTGTGATTACAAAATATAGCTGGACAAATAGTTAAAGTTATCATATAGCTACATGCTTTTGCAAGTTAATATCCACACACAAAGGCAACAACACTCATAAGGCAACCATTAGGACGGCTCGTGTCCCCCAACCCCATATTCATCAATTAGATCGCATGCGCGAGCAACAGGATAAGCATCCTCCTAATTGGATCCCACACAAATTCCACCATTTGGGTACAGTTCTACCCTCATCTCAGGTATAGTTCTACCCTCGATTTTCACAACTTGGGTACAGTTCTACCCTTCACATCTCAGGTACAGTTCTACCCTCGATTTCCACACAAGCAAATAATCACCCATAGCATGCATACGATAACATTATAAGTCCAAGCTCTTTAACACCATACACATAATCACAGTAAATCAAATCATTTAAGACAAGCATCATTCCCATCCCAAGTTTAAAACAAAGTAAAAATATGGGACTATGAACTCACCTTAAACTCCGCATCTCCACAAAACAATACACAATCTATAGCACACAAAAATAATCCACATTACACAAGGTCAAGCTAAAAGCTACAACCCATGTAATACACATATGATGGATGTCTAAGACTCATATGACCCACCATGGATCTCCTAGACACCACACTAACCACTACCATAACTTAATACTCACTAAATCCCTTGCACTCTAAAACTCAGAAAACGCAGAAGTTTTAAGTACATTCACTCACATGAAATCACGACAAATAAAGCTTAACAACTCACACCAAAAATTTTCCATGGTCTCTCATAAGCATAGAAGCTAATCCCAGAAGGCCATGGACCAATAACACACACAAGTACTCATAGAAAATTCAAACTTGTCAACTACTCAAATTCGGATCTGAACGCACACCAAAAAGTTTTGATTTTTAATAATTACTTCCACAAGTTTATATCGCTAATCCTCTTCGTGGTAGTCTAATATAACCTAAAACTTAACTATTCAAGAAGACCAAGTCAAAATACCACTTTTACAACCACATGCCAACCCCAAACGTTTACCCAAAATCTGTCCCGGTTTGACAGCTTTGACACCTTAACAAAGAAAGATCAAAAGACCGAATTCCCGACATTAAAATTGATCGTGGCTGGACTTTTTGGAAAGCTCTTTCATTATAATACAATTTAGACCTAAAATTCGTGATTTAACTCATCACCATCTGTTATGTACACTCACATCTTTACAGCCTTACAAATCTGTCCAAACCGTAACTCAATAACTAGCGTGTTTTACGCTCAATTCCCTTAACCATTAACTATAATATTAACATCTAATTATCCTAACATGTTTTACTTCAATAATTACAGAAGTATATAAACCCTAGATTCCATCATATTTATTATTACATGAATCATAACAATAATTGATTAATTACACATAAGGGTTAAAGATTTTACCTTGATTCTTGATTATTGCTAGACAATTATGAAACCCTAATTTTTCCTTCTTGGATCCCCCTTGTGTCAACTTATTATGCAGGAAAAAGGGATAGGGGAGTTTTGATTTTGTATTTATAATTAATTTGGATAACCCTTAAGGCTTAGAGTTGTATTTGGTATCAAATTTGGTTTCCTTTTTTCCCCCTACTACCCTTAATCGGCCGCCCCCTCCTAATAATATATTTTTTATTTTTTTTATTAATTAATTTATTACACTCAAAACCTCATACTTTTCATATTTTATGTATTCTCATAACAAAACCTACCGTCTTTCGCGATAAACCTTAATTTTACGACAAACCGGAAAATATTCATTTTCAAAATAAAGTTTCCAAAAATAGATTTTTACGCACTCCATAAGCGTTTCCTCACAAAAACAACATCCCCGTAACTTACTAACGCTCAATAACTTGAACGAAGACTCGTTACGCAAAAACTCAAAACGCCAAAAATACACAAGTCATTTCTACACCACATAAGTGATCAAAATGAACTTTCCCAAAATCAACATCATCAAAAATCACAACAACAACAACCACAACGCGAAGGGATTTAGTGCTAACTCAAATACTAACCATACTATAACACACAATAACATCCATATAACTACCCAAACACACCAAACAAAGTTAGATTAACTCGAGGCTAAAAGTCTAACTAACCTGCTAAAATCACGGTTGTTACATCATCCCCCACTTAGGGAAAGCTCGTCCCGAGATTTAACAGCTCGTATCATCAGACTCCTCAGCAAACAACTTAGGATACTTAGCTCTCATTTGATCCTCACGCTCCCAAGTAAACTTAGGACCACGTTTGGAATTCCATCGTACCTTTACCAATGCAATCTTACTACGCTTCATACTCTGAACTTCTCGGTCCATAATCTCAACAGGTTCCTCCACAAAGTGAAGCGTCCTATCAACCTTAATCTCATCTAGTGGCACATGCAAACTAGCATCCGCCAAACACTTTTTCAAATTAGACACGTGAAACGTATCATGCACACCACTTAAGTCCTCAGGCAATCTCAAACGATATGCCACAAGTCCAATCCTCTCCGTAATTTCAAATGGCCCAACATATCTAGGTGCTAACTTGCCTTTCTACCGAAACGCACAACACCCTTCTATGGTGACACCTTCAACATTACAAAATCTCCAACACTAAACTCCAAAGGTTTACGGCGATTATCCGCATAACTCTTTTCATGATCTCTCGCAGCCTTAAGTCTTTCCTTAATCGGAAAGACCATATCCGTAGTCTCTTGTACTAATTCAGGTCCAATTAACTGACTCACCCCAACCTCTGCCCATAACACCGGTGATCTACACTTCCTCCCGTACAACATCTCAAACGGTGCACATCTAATGCTTGAATGATAGCTGTTATTATAAGAAAACTCAGCCAAAGGCAAATGAGTATCCCAGCTTCCTCCAAAATCAATAGCACAAGCACGAAGCAAATCTTCTAATGTCTGAATCGTTCGCTCACTTTGTCCATCGGTCTGTCGATGATAAGCAGTACTCATATCCAACCGTGTATTCAAAGCCTTTTGCAACAACTGCCAGAACCGCGAAGTGAATCTACTATCCCGATCTGAAATAATAGACACAGGTACACCATGCCTTGCCACAATCTCATTTATATAGATCCTTGCCAACTTCTCCATCTTGTAATCTTCACGAATGGCCAGAAAATGTGCAGACTTCGTCAATCTGTCCACAATAACCCATATCGTGTCATGTCCATTACTTGTGCGAGGTAATTTAGTAATGAAGTCCATAGTTATATTATCCCACTTCCACTCAGGAATTGGCGGCTGCTGCAACAATCCAGAGGGTTTCTGATGTTCAGCCTTAACCTTCAAACAAGTTAAACATCGACTGACATACTCAGCTATCTCCCTCTTCATACCCGGCCACCAATAAGCATCTCTAAGATCATAGTACATCTTATCAGACCCTGGATGAATCGAGTATCTCGTCTTATGAGCCTCATCCATGATCACCTTTCTCACGTCTCCCACCAGTGGAACCCATATTCGATCTAAGAAATATAGTCCACCATCTTCCTTCCTTTCCATCTGTTGATCTAAACCACGCAACATTTCAGCCACAAGGTTCTCATCCTTGAAAGCTTCCTCTTGTGCTGCCAATATCTTACCCTTAATTCCCGACTGCAATATTATGCTCATAGCTCGCTGTGACACCCCCAAAATTTTACAACGCAGCGGAATACCAATTTGGGTGTCACTTCATAATTCATAAAAACAAGTTACATAAAACGACCTCAAAAGATACGTTTAATAAAATGTCACATTCGATTTGATAAATCAGAGTACAAAGGTCCCAACAATTTATATTTAAAACTTAAGTTACAAGAGTTCAAAAATGACTCATTTGCATATTTGAAGAAAATAATTATCGAATGTGAAGAAACAAGTCCTTCAATGTTTGATATCCACGCGACTCCGATTGCTCCCAATGCTCAGCTAGCCAAAATAATGCCTGAGAAAATACATGCTAAAAAGTCAACACAAAGGTTGAGTGAATCCATAGAGTTTAATAAGTAATCATTTGAATACAAGATAATCCAGTTTAAAATACGATGGGCTACGATGTTATACGCCCATAAATAAGTTGACATGTAACAAATACAAGTCGGGAAATAATGATTTATAGTATTGAGAATTATGAAACCGAAACCTTAACCATGATTTTGTGCCCCGAGGTAAAAATTGCCAGTTTACCCTAAACTCTCAAGATTATGTGACCGTACCCAGTCAAGGCCGGCTAAGCCTAATATACATATCCATAATAATAGCGTTTCCAACGGAATTAACGGTTTCATGGTGGGGACTTAATTGGCAAGAAGCATTCAATCACTATAATCATATAATCGGGTCCAGCATACCAAAAATTAATACTTGTATTCGGTTTGTAAAAACTAGCATGTATCCCCCTCGCGAGGTTTATAAAACAATTGAAGTAAGTAAAAGCGAGGCTATGAACTCACCTTAAAGCAAGGAAAATAGCAATGAACAAGCGAACGAAGGAATAGCCACAAAAGCTCTACGATGAACCTAATTAATATACGTTGTCTTAGTTTATGAAAATAGATATCGATGTACTTTTGATTATATGCAAATTATGATCTTACTTAAGCTTGGTACAATACTCCTAGATACATCACAAAGTTTTAGTTACTTACTTACAAATTATCCAAAAGTATATCCTTGCATTTATATAAGTATAAAACTTACATTTACCCTAGGTTAAATTTTGATGTAAAGGTTCAAATTAACTCTAAGGTTCAATTTAGTCCATGGGTCAAGTTTTTGGTCAAAAAGGTTCACCTTAGACCTAAGGGTTCAAAATATACTAGGTGGTTCAAAATTGTTTTAAAAGGTCCAATCCTTAAAGTGTATAACACTTATATACTTTTTATAACTAGTGCTGATGGAATTTTTATAACTTGTCTATGTTTAGAAAAATCGCCATTTGCAAACCGTAAGTCCTCAAGTCTCGTTCTTTATATCCCCGGAAAGGTCTATTTCTGTACTAACGAGATTTATTGGTCCCACTTAGCTAAAAATTACATAACCTTAGTAAAACAGTCCATTTACCCAAACTATCAATCCATTCAGCTTTCAAATTTTCAATGGTCTCACGAAAAGTGCGATATCTAGAGTTTTACTAACCCGATTTATTCCCCGTTTTTGGCCACGTTTAAGTTAAGATGTCCTCTACAACTTTTATTCTTTGAGTAATAGAGGGTTCAATACAAAAAAAATGACTTTTTCACGTTTCAAAACTGTTACTCAGATTAGTACATGTTTCACCAAAACATTTTTAGTTTAATCATCGTAAGGAGTTATTCGACGAAATACCCGTCAAAATGACCACAAGACATAGGGCTACAACTACATATTTTTAGTTTATGTCCATTGTCTATAGATTAGTACAGTTAAATACTTTTATACACGGATCTAAAAAAAATACAGTTTCAAGTTTAGCTTTTCTTTGGTTTTAAAGTTTTCTAACTTAAGTACCAAGCTTAACTAAGCATTATAACTTATATAATGTTCAAATACATCAAGATAGTGAATAAATGGAAGTATGAAAATATGAAAAATATAACTTGAAGCTTACAAGTGAAATGATGAGGTTTATGGTAACAAGGTTCCTAATACTTCCTAGTTTTTATTTCAAAACTAGAAAAGAAGTAAACTAGGTTTTATTAGCTTGAATAAAATCTTGATCCACCTCTTGTGTTGTGTTTTTCCGTCCACCCCAAGGAGAAAGAGAGAAAAGAAAGTAGCTAGTTGAATGAGATGGATTTGCTACTAGTTGTGAACTATAATATCTTATTAGACATCAAGTACAACTAATAATAGAGTTGGGATATTTTTCAATGAAGTGCAAGAAAAGCAAGGGGGGGGGGGGGGGGGGGCGTGGGTTTTGGTGAGGGTGTAAGGATTGTGTAAGACTTGTGTAAGAATTTGGTGATTTAGTGTAGTTATTATTAGTTTTAGGGTATACCGGGTACCGAGTTTGCTAGAAATAAAATTTAACGGTACTAAATAAAGTGTAAAACTTGTGAAAATATTAAAACTAGTTTTCATGATGAATTTTTGAAATATAGATGAGTGATGAGATTATCGGAGGATTTATTTGAGGTTAAAACGTGAAATACGAATTTTAAACCCGCGCGATAAAAATAAAATGAGTAAAAATGAAAAGTGGAAGTAAAAATGAAATAAAATGGATAGTGAATTTAAAATATAATTGTAATAAAACAATGGTGCATATAAAATATAGACTGAGCATAGTCTAGTCGCGATAGAATTTATTTAAACGTACGCGGATATCTTCCGACTACGTAAATAAATTAAATTATATTATTTAAATAGTAAACCATTAAAATAATTTGCATGAAATTTTTAGAAAGGTCACAGCACGTACCCCTTAAGAGAGCGACGTCCCGGCGCTCAATTCTTCTTAATCATTTTTTTTTGTCGTTTTAAAGATTTTTGGGATGGAAGCATCTATAAAAACCATGTTGAAACTCGGGTTTATGGTTGTGATTGTAGAATGTCTATTTTCAAAATTTTAGGAATCATTAGTTGAAACGAAGTTTAAAGCAGTCATATCCTTAAGACGTGATTAAAATACGATGTATAAAACATGTAGTTTGAAAGATAGGGTATGGTGTCATTATAAATATTAGTTATGGTTTTTACAAAAGAGGGTGGTTAGAACCGACTCTTTAACTTAAGAAGGTCATTTTGGTAATTTAAACACTTGTGAAATATTTATAAAATTTTCATAAATACGCATAAAAATTTTATAGAAGCCCATGGAGGTGCTTAATGCATTTTGTGCTCGGGATTTTTTTTTTTTTTTTTTTTTTTTTTTTTTTGACAAAGTATCAAGTTATCAACGAAGATAGAACAAGTGATAGAAATCACATAATGTGTAAGCAATGGTATGAGGGAACGATTTGAATGTCGTGAGGGTCCTGAAAGGAAAGGATAGAACAAAAGTGTTGGCGATAAAACAACAGGAGACAAGGAAGTTATCAAGTCGTCAATTCGTGAAAGCGGATAATAGTACATTATTATTAGCTTATCAAGCTCGCGATGGTCGATACAAAATCAGAAAAATCCACATAACAAATTACGAGTCGAGAGGAGTTCATAGCCCAAAGAATGATTCGTACACACGCTATGGTGGATACACATAAGCCCACTCATTCATAACTCGTCACTTACATAAAGAGGCGTCCCGATCCATGTAAGTGAAGATTTATGAATTTATGGTTCGGCGGTTTATAATTTCCTTATTCAAATGAAGAAGCGTCCCAATTCATTTCAATAAGACGATTATAAATCATCCTACTTAAGTATGTCCGTCACAAAAAAAAAAATACACAAGAAGATCAAGTGCTACAATAAATAAAAGGACACTTAATTAACGACATGATTCATCAAAATCATAAGAAGCAGTAAAGAGAAATAATATGACATTAGTCAATCGCATTCGCAAAGGTAAGTGTCAAAGGATGGCACGATCCGAGATGACAAGTTAATGTCGTACTCCCATCAATTGGAAGATTTCAAAACAATGGATAACGAAAACAACATACGTGATTCAAAGGCATAAGAAGAATGTTCACACTCAGAGTTGAACAATAAAATAACTAGTGCAATTGACAAAGTACACCGAATGTCAATATCATCAAAAGAAAATAAAGTAAAGTAGCGAAAATGTTTTGGAGATCACCGCATCGTTCATAAAAGGTTAAAGTAAAATAATCCATTAATACATGTAATAGTACTACCCACATGCGTAAGGATTTGAGAAGAGAGTAACAAATATATGTACGGGTATCCTTATACAATACTAGTATCGACGTTCGAGGGAGAAAATAAGAAAACACGAAGTACGCAATAAATCAGAGTGGTCAGCGTATATATAACTGGCCGATATAAAGTAAATAGTATAGCCTAATAAGATAGGCATGAGAGAGCGAAATCATGACTAGGGGATATATTCATTAATCATATAATAGAAGTATAGATGCAAAATAGAGCATATAAGTTACCTGGGAGCAAGCGTACGCGGATATCGAACAATGGTGAAAGACTTAAAAAAAAAATTTCGAAAATCAGTTATAGTTTAGGTTTTGAAAACGACCTAATTCGCTATAACTAATGCTCTGATACCATTCTGTGACACCCCCAAAATTTTACAATGCAGCGGAATACCAATTTGGGTGTCACTTCATAATTCATAAAAACAAGTTACATAAAACGACCTCAAAAGATACGTTTAATAAAATGTCACATTCGATTTGATAAATCAGAGTACAAAGGTCCCAACAATTTATATTTAAAACTTAAGTTACAAGAGTTCAAAAATGACTCATTTGCATATTTGAAGAAAATAATTATCGAATGTGAAGAAACAAGTCCTTCAATGTTTGATATCCACGCGACTCCGATTGCTCCCAATGCTCAGCTAGCCAAAATAATGCCTGAGAAAATACATGCTAAAAAGTCAACACAAAGGTTGAGTGAATCCATAGAGTTTAATAAGTAATCATTTGAATACAAGATAATCCAGTTTAAAATACGATGGGCTACGATGTTATACGCCCATAAATAAGTTGACATGTAACAAATACAAGTCGGGAAATAATGATTTATAGTATTGAGAATTATGAAACCGAAACCTTAACCATGATTTTGTGCCCCGAGGTAAAAATTGCCAGTTTACCCTAAACTCTCAAGATTATGTGACCGTACCCAGTCAAGGCCGGCTAAGCCTAATATACATATCCATAATAATAGCGTTTCCAACGGAATTAACGGTTTCATGGTGGGGACTTAATTGGCAAGAAGCATTCAATCACTATAATCATATAATCGGGTCCAGCATACCAAAAATTAATACTTGTATTCGGTTTGTAAAAACTAGCATGTATCCCCCTCGCGAGGTTTATAAAACAATTGAAGTAAGTAAAAGCGAGGCTATGAACTCACCTTAAAGCAAGGAAAATAGCAATGAACAAGCGAACGAAGGAATAGCCACAAAAGCTCTACGATGAACCTAATTAATATACGTTGTCTTAGTTTATGAAAATAGATATCGATGTACTTTTGATTATATGCAAATTATGATCTTACTTAAGCTTGGTACAATACTCCTAGATACATCACAAAGTTTTAGTTACTTACTTACAAATTATCCAAAAGTATATCCTTGCATTTATATAAGTATAAAACTTACATTTACCCTAGGTTAAATTTTGATGTAAAGGTTCAAATTAACTCTAAGGTTCAATTTAGTCCATGGGTCAAGTTTTTGGTCAAAAAGGTTCACCTTAGACCTAAGGGTTCAAAATATACTAGGTGGTTCAAAATTGTTTTAAAAGGTCCAATCCTTAAAGTGTATAACACTTATATACTTTTTATAACTAGTGCTGATGGAATTTTTATAACTTGTCTATGTTTAGAAAAATCGCCATTTGCAAACCGTAAGTCCTCAAGTCTCGTTCTTTATATCCCCGGAAAGGTCTATTTCTGTACTAACGAGATTTATTGGTCCCACTTAGCTAAAAATTACATAACCTTAGTAAAACAGTCCATTTACCCAAACTATCAATCCATTCAGCTTTCAAATTTTCAATGGTCTCACGAAAAGTGCGATATCTAGAGTTTTACTAACCCGATTTATTCCCCGTTTTCGGCCACGTTTAAGTTAAGATGTCCTCTACAACTTTTATTCTTTGAGTAACAGAGGGTTCAATACAAAAAAAATGACTTTTTCACGTTTCAAAACTGTTACTCAGATTAGTACATGTTTCACCAAAACATTTTTAGTTTAATCATCGTAAGGAGTTATTCGACGAAATACCCGTCAAAATGACCACAAGACATAGGGCTACAACTACATATTTTTAGTTTATGTCCATTGTCTATAGATTAGTACAGTTAAATACTTTTATACACGGATCTAAAAAAAATACAGTTTCAAGTTTAGCTTTTCTTTGGTTTTAAAGTTTTCTAACTTAAGTACCAAGCTTAACTAAGCATTATAACTTATATAATGTTCAAATACATCAAGATAGTGAATAAATGGAAGTATGAAAATATGAAAAATATAACTTGAAGCTTACAAGTGAAATGATGAGGTTTATGGTAACAAGGTTCCTAATACTTCCTAGTTTTTATTTCAAAACTAGAAAAGAAGTAAACTAGGTTTTATTAGCTTGAATAAAATCTTGATCCACCTCTTGTGTTGTGTTTTTTCGTCCACCCCAAGGAGAAAGAGAGAAAAGAAAGTAGCTAGTTGAATGAGATGGATTTGCTACTAGTTGTGAACTATAATATCTTATTAGACATCAAGTACAACTAATAATAGAGTTGGGATATTTTTCAATGAAGTGCAAGAAAAGCAAGGGGGGGGGGGGGGGGGGGCGTGGGTTTTGGTGAGGGTGTAAGGATTGTGTAAGACTTGTGTAAGAATTTGGTGATTTAGTGTAGTTATTATTAGTTTTAGGGTATACCGGGTACCGAGTTTGCTAGAAATAAAATTTAACGGTACTAAATAAAGTGTAAAACTTGTGAAAATATTAAAACTAGTTTTCATGATGAATTTTTGAAATATAGATGAGTGATGAGATTATCGGAGGATTTATTTGAGGTTAAAACGTGAAATACGAATTTTAAACCCGCGCGATAAAAATAAAATGAGTAAAAATGAAAAGTGGAAGTAAAAATGAAATAAAATGGATAGTGAATTTAAAATATAATTGTAATAAAACAATGGTGCATATAAAATATAGACTGAGCATAGTCTAGTCGCGATAGAATTTATTTAAACGTACGCGGATATCTTCCGACTACGTAAATAAATTAAATTATATTATTTAAATAGTAAACCATTAAAATAATTTGCATGAAATTTTTAGAAAGGTCACACTCGCACACGCCTTGGCTTAATTATTTCCTTTCTACTCAATGCATCGTCCACCACATTTGCTTTTCCAGGATGATAACGAATGTCGCAGTCGTAATCACTTAACAGCTCCATCCATCTTCTTTGACGCATATTCAACTCCTTCTGATTAAAAATATGCTGAAGACTCTTATGATCGGTATAGACCGTACTCTTCGTGCCATACAAATAATGTCTCCAATTCTTGAGAGCAAATACCACTGCACCAAGCTCTAGGTCGTGAGTGGTATAATTCTTCTCATGAACCTTGAGTTGTCGTGATGCATAAGCTATCACTTTTCCCCTTTGCATTAACACACATCCCAATCCTTGATTTGACGCATCGCAATATACCACAAAATCATCTGGCCCATCAGGTAATGTCAGAATAGGTGCATTACATAAACTATCCTTTAACGTCTGAAAAGCCACTTCTTGCTCATCTCCCCACTCATACTTTTTATTCTTCTGAGTCAACATAGTGAGAGGCTTAGCAATCTTTGAAAAATTTGCTATAAATCTCCTGTAGTATCCTGCCAGTCCTAAAAATGAGCGTATCTCAGAAGATGTCGTTGGAGCCTTCCAATTCTTGACCGCTTCTATCTTGCTAGGATCTACATGTATACCTTTGCTATTCACTATATGACCAAGAAATTGAACCTCTTGCAGCCAAAATTCACATTTAGAGAACTTAGCGTACAATCTCTCATTTTCCAACAAACCAAGTATCAACCTCAGATGTTCCCCATGCTCTTCCTTCGACTTAGAGTAAATCAGAATATCATCGATAAACACAATTACGAATTTATCCAAATAGGGTCTACACACACGATTCATCAAATCCATGAATACCGCTGGTGCATTAGTCAACCCAAATGGCATAACCGTAAACTCAAAGTGTCCATAACGAGTTCTAAAAGCTGTCTTGGGAATGTCCTCCTCATACACTCTTAACTGATGATAACCAGATCGCAGATCTATCTTTGAGAAAAATCTCGCACCCTGCAACTGGTCGAAGAGATCATCAATTCTAGGTAAAGGTTACCGATTCTTCACCGTCAACTTATTCAACTCTCGATAATCACTACACATTCTAAATGAACCATCTTTCTTCTTAACGAACAAAACAGGCGCTCCCCACGGAGAATGACTAGGTCGAATAAACCCCTTATCCTGAAGTTCTTTCAACTGTGCAGCCAACTCCTGCATCTCCGTAGGTGCCAATCGATAAGGAGCTTTCGCTACCGGCGTTGCTCCAGGAATTAACTCAATACGAAACTCCACCTGTCGTATTGGCGGTAATCCGGACAAATCCTCAGGAAAAATGCCTGAAAACTCACATACAACTGGAATATCCCCCACTTTGAGTTCTCTAATCTTCGCACTCAAAAGGGATTTTGAATTCTTCTCCACGCTTTCTCCTTGTACTCGCAGCACACCACCACTCACTAATGGAATTCGAACCACCTTCTCATGGCATATTACTTCAGCTTTATGCCTAGCCAACCAATCCATCCCTATTACCACGTCAAAACTACCATGTCCTACGGGTATTAAGTCAATCTTAAACGCAACACCCTCTAACACGATAACGCACTCACGTATAAATTTATCAACTTCTACTTCTATACCACTAGCTATTTCAATCAAAATACTAGGTCTAAGTTCACTAAACTTAACACCCAATATTCTAGCAAATTCAGTAGTAGCAAAACAATAATCCGCACCCGTATCAAATAACGTAGTAGCATAATGACCATTGAGAGAAAACGTACCAGTAACAACATTCGGGTCTTGGCGCGCCTCGCTTGCATTCATTGTAAATGCCTTTTCCTTAGCTGCATTTCTATTAAACCCTTGTCCTTGTCCTCCTTCAATAGCCAACTGACTCCCAGACCGTCCAAACATTCCAACAAGTTTGGGACACCAGTTTCGCGTATGATCAACACTACCACACTCATAGCATGCCCTGCGATAAACCCCTGCGCCAACCGAGTTGATTGGAGTCGCTTGAGTAATCACCGCACGACATTCCCTAGCAAAGTATCCAGGTTTGCCACACCTGAAACACACACGACATGGAGTATTCTCAGGATGATTGCCACTACACTTAGCACACCTAGGGGCATTACCAACATATCCCCTCTTCTCAATATTACCAGTCATAGCCGTAGAAACTGTTCCCACAAAACCTATTGCCTTCATAGGATCCGTTGCTACGAACCCCTTTCCTTTTCTTGCTTTCTTATTGTCACCACTAAAACCAGCTGTCTTAGTAGTATCAACCTCCTCTCGCTTCTTCTCTCCCGAATTTGCCAGTGTTCCACTCCTAACTGCTTCACCCGTCAATGCCCCAGCCTTTTGAATAGCACTTAGAAGTGTTGTCGGCTCAGTCGCCCTAACCATCGAACGAATTTTTGGAACCAATCCACGGATATACTTCTCAATATGCTTCGATTCAGGAGTTACTAGATGAGGAACCATCCTAGCTAACTCATGAAACCTATCAGTGTACCCCATATGATTAGCTCCAACCATAGTATGATTCCACAACTCTTCTTCCAACTTTTGCAGCTCATTGATTGGGCAAAACTCCTCCGTCATTAAGGCTTTGAAGTCCTCCCAAGTCATACCCAAAGCCGCAGCTCGTCCCCTAGCCTGAAGTTGCGTGTTCCACCAGGTCAACGCCTTGTTAACCAAAGAACTAACCGCATACTTAACTTTCTGGCCCTCACTACATCCACTTATATCCATCACAGACTCCATTATCTCTATCCATCGAGTGAGTGCAATCGCACCACCCTTTCCATCAAATTCCTTAGGCTTACAGGCCATGAACTCCTTGTAAGTATACCCATTATTTCCGCCTCCTCCACTTCCAGCACCATCAGGATGAGCTCCACTGCCTATCTGCGCACTCAATTGAGTCACTAGTTCAGGCATTAAAGCTTCTAGCTGCTGGTTGATCATTTGCTGAAAGATAGGGTTGCTATCCCCAATAATAGGTGTCGACTTCTTGGACTTCTTCGGTGTCCGGTAAGCTCCACTAATAGGTGACTTAGTGATAGGTCGTCTTGGTTTCCTTGGCGCCATTTCCTAAACACGCAGGACAATAGAACCATTAGAGACCATTCACAAGATTCTACAATTCTCCATAATCCTACTCAATCATCTACCTCCCATCACATGAAACCCTCTCAATCATAACCAAACAAACTCAACTCTACCACACATAAGCATATCACCATTGATTCAATGTAACATTGGCTGTAAGTCCACATATGTCGTGATACATTTATAATTGTGTTGGCCACCCACAATTTTAGATGTATCCTTCCACATGTGTACTTACTTCCAAAGCCACATCTAACAATAGTAACATCTTATAACAAATAACACGCAATCGATACTAACCAAAATATACTCCCATAATACACATAATATACACACCATAAATATCCAAACTCGCCCAAGGCTTCTCATTTAAACACGGGATAAATCCCAAAAATCCGAAGGAATTCACATTCCAACATACAATCAATGTCAAAACAACTCAACAAAACCATAAAACATTAAAACATAACATTAAAAACAAGTCGTACGCAGTTCGAGTCCTATATAAGACCTAAAACGGTGTACGTGCAGTGGACTCTAAGTCTGAATCCACTTCCTCCTCCTCGCTCATCCACCCATTCCTATTTCCATGATTCGGTGGTAGAGGATGTCTTGGAAAACCATCCTCACGATCTCTTAACTCTTCATCTATCATATCCACAAAATCATACAATCCTCGGGGTCTAGCCCAAACTACCCCATCATCTTCCAAAAACTGAGGACACTTACACGGGTACTTAGTGGTGAAGCCTTCCTTATCAGCTACCTTTGTCTCATATCTCTCCACCAATTCCCCATTCACATTCTCCAGTGTCATCTTCTCCTCAATCACACATGGTACCATGCTAGCGGGGACCAATATCCTCCTGTTGGTTCTCTTCATCTTCCCAACTCTCTTGCGTCCCTTAGCAACTATAGTAGCCCAACGAAGTGTCTTTCTTGCAGGAGGTGCCATTCTATAAATGACACACACATGTTTCTAAGTACAGGGTTCGATAGACGTTCAAAAACTCAATAAAATAACTCATAATTTAAGAAAATAAACATGTAAGATATTATACTTACACATAGGTCCTAAATGCAACTATATGAGGGACTCCTAAGCTATAGTCTAGGTTAAACCACCTAATTCTCTATAACCAAAGCTCTGATACCAATCTGTCACACCCCGCCACGACGAAAACGCGCGGGTGTAACTTCATGGATATCATCACAACACCTGGTGTCAACATAGAGAACAACTACATGCACATAAATAGAGCAATGTACCAACACACAGTGTTGTAACAATACCCAAAGATAAACAAAATAAAATCCAAAAGGTAACTTCAATAAGTTTGAAAGTACCAAACATAAAACATAAATGTATTATATCCAAATCCAAATAAAATCAAATCCCAAAACATAAGTAAGTCTCCATGCAACAAAGTCTCGCCTAATTGCTGCCCTCAACTTTGGCCTTAGAATGCTCACCTGAAAATGATGCTTAAAATGACAACATAACGTTGGTGAGATTCATAGGTTTGAGACTCAACACACAAGGCAACCGAATTCACTGTGATTACAAAATATAGCTGGACAAATAGTTAAAGTTATCATATAGCTACATGCATTTGCAAGTTAATATCCACACACAAAGGCAACAACACTCATAAGGCAACCATTAGGACGGCTCGTGTCCCCCGATCCCATATTCATCAATTAGGTCGCATGCGCGAGCAACAAGATAAGCATCCTCCTAATTGGATCCCACACAAATTCCACCATTTGGGTACAGTTCTACCCTCATCTCAGGTACAGTTCTACCCTCGATTTTCACAACTTGGGTATAGTTCTACCCTTCACATCTCAGGTACAGTTCTACCCTCGATTTCCACACAAGCAAATAATCACACATAGCATGCATACGATCACATTATCAGTCCAAGCTATTTAACACCATACACATAATCACAGTAAATCAAATCATTTAAGACAAGCATCATTCCCATCCCAAGTTTAAAACAAAGTAAAAATATGGGACTATGAACTCACCTTAAACTCCGCAGCTCCACAAAAGAATACACAATCTATAGCACACAAAAATAATCCACATTACACAAGGTCAAGCTAAAAGCTAAAACCCATGTAATACACATATGATGGATGTCTAAGACTCATATGACCCACCATGGATCTCCTAGACACCACACTAACCACTACCATAACTTAATACTCACTAAATCCCTTGCACTCTAAAACTCAGAAAACGCAGAATTTTTAAGTACATTCACTCACATGAAATCACGACAAATAAAGCTTAACAAGTCATACCAAAAATTTACCATGGTCTCTCATAAGCATAGAAGCTAATCCCAGAAGGCCATGGACCAATAAGACACACAAGTACTCATAGAAAATTCAAACTTGTCAACTACTCAAATTCGGATCGGAACGCACACCAAAAAGTTTTGATTTTTAATAATTACTTCCACAAGTTTATATCGCGAATCCTCTTCGTGGTAGTCTAATATAACCTAAAACTTAACTATTACAGTAGACCAAGTCAAAATACCACTATTACAACCACATGCCAACCCTAAACTTTTACCCAAAATCTGTCCCGGTTTGACAGTTTTGACACCTTAATAAAGAAAAATCAAAAGACCGACTTCCCGACCTCAAAATTGATCGTGGCTGGACTTTTTGGAAAGCTCTTTCATTATACTACAATTTAGACCTAAAATTCGTGATTTAACTCATCACCATCTGTTATGTACACTCACATCTTTACAGTCTTACAAATCTGTCCAAACCCTAACTTAATAACTAGCGTGTTTTACGCTCAATTCCCTTAACCATTAACCATAATATTAACATCTAATCATCCTAACATGTTTTACTTCAATAATTTACAGAAGTATATAAACCCTAGATTCCATCATATTAATTATTACATGAATCATAATAATAATTGATTAATTACACATAAGGGTTAAAGATTTTACCTTGATTCTTGATTATTGCTAGACAATTATGAAACCCTAATTTTTCCTTCTTGGATCCCCCTTGTGTCGACTTATTATGCAGGAAAAATGGATAGGGGATTTTTGATTTTGTATTTATAATTAATTTGGATAACCCTTAAGGCTTAGAGTTGTATTTGGTATCAAATTTGGTTTCCTTTTTTCCCCCTACTACCCTTAATCGGCCGCCCCCTCCTAATAATATATATTTTATTTTTTTTATTAATTAATTTATTACACTCAAAACCTCATACTTTTCATATTTTATGTATTCCCATAACAAAACCTAACGTCTTTCGCGATAAACCTTAATTTTACGACAAACCGGAAAATATTCATTTTCAAAATAAAGTTTCCAAAAATAGATTTTTACACACTCCATAAGCGTTTCCTCACAAAAACAACATCCCCGTAACTTACTAACGCTCAATAACTTGAACGAAGACTCGTTACGCAAAAACTCAAAACGCCAAAAATACACAAGTCATTTCTACACCACATAAGTGATCAAAATGAACTTTCCCAAAATCAACATCATCAAAAATCACAACAACAACCACAACCACAACGTGAAGGGATTTAGTGCTAACTCAAATACTAACCATACTATAACACACAATGACACCCATATAACTACCCAAACACACTAAACAAAGTTAGATTAACTCGAGGCTAAAAGTCTAACTAACCTGCTAAAATCACGGTTGTTACAGATGACTTCAAACCAGCAGTCCAACAACAAAGAAGGGTGAATCCAAAAATTCATGAGGTAATCAAACAAGAAATTTTAAAACTTCTTGATGCCGAATTGATTTACCATATCTCGGACAGTCCTTGGGTTAGCCCAATACATTGTGTTCCTAAAAAGGGTGGCATTACTGTTGTCACAAACGAGGAAAATGAGTTGATTCCAACTCGGTTGGTTACGGGATGGCGTGTCTGCATTGACTATCGCAAGTTAAATGGCGCCACCCGCAAAGATCATTTTCCTATGCCCTTTATGGATCAGATGCTCGAGAGATTAGCGGGGAATGAGTACTATGGCTTCCTCGATGGTTTCTCGGGTTACTTTCAGATTCCCATTGATCCGCAAGATCAGGAAAAGACCACTTTCACGTGCCCCTATGGAACTTTTGCATATAAACGTATGCCATTTGGTTTATGTAATGCTCCAGGCACGTTTCAAAGATGTATGATGGCCATATTTTCCGACATTATCGGGAAAACTATGGAGGTCTTTATGGACGATTTTTTGGTCATTGGGGATTCGTTTCAATCATGTCTCTCCCATTTAGACAACATGCTCAAACGTTGTGAAGAAACAAAGTTATGTCTAAATTGGGAGAAGAGTCACTTTATGGTCAAAGAGGGCATTGTCCTCGGCCATAAAATTTCAAAGAACGGGATTGAGGTTGACAGAGCCAAAGTGGACGTCATTGCAAAATTACCTCATCCCATAACCGTAAAAGGTGTTAGGAGCTTTTTGGGTCATGCCGGTTTCTATCGTAGGTTTATTCAAGATTTTTCTAAAATCGCCCGGCATATGACCCATCTCCTCGAGAAGGATGCTCCTTTTATCTTCTCCCCCGAGTGCATCGAAGCTTTTGAAACATTAAAGAAAAAGCTTACTGAGGCACCGATTCTTGTTGCCCCCGATTGGGACTTGCCCTTCGAACTCATGTGTGATGCTAGTGATTAAGCGATAGGGGCAGTCTTGGGGCAACGCAAATCTAAACACTTTCAGCCAATACACTATGCGAGCAAAACTATGACCGAGGCTCAATGTCATTACACCACCACTGAAAAAGAATTATTAGCTGTGGTGTATGCCTTTAAAAAATTCCGGCCATACTTGATATTGACCAAGTGCATAGTGTATACGGATCACTCGGCTTTGAAGTACCTCTTAGCAAAACAAGATGCAAAGCCGAGACTACTCCGTTGGGTTCTCCTCCTGCAAGAATTTGATATCATAATTCGTGATAAAAAAGGAGCTGAGAACCTGTTAGGATTAAGAAAAAGGTTCGGTCACCCCATGTATTTACATACTTAGCGTTGCTCTTAGCTTTGTATATATTAGTATAGTTATAGTCACACCGTGGAGGACGGACGGGTCTTTACCCAATGTACACTTGATCCACAGCCCGTAGGAGGGCGTATAATGTAAGTGTATATAAACACTCTCCCACACAAGGGAAGGGTTGGTTGTTTCTAATAATACACACACACCTCATAGGTGTTTCTCTCACTAGAACTTCCCACTCTCTCTACTCTTTCTCTCTCTAACTCAACTATGATGAAGATGTTCTTCCACCATACTAGACCTCCCGAAACCACATGAATCAACATAATATTTCGATCCTACAATTGGCATCAGAGCTTGGTTGCGTTATTTGTTGATTTTTGTGGTTCGTATCATATTGTTCAAGCTGCTCTTACTAAGTTTTTTCCTGCACCCCGAATATTTTTTATCCTATCTTTTAGTAGATCAGTTTATGCACTGTTTTTAATGTATCCTATTGTAAAAAAGTCTTCTACTTTCAATTAACAGTTCAACATATATGTTTTTGTGTCCTTTCTGTCCAAATAATAGTCTTATATGTTTAACTGGTATATCTTTGGTGACTTTTTGCACCAACCTAAATTATTTGTGGTCATAAGGTTGGTTGGAATTTTGGTTAGAACCATAACTGGGTTTAATGTTCATGTTCTTGGTCATGTTTTCTGGGTTTAAAGATTGATACACAAATCTGTTTCTTCATAGCGATTAAATCCAAATCTTGTTTTTATGATAACGACAAAACTGGTTGAAAATGACATTCTTGTCAGTTTGCTGTAGCGATTACCTACTACTATAGCGTTTAGCTCTGTTGTGAATAGCGATTAGTGCAAATATTTTGTAGTGACTAGCAACAGGCAGCGATTAGATTGTGGTAGCGATTAGTTTTTGAAAAACAAATTTATTTGCAAAATCTAAAGGAGATGCTGCCAAATTTTTGTCAGAAAATGCGAGTTGAACAAGATGAAAAGGAAAGAACAGATCTATACCAATCTTTACTCAAAAATACAACAACCATAACCTCATCAACAACTAACTAATCAAAACCCAACCAACAACAAAACAATACAACATCCAATAACTCATATCTATCCCATCCCCAACTCCTCGCGTAAAAAAACTCAAGATCTTAGTTTATTCCGTGTATCACATGATTCTTTCAAGATCATTCCAGATCCAATCAACACGAAATAAAATCATCATAGATCTTATCAAAGTACTTCATTTCTCTAAATATTCGAACATCAAAAGAAAGGAAAACAACAAGTTTATTGCATACCTCCTTTTATTCGGTTACAATAAAAATAAATCTCAGTTTCATTCGTTTATGGTACTCAAAGATACATCAAGACTTTTGAAGGTCTATCAAACGAATATCACAAACCATCATCGATTTTTAAGCCTAAACTCTTATTTATATCCGAAGTTAAAGTCAGACAAATAACAATTGTGTTATTATCTAACTTTGTTTCGTTGATGGTAAAACAACATATATACAATCACCTACCTCATACCATTTTTCAGACCTTGATAACTAACCATGTGCTTCGATTCAGATTTGGTTTACGATTGATGATTCGCTTGTTTGCAAAAGTATTTAGGGGGATTTATTGTATCAGTTGTTGTGACTGCTTCAAAGGTTATTAAATGGCTGGATTAATGGTGTTGTTACTACGTTTATTTGATGAAATATGTGTTGCATTTGAGCGATAAGCTAGTAACTGATTCGAATGGTTGATGTTAACTAAGATGAGATGATTAGATTAGTTTGATTAGATCTGGTTGAGCACTGTTAGGTGAGAGTAATTAGGTGGATGGGGGCGGTTATGTTTAAGATATGTGTGTTTAGGGTTGTGTTAAGCAAGGAATATAGGGGCATGATATATCATTTTAACTGGTCGGGTCATTTCTTTCAATAGCTGAACGGGTATACTCAATCTTGGGCCTCATATCCATTTGTTACAAATGGGGCTTTCATAGTTTCATCGAAAAAAAATTGGGTTGTTTAATGGGTTCAGTTAATTTTTGTTTGGATTGTTAATGGGCCATTCGTAAGTGATTAGCTAAACGATTAAGCTGGTAAAATTATTGATTAATGTGGCATGAACCTTTTGAATGGTGAACGTGACTATAATTTTTGTGGCTTGGTTGGTTGAAATGTAATGGTATATGGTTGTTTGGATTTATTTTGACTAATATATTTGGGGTTAGAAATGACAATGTGAATATTTTTCATGGGTGATACATTTTTTACAAGAACGGAAAACTCAACATACAAAACCCTAGTTTTCAAACCCTAATTTACCGAAAAATTCTTCGGGGGCGCGCTGCCCCCCTGAACCCCCCAGCGAACTCACCTCGGAGTTTGATCCGTGGAACAGGGGGTATATATAGAATTAGGGTATATCACAAACCATCTAAAGGCTAGTGTTTGGGTGTTTAACTGCATGAGATGATCACGAAGTTTTTTTTTGGTATCCCTTATTTGAGTTTGAAGTGGGTTTCACGAAGGCGTATACTTATTTTATCTTGAAGTCGGGGATGGTTGGATGCATGATTTCAATGATAACTTGCTTGGACGTATACAACTTATTATTGGGACTTAGACTATCTAGTTATACCCGATGTAAGGAGTTACATTGTAGTACTCACGGGTTATAGCTATCACTTCAAGGAGTCACATTATAGTGCTCAGTGTCACTCGCATATGCTGATGTGGATAGTCTCAAGAGGTGTTGTACTTATTTTGGCTCTTTGTTGACCGTTTATGGTACTTTGAGAGTTTCTTCTGCATCGTTCTTCAATCAACAACAGTACAAGCTTAAGTAACAAATTTGGGGAATTCTACTTCATTTTCAAGTTGGGTATATAGATCTTAATTCACCAAGTAGTAACAACAATAGCCGACAGAATACGAGGTGGGTTTGTTAGCTAATGGGTTTAAGGGTTGAGATGTGATCAGCAATTCTCATGGAATATTCGGCACTACAGCATGTCTAAGATACTTCACTGTCTAAGCAAAAAATTTCTTGATCCTTTAATATCATTCACGATTTTCCTCAAGATGTTTGCTTAAGACAAGAACTTCTCGTGTATATGGTCGTACACATTAATGATGCTTCCGAAAGTTCGAAACCATCATGGGGGAGAAACGTGTACTTTGATGATATAAGGTCAACCTCCAGGGGGAAGTAGTTTATACTACTTTACTTAGTATGGTTCGTGAAGTATTCTACATATGTGAGAAGAATTGTTGCTGATCTCTTGCATGTTCCCACAAACAGATATTCACCAAAACCAGATTTGTCATAACACATTCAATTTATCATTGTCTCACGGTTTCTTCTTGGTTTTGTAAAATCCCGCGAAAGAATCTATTTCTTGGTTTAAATCATAGATTTCTAAAATCCCGTGATGATGAAACTATCCTAGAGAAAGAAAAGTGCATATCCGGATCTTAATTGACTTTGGTGCTACGACATCAACTTCGAAGAAGGGATAATGTATGTACTTCATGTATTGGATGAGTTTTGACATACTTCATGGATTTTTGGTTATAAAGAGTTTTTATGGGGTTATATGTGTTTGACAAGATCGGGATAAAACCATTATAAAAGTTCATTCAAAACATCCAAGAGGCTAGATTTGGGCAGTTAAACCACAAATGTGACTACGCGCGTCAATTCATTATTATTTATTTGAGGTTGAAGTGAAATTTCACGGGTGCGTGTACTTAGTTTCTGAAGATATCGGGGTGGTTGGATGAAGATTCTTCAAGATCCTTGTTTGAGCTTTTAACCTTTACAATGACGAAGACTTGGATATCTAGTTATTTTTGGGATTCTTCCTTTCTATTACCACAAAATAACTATCATTTTAAGGAGTTACGTTGTAGTGCTCAGTGTCACACGAAGTTGTGGATATTCAAGAGGTGATGTAAGTCTTATACTTGATGGTTGGTTGGTTGAAGAGTATAGAGTACTTAGGGATTCGATGTTGCACAAACTCTCTACGCCGCTCTTTGTCACACATTAGTGCAAGCCTAAGTCACAAGTTCAGGTTATTTCACTTCAGTCTCAAGTTCATCATATTGGGTTTTTCTCCATCAGTAGTCACGACAAAAAGCCGAAAGAATGATAATGAGGTTGGTAACGAGTTAGCAGAGAGAAGTAGAAAAGAGAGAGATGACGTTTGGACACAACTGTTCAAGCCTCGTTCTTCAACATTATGGCGTCTGCAGATAACACTTCAGGCCCCATTCCTCAAAGAAAAGAAAGGTGTACGTTTCAGTGCGCCTTATCTTGGAAAGAAGAGAAATCTTCTTGTTTATGACCTGATGAGGCGAAAAATGAACCACTTTTAGGGGGTCATTTAAGCCCGGAATTGAATTTATTTGATCAAATATTGCCCTAAATCATTCCTTTTGTGATTTTAGGTACTTTGGGAGAGAAATCTAGAAAAGGAAGCAATTCGGACGTTTTTGGAGCATAAAAGTGAAGAAAACGCCAAAGTCTTAATTTTCCTTGCTGGGAACAGTAGGTGACGGCATCAAGAAGGAATTTCTGACGGCGTCAAGAGTAATTTCCATGACGACCCAGTACAGAATTGAAGGCGTCACGAAGTAGAGCGTCAAGAGTAAAATGCGTGACGGCCTAAAAAATGCTATAACGTGACGGTGTCAAAAGTAGATCAAGGCAGTCCGAGAAGTATTTTGGCGGCGAGATGACGGCTTCACCAATTTGGTCTTGACGCCGTCAGCCTCAATTTCCTATATATATTTTTCTAATTTTCATTCATAAAAAAAGAGAAGTTTTGGAGAAACCCTAAGGCCGAACTTAGTACGAATTTTACAGGTTTTTCAAGGGTTCTCAGCCCTTGAACCCTTTCATGTGTAATTGAGATAAGTGTTCTTTTAATTCAATCAATATGTCTATGTGTTGGTTGTCTATATCTTGTTCTTGTCTTAATTCCATCATGCTAGACTAGATCTATCTTGTGTTTGCTTGGATCTAATGAAACCTAGATGTTAATTATGTGTTGATTACTTGTTTATGGTTGTATTGGATGAATGATTTCGATGTTAGGCTTAAGAAAACTGGCAGATCTCCAAATGGTAACATGCTTGAACGTCATAGGAAACATGAACTGACGTGCACTAGGTTTTATTGGTTGTATTTAATGCATGAGTAAATTCTAATGATCCCATGTTAGGAGCTTCTTAGCCGGCTCGACATAGGAGTGAAGTAGGCACTCATAGGATTGGGGAATTAAGTGCGCCACCCCATGAATGGTATTAAGGAATACAATCTGTCATCCACGCAACTATAACAAGTAATTAACGTGTAAAAGATATCTAGGGAGTAGTGAAATCTAAGTAAACACAACTTCTCCACTTATTACTCACAACCTTAGTTTAATTTAGTTTATTTTCATTTCTAGTATTTTATTTTGATTGCATCTTTAGTATTGGGTTAGTTGACTAGCAACTAATTCCGCCCAAATCCTTCAAACCAGAGATTTTTACTTGCTTTCTAAAAAATATAAAAATACAAAAATAATCATCCCTCATATTTAGAACTAGTATTTAGGTTTTCTAATCCTAGCGACACTATTCCTAGCTGAACGATCAATCCCCCGGTACTTGTCACTATACTATACTACAACGATCAGGTACACTGCCTGGTGGGGGTTGTAAGCTTCTCAAGATCCCTTGAGAGGTAAAGCCTGGTGCGATTCCCACGTATCAAGTTTTTGGCGCCGCAGCCTGGGGAATAGTTATTGTCTAGGTTAGAATCTCTTTTTATTAGGTCTACTTGCTTGATTCCTTTCTAGTAAGATTTTATTTTTATTTTTAGGTTTTCTTTAGTCTATCTTATTTCTTTGTGTTTTTGTTCGTAACTCTTCACCACCCGACATCATGGACGATGGGAACATCTTTGAACCCGTCATCCCACCACAACAAAACCCACGACTAGAACCTCTTAGGCCCCGAACCTTAGGAGACTATTCCCGACCTAGCCGCCAAGGCTATCGAAACACCATTGAGCTCACCGGAGCCAATGTGACCCCCTTGCGATCCGACACCATCCGGTTGGTGCAAAGTGGATGTGCATTCCATGGACTTCGTTCCGAAGATCCAAACCAACATCTTAAGGACTTCCTTAAAATCGTAGATTCCATAGACCTAGATGTTGAAACTAGAGAGACAACCCATTTACGCCTATTCCAATTCTCTCTACGGGATCAAGCTAGTCAATGGCTTGAGCGTTTACCCGCGGGATCCATCACCACATGGGATGATCTCACCACTCGTTTCCTTGCTCAATGTTTCCCACCGGGGAGAACTACTAAGCTTAGAAATGACATCTTGATGTTCCAACAACGTCAAAATGAATCTCTTTATGAAGCATGGACTCGTTTCAAGGACTTACTCCAAAAAGTCCCTCATCATGGCATAGATCTTTGGCTCCAGGTCCAAATTTTTTATGACCATATCGATCTCTCCACGAGGCGAGCCATTGACCAATCGGCCAGTGGTAAGCTACGTGATCTAAGTGCGGAACAATCATGGGAACTCATAGAAGATCTTGCTCTCTAAGACAACGAAAGTTGGAATGATCCCCGTGATTTGAACAAAACGGTCAAGGCAATATCTTTACCTTCGAACAATTCTAGCACTCCCGACCGTAGGATCATGGAACTTGAGGACCAAGTCAAGTTTCTCATGAAATCTTACGAAGCTCCTAAGTCTTCAAGCCAAGTGAACAAAATCACTTCTTCATGAGAATTATGTAGTGGTCCCCACGACACTCGTGATTGTGTGGAACTCCCCGGAACAGCTTTTGCGGACTACGCATCCACGCGTACCGACGAAGCGGGAGATAAGTGGTACACTTTCAAGCCCGAGCCAAACCCTTACGGTGATTCATACAACCCCTCTTGGAAAAATCACCCAAACCTTAGGTGGAAACAAAATCAACCCAATTCTTCCAATCCGCCTAGTCGTTACCAACCAAACGGTCCACCCTCCAACCGTACTTTCAACAACAATCCTTCTAACAATTATGGTAGTACCAACAATCTTGAAGGATTGATGTCTAAGTTCATGGCATCTCAAGAAGCTCGCATAGCTAGGTTTGAAACCGAATTCAACCAACAACAAACGGAGATGACCAACAAGATTGACAACTTGTTGAAAGCCCTCAACAACCAAGCGTTAGCCACACCTAGGAAGGACACTAGGGACACCAATAAAGGAATACAAATTAAGGACCCCTCATCATCCAAACATGTCCACTTTGTCAATGTTGTCACCATTAAACCAATAGATAAGGAGATAGAAGAAAGTGACAAGGATGAAGTTGGAGTAGAAACCGAGACTAGGGATGAAAGTAGGGAAGTTGAGGTTAATAAGGGAGAGGAATTAGAGGAAGTAGAAGCTATGGAGAAACACTTTGATAAGATGCCTACCAAGGAAGAACGGGAATACCATAAGGATTTATTCGATAGTCCCGAGAAACCATACATCCTTGGCACACCCCTTATTCAAATGGGAGACCCCTCTAACATTAACATACCATGCAATATTGGGCACATGCATATATGGAAAGCTTATATCGATCCTAGATCTCCTGTTAACATCATGACTAGGACTTATTACAATTGGGTAATGAAGAAACAACTTGATTTTAGGATGATGCCCAATAGGAATTTGATAAGTAATTTTGTAGGAAGAGTGAAGGGATTGCATGTGATTATAGGTAATCTCAACTATGAGATCGATTTTATGATAGTGGAAGACACTCGTCCGGTGATAGATGATTGCCTAAGCCAAGTAATATTTGGAAAACCATTTGTTGAGGCCACTAGGATGAGTTATGACCCGACTCTAGGGATAGTTAGATTCAAGGAAGAAAATGATGAGGTTGCCTATCAAATGCCCTACAAAATTGAGCAATACCACCTCCTCTCTAATATAGAAAAAGAACACAAGCAAGCGGCTTATTATAGGAATGAAGAGGATAGACGGAGAGGAGTAGAGTATGTAAAGAGTAGGATGCTTGGTTTCTACAAAGAATGCTTGCAACTAGGTCCGGAATACAAAACTGGTTTAGAAGACGACCTAGAGAGTGGAACCAACGATGAGGTCACGTAGTAACCCATGACCTTGAGTCTAGCTACAAGACTCGTAAATAAAGAAAAGCGCTTCTTAGGAGGCAACCTATGCTTTGTGTGAATTCTATTTTGTTTGTTTGTTATTTGTTTTCGTATGCATGCTTTATTTTTATTGTTGGTAGATCATGTTTCTCAATTAAATAGTGGAAATACTTTACTTTTTTGTTTTGGCCTAGTCTTAACTCCACCTAAAAGTATTTTTGCAAAAGATAAGTGTAAGGGGACCCCAAATATGTTTTCAAGAAACAAACCGATCATGATTCTCCACAATATTAAATGAACATGTATATTCGTATTTGTTAGAGTCAAATGCTTGTATTGAGTCATAATGAAGTTTTGCAGGATTTTCCAGGAAGTGAGACCAAGTTTTTCCAGAAATTTTCCGGAAACTTAACATAAGAATTTCTGCAGGTCACTTCTGACGGCGTCATGAGTTAACTCTTGACGGCGTCACGTGTAAAAATCTGGAAATTTTACCAGTTTTATTTTTCTAACGGAGTCTTATGGTTTTCTCAGGATTTACAGGTTACGTATGACAAGAAGATGATTTATATTCTGGAAGGGAAGCTTTGATTGTTCATTTTCTTGGAGGAAGATTTAACCTGACCACCTTATTATCCATATCGAGCGAATCAGGGGAGTATTTGACTTCATTCTTTTTACTTTTTCACTTTTACATTCTTTACTTGAACATTGGGGACAATGTTCATCCTAAGTGTAAGGGGAGGGTAAAATGATGATACCTTACATGTACACTTTCGCTTGAGTTTGTTTTGTTTGATGGTAGATGTGTAATAAAACTATGAGAAATACTTGTTATTGCAATTTTAGCGCCAAATTTAAATTTTTTTACAACATTTAGGAGTGAAACTTTAGCCATAGCAAGCGTCTCATGGATAGGAGATTGTATGACTAGCACATAACCGTACTTTCAGAAAAATTTTCCACCCAAATATGTGTGGTTCGCCTTTAGATTTGATAGGAAAAGCATTTACTATTAGTGCTTATGAGTGTACCGGTAGCATTTAGATTCTAGAACTTGCGTTAGTGATGCATCCCGAGACCGCTAGTGAGACTAAATTCGTGTAGTAGGATTTACTACATGATAAGAGGCATTAGGATCACCCTTGTGTTAAACCCGTATCATAATTACTTGACCATTTAAGTCATATTACTTGACTAGCTAAGTCAACTAATTTTTCCCACACCCTTAGCGTTGTACTCATTTTTAGCACATGAAACCCCTAGTACACCCCTCCGAGCCTATCTTTTTGTTTCTAACTTTAAGCATCTTACTTAAAGGGAGAATTTGTTACACCCCACTTAAATGTACACCCAAATCGCCTTAGCCTTCCGTGTATGCGCTCATCTTTAGTGCATTATTGTTATTTGTTAAACCCTAAGTTAACTTTCTAATTGATTACATGGTTGCTAAGTCGAGTCATATCCTTGTACATATTGTTTTGGGACGATTGGGACTCATGGGTAAAGTACTTATTTTATGGAGTAATGGGGAAGAACATCATTTATTACCCCCATATGTACGTTAATCTTAAAAGTGCTCCAAGTGTTTTGATTTTCTTAATTCGAGTCATTAGATTAGTTCATTGTAAAGTATGTAAAGATTCAAGTGTAAGGGGAATGTTCATTCCCTATGATGTATTATTTTGGATGGTAGGGTAAAAGTGTATTAAAAAAAAAAAAAAAAAAAAAAAAAAAAAAAAAAATCGAAAAAACAAGAAAAAGAAAAAAAAAATAGAAAAAGAAAAAAAAAATAGAAAAAGAAAAAGAGAAAAAACATACGGACTACCATCCCTTTTTATTCTATGTTCATTTTATGTTTTTGTTATTTTTCATTTATTAGCTTAAGTCGAGTCTGGTCTTGGCTTAGCAACGCCATATTGTACATGTAATTAACCAAGATTGTTAACTCGCCACTAGTAAAAACTTCCTTTATCCAACAAAACCGTGTATTTCATATCCCTACACCTAACGTTACAACCCTTTAAAAGACCTCTTTGATAGTTTATCCTAGGTGCTTACGCCATGTGGTGGAGGTTTGATCCTTTCCCAAGTCTATGGTAATCTATTTTGCTATGACAGGTAGTGAGAGATATCTTCCGTTTCCATATTGTAATTTATACTTTATTACACCCGAGAGATGTGAGTATCTAAACACTATTTGTGAGGTGCTAGTATATGACCTCCATGCTTGTCTTTGGTCTTTAGTGGAACGATTATTTGTTGTAATTACTTTTATATTAGTGTTAAATGACCCCTAACTTGTATTTTGAGTAGAATAAAAGCACATTTGCTTGAGGACAAGCAAATCTCAAGTGTAAGGGTATCTGATGAGGCGAAAAATGAACCACTTTTAGGGGGTCATTTAAGCCCGGAATTGAATTTATTTGATCAAATATTGCCCTAAATCGTTCCTTTTGTGATTTTAGGTACTTTGGGAGAGAAATCTGGAAAAGGAAGCAATTCGGACGTTTTTGGAGCATAAAAGTGAAGAAAACGCCAAAGTCTTAATTTTCCTTGCTGGGAACAGTAGGTGACGGCGTCAAGAAGGAATTTCTGACGGCGTCAAGAGTAATTTCCATGACGACCCAGTATAGAATTGAAGGCGTCACGAAGTAGAGCGTCAAGAGTAAAATGCGTGACGGCCTGGAAAATGCTATAACGTGACGGCGTCAAAAGTAGATCAAGGCAGTCCGAGAAGTATTTTGGCGGCGAGATGATGGCGTCACCAATTTGGTCTTGACGCTGTCAGCCTCAATTTCCTATATATAGTTTTCTAATTTTCATTCATAAAAAAAAGAGAAGTTTTGGAGAAACCCTAAGGCCGAACTTAGTACTAATTTTACAGGTTTTTCAAGGGTTCTCAGCCCTTGAACCCTTTCATGTGTAATTGACATAAGTGTTCTTTTAATTCAATCAATATGTCTATGTGTTGGTTGTCTATATCTTGTTCTTGTCTTAATTCCATCATGCTAGGCTAGATCTATCTTGTGTTTGCTTGGATCTAATGAAACCTAGATGTTAATTATGTGGTGATTACTTGTTTATGGTTGTATTGGATGAATGATTTCGATGTTAGGCTTAAGAAAACTGGCAGATCTCCAAATGGTAACATGCTTGAACGTCTTAGGAAACATGAACTGACGTGCACTAGGTTTTATTGGTTGTATTTAATGCATGAGTAAATTCTAATGATCCCATGTTAGGAGCTTCTTAGCCGGCTCGACATAGGAGTGAAGTAGGCACTCATAGGATTGGGGAATTAAGTGCGCCACCCCATGAATGGTATTAAGGAATACAATCCGTCATCCACGCAACTATAACAAGTAATTAACGTGTAAAAGATATCTAGGGAGTAGTAAAATCTAAGTAAACACAATTTCTCCACTTATTGCTCACAACCTTAGTTTAATTTAGTTTATTTTGATTTCTAGTATTTTATTTTGATTGCATCTTTAGTATTGGGTTAGTTGACTAGCAACTAATTCCGCCCAAATCCTTCAAACCCGAGATTTTTACTTGCTTTCTAAAAAATATAAAAATACAAAAATAATCATCCCTCATCTTTAGAACTAGTATTTAGGTTTTCTAATCCTAGCGACACTATTCCTAGCTGAACGATCAATCCCCCGGTACTTGTCACTATACTATACTACAACGATCAGGTACACTGCCTGGTGGGGGTTGTAAGCTTGTCAAGATCCCTTGAGAGGTAAAGCCTGGTGCGATTCCCACATATCATGACCATTCTCATCAACAAGCTTCATGCTTTTCCCATGTTCGTATAGTCATCAAGTGGATCGACATTCATTGGATTATATTTTTGTACTTCACTTATTCAATCAAAAATTGCAAACAGGCATATGCAATTTTTGAGGGGGAGAAGGGAAAGGGTGAATATACTACATGTTGGATGATGTTTCTAAAATGGTCATTCGGCTCTTGTAAGCACATATTTACTCCCTCTAAGGTTTAACACATTTCAATAACTGGTTTCGGCATAGTACAAGCTTCATTGAACTCTTTAGTTGCTAAGCCATTGATGAGGAAACAAAAGAGGGGCTGCTTCAAGAGTTTTTTATCATCATCTTCTTCGCAGTAGTTTTTGGTGCTACACATACATTTATGCTGCATCTGATAAATTTCAACCATCACGGAATCTCAACTATGGCAAAAATGTCATTGCATGCCATTTTTGAGGGGGAGAATAAGAGTATGTCCTTCTCCTTTCGACTATGGCAAAAAGGTCATTAGCATGCCACTTTTGAGGGGGAGAATAGGTGTGTGTTCTTTCTCGATTTTCGTGGGAGGAGTAATCTGTATGCTGGGGTTATAAATCATGAAGGGATCGAGCTTAATTATTCATGTCGGGGAAATTAATGTCTACCTCTCTGATATATTCTGTGGTTTGTTACTCTATTCGAGTTCTATAGTCATTGCGGGGATTCGAACTTGGTGTTATCATTTAGTACTCCAGTTGATTGATTGATTCAGATAAAGAAGAAGATGGTTAATATTCAAGACCTTCAAACGTGATCATGACGTTAAAGTGTTGAATCTATAAAAGGGGATGGTCAGTTTGAGGGGGAGCCGATTCAACAACTTCACAAGTGTTTGAAGAGGCTCTTTACATACGATGACCTAATTGAGGGGGAGGAAACTCAATTAGTCATCATCTCATGACTCCTGAATACTTCAGTTCAGGACTCGTGAGGTTTATCGACATCTTCTCACAGGCTGATACTATTATTGATAAAGGGCTTCCAGTTATTGATAAAGGGCTTCAAGTTAATGCGTCATGTACACATCATTATGATGATTACGATTAATCGCAACCATCAAGGGAGAGGAATGTGTACACCAAGGATGCACAACAAGTTCATGTGATCGGGCTTAATGACTTATTCCGGGATTGATAACCGCAGAGATGATCAGTGGTTCAACTTGTTACTTTGGTAGTATCACTTCATGTGCACGTCACGGGCTGATTAATCGCAACCATCAGGGGAGAGAGAAATGTGTACATCAGGGACGCACAACAGGTTCACATGATCGAGCTTAATCAGTTATTCCGGAGTTGATATCCGCAGAGATGATCAGTGCCTCAACCTGTTACTTTGGTCTTATAGTTTCTTCTTGTATTTGGTACATGTAGGCTGATTTGGTATATGTAATATAATTGGAATGCATTTAGTGAGATAGAGATGTTGATATCCTATTCCCCAAATGGACAACATTGAAGAAGGTCGAGTCTACAGTCTGTTCTACATTCTCTGCTACGTGTTAGAAGACTAAAGACGATATGCAACTAATTATCGAAAGACTTCTTCATATTCAAGGCATTCATCAAGAAAGGTTGTCAGTTTAGGGGAGAGCACTAATTAGGGGAGAGTGAAAAGTATGTGTTAAAATCCCTAATCAGATGTGCTCACATTGCTCTTCAGCAAGTTGATTCTCACGTGATACATTTGAGCTTATTTTGTTCTTTTCACAGGATTTCAAGTCTATGGGCGTAAAATATGTTGCTGATTTTGAGGTATCAAAACCAGCAAGGGGGAAGGAGACATACATCAGAACGCACAACGATTACACGTGATGAGATTTACACTTCTACTTAAGTGAAGTTATTTCGGGAAGACAAATGTCATAACCGCAGAGAAGATCAGTGTTTTAACTCGTTCTTTTGGTGTATTATTCCAACTACGTGGGGGAAGAGATGTAAGAAATAGTTTCTGATGACAAAGACGTACACAATTGATTGTGTGTGTACTTCGGGTTTCTGACTTTCATATAACGAGACTGATTGCATCATTTCAACTACTTGGTGGGAAGTGGTCTCTGGATACTTTTTGGTATGCATTACTTCAGCCTTCAGCGAAAAAAAGGGTTGAGAAGTACTATTCAAGTGTGAGATGATATTTTGTTGAGCTATCAAAGCTTCACATTGAGAAGGCTCAAGTTCTAACGACTATTCAGGAGCCTCGAATGCTTTGGTGGTGAAAGTTTAAGAGATGTTGACTACTGGCTTCTACTACGTGCAGACCGATATCCTCTTTTCGGTATTCATGTCAACATCATCTTAAACTGCATAATATCCTTTGTACATATTTTAAAAACCAAAAAGAAAATAGAAAATTATAAAACCAACAAAATCCATAAAAATCGAAAAATCATAAAATCCAAAAATATTCTTCTCGCGACATGTCTATCGTAAAATCAATATTATGTACGTTTCTAGAAATGTCATTCAATAATGGCACGGATTCATACATATGCTTGAGCGAGAGTTTTTCTATCTTTTAAAATAATGTTTTCTAAAACATGTCGTTTCTCAAAATTTTCTTTCAAAATGGCTTGCAGTCATTTCAGGCTGTAACCCGGACTTAAAATTATGGCTTGTAGTCATTTCAGGCTGTAACCCGGTCTTCAAAATTTATGGCTTGCTATTACTTCCGATAGCAACCCATTTTTCAAAATGGGGAAAACACATCGCCAAAAAGACGGTTGTTCCTTTTACCGGGTGAAGTTCATCCGGGCATGGATTACTTTACATCCGTGCACCTCGATCTAACGTACGCTTCAGTGCATCATTTCTTGATAAAGAAGAGAAATCTTCTTTTTATCGCCAAATACTTTCCCTTCTATGGTTTTTCTGGAAAGTATTTGTGCAATACTTGGTGGTACCATGAAATTTTGATTGAAAATCAAATTGGATCTAAATTTTGATAAAAAATTTCACTCAATCAATGACTTTAATATTTTATGAAAATATTTCAGTTTTAACATCCGTCATTGATTGAGGGGGAGGGTGATTTCTCAAAATTTTATGTATCGTCAAAACTCTCCACGCTTTGTACAAAACCTTGCAACAAAACGATTTGTGATGGTTATGTGTCAGAATGAGAACATTTTCAAAGAGTTTTCGTTAAAACTTAAAATCGTTTGTAAACTCATCAAATCTGACACATAACAACCTCCCTCACAGATTGAGGGGGAGCAAGAAAAAGGTTCCTCTTATCAGAAAATATTAAAACTAACCGCATTTCTCTCCAAAACGTTTTCTACATTATTTAAATCAATTGAGATCAAAAATATCAAAAGATTTGAAATTTTTGATCGAGGGAGAGAATGTGATTTAAATATGAAATCTGATAATCAAACGTGATCTTTTGGACTCAATAAATGTGCTCCCACATATGTGCTAAACTCTTTCAAATATCGATGCACATATTGAGGGGGAGCAAAAGGCGTTAGTGGAAGTTATACCAAAGACCGACCATTTGATTTAATGCAATGGAGTTATAAGGATGATAAGGTTAGGTATTAGTTCCCATGATCCAGCCACAACCGGAGGGATCTTCCCAGGGACTATCCTCTAGTTAGAGTAGAAGTCTTTAGGAATGATTAAAAAAGGAGAAAAGTGAGATAAGGGAAGAGTGCCGACTGAGATGGAGCTAGTACTGGAACAAACCCAACAAGGTTCTAGTAATGAAGTCTCGGTAAGCACTGAAGGGGTTGAAGAATGAAAAAGAAATGTAAAAGAGAAAGGGTGAAAAGAAATAGCCCTCCATATATTCAACCTTAGGGCAGAAACTGGGTTCATCTCATATGCTACTGGTGGTTACCAAGGTAACACTGGTATTGAAGACAAGACGTCATGGACCCAGTGACGCATTGCACTAACCTTCCTAGCCACTCAAGTTCTCTTAAAAGGACTTGTTTCATTCTCACGGGGAACCCTGCATAATGTATCGACCGCTCATTGCGAGCCATGTTGATAACAAAACAGGAGACACCTCTCCAGTCTCCAGGAGCGGATCAAAACGCACTATTGAGTCTAGAGCCAAGAGATCATCCATAAATCTCATTATGACACACTTCCAATATGCTTACTGTTTCATACACCGTGGAAAGTAAGATTATATATTAAGAGTCCTACGCATTATCCTTGTGGTATTGCCAGAATATCTGAGTGATATGCAATTATTCACAATGAAGATGGAAATCCTGCTAGAGTGAACATCAATCAAGCTCTTGGTAGGTGACATATGAGATCCTTCATGGATCAAACTAGTGACAACTGGATAGCAACGATGGGGCGATTCGTTTTTGAATCAAACTTGTTCCAGGAAATGAATTGACGGATACTTTTGGAAAACCCTTCGATGTGCTCAACTACTTTTTTTGAGCACATTGACTGCGCATAATTTTCAAACAAAAGTATTTGACATAAAATTGATGTTTATCATAAAACTCTCTTTGTATTGCAAAAACTCTTTCTCTAGCAATACGCGATTGTTTTTCAAAATCAATTTCCTCATTAATCGGTGAATCATTAATTCACCGGTTCACTCACTCCGTGTTTTCTACTTTGAGACGCTCCGGTTTGAGAATGGCTAGTACAGCTGCGAAACCCTGTCAAGGAAGTTCTTCGGAATTCTACCTGATCATAGGCAGTATTTATACTGATTAACGGGGAACCGTGGTTCTTGCAACCCTATTCAACGAAGGTGAACAAAGACACTTTCGTGTGTTTATTGCTAACTGTTGTTTGCAGGAACACCCTACGGTTGCAGCTGATGGCAAATGAGACGTCAATTCATAACCTCATGCTCACACTCCACACTCACAATTAAAGACATCATGAAAATAGAAAGATCAACAACAATGCTTCCACAACTCTGATGCAAAGTTTCATGATCCAGAAAGGTGTGAGCATGACGGTCCGATGGTCACTACATCACATGGTGGCGACTCCAAAAAGGATGATTTAGAGATTTACGGTGGCTGATGATCTCAATGAAAGCTCAAAGATCACACAAGCCAAAGGAAATTATGCTCAAAGATCACTACTTGCCGTACAAAGACAACACTTGAAGAATCAACAGATACAAGCTAGAGCTAAAGATCAATGTATAGAATGCTAAGATTCAATTTATTTTTTCTGGGGTGACCTCCCTTAGGGGGAGATTGTTAGGATTAAGAAAAAGGTTCGGTCCCCCCATGTATTTACATACTTAGCGTTGCTCTTAGCTTTGTATATATTAGTATAGTTATAGTCACACCGTGGAGGACGGACGGGTCTTTACCCAATGTACACCTGATCCACAGCCCATAGGAGGGCGTATAATGTAAGTGTATATAAACCCTCTCCCACACAAGGAAAGGGTTGGTTGTTTCTAATAATACACACACACCTCATAGGTGTTTCTCTCACTAGAACTTCCCACTCTCTCTACTCTTTCTCTCTCTAACTCAACTATGATGAAGATGTTATTCCACCATACTAGACCTCCCGAAACCACATGAATCAACATAATATTTCGATCCTACAGAACCTAGCCGCTGATTATCTCTCCCGTCTTGAAAACCCTCACCAAGATGCTTTCGAGAAAAAGGAAATAAACGAAACATTTCCTCTCGAAACCCTCAATGCGGTTTCTTTTCGTGGAGACTCGATTACCCCATGGTTTGCCGACTTTGCAAATTACCATGCGGGTAACTTTGTTGTGAAAGGGATGTCGTCCCAACAGAAAAATAAATTTTTCAAAGATATAAAACATTACTTCTGAAACGACCCCTATCTTTTCAAAATTTGCGCAGATCAAGTCATCCGGCGGTGTGTGTATGGTTAGGAAGCCGCTGAAATTTTAAAGGCTTTCCATGCTGGTCCCACTGGGGGCCACCACAATCCCAACTACACCACCAAAAAGGTGTTTGATTCCGGCTTGTCAACGTCACGGGAACATTTCACAAAAGAATGAAATGCCTCAGAATGCAATTCAAGTTTGTGAAATTTTTGACGTATGGGGCATAGACTTTATGGGGCCATTTCCGTCTTCTCATGGCAACAAATACATACTCGTGGCTATTGACTACTTGTCAAAATGGGTTGAAGCGAAAGCTTTACCCACTAATGATGCCCGAGTAGTTGTGAAATTTTTGAAAGCTCTTTTTGCCCGATTTGGAACTCCACGTGCTATTATTAATGATCGTGGTACGCACTTCTGTAGTGACAAATTCGATAAAGTCATGCAAAAGTATGGTGTAACTCACCGTCTTTCTACTGCGTACCACCCTCAAACAAGTGGACAAGTAGAAGTTTCCAACCGAGGCATTAAGAGGATTTTGGAAAGAACCGTAGGTGAAAATCGTGCATCGTGGTCGGATAAATTAGATGATGCACTTTGGGCTTTCCGTACGGCTTACAAAACACCCATCGGGTGTACGCCTTACAAGCTTGTGTACAGGAAAGCGTGCTATATACCGATTGAGCTTGAGCATAAAGCCTATTGGGCTCTCAAGCATGCAAATTTTGACCTCAAAACTGCAGGTGATCATAGGAAAGTTCAACTGAATGAATTAAATGAACTTCGTGATCAAGCTTAGGAGAACTCTTTGATCTATAAAGAAAAGACAAAGAAGATACATGACTCCAAAATCAAGAACCGCGTTTTTAACGTTGGTGATCGAGTCCTTCTTTTCAACTCTAGAGTCAAGATCTTCTTGGGCAAGCTAAAGACCCGTTGGACTGGTCCATTCACTATCGCGAAGGTTTATCCTTATGGCACCGTCGAATTATCTCAAAATGACGGTCTGAATTTCAAAGTGAATGGACATCGGTTGAAACATTACTTTGGAGAGAACATACCATCTATGGTTGTCCCGGATCTCCAAACTTTCCCCAAGGACAATTGAATTCGGGGATCGAGTCAAGCTAGCGACTTGATGAACAAAAACAATAGCACAATACGGGTTTTCACCCGTATCTCTGATTTCTTTCTACTTTCTACCAACTAAGTGTGGGGGAGTGGCCGTCCCCTGCTGTTTGAAATGTATATATGTATATATGTTTCCACCAAAAAAAATGTGTATAGAAATAAAGTGAAATATGGTGTTTCCACAGTTAGCTTCGAATATTGGCCTTTTCCGTTCAAAGAGTCGGCATAATAGCCGGGACTTTGAATATTGAGGACAATATTCATTTCTAAGTGTGGGGGGGAAATTCTAGCGAATTTTATCACAATATATCCTCTAGTACCCCCGTTTTTGGCCAAAATTTTCAAAATTCTTCCACTTTATTTCAAAATTTTTGTGGTTATCAGTCCGCCATGTCTAACCGACAAAGGGATTGGCTAATCCAGGAGCAAACAGCTCTTGGTAAAGATAACTCAAATCCATTGACGGCTTGCAATTTGCCCAAAATTGTATGGTATCTCAACTCGCCATATCCTAAAAAGCGAAAGAGTTGGCTAGCCCGCAAGATTATGGCTTGTGGTAAAGGCAGTGGAAAGCCATAATTGGTAATCAGCTCACCAGGATGTCGACTGTGTCCATCAAGAGTTGGCTTGTCCAGAAGAAAACGGCTTCTGGTAAAGACAAATCAAAACCGTTGAAAGCTGGTGGTTTGCTCAAAATCACATGGTTATCGGTGGACCATGGTTCTTACTTGAACTGAAACATTTGGCTACTCCAGAAGTGTTGGCTTTTGGTAAAGAGACTTCAAATCCATCAAGTTTTCTAAAATGATTGCTAGGGACTAGCAATAGTTTAGTGTGGGGGATTGATGAGTGCTCAAACACTCATCATTTTTGTCGTATTTAAACTGCCAAAACATACAAAAACAATCAAAAAGTCATCAAAATACTGAAATTATCCCAGGGATTGTGTTTTATGTGTTTTAAATGCAAAATGAGCAAAACAAATGAAAAATGATCAAAGTTTGCAATATTGGCAGTTTCAGTCCCCCAAGTTTCAAAACTTGTCAAAAATAGTCCCTATGCATTTATTTTGAAAGAAAAGTCAACCCAAGTCTTTTGAAAGTCAATAATCACAAAATAAGATACTTGGGTCAAAGGTTTCAAAAGTTGACATGTTTGGTCCTTCAAATTTCAAATTTGTCAAAAATAGTCCTTGGGAATTTTGAAAAGTGGAAAATGGCAAAAAATGGTTCTTGGATAATGGTACTTAGCAATATTGGTCCTTGGTAACAATTTGGGAGACTTACAAATTCAACCCCTCATCTTTGGTCTAATTGCAAAAATGGTCCTTGTGATACTTTAATACCAAACGGACCCTTTTATTATTATTACCCAAAACCACTCAATCCAATCCCAAGCCCAGCCAAACCAAACCCCACGGCCTATCACCACATCTGGCCCAACTCCCTTTTTAATATTATCCTCCCAGTCAAACCATGGTCAAACAGACCGTCTTCCCCACCAAAACTCCCCCATTTTCTGGTACTTTGTCTCCCCCCCCCCTCCACCTTTTCACCAAACTAACCCCCCACAATTAATGATCTTCAACTACCAAACCAACCCCCACTATCCACCATTAATTACCCTCACCCGTCCCACTCGTATTTGCCGTTTTAATCTTGGCGGGAAAAACTCAATCAATGGCTAAAATGAGGCATAGATTAAATTGAAGGTTGGGATTTAGTCAAGGGTCAAAGGAGAACCATTAGGAGTGCAAAAAGTGCACAGGAGCTCAGAGGAGAGGGGAAGGCTTTTGTTTTTCATATTTTAGTATAAGTATTAGCATTGTAAGCCTCAAGAGGCATGTAGAATTGTAACTTAGTTAATTTTAGTGTTAATTTTATCTTTGTACTCTGTTTTCAATCAATGAAAGTTCCCTTTTAAGTTATTTCTCACTTTCAAATTTTCAAGTCTTGTGTAAAAATTTCAAGTGTTTGTTTGAGCTTAATTAGTTAATCTCAGTTGTTTGCACACTCACTTAAGCTTATGTATAAGTTTCTCAAAGTTTTAAAAAACCTTTAAATCAGTCTAAGTACCTAAACTCAAAAATACAAAAATAAGAAAAAAATCACTCAAAAATAAAAAAAAAAAAAAATACAAAAAGAAGGAAGAAAAAGCTGGAGCACTGTTTATTCTGGATGGCAGTGGGTTAGTGGTTTCATGGGAAGCCTATAGGTGTGTTCTAATGGTTCTAGTTCCTTGTTCTCAGTTGGAATGCCATTGTAAGCTTTGATTTTTGATTTTTACTCTTTTAAGTATATTAGTAGTATTTGTTGCTGATTATTGTTTAAATTGCTTGTTTATCACTTTTTAGGTTAATTGTGATCATTAGTTTGTAGTTTGATATAATTTGTATCAAGTTTTATTGCATTCTGTATTTTAAGAGGGTGTTTGGATTTGACTGTGTTGGTATCCACAGTTGGTCTCAGTGTTTGTTGCTTGTTCACACAACTCACTTAGTGCCTAAATACATCAAATCAAGCATATAATCAGTCACCCATAGCCAAAAAGTCAAAATCACCAAGAATTTCCCTTAACTGTCAACTGTGTGGATATTGGGATCCCTAAATCACCCATTTCAGTTTAGTAGTTGTTATTTTGGCTCAAACTAGTCTTATTTTAGCTTATCACAACCAAATCAGTAATCTAGGAGCAATTAAAGTTCATATTAGTCAAAGTGTTGCAAAATTACAAAAGTCAGAATTTCTATTTGTGTAGAAAAGTCAGTTTTTGCAAGAATTTTACATATTTTTGTGTTAGGTTTTAGACTTTGAAATTTCTTGGGTATATACTATCTCAGCTAAACTACAAAACCTCATGTATGGCTTATTTTTGTAAATTTTTCACAAGCTTGTGCACAAGCTCAAAGTGAGCTGCAGGGGAAGGTGCTCCCCTGTGCACTGACATCAGCCCAAGTGACCCAACTTTAGTGGACCCACAGGCTTAACCAGTGGGCCCCAGGACTTGCTTTTTGGCTTAATAGAAAGCCAATAAGCTAGGCTTTTAGGATTTGAGCTTATTTTGTGGATTAGATCTCATTTAATAGGGCTGCAAGTGCCCTTTTGTTTGTCTCATTCCCTGAACAAAGCTGATAACTCAGCTTTTGTACCCAAAGTCCAACCCCCCTCCTGATCTCAATTGTGGGACCCAGAGGGTGAACCTTAGCTTTTTAGACAGCTTATCACCTCAACTTATTGGCTCAAATCTTTGTTTGGACTTCCAGAGTCCCTAGTGGACCCCACAGGCCCTCAAAGGTGCTTGTTTGGACCTGTTTGGACTGTTTGGTGTTTAGGAGTGCTTATTGCTTATTTGGTGCTTATTTCTTGTACTTATCTGCTTCATTTGTCTTATTTTAAGTAGTTGTATATCTGTTTCAAGCTTATTTGTGTTTTAACATCATTTGGTAGCTTTGCTAAATCCAAAAAGTCCTAATAAGCTTTAAAGCTCATCTGTCAACTTAATAAGCTCACCATATAGCTTATTTCTGAGTTCCTGAGTTCCAAGCATACTTGCTTCACAAAAGTTGCTCAAAAATAATCAATAAGCAAGTTTGAATAAGAAAAACCCCAAAAAGCTCAACTTGTTGGAAGTGATAGCTTCTATTTAAGCCAATTGGCTTATTTCATCAGCTTATTTATAAGCTAATCTCATTTTTATATTTTCCCTAGGCTTCTGGTAGTTAAAAATAATTTTAGTAATTTTCTCAGATTTTTCTTTCATCATTTGGTATTTTTCTTAGTTTAAATTAGTTTTTAATAATTAATAAATAGTTAATAATTAATAATAATTAGATAAAAAGTCTTAAAAATATATTCTCAGTTCTAAAATTAGTTTTATAGTATTTTAGATTTTTCTAAATTTAAATTTTATTTTTCTAGGTTAATTTCATAATTATTTGTATTTTAGGTTAATTTAATTAATTAAAATTAAATAGGAAATTAGTATTCAATTAATAATAATTATATAAATAGTGTAAAAATTAATTTTAATTTTCCAAAAATTTTCTTTAATCATTAGGTTTGTAAAAATATCATTTTTATATCCGTAGCCTTTCTAGATAATCAATTTCACTTTTTATCACGTACGTTAGTTCACGTTTTTAATCAAAATGTACGTTTTTAGGTTTTAGCTCGTTTCCTCTTAATCTTAATTCACGTAATCAATCATATAGCTTTCCTAAGCTATTTTGTTTAATAATTCTCAAATAATTCTCATTAAACCCCTTTCCTGTGAAATTCACCCGATCACAAAGCACGTTCAGATACAATTCACACCTCGTCGGGGTATAACGACCCGGTGATTTCCTATATTACCCGGAGATTGACTCTAGGCTATTTGACTTTGTTGACCATTCCTTGGTCAATATAAGTTGACTGTTTAGGGCAAATCAATGGGTTGTATTCCTTAATACTAGTCGTAGGGCCGTGTACGATCTTCCCTAACTCTATAAGCTCCTACTTCACTCCTATGGCGAGCCGTTAAAAGCTCCTAACATGGGATCATTAGAATTCACTTATGCATTAAATGCAACCATATAATCGTAGTACACCTCCGATCATGTTTCTTAAGACGTTCAAGCAAGTTACCAATTGGAAGTCTGCCAGTTTTCTTAAGCCTAACATCGAATTCAATCAACCAAACAAGAGACAATAGGAATCAAGAATTATAAGCTAAATCAACTAGACCTATCAAAGTGTCACACCCTAATTGATGAAGATAGACACAAACATCAACAAGGAATCAATAAGATCTAATCAATTATATACAAGTTTCACACAATCAGAAGTAGACACAAAGTGAATTAGCAAACCATAATCAATGAAGAATAAGCAACAATGATAATGGAAAACATAATAAGATAGAATCAACAAACCAATATATGATGTTTATGGAGTGATTTAAACCCTCTAAGTTGCTGGAAAAACACCTACCCTAACCCTAAAATCGAACCTAGGGTTGGGGGCTTAAAAAAGTGAAGTAGTAAGGTTATATTTATAGGCAGATTTTCTGTCGGCCGATCTGACGGCGTCAGCTCTAACAAGTGATGGCGTCACGACTATTTTTTCACCAAATCGAAGATTTTTTCATCCCGATCGTTTCCTTTTTTGAATCGCTCAAATCCGAGTTCGTATGCAAAAGTTATGGCCAAAACAATGTCAGCTACTCCGCGCGCAAGTTGTGACTATTTAACACATGGTGGCCTTCCATCAGATACACTTGATGCCGTCACCTTATGACTTCTGACGTCGTCAAGTTCATCCATGACGCCGTCTCATTTGATTATTCTCTGGAGCGTCTCGCTTTTTGGTAATAGGTGATACATGTGACGCCCTACGTGACGATGTCTCGTGTTAAATCCCAAATTCCTTCTGTTGATATAAATAATGTACAAAAACGTTATTAATATCTTTCGATATACTTAAGTTTTGACGATCACAAAATATAAGAACATTAAACGTAAAGTTAATACGTAAATAAGTTTTAAGCAAGTTTATATCATCTCATCCAACATAATCACTTAAGGTATGAATAAACAAGTGACTAATACGTTTTATGATCAAAGGGATATTTATTTAAATAATACAAAGTTTATAAAATTAAATAAACTTATTATATATTTTTGAAAAACATTTTTGGTAATAAAGGAAATTGTTTTATTCATAATAAATATATGATTCAAAATTTTAACCAAAATCAGTTAGTTTTTCACCAAATAAACTTTCCCCAGAAAAAGACAAGAAAACTGCAGTTTTCGTCTGGGCGGCCCCCTTAATTTTAAGGGGGCCGGCACACAATTAAGGGGAACGGCCACGCTCCCCTGTCAGATTCTGTCAGAAATTTTTCCCTATAAATACTACCTCAAACCTGGTATTTTTACCACCTCTTGCACAAAATTTTTCAGATCTAAATCTCTCTAAACATCCTCCTAAAAACCCTTTGATCATATAATTGTTAATACTTGTTTCAAGTGATTCATACCCTCACCTCTCATCTCTCAAAGTTCAAGAGAAGAATACTCCTTCAACATCAAGTTGTGAAGTATTGTAGATTTGTGTATATAGTCTAGTTGTTGTGTACATTCATTGTAATGGTGTGATAGTAGTGTAACTAGATAGATCTAGGAGTAGAAGTTGTGAATAGAAGTAGTGAGATATAAGTAGTGGTGTGAAGAAGAAGTAGCGGAGTAGTGTGAAGTTGTGAAGTAGTAGTGGTGTGTACAAGTTGTGAAGAAGGTGTGCCAAGTCGTGAAGAAGTTGTGTAGAAGGTGTGAATAAGTTGTGACGAAGTTGTGGTGTGTATATTGGTGTGTAAGGTTTTCTCTGCCATAAGGGAGCTTGTTGACATAGTGAAGAAAACTCTCGAGTAGGTGACTCGAGGAGTGGAGTAGGGCAAGGAAGATGTCCTTGTAGCCGAACCACTATAAATCCTTTGTCTCGCGGTTAGATCTTTCCATATCTTACTTACTATATTGCTTATATCGTTATTACTTTTGTAGACGTAGACGTATATATATATATATAGTTGCTCATATAGTGCTAGTATTGATTTTACTTAAAGATCAAACAAAAGTTTCATTCACAAAACAAAGTTTTTACAATCAAACTAAAAAGGTAACATACATTTAATTGATCATTTCGATCAAGTATAGTTTTCATACAAAATATAACTAAGGATTATAAAATAAACGTTTACTTACTTATCTCTCGTATATAGCTTTAATTGTTTATATTATGCATGTGTTGATTTCACATACTTAGTTTGCATTATTATTATTGCTCATTCTTAGATATAGTTGTTCATATTGTTCAAGACTTGAATTCACATAAGATCGAATCAAAGTTTTAAGAGCAAACAAGACTTTTAAACAACTAAGTTTTCATAAAACTAAAAAGACGTAAAACTATTCAACCCCCTTCTAGTTTTCCACACCTTCTCAACCCCCTTCTAGCTCAAAGCAACATATCCATCTCTTGATCCATGAGTGACGGCGTCACCTTGTGATTTTGACGTCGTCAGGTACTTAGATTCTTGATTTTCTCGTTTTCTTCATTCTTGAGCATAAAAACGTCCAAAAAGCTCCAAAATGCTTCATATTTCAGAAATCACGTCCCAAGTACCTAAAATGACAAAAGGAACGATTTAGGGCAATATTTGATCAAATAATCACGATTTAGGGTTTAAATGACCCCCTAAAAGCGGTACACTTTTCGCTTCATCAAATATCCCTACACTTGGGATTTGCTTATCCTCAAGCAAATGAGCTTTTCCACCAATAAAAATACAAGTTAGGGGTCATTTAAAAAGTAATTACAACAAATGATCATTCTACCTTAGTCAAAACAAGCACGGGAATTATACACTAGCACCTCACATTAAGTGTTTGGATACTCTCATCTCTCGGGTGTTGTAAATTTATATATCATAATTGGAAATGGAGAAATATCACTCATTACCTGTCATAGAAAATAGATTACCATAGGCTTGGGAAAGGATCAAAACCTCCACCACTTGGCGTAAGCACCTAGGAAAACTATCAAAGAGGTCTTTTTAAAGGGTTATAACGTTAGGTGTAGGGGATATGGAAAACACGGTTTTGTTGGATAAACGGATATTTTACTGGTGGCAAGTCAATTGTCTTAGTTAACTACATGTACAATGAGGCGTTGCTAAGCCAAGACTCAACTCAACTTGAACTAACTACGACTCTTTTTAGATTTTTTTTTTCAAGACACTATTTGACTTAAAAATAAATAAGAGAAACGGATGGTAGCCCGTATGTAACACCCCCAAAATATCGCAGCGGAAGACTATGTCACTTGGGGTGCTACTTCTTAATACAAAGTAAAATTTATAGAAAACGACCTCTAAATGAGACGTTTTGAAAAGTTACCATTCGATTAATGAATTCAAAGTTACAAACATGAAATTCCAAAGTATGATACATAAATGTATCCAAAATGTTTTGAATGGTAAATGATAAAAGCGTAAGTCTTCAGAATATGCAGCTTGACTCTATGTTCCACGCACTAGCTATCGCCATACTAACCTGAGATAAACATGCTAAAGTGTCAACACAATGGTTGGTGAGTTCATAGAGTTTGTCTTAAAACAGTTGAAAAGCCTATAAAGAATGTTCACACAGCAAAGGCATTGTGAATCCACTCAGTTGCAAGTCCCGCCCATAACAACACTTGCAACCTGTGTGTTCACAACCCACTGCTAAAATATAGTATGATAAAGACATGTATAAGTTCATCACAACAGTTAAGCAATTAGTCGTGAGTCTACACTTCATCTCCGAAGACCTCACGTTTATGATGTATCCAACATTCGCAAATGTTAGGATGTATGAAAGCTAATGGTCATCCAACAACTTAATTTGGAGCCACTAGATAGCCTCAATGGTCATCCAACAACTTAATTTGGAGCCACTGGAAGTCTCAATGGTCATCCAACAACTTAATTTGGAGCCATTGGAAGTCTCACAATTAAGTATAACGCAGTTAAGTATAACACAATCATGTATGTATGAAATCAAGTATAATGCAATCAAGTATAAGACAATCAAGTATAAAACAATCAAGTATAAATGTTTTGAGTATTTGTACAAGTAAGCAAGTAGTTAAGCATGTATCTCCCCCAAAGAGTTAAAACAAGTATAAAAAGAGTAGGGGCTATGACTCACCTTAAGTTTATGTAGTGAGTAATGAAAATGGTAGTCGAATCGCGAAAGTCTCTAAGAGCAGCCTATAATAGAACGTTGCGACTTAGGGTTGGAGTAATGTCTAAGAATACGAAGAATTGCCTATATATGTCTTGCATATAGTTCATGATGTAGTACTTAGTATATAGCGTAAGTCGTTGAATAAAAATGATTTATGAAACATGTATAGTTATAATGATTTCGGTTTAGAATGCCTTGAGGTCTTAGCCGTGGCCTTGCCGTGGCTTTGGTCATGGCTACCATGGTCTTGAGACTCATCCTTGGCCTTAGCCATGGTTTTGGTTTCGACTTTAAGGTCATTAGACACCTTGGTTTTACTTAGCCATAACCAATAAATGGTCAATTGGGTATTAAAATGGGCTGTTAAGAATTTGAAGAAAAATATCACTCGTTATGCATTTTCAGGGTTCGAGCTTCTTTGATCCTGAATGAAAACGTCTTTCCGGACAACTTTCGTGTTTTAATGTTTTGATGAAACGGACCAGAAGGGCCTTGTTTATTTAGGTCAGATTGCAAACAGTAGGGTATCGGCAGTTTCGGCGTTTTGGTTTTGCTAACTTCTTTTGGCCTTAATGAAAAGGGAAACTAGGACAAGAACTAGGAACTAGGACTTTGATTGACAAGCTTCTCTTCACTTAAGCAATCCTTCTACTCTTGTATTCATGAAGGATTTGTGATGAAGGTTTAGGTGACTTGAGTGGATCTAAACTCAAGAGAATCACCAAGAGTTTCTAGGGTTTGGAAGTAGTTTGATGAATCAAAACCTAACTAGGGTTTGTGTGTTGATATTGCACTTGATTCTTGAATAAAACTTGAATAAAGAGTGTTTTTGTGTTTGTTTTGTGTTATGAACGACTACAAGAGATGGGGAGGGCTTTTATAGTGAGTTTTGGTCCCGTTAATTGCTAACTGTAAGTCGTAAAGTCACGAAACTTAAAACTGGGTATCCTAAAAATATGAAACTTATAAATATGTTAGAACTTATTAATATAACGTATCTTAGCATATTTAATGAGTGACAAGTTCAACCGGGTTACTTAAACGCTGCTAAAACTGGAAACGCGGGTCTAAAACGCGTAATTCGCGTAAAACGCTGAACTGGAAAACGTAAAATTCCAAAACTGGTAGCGTGAGGATTGCACCAGGCTTTACCTCTCAAGGGATCTTGAGAAGCTTACAACCCCCACCAGGCAGTGTACCTGATCGATGTAGTATAGTATAATGACAAGTACCGGGGGATTGATCGTTCAGCTAGGAATAGTGTCGCTAGGATTAGAAAACCTAAAGACTAGGTCTAGAGATGAGGGATGATTCTTTTTGTATTTTTTAGTTCTTATAAAAGCAATTAAAAATCTCAGGTTTGAAGGAGTTGGGCGGAATTAGTTGCTAGTCAACTAACCCAATTACTAAGATGCAACCAAAATAAAATACTAGAAATGAAAATAAAATAAATTATATTAAAGGTGTGAGCAATATATGGGAGAATTGTGTTTACTTAGATTTCACTACTCCCTAGATATCTTTTACATGTTAATTACTTGTTACAGTTGCGTGGATGACGGATTGTATTCCTTAATACCATTCATGGGGTGGCTTACTTACTTCCCCAATCCTATAAGCGCATACTTCACTCCTATGTCGAGCCGGCTAAGAAGCTCCTAACATGGGATCATTAGAATTTGCTCATGCATTAAATACAACCAATAAAACCTAGTACACATCGGTTCATGTTTCCTAAGATGTTCAAGCCTGTTACACAATGGAGATCTGCCAGTTTTCTTAAGCCTAACATTGAAATCATTCATCCAATACAACTATAAACAAGTAATCAACACATAATTAACATCTAGGTTTCATTACATCTAAGCAAACACAGGATAGATCTAGCCTAGCATGTTGAAATCAAGACAAGCATAAGATATATTCAAACAACACATAGACATATTGATTGAATTGAAAGAAGACTTATCTCAATTGAACATGAAAGGATTCAAGGGGTGAAAACCCTTGAAAATACTGTAAAATACGACCTAGGGTTTACAAAGTTCGGCCCTAGTATTCTCCACACAAGTTCCTCTTTTATGAATGAAAAATAGAAAACTATATATAGATTCTGATAGGTGACGGCGTCAAGAACAAATTACTGACGCCATCTTCTCGCCGCCAAATAGTTTCTCGGACTGCCTGGATCTGGGTTTGACGCCGTCATGTGTATTCCAATTGTAGGCCGTCACAACATTAACTCTTGACGCCCTTCTTGTGACGCCTTCAGGTTTTCACTGGGTCGTCACGGATTTTACTCTTGACGCCGTCAGGTTTTTCTTCTTGACGTCGTCAGGTACTGTTCTCAGCATGGAAAATTAAGTCTTTGCCGTTTTCTTCACTTTTATGCTCCAAAAACGTCCGAATTGCTTCCTTTTCCAGAATTCACTCCCAAAGTACCTAAAATCACAAAAGGAACGATTTAGGGCAATATTTGATCAAATAAATTCAATTCCGGGCTTAAATGACCCCCTAAAAGTGGTTCATTTTTCACCTCATCATATACCCTTACACTTGAGATTTGCTTGTCCTCAAGCAAATGCGCTTTTATTCTAATCAAAATACAAGTTAGGGGTCATTTAACACTAATATAAAAGTAATTACAACAAATAATCGTTCCACTAAAGACCAAAGAAAAGCACGGAGGTCATATACTAGCACCTCACAAATAGTGTTTAGATACTCACATCTCTCGGGTGTAATAAAGTAATATCACAATATGGAAATGGAAAACATCTCTCACTACCTGTCATAGCAAAATAGATTACCATAGGCTTGGGAAAGGATCAAACCTCCACCACATGGCGTAAGCACATAGGATAAACTATCAAAGAGGTCTTTTAAAAGGGTTGTAACGTTAGGTGTAGGGATATGGAACATACGGTTTTGTTGGATATAGGCAGTCTTTACTGGTGGTGAGTTAACAATCTTGGTTAATTACATGTACAATATGGCGTTGCTAAGCCAAGACTAGACTCGACTTAAGCTAATAAATGAAAAATAACAAAAACATAAAATAAACATAGAATGAAACGGGATGGTAGTCCGTATGTTTTTTCTCTTTTCTTTTTCTATTTTCTTTTCTTTTTCTTGATTTTTTCGTTTTTTTTTTTTTATTTTATTTTTTTTTTACTTATTTTTTTTTGCATACACTCTTACCCTACCATCCAAAATAATACATCATAGGGAATGAAAATTCCCCTTACACTTGAATTTTTACATACTTTACAATTAACTAATCTAATGACTCGAATCAAGAAAATCAAAACACTTGGAGTACTTTTTAAGATTAACGTACATATGGGGGTAATAATATGATGTTCTTCCCCATTACTCCATAAAATAAGTACTTTACCCATGAGTCCCAATCGTCCCAAAACAATATGTACAAGGATATGACTCGACTTAGCAACCATGTAATCAATTAGATAATTAACTTAGGATTTAACAAATAAAAATAATGCACTAAAGATGAGTGCATACACGGAAGGCTAAGGCGATTTGGTTGTACATTTAAGTGGGGTGTAACAAATTCTTCCTTTAAGTAAGATGCTTAAAGTTAGAAACAAAAAGATAGGCTCGGAGGGGTGTACTAGGGGTTTCGTGTACTAAAAATGAGTACAACGCTAAGGTGTGGGAAAATTAATTGACTTAACTAGCCAAGTAATATGACTTAAATGGTCAAGTAATTATGATACGGGTTTAACACAAGGGTGATCCTAATTGTAACACCCCCAAAATACCGCAGCGGAAGACTGTGTCATAGGGGTGCTACTTCATAATACAAAGTACAAGGTATAGAAAACGAACTCTAAATGAGACGTTTTGTAAAGTTACCATTCGATTGATAAATTCCGAGTTACGAACTTGAGTTCCATAATACAATACATAAGAGTTTTAAGACATTTCGAATGGTAAAGATAAAAGCATAAGTCTTCAAAACATGCCAAGCGACTCTATGCTCCATGCAACAGCTATCACCTTACAGACCTGAGATAAACATGCTAAAGTGTCAACACAATGGTTGGTGAGTTCATAGAGTTTGTCTTAAAATAGTTGAAAAAGCCTCAAAAGAATGTTCACACAGCAAAGGCATTGAGAATCCACTCAGTTGCAAGTCCCGCCATAAGAGACTTGCAACCTGTGTGTCCACAACCCACTGCTAAAAGTTAGTTTATACAATGCACCGGATTATATTCACCCAAGGTCAAGAATAGACACAAGGGCGGGGCATCTTCCCAAATAGTACTACGTCATCCAAGGTCAAGTATAGACACAAGGGTAGGGGGCATCTTCCCATGAGTGCTACCAATACCTCTCCGACAGAATAGAGTATTATGTATGCACGTAAATACGAATCTTGTATTTAAATTAAGCAAGTATAGTGTAACAAGTATGTATAACGCAATCAAGTATAATGCCAATCAAGTATAACAAGTATAAATGTTTAAGAGTATTTGTACAAGTAAGCAAGTAATTGAGCATGTATCCCCCCCAAAGAGTTAAAACAAGTATAAAAAGAGTAGGGGCTATGACTCACCTTAAGCTTAAGTGATGTGAAATCAAAGTGGTAGTCGAATCGTGAAAGTCACTAAGAGCAGCCTATAATAGAACGTTGCGACTTAGGGTTGGAGTAACGTCTAAGAATACGAAGAATTACCTATATATGTCTTGCATAATGTTCATGATGTAGTACTAGTATATAGTGTAAGTCTTTGAATATAAATGGTTTATGAAACTTGTATAAGTTGTATATCTCTTACTACCGTTCGGGCCGACATAATTCAGAAGTCATGGAGTAAACGTTCGAGGAGCCAGGACACTTTAACTCGTAAATCCACAACTCATCTCGACGGCTTACTTAATGAACTCCTCACATGAGGCTCCCTACTATTGTAGTATTTGATAACAAATGTATAAATTTTGATCCGAAAAGTTACATGTCCAATATTTGAATAAACTTAGGAAAGTCTATTTGTACATGAAGATTGTTATTAGGGTAAGTTTATTATAACTTGTATCTCATAGTTCTTTAGGTGGAGTAGATCCAAATTGTTTGTTCAAGTTATCGTCAACTCCTTGTTTCATGTTTTCGCCTAAGTAAGTTTATATGGTCATTTAGTCATGGCTTCGCCGTGACCTTGGTCATTTTTCCATGGTCTTGAGACTCATCCTTGGCTTTAGCCATGGTTGTGGTCTCGGCTTTAGGTCATTAGACCTCTTGGTCTTGGTAAATCATAACTATATTATAGTGACTTTGGTCTAAAATGGGCTGTTAAGATTTTGAAGAAAATTATCACTCGGAAAGCGTTTTCAGGGCTCGAGCTTCTTTGTTCCTGAACGAAAACGTCGTTCCGGACAACTTTCGTGTTTTAACTTTTTAATGAATCGGACCAGAAGGGTGACTTTAAAAATCAAAATTTGATCAGAATGTTATTTAGGCAGGTTTGCCGTTTTGGTTTCGCTAACTTCAAATGGCCATAACTTTTGACTCGGGTACTCGTTTTGGGTGATTCAAATTGCTATGTTTTCCTTTTTAAGTCCTCTTTAACAGTAAGTAATTGTCAAATATCAAAGTTATACTATTTTGGTCGTGGTTCTCCATAAAAATCACTAGTTTGCTTGTTTACTTGTCATAAGTTAACATATGTATACCAATACTTGTTTTATCCATTTTTAAACATCATGAACACAATAACAAGAACATATATAGCATGAAAGGAACACAAAGAGCATGTAAATGATAATTAAGCAAGAAAGTATGTTAGGGTTTGCTTACAACTTTTGGCTTTAATGAAAAAGGGAAACTAGGACAAGAACTGGGACTTTGATTGAATAAGCTTTCCTCCACTTTAGTAACCCTTCTACCCTTGTATTCTTGAATGATTTGTGATGAAGGTTTAGGTGACTTGAGTGGATCTAAACTCAAGAGGATCACCAAAGTCTATGAGGTTATGGAAGTGTTTTGGTTACCTAAAAGAAACTAGGGTTTCTATCTTGAAGAAGTACTTGAATCTTGCATAAAACTAGGAATGAATTAGTTAAGTGTGAAGATGTTTTGGGGGGTGATGATGGACGTTCATAAGAGGGGAGGGGGGTATTTATATGGCCTTGAGGAGGTTAGTTTAGTTGACTAGTCCAACCTTGGAGGCCAAGGTGAACACATGTAATCATCCTAAGGCTATTGTCATGAGATTAAGACACACAAGGGCTGAATTCCCCCCCCCCTAGGTCGGTTCATAAGCTTGGAGGACAAGGTGTGGACTTTTGATGATATTATCCTACTTATGTGACTAGTTTTGACCCCGTAAATTACTAACCGCAAATGATTAAGCCTCAAAACGTAAAACCGGGTATCGTAAAAATATGAAACTTGAAAGTATTGTTAAACATGTCAATATAGTCCATAATAAAATATAAAATGAGTGGTAGGTTCTATCGGGTGCTAAAACCCTGCTAAAAACTGGAAACACGGGTCTAAAACGCGTAATACGTAAAACGTACGAAAGTTGCGTAAAATTGAGAAAAGTAAAATGTAACTTTTCTAATAGGTTAATAATGACTTAAAATGACTTATAATGTCTAGGCTGCGCTCAGTCTAGTGTCGGTTGGTGTTAAATGTCTTTTAGACCTAAAACCGCAAGCCTAAAAATCAAGGAATGACTTATAAAATCAAGGAATGATTTTTGGTCAAAGGAGGAGGGAAAAATATGTTGACTTTTTCTAATAAGTTGAAAACTCAAATCGTCTTAGAAATGCGGTGCAGGTATAGGCTAAGGTTACGGCTAAGTAAAAATGCTTAAAACTGAAAATTCCAGTTTTCCACGGCCGAGGTTTATTTTGGTCATGTTTTTCTCAGTCATGATTTATTCTCAAATAAATCATGAGTGTGTCAAACATTTTTCTGATACGGGGAAAATTAACGCGACCGAATTTTGTTGTGCGTAGAATTTTTGAATGACGTTTTACCCTAAAACGTATAATTCCGTGTAATTCCTTAATAACTTTCACGAAAATGATCTAACGAATGTCAAACATTTAATTTGCCATGGAAATGATTTATCACTCGATAATATGAAATAAAAATCAACTTTCGGGAAAATTTCGGGGAAAATGAATAGTAACATGAATAGTAAAAGTGAATAGTAAATTTTCCGAAAATAGCAATTAATCTGAAAATGCGAATTGTTACAGTCTCTACCCCTTCAGGAAACTTCGTCCCGAAGTTTAGTGTGTCTAGGTCTCTTATCTTAATAGCGGTATAATAAAGCTAGGTTTAGAATAGAATAATATGGTAGTATAAGGTACGTACCCGTTACGCATTGCGGGCTTCCTTAGCACCCAAATAGTATGCTCGACCCCGAGGTGGACTAACATTGTATCCTCGGTTTGGGTTATTTTCTTCAAGCATTACTGCTAGAGTCGGGTTATCCAGCACTTGTCCCTGTGCCCTATTTAATTTAGGACAAGTATCTCGGAAGTGGTTTGGGCTGTTGCACTCAAAGCATGTCTTTTGGTTGTTTCTTATATTGCCCGTATTCACCGGTGCTCCACACCTATTTGCATAATGACCCAACTATTTGCATTTTGTACACACTCGGCATGGCTCAGACTTCTGATGATGATAAGCACATTTATTACACTTAGGATGTGGACCTTCATACTTTCCCTGATCATAAACTGTTGCCGCAAATCCTCTTGCTCTCTTATTATCAACCATTGTACCCTTTTGCTCGCTTGATTCACTTGCTCCTTTCCTTTTATCACTAATCTTCAAAGTTCCATTCCTAACCATCTCATCTGTTAGGGTCCCTGCTCTTAATATTGCACTCTGAATTATGGGAGGTTCGGTTGTTTTCACCATCCCACGAATCTCGGGAACAAGGCCATAGATGTACCTCTCAATCCTCTTGGATTCAGGGGTAACCAGATGAGGAACTAGTTTAGCTAGTTCATGAAACCGATCTGTGTAGGTTGCATGACCAGCCCCTACCATAGAGTGATGCCAAAACTCGTCTTCTAGTTTTTGCATTTCATTAACCGGGCAGTATTCTTCCTTCAGTAGTCCCTTAAAGTCGTCCCATGTCATGCCTACAGCTGCTTCTCTAGTCCTTGCTTGAATCTGCATGTTCCACCATGTCAATGCCTTTTCTGATAGCAAGCATGCAGAATATTTCACTCTCTGGTGGATTGCACAGTTACTGATATCGATCACTGACTCCATCTTCTCGACCCATCGTGTATATGCCAATGCACCTCCTTTACCATTAAACTCAATTGGTTTACATGACGTAAATTCCTTATACGTACATCCAGTCCTATGGTTGTTGTTGTTGTTGTTGTTGTTGTTGTTGTTGTTACCATTCCTTCCTCCATCATTTGTAGCGTCATTTATGCTTCCATGGTTTCCCGAATTGTTCATGTGATTGCCAACTTGTGTGACTATGGTGGGAAGTAGGTTTTGTAGTTGTTGGGCAATAATGGTGGAGACATCTGGATTTCCACCATCGTTACTAGGGTTACTAGTGTTGTGAGCATCTCCTCTACCTCCACGTCCACCAGTTCTTCCACTATCATTACTAGGGTTACTAGTGTCGTGAGCAGCTCCTCTACCTCCATGACCACCAGTTCTTCCACCTCTTGGTGTTGCACCACCTCGGCTAGTGCTACGAGTTACTCTCTTTGGTGCCATGATATCTACAAGGAGGGATATTTTGTCGACGTCAGATATGAGGTGATATTCCTAGACTACTTTAGTCTTAAATCTTGTCAATTTTGAGTCAATCGTCGATTAATGTAAGCATGGTCACATATGTCTACGTGAGTCGTGACGCATTTATAATTATGTTGGCCACCATAATTATAATTGCTTCCTTTCACACGTATACATATTTACCAGGCACACATAACTCAACAATTGGTACTACATAATTGGGTAGACTTTCTATCATCTGCTCTTAAGTTGTGAAAGGGTAATGTAGTGTAGGTATCTAGAGAAGGTGATATGACGAAAAGGACTAGCCGCGCTTGTAGAAAGGTTTGAGTGTTGTACTAGGACATATGAACCACTTCTAGGTATTAGAATCATATAAAGTAAGTATAAGGCAAATCATCAAATCTCTACAGGAAACTAATAACCTTTATTTAACTTAATCTTATGTCTTATCAAACAAGAACTGTCACAAGATTAAGTTAATTAAACAATTATTACTTAGCTCTAAATTTTTGATGACTTGACTATTGTCTGGGGTTTCTTCTAAACAAACAATTAGCAATAAGCATATGCGCATGAAGTGTATGTAAGGCAATATAAAGAGAAGAGTCTTAATGTTTATAGCAGTTATAGTCTAGGTAGTAAATGCAACCTAGTTCTCTATAACCAAGGCTCTGGTACCAATCTGTAACACCCCCAAAATACCGCAGCGGAAGACTGTGTCATAGGGGTGCTACTTCATAATACAAAGTACAAGGTATAGAAAACGAACTCTAAATGAGACGTTTTGTAAAGTTACCATTCGATTAATAAATTCCGAGTTACAAACTTGAGTTCCATAATACAATACATAAGAGTTTTAAGACATTTCGAATGGTAAAGATAAAAGCATAAGTCTTTAAAACATGCCAAGTGACTCTATTCTCCATGCAACAGCTATCACCTTACAGACCTGAGATAAACATGCTAAAGTGTCAACACAATGGTTGGTGAGTTCATAGAGTTTGTCTTAAAATAGTTGAAAAAGCCTCAAAAGAATGTTCACACAACAAAGGCATTGAGAATCCACTCAGTTGCAAGTCCCGCCATAAGAGACTTGCAACCTGTGTGTCCACAACCCACTGCTAAAAGTTAGTTTATACAATGCACCAGATTATATTCACCCAAGGTCAAGAATAGACACAAGGGCGGGGCATCTTCCCAAATAGTACTACGTCATCCAAGGTCAAGTATAGACACAAGGGTAGGGGGCATCTTCCCATGAGTACTACCAATACCTCTCCGACAGAATAGAGTATTATGTATGCACGTAAATACGAATCTTGTATTTAAATTAAGCAAGTATAGTGTAACAAGTATGTATAACGCAATCAAGTATAATGCCAATCAAGTATAACAAGTATAAATGTTTAAGAGTATTTGTACAAGTAAGCAAGTAGTTGAGCATGTATCCCCCCCAAAGAGTTAAAACAAGTATAAAAAGAGTAGGGGCTATGACTCACCTTAAGCTTAAGTGATGTGAAATCAAAGTGGTAGTCGAATCGTGAAAGTCACTAAGAGCAGCCTATAATAGAACGTTGCGACTTAGGGTTGGAGTAACGTCTAAGAATACGAAGAATTACCTATATATGTCTTGCATAATGTTCATGATGTAGTACTTAGTATATAGTGTAAGTCTTTGAATATAAATGGTTTATGAAACTTGTATAAGTTGTATATCTCTTACTACCGTTCGGGCCGACATAATTCAGAAGTCATGGAGTAAACGTTCGAGGAGCCAGGACACTTTAACTCGTAAATCCACAACTCATCTCGACGGCTTACTTAATGAACTCCTCACATGAGGCTCCCTACTATTGTAGTATTTGATAACAAATGTATAAATTTTGATCCGAAAAGTTACATGTCCAATATTTGAATAATCTTAGGAAAGTCTATTTGTACATGAAGATTGTTATTAGGGTAAGTTTATTATAACTTGTATCTCATAGTTCTTTAGGTGGAGTAGATCCAAATTGTTTGTTCAAGTTATCGTCAACTCCTTGTTTCATGTTTTCGCCTAAGTAAGTTTATATGGTCATTTAGTCATGGCTTCGCCGTGACCTTGGTCATTTTTCCATGGTCTTGAGACTCATCCTTGGCTTTAGCCATGGTTGTGGTCTCGGCTTTAGGTCATTAGACCTCTTGGTCTTGGTAAATCATAACTATATTATAGTGACTTTGGTCTAAAATGGGCTGTTAAGATTTTGAAGAAAATTATCACTCGGAAAGCGTTTTCAGGGCTCGAGCTTCTTTGTTTCTGAACGAAAACGTCGTTCCGGACAACTTTCGTGTTTTAACTTTTTGATGAATCGGACCAGAAGGGTGACTTTAAAAATCAAAATTTGATCAGAATGCTATTTAGGCAGTTTTGCCGTTTTGGTTTCGCTAACTTCAAATGGCCATAACTTTTGACTCGGGTACTCGTTTTGGGTGATTCAAATTGCTATGTTTTCCTTTTTAAGTCCTATTTAACAGTAAGTAATTGTCAAATATCAAAGTTATACTATTTTGGTCATGGTTCTCCATAAAAATCACTAGTTTGCTTGTTTACTTGTCATAAGTTAACATATGTATACCAATACTTGTTTTATCCATTTTTAAACATCATGAACACAATAACAAGAACATATATAGCATGAAAGGAACACAAAGAGCATGTAAATGATAATTAAGCAAGAAAGTATGTTAGGGTTTGCTTACAACTTTTGGCTTTAATGAAAAAGGGAAACTAGGACAAGAACTAGGACTTTGATTGAATAAGCTTTCCTCCACTTTAGTAACCCTTCTACCCTTGTATTCTTGAATGATTTGTGATGAAGGTTTAGATGACTTGAGTGGATCTAAACTCAAGAGGATCACCAAAGTCTATGAGGTTATGGAAGTGTTTTGGTTACCTAAAAGAAACTAGGGTTTCTATCTTGAAGAAGTACTTGAATCTTGCATAAAACTAGGAATGAATTAGTTAAGTGTGAAGATGTTTTGGGGGGTGATGATGGACGTTCATAAGAGGGGAGGGGGGTATTTATATGGCCTTAAGGAGGTTAGTTTAGTTGACTAGTCCAACCTTGGAGGCCAAGGTGAACACATGTAATCATCCTAAGGCTATTGTCATGAGATTAAGACACACAAGGTCTGAATTCCCCCCCCCCCTAGGTCGGTTCATAAGCTTGGAGGACAAGGTGTGGACTTTTGATGATATTATCCTACTTATGTGACTAGTTTTGACCCCGTAAATTGCTAACCGCAAATGATTAAGCCTCAAAACGTAAAACCGGGTATCGTAAAAATATGAAACTTGAAAGTATTGTTAAACATGTCAATATAGTCCATAATAAAATATAAAATGAGTGGTAGGTTCTATCGGGTGCTAAAACCCTGCTAAAAACTGGAAACACGGGTCTAAAACGCGTAATACGTAAAACATACGAAAGTTGCGTAAAATTGAGAAAAGTAAAATGTAACTTTTCTAATAGGTTAATAATGACTTAAAATGACTTATAATGTCTAGGCTGGGCTCATTCTAGTGTCGGTTGGTGTTAAATGTCTTTTAGACCTAAAACCGCAAGCCTAAAAATCAAGGAATGACTTATAAAATCAAGGAATGATTTTTGGTCAAAGGAGGAGGGAAAAATATGTTGACTTTTTCTAATAAGTTGAAAACTCAAATCGTCTTAGAAATGCGGTGCAGGTATAGGCTAAGGTTACGGCTGAGTAAAAATGCTTAAAACTGAAAATTCCAGTTTTTCACGGCCGAGGTTTATTTTGGTCATGTTTTTCTCAGTCATGATTTATTCTCAAATAAATCATGAGTGTGTCAAACATTTTTCTGATACGGGGAAAATTAACGCGACCGAATTTCGTTGTGCGTAGAATTTTTGAATGACGTTTTACCCTAAAACGTATAATTCCGTGTAATTCCTTAATAACTTTCACGAAAATGATCTAACGAATGTCAAACATTTAATTTGCCTTGGAAATGATTTATCACTCGATAATATGAAATAAAAATCAACTTTCGGGAAAATTTCGGGAAAAATGAATAGTAAAAATGAATAGTAACATGAATTGTAAAAGTGAATAGTAAATTTTTCCGAAAATAGCAATTAATCTGAAAATGCGAATTGTTACACTAATGCCTCTTATCATGTAGTAAATCCTCATACACGAATGTAGTCTCACTAGCGGTCTCGGGATGCATCACTAACGCAAGTTCTAGAATCTAAATGCTACCGGTACACTCATAAGCACTAATAGTAAATGCTTTTCCTATCAAATCTAAAGGCGAACCTCACATATTTGGGTGGAAAATTTTTCTGAATGGTACGGTTATGTGCTAGTCATACAATCTCCTATCCATGAGACGCTTGCTATGGTTAAAGTTTCACTCCTAAATGTTGTAAAAAATTTTAAATTTGGCGCTAAAATTGCACTAACAAGTATTTCTCGTAGTTTTATTACACATCTACTATCAAACAAACAAACTCAAGCGAAAGTGTATTTGTAAGGTATCATCATTTTACCCTCCCCTTACACTTAGTATGAACATTGTCCCTAATGTTCAAGTAAAGAATGTAAAAGTGAAATAAGTAAAATGGATGAAATCAAATACTCCCCTGATTCACTCGGTATGGATAATAAGGTGGCCAGGTTAGATCTTCCTCCAAGAAAATGAACAATCAAAGCTTCCCTTTCAGAAAAATAAATCATCTTCTTGTCGTACATAACCTGTAAAACCTGAGAAAACAGACAAGGCAACCTCGCATAAAATCGGCGGCAATCTATATATGCTAACAAATCCTAGAAAACAATGTAAGATATAATGCTTGTAGAATGATGTTTGCAGATTTCCTAGAGATTATAAAACTAATGATTCAACAAAAACTTTAAGACTCCGTTAGAAAATCAAAACTGGTAAAATTTTCAGATTTTTACACGTGACGCCGTCAAGAGGAAACTCGTGACGCCGTCAGAAGTGACCTGCAGAAATTCTTATGTTAAGTTTCCGGAAAATTTCTGGAAAAACTTGGTCCTACTTCCTGGAAAATCCTGCAAAACATCATTATGACTCGATACAAGCATTTGACTCTAACAACTACGAATATACATGTTCACTTAATATTATGGAGAATCATGATCGGTTTTGTTTCTTAAAAACATATTTTAGGTTTCCCCTTACACTTATCTTTTGCAAAAATACCTTTGGACGAAGTTAAGACTAGGCCAAACAACAAAATAAAGTATTTTCATTTTTTAGTTTTGAAACATGATCTACCAACAATAAAAATAAAGCATGCATACGGAAACAAATAACAAACAAACAAAATAACAATCACACAAAACATGGGTTGCCTCCCAAGAAGCGCTTTTCTTTATTTACGAGTCTTGTAGCTAGACTCAAGGTCATGGGCTACCGTGTGTCGCTTATGCTCACATAACCGAGGGTGAGCCATCTAATAGTCGCCTCATCTTTCTTATAATCATCACCTAACTCTAAACATCCGCGATAGTACCTTTTATTTTTTTCATGAGTATATTTAAGCCCTTTTCTCTTATCATTCTCACTTAGCATTTCTATGGGCGGATACCTACTACACTTCTCCATGGAAAAATCCTTGAACCTAGGGTGTGCACGGGGCATTTGGTAGACAAAATCTTCATCCCCATCCGAGAATGTAATTAACCCTTCCATAAGTTTTTCATCAAGGTTGGTCAATATTTTGAAAGGTTTTCCAAACACAACTTGGGTTAACTTACTATCAATAAATTCTCCTAGATTCTCCATAACCATGAACTCAACAAGATAAACAAAGCTTCCTACAAACACATGCAATGACATTGCCCTAGCAATAACATTATCTCCTTTGTATTCTAACTCATCTACCATGATTTTATTATATTCACTAAGTGAGATTATGTTCATTGGGAGAGATGAGTTAAGGTAGGCATTAAAGCTCCTAAATCCAATCTTACAAGGAAATTGCATATTGAATGAGCTATCATTCTCAATCCTTGTTCTGGGGTCGACATACCTAAGAGGGTTCACTTCATCTTCTGTGACATTTCAAAAATTTCATGTCATTAATCTTAATATTATTTAACTATCCTATTTTTAAATAATTAACTTCGTCGGAAGTTATCCGCGTTTCTGTCATAACATGTTCAATTAATTCAACCGTGACTATACTACGTCCATTGTACACTTTTTATGCATCATTGTTTCCTTACAATCATATTTTAAAAGCCCTAATTTAATTTTTCCAATTTTACATAAACCTTGCACCTTTTACGTTTTAAGCGATTTAAATTTACGTTTTAAGGTTTTAACAAAGTGAACCAACCCTAGACTATGATAATTCACATATTTTATGAATTTTTTAAACTATTTCATGTTTACAAATGAGTTTTATACTTATCGTGTCATTTTTATAGCTTACGCCACTTTTATCAAGAACCGGTGTCACCAAACTCGTTTTTAACTCACGGTTTTAGTTTTAACAATGTTTAAATCCTCCGATGAACTCACCACTCATCTAAATTACTAAAATAGGTTATGATATCAAGTTTTAATATTTTTGAAAGTTTTAAAAATTATTACTACCCGGTATTACATTACGCGCCTTAAAACTCACGTTTTAAATTACCGGGAGCAAAATACACCTTATAATACCACAAATACACAAACTTATCACCAAAACCCACTAAACCTCTCCTCACCCACCAAAATACACGTTCAAAACATAAGCACATTATAATATATATTGCTACCGAAGCAAAGAGAAAAAATGTTGACATGTACTATAATTTCATTCGTTTGATCATGTTACATTGCAATCCTAGCCGTATAAAATACATGGAAGTAGACCTATTTATGGATATGCCTGTGGTAAAAACCAAACTCCACTCCAATTAAGGAATGTATTTGTACCCTTTCATTGGCACATTCATTGGAAACAGATGTATATCTTTTGGCGCCTAGGTTTCAAACATTTAAAGTATCTCACTTTTAGCGCCTCTTACCAATGCATGACCTAGGGTTTGTGTACTATATATATGAGTGGTCACTTTCACTCTTTCACTCATTAGCAAGTGTAACTTTCACTCTTTACATACAAATAAAAAATGGCAAACCATCATGTATTTTTTTCTCTTTGCTACAAGTCAAGTATCCTTGACGTTGATGATATTCCTGATGATGATGAACCTGTCCAAAAACTAGTAATGTAATAGATCTCACAATTTTAGTTAGTTTGTTTTTCATGCAGGATGTTAGTGATGACGAAATACCAATGGCCCCGATCAAGAGAAACAAAATAAGCCAAAGAAAAATAACTGGAAGAAAAGGTTGAAGAAACTATTTGATGAAGATGAAAGTGAAAAAGATGAAACCGAAGAAGATGATGACTGGATTTAGCAAATTTTCATAACTATTTTAAGTTTTAGTTTCAATTCTCATGCTACTATCTTAGTAGTATCTTTCTTTTAGTTTGATCAGCTAAACTACTATTTGAGTAGCATGTCTTTTTATTTTCTCCTTTTCATTCTCTCTTTTTAGGTGATCAATAAACAAATGCTTTACTTTATAATTTTATATTGTCACTTTACAAGATATGTCAGTGGTGAACAACATTTTTGATTCGATTTATTTACTTACCAAAAATGGAACCATTGATGTGTCAAATTCGATCTTGGTTTGTTCTCCTGTTATGTGGCTTTTCTTTTGGAGTACTAAGGATGGATTTTTGTTCATGTGTGTTGGAGTGATAAGGTTTGAGAACGTAATAAAGTGATTATGTGTAGTGATGCATGATGTTCCACAGTTTTGGGAGGAAGGAGAAATAAGGGTGGGTGAATTTTTTTTGGGGGGAGGAAGGAGTGATAAGGAAGAATATACGTAAGATTGATAGAGATGGATATTTATTTCTTGAAACCTTAATAAAATAAAGCTTTGAAATCTGATACAACAACATATATAAAGTTTGATAATAGATTTAAGGAGTAATGTTTTTATTTTGAGGTGCACTTATGGTAAAATGGCACAAAAATGAGCAACTATAATGGAGTATGTAGTGTATCCCAGCTTGAATTCACTACCAGTTAAGAAAAAATAATTACTATGCCAAATTTGTATATGTTGTTGAGGCTCCTGTTGATGATTCCGTACATGATGTATCTCATGCATGTAATGAACTTACAATTGCTATAAACACAGTTGTGTGTCCTTTTTCAAATGCTACTGTTGTAAGAGAAATTGATGAAATGCCAGATGAGGACAATGTAAACAACATGAACATTGAGGTTAATGAGGTTGCAGTTCCTCAACATACGGATATTATGCAGGATGAGGGAGATGAGGAAGTGGTTAATCGTTCGTAGTCCTTTACTTGAATCGTTTAGACAATTTGCAGCCATTTAATCCGTTCGCAAAATTACTTTGATCATTTAGTACATTATGAAAATAATGAGTTTAGACCATCATACTTTATGCTCTATTTTATTATTCTCTTTGAGTTTAATTATGATTTTTTTTTTCAACTTTTCAATGTTCTATCTCTTCCTAACTTATTGCAAACATAAAAAAAAAAAGCGTCTACCCGTGCAACGCACGGGTATTGTTCTTGTTTGTCCTTGTGGTGTCACACCTTACATAATATCACAACACATGTATTCCACTAGATTCTTACATATATAAAGCTAACACTTCATTTTTCTTGTTTGTATCACCAAATTCACAAAATCCTTTCTATCCCCATTGTTATGAACGACACAAATACAGCCCAAGACCACCATCTCATCATCTTTTTAATCATAAAATCATCACCAAATCATTCTCTTGAAGGTCCTTGCAAAAGATGGCGATTTGAATCAAAGATTTGAAGAAGTTCCTTGGTGTTTTCTTATGTTTTCTTGAAGTCTTCCTCAAGATTGATTAAAGTTTATTCCATCAGCCCCTAATTATATTTTGAAGGCTAGAAGAGAAGTGTTTCATTAGCTTTGGTGTCAATTGGGTCGTTTCTATCCAAACCCTAGAAAGGTTTCATTGATATTTTTCACTCCTAGTAAGCTAATCTCATCATCCTCTTTGATTTTTGTCACATGCAAATGGTTTTTGTTATTTAATTAATTATGGGTTTTCTGATTTTGATAAGTTTTTGTGTATGAGATATGTTATAAGAGGTTTAGATGGCATTGCATGGTATTGGATAGTGTTAGAATTGATGTTTGGATGGATTTTGAGGTTGATAATAGGGACTGTTTTAGACCAGCAGATAAAACGAATTGGTGTGCAATATTTTTGGCTTATGGCCTGCTGGGGAATTTCATTTTTAGATAGATATATGTCTTAGCTTCATGTGTCGAATTGGAGGGTTTATCAACTCCTCCGAATGAATGAGTTATGGCCGTTTTGCTAAAATTGATCAGTTCTGAACTACTGTTGTAAAAAGGAGTTTAACTCCAGGTTTTTACACTAAAAGTGTTGGAATAAAAGTTGAGACCTGTAGTAGACATCTTAGGCAAACATTTCCAAGTGGAATCACTTTAATAGCTATCACGATTTGGGAAATACATTAAAATTAGTGTTTTGTAGGTAAAGTTGGGACTGCTGCAGACCGGCAGCATATATGGGTTAATTGCAGAAAACTTTTGGCATAAGAAGGTATATATTATTTGATGGGATTATGGAAATAAGTTTAAGGTACATGTGTCGAATTGGATAGGGTGATATCTCCTCCGGATGAGTGAGATACGGTCCTTTTATGGAAACATGTCAATTCTGGAGCTGCTGTTGGAAAACATGTTTTTGCTCCAGATTTTTGTACATTAAGCTTAGGTTTTAAAACATGGTTCAACACTAGACATTATAAGCTTTCACCTCCAATTTTTTTCAACTTAATAGCTATTATAGAACATTATTTATGACCAAAACCGTAAGCGTTAGAATTTCAGCGAACTTTCTGGTTGGAGTTATAGTTAGTTAAAACTCGCTTCCTGTTGATTGGTAAATGATTTGATTGAATAGCCTAATGTTTTGGAAACTTGACTCAAAGAGCTTTCCAGGGGTGAAGGCCTTGTATTCATATCATTTATAGATTAGGAGTTAAGGGTCTATAAAATAGAGTCAAATCCAGAATTTAATATTTTACGTCTTGTCTTGAACTCTAAAACGTGTAGATACACATAGGTAAGATAAGAATTGAAGGATGAAACTTGGTAGGTGTTTTATTACCTATAAGATCAGGTCAAAAACCATATTGGGAGTAAAAATACCTTGGGTTAAGTCTTAGTGCAATGCCATGCTTATCTCGGAAACATATCTCATGATCATTTGATTTACTTTTTCATATCGCTCTTCTTTATCATTCTAAGTCGCGTCACATCTTTTAGGTTGTGCTTAGACGCTTCGCACTCGTCCGAAGATCCATTTTATTTCTGATCTCGTTGCTCTTAAGGTGAGTTCATAGCCTCGCTTTTACTTACTTCAATTGTTTTATAAACCTCGCGAGGGGGATACATGCTAGTTTTACAAACCGAATACAAGTAGTTTTTGGTATGCTTGACCCGATTACATGATTATAGTCAATTGAGTATATTTCTTGCCAATTAAGTCCCCATCATGAACCGTCAATTCCGTAGGAAACGCTAGTATTATGAATATGCATATTGGGCATTGACCAGCCTGGCCGAGTGAGTAGCGCTCACCTTTCAACGGTCACATAATATTGAGAGGTTGAGGTAAATGGCAAATATTACCCTACCGGGGCAACTGTTAAAACTAGGTTAAGGTTCGGTTTCATGAGCTCTATACTATAATCTGATTTCCCGACATGTATTTGTTATATGTCTTTTATAATGAATTATACTTGTATTCAACTGATTACATGTTAAACTCTATGAATTCACTCAACTTTATGTTGAATTTTTAGCATGTATTTTCTCAGGTTTTATTTGCTAGCTGCGCATTGGGAGCAATCGGAGTCGCGTGGATATCAAATATCGAAGGACTTGTTTTCTACACATTCGATAACTTTTTATTTTTAAAATATAAATATGCGTCATGTTTTAACTCTTGTAACTTAAGTTTTGAATAGAAAATTGTTGGGACCTTTGTAGATTTTTCAAATCGAATGTGACATTTTATTAAACGTCTCTTTTGAGGTCGTTTTATGTAACTTGTGTGTATGAACTATGAAGTGACACCCAAATTGGTATTCCGCTGCGTTGTAATTTTAGGGGTGTCACAAAATGGCATCAGAGCATTAGTTATAGCGAATTAGGCCGTTTTCAAAACCTAAACTATAACTGATTTTCGATTTTTTTTAAGTCTTTCACCGTTGTTCGATATCCGCGTATGCTTGCTCCCAGGTAACTTATATGCTCTATTTTGCATCTATACTTCTATTATATGAATAATGAATACATTCCCTAGTCATTATTTCACTCTCTCATGCCTATCTTATGATGTCATACTATTTACTTTATATCGGTCGGTTATTTATACGCTGACCACTCCGATTATCGTGTACTTCGTGTTTTCTTATTTTCTCCCTCGAACATCAATACTAGTATTGTATGAGGATACCCGTACATATATGTGTTACTCTCTTCTTAAATTCTTACGCATGTGTGTAGTACTATTATATATATAAATGAGTTCGTTTACTTTAACCTTTTATGAACGATGCGGTGATCTCTGAAACATTTTTGCTACTTTACTTTATTTCCTTTTGATGATATTGACATTCAGTGTACTTTGTCAATTCCACTAGTAATTTTATTGTTCAACTCCGAGTGTGAACATTCTTCTTATTCCTTTGAATCACGTATGTTGTTTTAATTTCGTTATCCATTATTTTGAAATCTTCCAATTAATGGGAGTACGACCTTAACTTGTCATCTCGGATCATGCCATCCTTTGGCACTCACATTTGGGAATGCGATTGACTAATGTCATATTATTATTCTCGTTACTTCTTCTCATGATTTTGATGAATCATGTCGTTAATTAGACATCCTTTTATTTATTGTAACACTTGATCTTATTGTGTATTTTGTTTTGTCACGGACATACTTAAGTAGGATGATTTATAATCGTCTTATTGAAATGAATTGGGACGCTTCTTCATTTGAATAAGGAAATTATAAACCGCCGAACCATAAATTCATAGATCATCACTTACATGGATTGGGACGCCTCTTTATGTAAGTGACGAGTTATGAATGAGTGGGCTTATGTGTATCCGCCATAGCGTACGTACGAACCATTCTATGGGCTATGAACTCCTCTCGACTCGTAATTTGTTATGTGGATTTTCCCGATTTTGTATCGACCGTCGTGAGCTTTATAACCTAATAGTAATGTACTTTTATCTGCTTCCACGAATTGACGACTTGATAAATTCCTTGTCTCATATTGTCTTATCGCCTACACTTTTATTCTATCCTTTCCTTTAAGGACCCTCGCGACATTCTATTCATCTCTCATACCATCGCTTACACATTAGGTGATTTCTATCACTTGTTCTATCTTCATTGCTATCTTGTTACTTTGTCAAAATCCCGAGCACAAAATGCATTATGCACCTCCATGGGCTTCTATAAAATTTTTATACATCTTTATAAAAAAAAATTGTACAAATATTTCACAAGTGTTTAAATTACCAAAATGACCTTCTTAAGTTAAAGAGTCGGTTCTAACCACCCTCTTTTGTAAAAATCATAACCAATATTTATAATGACACCATGCCCTATATTTCAAATTACACTTTTTATACATCATATTTTTAATCACGTCTTGAGGATATAACTGATTTAAACTTCGTTTCAACTAATGATTTCTAAAAATTTGAAAATAGACATTCTACAATCACAACCATAAACCCGAGTTTCAACATGGTTTTTATACATGCTTCCATCCCAAAAAATTTTAAAACGACAAAAAAAAAAAAAAAAAAAAAAAAATGATTAAGAAGAATTGAGCGTCGGGACGTCGCTCTCTTAAGGGGTACGTGCTGTGACATTTCAAAATTTTCATTTCATTAATCTTAATATTATTTAATTATCCTATTTTTAAATAATTAACTTCGTCGGAAGTTATCCGCGTTTCTGTCATAACACGTTCAATTAATTCAACCGTGACTATACTACGTCCATTGTACACTTTTTATGCATCATTATTTCCTTACAATCATATTTTAAAAGCCCTAATTTAATTTTTCCAATTTTACATAAACCTTGCACCTTTTACGTTTTAAGCGATTTAAATTTACGTTTTAAGGTTTTAACAAAGTGAACCAACCCTAGACTATGATAATTCACATATTTTATGAATTTTTTAAACTATTTCATGTTTACAAATGAGTTTTATACTTATCGTGTCATTTTTATAGCTTACGCCACTTTTATCAAGAACCGGTGTCACCAAACTCGTTTTTAACTCACGGTTTTAGTTTTAACAATGTTTAAATCCTCCGATGAACTCACCACTCATCTAAATTACTAAAATAGGTTATGATATCAAGTTTTAATATTTTTGAAAGTTTTAAAAATTATTACTACCCGGTATTACATTACGCGCCTTAAAACTCACGTTTTAAATTACCGGGAGCAAAATACACCTTATAATACCACAAATACACAAACTTATCACCAAAACCCACTAAACCTCTCCTCACCCACCAAAATACACGTTCAAAACATAAGCACATTATAATATATATTGCTACCGAAGCAAAGAGAAAAAATGCTGACATGTACTATAATTTCATTCGTTTGATCATGTTACATTGCAATCCTAGCCGTATAAAATACATATTTATTGTTTGCCGTCAGGAAGTAGACCTATTTATGGATATGCCTGTGGTAAAAACCAAACTCCACTCCAATTAAGGAATGTATTTGTACCCTTTCATTGGCACATTCATTGGAAACAGATGTATATCTTTTGGCGCCTAGGTTTCAAACATTTAAAGTATCTCACTTTTAGCGCCTCTTACCAATGCATGACCTAGGGTTTGTGTACTATATATATGAGTGGTCACTTTCACTCTTTCACTCATTAGCAAGTGTAACTTTCACTCTTTACATACAAATAAAAAATGGCAAACCATCATGTATTTTTTTCTCTTTGCTACAAGTCAAGTATCCTTGACGTTGATGATATTCCTGATGATGATGAACCTGTCCAAAAACTGGTAATGTAACAGATCTCACAATTTTAGTTAGTTTGTTTTTCATGCAGGATGTTAGTGATGACGAAATACCAATGGCCCCGATCAAGAGAAACAAAATAAGCCAAAGAAAAATAACTGGAAGAAAAGGTTGAAGAAACTATTTGATGAAGATGAAAGTGAAAAAGATGAAACCGAAGAAGATGATGACCCGGTATTACATTACGCGCCTTAAAACTCACGTTTTAAATTAGGGAACAAAATACACCTTATAATACCACAAATACACAAACTTATCACCAAAACCCACTAAACCTCTCCTCACCCACCAAAATACACGTTCAAAACATAAGCATATTTGTCCTTGTGGTGTCACACCTTACATAATATCACAACACATGTATTCCACTAGATTCTTACATATATAAAGCTAACACTTCATTTTTCTTGTTTGTATCACCAAATTAACAAAATCCTTTCTATCCCCATTGTTATGAACGACACAAATACAGCCCAAGACCACCATCTCATCATCTTTTTAATCATAAAATCATCACCAAATCATTCTCTTGAAGGTCCTTGCAAAAGATGGTGATTTGAATCAAAGATTTGAAGAAGTTCCTTGGTGTTTTCTTATGTTTTCTTGAAGTCTTCCTCAAGATTGATTAAAGTTTATTCCATCAGCCCCTAATCATATTTTGAAGGCTAGAAGAGAAGTGTTTCATTAGCTTTGGTTTCAATTGGGTCGTTTCTATCCAAACCCTAGAAAGGTTTCATTGATATTTTTCACTCCTAGTAAGCTAATCTCATCATCCTCTTTGATTTTTGTCACATGCAAATGGTTTTTGTTATTTAATTAATTATGGGTTTTCTGATTTTGATAAGTTTTTGTGTATGAGATATGTTATAAGAGGTTTAGATGGCATTGCATGGTATTTGATAGTGTTAGAATTGATGTTTGGATGGATTTTGAGGTTGATAATAGGGACTGTTTTAGACCAGCAGATAAAACGAATTGGTGTGCAATATTTTTAGCTTATGGCCTGCTGGGGAATTTCATTTTTAGATAGATATATGTCTTATCTTCATGTGTCGAATTGGAGGGTTTATCAACTCCTCCGAATGAATGAGTTATGGCCGTTTTCCTAACATTGATCAGTTCTGAACTACTGTTGTAAAAAGGAGTTTAACTCCAGGTTTTTACACTAAAAGTGTTGGAATAAAAGTTGAGACCTGTATTAGACATCTTAGGCAAACATTTCCAAGTGGAATCACTTTAATAGCTATCACGGTTTGGGAAATACGTTAAAATTAGTGTTTTGCAGGTAAAGTTGGGACTGCTGCAGACCGGCAGCATATATGGGTGAATTGCAGAAAACTTTTGGCATAAGAAGGTCTATATTATTTGATGGGATTATGGAAATAAGTTTAAGGTACATGTGTCGAATTGGATAGGGTGATATCTCCTCCGGATGAGTGAGATACGGTCCTTTTATGGAAACATGTCAATTCTGGAGCTGCTGTTGGAAAACATGTTTTTGCTCCAGATTTTTGTACATTAAGCTTAGGTTTTAAAACATGGTTCAACACTAGACATTATAAGCTTTCACCTCCAATTTGTTTCAACTTAATAGCTATTATAGAACATTATTTATGACCAAAACCGTAAGCATTAGAATTTCAGCGAACTTTCTGGTTGGAGTTATAGTTAGTTAAAACTCGCTTCCCGTTGATTGGTAAATGATTTGATTGAATAGCCTAATGTTTTGGAAACTTGACTCAAAGAGCTTTCCAGGGGTGAAGGCCTTGTATTCATATCATTTATAGATTAGGAGTTAAGGGTCTATAAAATAGAGTCAAATCCAGAATTTAATATTTTACGTCTTGTCTTGAACTCTAAAACGTGTAGATACACATAGGTAAGATAAGAATTGAAGGATGAAACTTGGTAGGTGTTTTATTACCTATAAGATCAGGTCAAAAACCATATTGGGAGTAAAAATACCTTGGGTTAAGTCTTAGTGCAATGCCATGCTTATCTCGGAAACATATCTCATGATCATTTGATTTACTTTTTCATATCGCTCTTCTTTATCATTCTAAGTCGCGTCACGTCTTTTAGGTTGTGCTTAGATGCTTCGCACTCTTCCGAAGATCCATTTTACTTCTGATCTCGTTGCTCTTAAGGTGAGTTCATAGTCTCGCTTTTACTTACTTCAATTGTTTTATAAACCTCGCGAGGGGGATACATGCTAGTTTTACAAATCGAATACAAGTAGTTTTTGGTATGCTTGACCCGATTACATGATTATAGTCAATTGAGTATATTTCTTGCCAATTAAGTCCCCATCATGAACCGTTAATTCCGTGGGAAATGCTAGTATTATGAATATGCATATTGGGCATTGACCAGCCTGGCCGAGTGAGTAGCGCTCACCTTTCAACGGTCACATAATATTGAGAGGTTGAGGTAAATGGCAAATATTACCCTACCGGGGCAACTGTTAAAACAAGGTTAAGGTTTGGTTTCATGAGCTCTATATTATAATCTGATTTCCCGACATGTATTTGTTATATGTCTTTTATAATGAATTATACTTGTATTCAACTGATTACATGTTAAACTCTATGAATTCACTCAACTTTATGTTGACTTTTTAGCATGTATTTTCTCAGGTTTTATTTGCTAGCTGAGCATTGGGAGCAATCGGAGTCGCGTGGATATCAAATATCGAAGGACTTGTTTTCTACACATTCGATAACTTTTTATTTTTAAAATATAAATATGCGTCATGTTTTAACTCTTCTAACTTAAGTTTTGAATAGAAAATTGTTGGGACCTTTGTAGATTTATCAAATCGAATGTGACATTTTATTAAACGTCTCTTTTGAGGTCGTTTTATGTAACTTGTGTGTATGAACTATGAAGTGACACCCATATTGGTATTCCGCTGCGTTGTAATTTTAGGGGTGTCACATCTTCCCTCCTATCCTCATTAATCACATCACCCACGCCTAGATCCTCATCGGAGTCTGAATAGTAAAAAGGACTAGCCCTATGGTCATCATCATGGTCAGACTCCTCCATTTCAGAATTATTGTCAAAGTGGTGGTTAGGCGATAGGTTAGGTGAGTTCTCATTTTCCACTAAAGGGATTGGGGCGGGCATTTGGAAAATCCTACGACGAAAAACACGAATAACAGGGATCAAACGATCAATGTTATTGTTATCCATCGAGTTAGTTTACAAACAAAGGAAACAAAGAAATAAGATAGACTAAATAGATCCTAAAAATAAAAATAAAATCTTACTAGAAAGGAATCAAGCAGGTAGACCTAATAAAAAGAGATTCTAACCTAGACAATAACTATTCCCCGGGCTGCGGCGCCAAAAACTTGGTAGCGTGAGGATTGCACCAGGCTTTACCTCTCAAGGGATCTTGAGAAGCTTACAACCCCCACCAGGCAGTGTACCTGATCGATGTAGTATAGTATAATGACAAGTACCGGGGGATTAATCGTTCAGCTAGGAATAGTGATTAGAAAACCTAAAGACTAGGTCTAGAGATGAGGGATGATTCTTTTTGTATTTTTTAGTTCTTATAAAAGCAATTAAAAATCTTGGGTTTGAAGGAGTTGGGCGGAATTAGTTGCTAGTCAACTAACCCAATTACTAAGATGCAATCAAAATAAAATACTAGAAATGAAAATAAACTAAATTATATTAAAGGTGTGAGCAATATATGGGAGAATTGTGTTTACTTAGATTTCACTACTCCTGATGCGTGGGGTTTGCACCAGGCTTTACCTCTCAAGGGATCTCGAGAAGCTTACAACCCCCACCATGCAGTGTACCTGATCGATGTAGTATAGTATAATGACAAGTACCAGGGGATTGATCGTTCAGCTAGGAATAGTGTCGCTAGGATTAGAAAACCTAAAGACTAGGTCTAGAGATGAGGGATGATTCTTTTTGTATTTTTACATTTTTTAGAAAGCAAGTAAAAATCTCGGGTTTGAAGGAGTTGGGCAGCTATTCAACTAACCCAATACTAAGATGCAATCAAAATAAAATACTAGAAATGAAAATAAACTAAATTATACTAAAGTTGAGAGCAATATGTGGGAGAATTGTGTTTACTTAGATTTCACTACTCCCTATATATCTTTTACACGTTAATTACTTGTTATAGTTGCGTGGATGACGGATTGTATTCCTTAATACCATTCATGGGGTGGCGTAGTTACTTCCCCAATCCTATGAGCGCCTACTTCACTCCTATGTCGAGCCGGCTAAGAAGCTCCTAACATGGGATCACTAGAATTTGCTCATGCATTAAATACAACCAATAAAACCTAGTACACATCGGTTCATGTTTCCTAAGACGTTCAAGCATGTTACACAATGGAGATCTGCCAGTTTTCTTAAGCCTAACATTGAAATCATTCATCCAATACAACCATAAACAAGTAATCAACACATAATTAACATCTAGGTTTCATTAGATCTAAGCAAACACAAGATAGATCTAGCCTAGCATGTTAAAATCAAGACAAGCACAAGATATAATCAACCAACACATAGACATATTGATTGAATTAAGAGAAGACTTATCTCAATTGAACATGAAAGGATTCAAGGGATGAAAACCCTTGAAAGTACTGTAAAATATGACCTAGGGTTTACAAAGTTCGGCCCTAGTTTTCTCCACACAAGTTCCTACTTTTATGAATGAAAAATAGAAAACTATATATAGAGTTTGATAGGTGATGGCGTCAAGAACAAAAGTCTGACGCCGTCATCTCGCCGCCAAATAGTTCCTCGGACTGCCTAGATCTGGGTCTGACGCCGTCATGTATTCTCCTTATGCAGGCCGTCACCAATTTAACTCTTGACGCCCTTGTTGTGACGCCGTCAGGTTTGCACTGGGTCGTCATGGATTTTACTCCTGACGCCGTCAGGGTCTTCCTCTTGACGCCGTCAGGTATTGTTCTCAGCATGGAAAATTAAGACTTTGCCGTTTTCTTCACTTTTATGCTCCAAAAACGTCCGAATTGCTTCCTTTTCCAGATTTCACTCCCAAAGTACCTAAAATCACAAAAGGAACGATTTAGGGTAATATTTGATCAAATAAATTCAATTCCGGGCTTAAATGACCCCCTAAAAGTGGTTCATTTTTCGCCTCATCATATACCCTTACACTTGAGATTTGCTTGTCCTCATGAAAATGCGCTTTTATTCTAGTCAAAATACAAGTTAGGGGTCATTTAACACTAATATAAAAGTAATTACAACAAATAATCGTTCCACTAAAGACCAAAGACAAGCACGGAGGTCATACACTAGCACCTCACAAATAGTGTTTAGATACTCACATCTCTCGGGTGTAATAAAGTATATATCACAATATGGAAATGGAAAACATCTCTCACTACCTGTCATAGCAAAATAGATTACCATAGGCTTGGGAAAGGATCAAACCTCCACCACATGGCGTAAGCACCTAGGATAAACTATCAAAGAGGTTTTTTAAAGGATTGTAACGTTAGGTGTAGGGATATGGAATACACGGTTTTGTTGGATATAGGCAGTCTTTACTGGTGGCGAGTTAACAATCTTGGTTAATTACATGTACAATATGGCGTTGCTAAGCCAAGACTAGACTCGACTTAAGCTAATAAATCAAAAATAACAAAAACATAAAATGAACATAGAATGAAACGGGATGGTAGTCCGTTTTTTTTTTTTTTTTTTTTTTTTTTTTTTTTTTTTTTTTTTTTTTTTGCATACACTCTTACCCTACCATCCAAAATAATACATCGTAGGGAATGTAAATTCCCCTTACACTTGAATTTTTACATACTTTACAATAAACTAATCTAATGACTCGAATCAAGAAAATCAAAACACTTGGAGTACTTTTAAGATTAACGCACATACGGGGGTAATATATGATGTTCTTCCCCATTACTCCATAAAATAAGTACTTTACCCATGAGTCCCAATCGTCCCAAAGCAATATGTACAAGGATATGACTCGACTTAGCAACCATGTAATCAATTAGATAATTAACATAGGGTTTAACAAATAATAGTAATGCACTAAAGATGAGTGCATACACGGAAGGCTAAGGCGATTTGGGTGTACATTTAAGTGGGGTGTAACAAATTCTTCCTTTAAGTAAGATGCTTAAAGTTAGAAACGAAAAGATAGGCTCGGAGGGGTGTACTAGGGCTTTCGTGTACTAAAAATGAGTACAACGCTAAGGTGTGAGGAAAATTTAATTGACTTAACTAGCCAAGTAATATGACTTAAATGGTCAAGTAGTTATGATACGAGTTTAACACAAGGGTGATCCTAATGCCTCTTATCATGTAGTAAATCCTACTACACGAATGTAGTCTCACTAGCGGTCTCGGGATGTATCACTAACGCAAGTTCTAGAATCTAAATGCTACCGGTATACTCATAAGCACTAATAGTAAATGTTTTTCCTATCAAATCTAAAGGCGAACCTCACATATTTGGGTTGAAAATTTTTCTGAATAGTACGGTTATGTGCTAGTCATACAATCTCCTATCCATGAGACGCTTGCTATGGCTAAAGTTTCACTCCTAAATGTTGTAATAAATTTTAAATTTGGCGCTAAAATTACACTAACAAGTATTTCTCATAGTTTTATTACACATCTACTATTAAACAAACAAACTCAAGAAAAAGTGTATCTGTAAGGTATCATCATTTTACCCTCCCCTTACACTTAGGATGAACATTGTCCCCAATGTTCAAGTAAAGAATGTAAAAGTGAAATAAGTAAAAAGAATGAAATCAAATACTCTCCTGATTCACTCGGTATGGATAATAAGGTGGCCAGGTTAGATCTTCCTCCAAGAAAATGAACAATCAAAGCTTCCCTTCTAGAATATAAATCATCTTCTTGTCATACATAACCTGTAAAACCTGAGAAAACAGACAAGGCAACCTCGCATAAAATCGGCGGCAATCTACATATGCTAATAAATCCTAGAAAACAAAATAAGATATAATGCTTGTGGAATGATGTTTGCAGATTTTCTGGAGATTATAAAACTAATAATTCAACAAAAACTTTAAGACTCCGTTAGTAAAACAAAACTGGTAAAATTTCTAGATTTTTACACGTGACGCCGTCAAGAGTAAACTCGTGACGCCGTCAGAAGTGACCTGCATAAATTCTTATGTTAAGTTTCCGGAAAATTTCTGGAAAAACTTGGTCCTACTTCCTAGAAAATCCTGAAAAACTTCATTATGACTCGATACAAGCATTTGACTCTAACAAATACGAATATACATGTTCACTTAATATTGTGGAGAATCATGATCGGTTTTGTTTCTTTAAAAACATATTTGGGGTTTCCCCTTACACTTATCTTTTGCAAAAATACATTTGGGTGAAGTTAAGACTAGGCCAAACAACAAAGTAAAGTATTTTTACTATTTTAGTTTTGAAACATGATCTACCAACAATAAAAATAAAGCATGCATACGGAAGCAAATAACAAACAAACAAAACAAAAATCACACAAATCATGGGTTGCCTCCCAAGAAGCGCTTTTCTTTATTTACGAGTCTTGTAGCTAGACTCAAGGTCATTGGTTACTACGTGATCTCATCCCTTGAGATGATGTACCCCATGTAGTTGTGATCATTACTATTGTGATGGTAGTGCCTCAATCTGTCGATACTTGCAATCACCTCTCCACCTACTTTACTTCTCAGGTTAGCCATCCCATCTTGGCTCATGCTCTCAATTGTGAAAGGCCCATACCACCAGGGACTCGGTTTATCGGGTGGTATCGTTATTTCCAAGTGTCTTAAGAGTACTAAGTTCCCTTCCTCGAATGGTACATGGCTTCTTGCTGGTCGATTGTGTTCGAACTCGACATGAACTTCATTGCTTTTGCTTCTTTCATGTTTAGCCTCCTTGTAGCTTCTGATTCTTACCTCCCATGCAAGTATTTTCTCTTGAACACGAATAGGTGACGTGTCAATGTTGTTTTTGAGCTTTCTCCAACCCAAACTCTCATGCCCACATCGCGGGGTCATGGGGAAGCTAATCTTTCTTTTTCCTGATTTAAGCTCAATTTTCCTACCTTCATACTTAATGACAGCTCTAGCGGTGGTGAGGAATGGTGCCCCAAGGATTATTGGCATGCACCCATCTCCCTTATCATCGACGATCATAAAATCAACGGGGTACATGAACCCGGCGACATTAACCAACACATCTTCTACAATTCCTAGGGGGTATACGTAAGAGTGTCCAGCGAGGGATAACCTAACACGAGTGAGGGCTGGCATTTTTGACGTTAGTTCGATGTAAATAGTTAGGGGCATAAGATTTACTTCCGATCCTTGGTCGGCGAAAGCACTAAGATATTTCAAATCCCCGATGCTAGCTGGTATCACAAAGTTCCCACACGCCATCTGCTTAGTAGCCACTTTTTGTACCAATAGTTTCTCGAATATTGGCCCCCCAGGTAACGTATCATACTCATCTTTTCCCCCTTCCTCCTTCTCAGAACCCTGTTTGGAAGATTGGTTACGCCCGTCACCCTTTATCCAATTTCTTATAGTGTTTTCGTTTATATCATGTTTCAGGTAGTAACTTAGAGATTGGGATTTGGGTGGCTCTTCTACGGTTTGTTCAGTAGGGGTTTCTACCTTCTCATTATCCTTGTAGACAATTGCGATGGAGTTAACAAATCGGGTAGTGGGGATGACGCTTTCTTTCCTTAGTAACATCCTTTCGGGGGTTCTCTGGTTGGCATACTCTTCCATCAGGCTCATTATCTCATTCATTTTCTCCTGCATCTCCTCTTTTTGCTTATAAACTGCTTCCTTGAATCTGGCGAGCCTATCTGAATGAGTTGCCATGTATTCTCTCATTCTAGCTTCAAACTCCGGGCTAAGTTTCTCGGGAGGGGAATAAGGTGGGGCATAGTTTTGAAAAGTCTCGACATTCTCTCTAGAGGGTGACTCGGATAACGGCGTTGAAGTCGTTTTCGAGACAGAATTGGCAGTAGCCCGCCTAGGACTCAGGGGTCTCCTTTGCCTTTCCTCAAAATACTCAACTTTTGCCTCGAGTTTGCATAGGAGTTCATCAGGGATTTCGGTAGTCCCTTCAGGTGTTGAGATTGCGTTGATGGCCGCTTTTATAGTATGATTAAACTCCCATATCTCTTGATTATCGGCGGCAAGCTCTTCAATAATTGCCCAGGACTCCTCGGCGTTCTTATCACGCAATCTACCTCCCGCGGCCCTATCGATTGTACGTTTAGTGTGATAGTCGACATGATCGTAGAAAATCTGAACTAATAACCAAAGGTTTATACCAAGATGAGGGACCTTATGGAGGAGATCAAGAAATAAGATAGACTAAAGAGAACCTAAAAAATAAAAATAAAATCTTACTAGAAAGGAATCTATCAAGTAGACCTAATAAAAAGAGATTCTAACATAGAAAATAACTATTTCCCCGGCAGCGGCGACAAAAACTTGATGCGTGGGGTTTGCACCAGGCTTTACCTCTCAAGGGTTCTCGACAAGCTTACAACCCCCACCAGGCAGTGTACCTGATCGATGTAGTATAGTATAATGACAAGTACCGGGGGATTGATCGTTCAGCTAGGAATAGTGTCGTTAGGATTAGAAAACCTAAAGACTAGGTCTAGAGATGAGGGATGATTCTTTTTGTATTTTTATATTTTTTAGAAAGCAAGTAAAAATCTCGGGTTTGAAGGAGTTGGGCGGAATTAGTAGCTATTCAACTAACCCAATACTAAGATGCAATCAAAATAAAATACTAGAAATGAAAATAAACTAAATTATACTAAAGTTGTGAGCAATATGTGGGAGAATTGTTTTTACTTAGATTTCACTACTCCCTAGATATCTTTTACACGTAAATTACTTGTTATAGTTGCATGGATGACGGATTGTACTCCTTAATACCATTCATGGGGTGGCGTACTTACTTCCCCAATCCTATGAGCGCCTACTTCACTCCTATGTCGAGCCGGCTAAGAAGCTCCTAACATGGGATCACTAGAATTTGCTCATGCATTAAATACAACCAATAAAACCTAGTACACATCGGTTCATGTTTCCTAAGACGTTCAAGCATGTTACACAATGGAGATCTGCCAGTTTTCTTAAGCCTAACATTGAAATCATTCATCCAATACAACCATAAACAAGTAATCAACACATAATTAACATCTAGGTTTCATTAGATCTAAGCAAACACAAGATAGATCTAGCCTAGCATGTTAAAATCACGACAAGCACAAGATATAATCAACCAACACATAGACATATTGATTGAATTAAGAGAAGACTTATCTCAATTGAACATGAAAGGATTCAAGGGGTGAAAACCCTTGAAAGTACTGTAAAATATGACCTAGGGTTTACAAAGTTCGGCCCTAGTTTTCTCCACACAAGTTCCTCCTTTTATGAATGAAAAATAGAAAACTATATATAGAGTTTGATAGGTGACGGCGTCAAGAACAAAAGTCTGACGCCATCATCTCGCCGCCAAATAGTTCCTTGGACTGCCTAGATCTGGGTCTGACACCATCATGTATTCTCCTTATGCAGGCCGTCACCAATTTAACTCTTGACGCCCTTGTTGTGACGCCGTCAGGTTTGCACTGGGTCTTCATGGATTTTACTCCTGACGCCGTCAGGGTCTTCCTCTTGACGCCTTCAGGTACTGTTCTCAGCATGGAAAATTAAGACTTTGCCGTTTTCTTTACTTTTATGCTCCAAAAACGTCCGAATTGCTTCCTTTTCCAGATTTCACTCCCAAAGTACCTAAAATCACAAAAGGAACAATTTAAGGTAATATTTGATCAAATAAATTCAATTCCGGGCTTAAATGACCCCCTAAAAGTGGTTCATTTTTCGCCTCATCAACTCCCTAGATATCTTTTACATGTTAATTACTTGTTACGGTTGCGTGGATGACGGATTTTATTCCTTAATACCATTCATGGGGTGGCGTACTTACTTCCCCAATCCTATAAGCGACTACTTCACTCCTATGTCGAGCCGGCTAAGAAGCTCCTAACATGGGATCATTAGAATTTGCTCATGCATTAAATACAACCAATAAAACCTAGTACACATCGGTTCATGTTTCCCAAGACGTTCAAGCATGTTACACAATGGAGATCTGCCAGTTTTCTTAAGCCTAACATTGAAATCATTCATCCAATACAACTATAAACAAGTAATCAATACATAATTAACATCTAGGTTTCATTACATCTAAGCAAACACAGGATAGATCTAGCCTAGCATGTTGAAATCAAGACAAGCATAAGATATATTCAAACAACACATAGACATATTGATTGAATTGAAAGAAGACTTATCTCAATTGAACATGAAAGGATTCAAGGGGTGAAAACCCTTGAAAATACTGTAAAATACGACCTAGGGTTTACAATGTTCGGCCCTAGTATTCTCCACACAATTTCCTCTTTTATGAATGAAAAATAGAAAACTATATATAGATTCTGATAGGTGACGGCGTCAAGAACAAATTATTGACGCCGTCATCTCGCCGCCAAATAGTTTCTCGGACTGCCTGGATCTGGGTTTGACGCCGTCATGTGTATTCCAATTGTAGGCCGTCACAACATTAACTCTTGACGCCCTTCTTGTGACGCCTTCAGGTTTTCACTGGGTCGTCACGGATTTTACTCTTGACGCTGTCAGGTTTTTCTTCTTGACGCCGTCAGGTACTGTTCTCAGCATGGAAAATTAAGTCTTTGCCGTTTTCTTCACTTTTATGCTCCAAAAACGTCCGAATTGCTTCCTTTTCCAGAATGCACTCCCAAAGTACCTAAAATCACAAAAGGAACGATTTAGGGCAATATTTGATCAAATAAATTCAATTCCGGGCTTAAATGACCTCCTAAAAGTGGTTCATTTTTCGCCTCATCAAAAACTTTTGGAATTCTCGTAAAATGAGAGAAAATCATATTTCTATTGTTTATAGTGTTTTATGGACATATCAGGACGCTGGAATGACGTTTAAACCTAAACTTAAATCTCGGACACGGTTTCGCGATATTTGCATAAATGATCCGACGAGTGTCAAACTCTCGGATTATCATTAAAATAGTTTAACTTACGAGAATATGAAATAAACATTTTTGGAGTGAATAGTGAAAGTGAATAGTAACCCGAAAATGTGAATTGTTACATCGTATGTTTTCCTTTTTTTTTTTTTTTTTTTTTTCTTTTCCTTTTTGCATACACTTTTAGTCTACCATCCAAAATAATACATCAAAGGGAGCTCGTTTCCTCCCTACACTTGAGCTTTTACATACTTTACAATCAACTATTCTAATGACTTGAATCAAGATAATCAAAACACTTGGAGTACTTTTAAATATTAACGCACATATGGGGGTAATAATTGATGTCATCCCCATTACTCCATTACACTAGTACTTTACCCATGAGTCCCAATCATCCCAAAACAATATGTACAAGATATGACTCGACTTAGCAACCATGTAATTAATTAGACAACTAACTAAGGGTTTAACAATATTGTAACAATAATGCACTAAAGATGAGTGCATACACGGAAGGCTAAGGCGATTTGGTTGCACATTAGGGGTGGATTGTAAACAAATTCTATCTTTAAGTAAGATGCTTAAAGTTAGAAACGAAAAAGATAGGCTCGGAGGGGTGTACTAGGGGTATCGTGTACTAAAAATGAGTACAACGCAAAGGTGTGGGAGAATTACTTGACTAATGAAGTCAATGTAATTATATAAAACACAGGTGTAAAAACATGGGTTATCCTAATGCCTCTTATCATGTAGTAAATCCTAACTACACGAATGTAGTCTCACTAGCGGTCTCAGAATGCATCCCTATCACAAGTTCTAGAATCTAAATACTACCGGTACACTCACAAGCATTAAGAATGAATGCTTTTTCCTAAAAATCTAAAGGCGAACCTCACATTTTTGGGGTGGAAATTTTTGAGTGGTATGGTTTTTGTTCTAGTCATACAATTCCTATCCATGAGACGCTTATAAAGACTAAAGCTTCACTCCTCTATGTTGCAAAAAAAATTAAATTTGGTGCTAAAATTGCCCTAACAAATATTTTTCTCAGTTTTATTACACATTCACTATCAAACAAAACAAAAATCAAGTGGAGTTATGGTTTCTAATATACCCTCCCTACACTTAATACGAACATTGTCCCCAATGTTCTAGATAAAAGATGTAAAAGTAAAAATAAATAAGAATGAAAGAAACTAATACTCCCCTGATTCGTTCGATGTGGATAATGTGACAACATGGTTAAATCTTCCTTCAAGAAAATGAATGTTGAAAGCTTCCCTCCAGAAATGTAATCATCTTCTTGACCAATATAACCTGTAATCAACAAACACAAAAACCAAAGCATCAAACCGAACAAAAATTGCAACTAGATGTAATTCCAGACTTAGAAATAGAAACAAAACAAAACAATAAAAGGATAGGATACTTGTGGAATGAATTACAAATATGAACTCATAAAACATATCCACAAGTATTGACACACAAACAAGATAAAATATATGCTAATCATGAATTGTGTTTTTCATGTTCGAATTTTGTTCTTTTTAACAAAATATAAACTTCCCTACACTTAACTTTTTGTAAAATACCTTTATATGCTATTAAGACGAGGTTAAAAACAAAATAAAGCATTTTCAAAAATTGTTCGAAACATGAAAAATAAACAACCATGATTAAGCGTATATGACACAAACAAACAAATAAAATAAAAACATCAAACAATTAAAAACATGGGTTGCCTCCCAAGAAGCGCTTGTTTTTGTTCGAGTCACGAGCCTGACTCTACCCTTATTTAACGGAAATAGGGGAGGTTTTCCCTACACTTAGGATTAAGTGCGGGTGGAAGTAGCGATACACACCCTTAGGGTGGAAATATGCCACGTGAGGTGAAGGGGTGAGTGAATGGCTTCCTTCATCCTAAAACTACCCAAAGAATATTGGTTGATGGGTGGGTTGGTTCCTCTTTTGTCTCCTAGATGTAAATCTAAGGATGGGAAGTTATGTAAAGATTGAGGTTCCGGTTCATCAACACTAGGAAATTCCCTAGAGCTATGAGTAAGGTTATCATTACAAGTATTCAAACCTATATCCTCTAGTGGTGCTTGGTCTAAGGGCTCTACCTCTATTGGGATTCCTAAAGTCTCTTCTACTTCTTCCGGGTAAGTCACGGGCGGTGTATGTGCCTCAAATGATGGTAGGACTTGTGGGGTACTTTTTGGGCTTGGATTGTCCACCTCATCCTCCATTGTGTCTAGATTACCTATGTGTTTGTTTTGTACTATGATATTAGGCGCCATCCACTTAGGTATCTCAACATGAGCATATTCATCCCCCAACAAACTTGTTTCATGATCCTTCAAATTTGTTGTCAATTGATTTGTTATGTTGTTTTTCGAGTTGTCTATTCTATAATAATATTGGGCACAATCTTCTATGGCATCCCATGCTTCTTCAGCATTTAATTCCCTAATGTCCCCATTGGCAAAATCGTCAATGTACCTTTGGGAATACGGGTGGACACTATAGTAAAAGATTTGAGTTAGGTGCCATAGATCGAAACCATGATGAGGGACTATTCGGAGTAAAATTTTAAAACGAGTCCATGCATCATAGATAGGTTCATCTCGATATTGGTTGAACATCAAGATGTCATTAGGAGTGAATGGGTTTCGTGGTCGGTAGTATGGTGGATTCGCGTTCTCCATAATCGTGAACGAAAGAGTCAATGGAAAGGTTTTTACGAACAAACACACAAAGAAAAGATAGACTACGAGAAAGCTAATAAAAAGAAAATAAAAATCTCACTAAAAAGGAATCTAATGAGTAAACCTAATCAAAATAAATTTCAACCTAAACAATAACTATTCCCCGGGCTGCGGCGCCAAAAACTTGATACGTGGGAATTGCGCCCTCGCAACAGGTTTTACTTCTCAAGGGATCTTGAGAAGCTTACAACCCCCACCAGGCAGTGTACCTGATCGTTGTAGTATAGTATAGTGACAAGTACCGGGGGATTGATCGTTTAACTCAGGAATAGTGTCGTTAGGATTGAAATTAATCTAACTAGGTCTAAAGGTGAAGGATAATTCTTTTTGTGTTTTTATATTTTATGAAAAGCAGGTAAAAATCTCGGGTATTGGAAGGAGGGGCGGAATTAGTTGCTAATCAACTAACCCAAAAGCTACTATTTAAACTAATGTGCAAGAAAAATAAACTAAGGTTCTACAAGGGATGTGAAGCATGTCTACCCATGATATGTTACTCCTTGCTAGCTATCCAATTCTATCTATTGAATTGTCACACCTTGTTTTAATTTACGGGTTGTATTCCTTAATACTAGTCGTAGGGCCGTGTACGATCTTCCCTAACTCTATAAGCTCATACTTAACTCCTATGTCGAGACGTTAAAAGCTCCTAACATGGGATCATTAGAATTCACTTATGCATTAAATGCAACCATATAATCGTAGTACACCTCCAATCATGTTTCTTAAGACGTTCAAGCAAGTTACCAATTGGAAGTCTGCCAGTTTTCTTAAGCCTAACATCAAATTCAATCAACCAAACAAGAGACAATAGGAATCAAGAATTATAAGCTAAATCAACTAGACCTATCGAAGTGTCACACCCTAATTGATGAAGATAGACACAAACATCAACAAGGAATCAATAAGATCTAATCAATTATATACAAGTTTCACACAATCATAAGTATACACAAGGTGAATTAGCAAACCATAATCAATGAAGAATAAGCAACAATGATAATTGGAAACATGATTAAGATAGAATCAACAAACCAATATATGATGTTTATGGAGTGATTGAAACCCTCTAAGTTGCTGGAAAAACACCTACCCTAACCCTAAAATCGGACCTAGGGTTGGGGGCTTACAAAAAGTGAAGTAATAAGGTTATATTTATAGGCAGATTTTCTGTCGGTCCAATCTGACGGCGTCAGCTCTAACAAATGATGGCGTCATGACCATTTTTTCACCAAATCAAAGATTTTTTTGTCCCGATCATTTCCTTTTTTTGAATCGCTCAAATCCGAGTTCGTATGCAAAAGTTATAGCCAAAACAGTGTCAGGCTATCAGCTACTCCGCGCGTAAGTCATGACTATTTAACACGTGCTGGCCTTCCATCAGATACACTTGACGTCGTCACCTTATGACTTCTTACGTCGTCAAGTTCATCCATGACGCCGTCTCCTTTGATTATTCTCTGGAGCGTCTTGCTTTGTGGTAATAGGTGATACATGTGACGCCTTACGTGACGCCGTCTCGTGTTAAATCCCAAATTCCTTCTCTGGCATGTCAAGCTCAAAGCAACATATCCATCTCTTGATCCATGAGTGACGGCGTCACCTTGTGATTTTGACGCCATCAAGTACTTAGATTCTTGATTTTCTCGTTTTCTTCATTCTTGAGCATAAAAACGTCCAAAAAGCTCCAAAATGCTTCATATGTCAGAAATCACGTCCCAAGTACCTAAAATGACAAAAGGAACGATTTAGGGCAATATTTGATCAAATAATCACGATTTAGGGCTTAAATGACCCCTAAAAGCGGTACACTTTTTGCTTCATCAATTGGGTACACCCAACATCTCCTGGAATAGTCATCAATGAAGGATACAAAATACTTTGCTCCTCCCAGGGATAGAACATATGCCTGCAATACATCAGAATGAACCAATTCTAGAACAGAGACACTTTTAGAATTTGATGTCTTGAATTTTAGGCGATGCTACTTGCTGATAACACAATGCTCACAGAAAGGTAAAGAAACCTTTGTGAGGCCAGGAATTAACTTCCTTTCAACAAGAATCTTCAGTCATTGTTTTGACATATGTCCAAGCTTTTGATGCCATGTTACTGCAACTCTATGACTTGGACTATGTGAAGCAACAGATGCTTCCGCCTCCTCCAAAATCTCTCCCTTCAGTTGGTATAAGTTTGCAGCCACCTTTTCACCCTTCATAAGTACAAGCGCACCTTTTATAACTTTCAAGATCTTGTTTTGTATTTCAACCTTACAACCAAGATTATCAAATTGTCCTAGAGACAAAAGATTCTTTTTCAGGCCCTCCACGTGTCGCACATCCCGAATAGTACGAACTGTACCATCATGTACCTTCACCATGATACTTCCAATTCCAATGATCTTTAGTTTTTGATTATTGCAACTGTACACATATCCGCCTCCAGAAATAGGTTTATATTGATGAAACCATTCTCTTCTTGCGGTCATATGAAAATTTTCTTTCATATCAAATAGCCATACATCTGCAAATCTCGTCCTGCCTTCATTTGTAATCGCTGCTTCACAACACAGAGCGTTACCATCTTCTGAAGTGCTGGCGACATTTCCTTGAGGATTAGAGTTGCTTAAACTCCTACAATCTTTCTTCATATGACCCTGCTTGCCACAGTTGAAACATTTAAAATTCTTCTTCTTTCCTATTTTAGATTTACCATGGTTGTGACTCCCACTAGAGCCAGGTTCCATTGACCTCCCTCTCGTAACCACCAATGCCTCCACCTGTCTTGAACTGGCCTGTCTGTCCGTCCTATTGTTACGCCTATTTTCTTCTTCCATAATAGCGGCTGCAACATCATCGAATACTAGATAGTCCGAAAGAACATTACTGGTTAAGTTGATTATGAGTTGGTCATATGAGTCAGGTAAACTTTGAAGTAGAATTTCAGCACGTTCCTGTGGCTCTATTTTACAGCTCAAAGACGTGAGCTGAGTAAATAGAGTATTCAAGTTATTAACGTGCTCAGTCACTGAAGTAGATTCCGTCATGCGAAGAGCATAAAGTTTCCTCTTAAGAAATATTTTATTGTGGAGCGATCTTGCCTCGTACAATCGAGCAAGATGATCTCAAATCTCCTTTGCAGTCTTCTTCTCCTCTATGCTTGACAAAACTCCATCTGCTAGCGCCAGATGAAGATTTGCAATAGCATTTCCGTCCATCTTGTCCCATTTACTGTCATCCGTGACCTCAGCTGGCCTTTCGTCAATGGCCGCTAAACATTTATCCTTTCTAAGGATAGCCTTCATCTTTAATTTCCACAACAAAAAATTATTCCCATTGAATATTTCAATTTCAAATTTCGCCGCCATTGCTACAATCACAATCTACTTTTCGACAAAACTATTATTAGTTAATAATAGTAACGAACACCTTTTGAGTGAGTATAATCTTATTTATCTTTTTATGTGGAGGGTCCACTAATTAGTGGCAACCACAGAGCATATGATAAATAATTATACACACACCCAACCTTAGCTCTTGATACCACTTGTTGAGAAAAGTGACACCGGACTGAAGCAAACCCGCAACTAAAATAGAAATATAATAAAAGATGACACACGGATATAACGTGGAAAACCCCAATAGGGTAAAAACCACGGGCAAGGAAAGATACGTTTCACTATGATGGAAATTAGGAATTACACCTTCTCTCTAATTACAAGGATTAACAATATTTATCTCTTGTAATTAGGAGATATACCAAATTCTCTAATAACCTCAAAAATAGGAGAACTACTAGAAGAGAAAGAAAACACATAACACTATGTCTTGTGCATGTGATGGGATGAAGAAATGAGCATCCTTCATTGCCTTTTATAGGCGTTTGGTTCAAATGAATAAGCTGCAAGTTGAGCTCCAAGTTGCCAACTATCACTCTATCCATTCAATTCATCTGTCACCATCCACTTGCAAGAATATATTCCTTATTTAGATACAATGTATCTTATACAACATGTTTGTGGCACATTTGGACATATGCCCCATGGGTACTAAACAACTATCAAATCTTAAGTAAAAGCAGATATATTTTGGTATGGTATGATATTTCTAAAGCTTATAAGTGGTCGAAGTATTTTAAATCTAGATCTCATTGCGAATGATTCTAAAGATTGTGTTGGGTCATCTCATGCCTTTTGGAGGCATAAAGCGAAGTTGTGAAATGAGACACTTTTGATTAAAAAATTTTGTTGTTAATGCAAAACATAGGGACTTATCAAGAATTAGTCATATCATAAATCACTAGATTTACACTATTACAAGGGCAATGTGTATACATGATCCAGGAATTTCAAATATCTGATATTTCAGATATGGGTTTTATATATGAGAATATCCGGAAACACGGAGTCCAAAATATCTTAATTTTTGAAAACTTATATTTAGGTTTCGAAACTGACAAATTGCATATCCCAATTTTAGAATGCATCTTGGTCAGATTTTCAGATACTAGAATACAGATATTGTTACCACCCCTAATTGGAGCCTTGTCCTTTTATGTCATCTAGATCAAGTCCTACATGTTTCCACATTAGCACTATAAAGGCATTTACTGAGTTATATCATCTACTTCAATAAATTCTAAAAGATAGAAGTCTATATAATACTAAGCATGAAACTCAACATAACCTGATTGGCCTTGAAATTGGAGGCCTTAGAAAATCGAGGCCTAAATCGGTAGGTTTAGCAGATCTACCCTCGAAAAAATAAACCTTGAAATAATAAAAGCTACTAATATTTTACACATAACTTTCTATATTTTCAACCGAAGATGATCTAAAAGATCATGTAGGTCAGTTAAAAAGGTTTTCTCTAATGGAACTACAGGTCCCAACAAAAATGTTTGATGGGAAATTGCTTACTGGTAGGGGTGAAACTTCTAGTGTTTATAAAGGATGATTGAAGGATGGAATGTTTGTGGTTGTAAAAAGACTAAAACGGGAAACAAAATAATATTGAGGAATCCCAGTTTGAAACTAAGGTTGCAACTATTAGCAATGCAATTCACAGTAATACACTTCAGTTAAAAGGAATCACCAATCAAGAGGTTGCTAATTTATCTGTTATTGGCCATCGGAAGTGTAAAGACATGCTTGAGAGGTATCTTATGTCACCTTATTTATTTATGTTTTTGAGGTCATATACTTATATGAATGCTAGGGATTTTGGATTTTTGTTTCGCATAATTAGGATCGATGTCTTTCAACAGATTATAGGATATTGTGCTTTTATGTGCTTGTGTTGTTTATGGTTTTAATACATATGCTAACCATTTTTGTTGTTGATGTTATGATACTTATTAAGCAAAACATGATTGCCTTTAACTAATCTAACCAAAGAATCATATTTAAAACGCATATCCAAAAACCTCCTTTATAAAGCTGACATGTAGGAGTTTGGGTGTCGATTATAAGGCCTTACATGTTTTGACTCAATTATCAAAAACGTATGCTGAGAAAGAGTTTCAGTTTGGCTTAGTTTACATGTTTTGACTTAATCGATCACACTAGCTACGACTTTCCAAATTCAGATTTTCATAAAGTCTAAGTTAACAAGTAATAGGAAAATCTTTGTCGTTTACATATTCTTGTACTCTACACTTTGATGTAACCTTCATTGTTACCTACAGATGACATCAAATAGTCTTTTTCGTAACATGATGAATAGATTTTTACCAAATTTTGAATAAGGGAACCTTTTTTTAAGTTAACAGGTATATGTTTAAATAACTAATGTAGAGAGAAATGGCACACAAGATCCACTTGATTGTCCAAAACAAATAAAAATTGTGCTGGGATCTGCAAAAGGGTCTTGCATTTTTGCACGAATATTGTGTTTCGAAGATACTTCACCACAATGTCAAAGCTGAAAATATTTTATTTAATGAAATTATTTAAGCATTTATAGGAGACCTTGCATCGGGTAAGCATATGGATTAAAATGCAACTCATGTATCAGGCGTTGTTTGTGCCACGTCTTGACATATGCTCCCTAGGTACCAAGTAACTGCCAATCTTCAGTAAAAGCAGTTTTTTTTTTATGTTATGAGACTTCTAGAGCTTATAAGCGGACAGATACTTTCAGATCTAGATCTCATCGCAAATTATTTTAAAGATCATACATGGCCGTCTCATGTGTTTTAGGCCTAAAGCAAAATAATGAAATGAGGCACTTTTGATAAAATTATTTTGTTGTTAATTCGAAAACGTAAGGACTTCTCAAGAAATAGCCATATCATAAATCACTACATTTACATCATGATCAACACAATGAGTATTAAATGATCCGGGAATTTCGATTTTGAAATGTCGGACAACGGTTATATATGTTCGGATATCCGAAAATACGGTATCCAGATATCTGAATGTTAGGAAAACTTACAATTGCATTTCAAAATTGACGAATCTTATATTTTAATTTTTGAATAAATACCGATCAAATTTTCAGATACCCGAATACCATTATTTTTTAACAATTGGAACCTTGTCTTTTTATGTCATTTATATTAAGTCTTACATTCTTCCACATTAACATGATAACAAGTAATTACTGATAGGGTTTGTAGAATTCGTGTTTGACCAATCAAAACCGAACCAAATCGAAAAAAATGATCTGAATGTGTATCGAACCGAATTGACTAAAACCGAATTCGAACCTAACCAAATTAAATATCCGGTTTTCGATTCCGTTATGCTTTTGGTAGAGGGAAAACCGAACTAAACCGAAAACTGAATTCACATAAATATATAAATTTTTTATATGTATATGTTTAAAAAAAACATTAAAACTCTTTTAAGCTTGAAAATATTTTTATGTAAAAAATCTATATAAATAAATAATTAAGTAATTAAAATTATATAATTCAGGTTATTCGGTTCGGTTTTCGGTTATTCGGTTCGAATTTCGGTTATTCGGTTCGGTTCGATTTTACCGAGAAAAAAATTTTGAACTAACTGAACCGAATAAACCGAACAACCCGATAATCGAACCGAAGAACACCCCCAATTACTAAGTTGTCTCATCTACTTCAAAAGAATTTAAACGTCAAAACTTTCACTACAAAAAAATAGTTCAATCTTCACACTTTTTTTCCACACTTTTAAAAAGTGTGTAAAATTTTATTGATTTATTAACAGTTAATAATGTATAAAAAATGGTTACATTAATAAGTGTGGAAAAAATTATAAAACAATAAATTTTTCATGTGTCATAAAAAAATTCACACTTTTAAGTGTGAAGAAATATAAGAAATGTCCACACTTATAGGTGTGGACTCAAATTCCCCACACTTTTTTAAAGTGTGGAGGCCCAAATTCTCCACACTTCCTCAAAGTGTAGGGAATTTGGGTGTTACAAAATAACCTCCATATTTAGAAGTGTGGAGAAATCTTATAAATGTTCATACTTAAAAGTGTGAACTTTTTTTTAGACAACTATTTTGTTTTACAATTTTTTCCACACTTATTAATGTAACCAAATTTTACACACTATTAAATATTAATAAATTAGTAAAATTTTACACACTTTTTAGAAATGTGAAGATTGAACAAGTGTGGAGATTGAACTATTTTTTGTAGTGTTTAGATAATAAGAAGCATAAAACTCAATATAAATGGATAGGCATAAAGGCTTGAACAGTTTTACCCTGAGTATAATCGAAATAAAATGTGCTAAATAAAAAATAAATTTATATAAGTAAATAAATCTCCGACATCAATATCTTAATGGGATGCCCTAACAAGACGGGGTCTACCCCTCCCTTGGGCAAACCCTCCCTATATTTAGACTTCCTTTTGCAGCTTTTGTCCCCTCCCTTTTTTTTTTTTTTTTTTTTTTTTTTTTTTTTTTTTTTTTGTCTTTTTGCTGTTTTTTTTTTTTTTTTTTTTTTTTTTTTTTTGGGTGTTTAGTCCAGGTCCAAGTCATTTTTTTTTTTTTTTTTTTTGTCTTTTTTTTTGTCCAAATTATACACATGCAAGTCTTTCTTTTTTTGTTAAGTCTTTTTTTTTTCACAAGCAGTTTTTGCACACAGTCCAGGTAAGTAATTTTTCTTCCCCAAATGCACACAAGCAGATTGCACACAAGTAGATTGCAAAGGCTCAGATTTATATCATCATTGCCGATTTTGAAAACCATTTGCACAAGTGATAAAAAAAAGTGTTAGGCTTGGATATGAAGGTTGCAAAGTGATACAAATATCACTTTGTCATGCCATTCGGTTTTAAAAACCATTCGTCATCGCCTTTTTTTTTCCAAGTGCACACAAGCAGTTTTTGCACACAACCATGTCCAGGTCCTAGTCATTTTTCTTTCCCAAGTGCACACAAGCAGATTGCACACAATCATGCACAAAGGCTCAGATTTATATCATCATTGCCATATCAGATTACACACAAGTGAAACAGATTGCACCCAAGTGCACAGATTTGCCCCCAAGTGCACAGATTGCACACAAGTCGTCCAAGTCATTTTTCTTTCCCAAGTGCACACAAGTGAAACAGATTGCACCCAAACCAGGTGAAACACAAGTTTCACATTCCACACATGTTACACAATGCAAGTACTAAGATTCTGCAAGTACTAAGATTCACTGCAAGTACTCACAAGAAAGCAAGTCTCACCACAAGGCTCACAAGAAAGCAAGTCTCACCACAAGAACAAACTGCAAAAACTCACAAGAAAGCAAGTCTCACCATAAGGCTCCATTATAAACAAGCCTCACAAAGAAGCAGATTGCACAAGTGAAAGCACAAACAATTATTTGCTCTCAATCAATATCACAACAATAACAAACACCACAAAGAAGCAGATTGCACAAGTGAAAGCAACAGGGTGGGGTTATAAAGACGGAGGCTATTTGGTTAGATTAACAGGAAACCCACGAAAGAAGGTAGTCGGGGCCGACTGTATTATGCATGTCCTCTTTCAGTGGTAAATAATTATACGTTTGCTTAGGGGTTTTATGTAAATAATTTGTGTGTTAAAAATACATTTCTTATTATTTTCTTAACATGTAACAGCCAGGTACAACTGACTATGGGTGTCGATACTTCAGTTGGAAAGATGAATTTGAAAAACGGTACTTTAGTCGAGCCTTATCTTCAACGCAGTGCTCAAACTGCGTTGCTAAAGATAATGAGTGCGTTGCTAAAGATAATGAGATCAAGCTGTTGAAGACAAGAATAAAGACGCTGGAGATGGAGTTAGAATTGGCAAGGAATCCTGAGGATCACGCTTGTCAATCGGGTGCAAGGCTACATGATCTTTTAAATGATATGAATAATCTTCATATGTCATAAATGTTGTTGTTTTTAAATAATATGTTAACGTTGTTGTTCGTAGATGTTGTTGTTTTTAAATAATGTGTTAACGTTGTTTGTTCGTGATGTTGTTGTTTTTTTAAATAATATGTTAACGTTGTTGTTTAATTGAATGATAACATTTGTTGTTATAGTCGTTTAATGTGGTAACGTTTAACGTGAAACATAACAAATAAACAAAAAAAACACATTACACAAACAAAATACAAACACAAAATACAAACAAAAAAAATTACACAAACTATACAAAAAAAAAATAAAAAAATAAAAATAAATAAATAAATAAAATTGGGAAAAAAGCAAAAAAAAAACACAAAGGACCACTGCCACCCTATGTGATAGACCCAGTTCAACTAAAAAAACACCCCCGGTCTTTATAACCCCTCCCATCTCAATTTGAACTTGGGATAAACAAGACAAAAATATCTCAATTTGAACTTGGGATAAACAATAACGTATTTGATCAAATCTACTAACAATTACAAGTGTATGATTCAAATAGAATAAGGATCAAAGCTGTCGACGTATGAAAAAAATAAAAAAAGAAATTCGGTTATTGTTCGACAAACTTTCTTTTAACGTTTATTGACATGTTTCAAAAACAAATAGCTTTTTCGCTGTTTTTGTTTTTATTAGGGTAAAATGCAAAAATAGTCCGTAAAGTATCACGAAATAGCAAAAATGGGACCGAAACATAAAGGCACGCAAAAAAATTACTAACGTTTCGCAAATGTGCAAAAAAGCCACTTAGACGTACTGTTCACTAACTTTCGTTAGTTTTCCTCGTTAAGTACAGTGAAATGACTAATATACCTCGTCTTCTTCCTCCATTTGAATTTCCTATTAATTTAATTCCTAAATCAAGAACATCAAAAACAAAAACCCATAAATGCGCCAAAAAAAAAAGAAGAAGAAAACAAAAAAAACATGTTCGTTATCTCATCATATCAACATAAAAAAAAAATACATCATCTAATCAATCTACATTAACATGTTAAATTTATTTCTTTGATTAGGGCGATTAAAGAAGCACCGCAATCCAATAAACACAATTATACATGTTGCAATGTCGAATTAACTACTAAGAAGCTGCGGATGAGATTTTGGCTGTTGAGTTTGAAGACCGGGGCGTTTGGTTCACAGAATGTTTTTAAAGGAATTGTAATATTTGGAATGAATTGTAATTTGATGTAATTGTAATTCAAAGAGTTGGAATGTGTTGTAATTGTAATGTGTTGTAATTGTAATTGATGAAATCTGTTGATGTGTTTGGTTGATGCTCAACGTAATGTAATTCAATTATTTTTATATAAAACATAAAAATGTAATATAAGAATAATAAAAATGATATAATAATAAATAATAACAACAATAATAATAATAATAATAATAATAATAATAAATATTAATAATAATAATAATTTTAATAAATAATAATGCAAATAAATAATAATAATAATAATAATAATAATAAATTAATATTATAATAAATTAATATTATTAGTTTAATATTTATATAATAATAATAATAATAATAATAATAATAATAATAATAATATGAAAATAATTAAAAATTATTCATATTATTTAATATAATAATAATAATAATAATAATAATAATAATAATAATAATAAGTAATAATAATATAAAAATAATAAAAATTTATTATTATTTAATATTTATATTATATAATAATTATTATTATTATTATTATAACAATAATAATAAATTATTATTATTATTTAATATTTATATTTATAATAATAAATTATAATAATAATATTATTATTATTATTATTATTATTATTTAATATTTATATTTATAATAATAATAATAATAATAAATAATAATATAAAAATAATAATATATTATTATTATTATTATTTAATAATAATAATAATAATAATAATAATAGATGTTGATGTTTTAAAATATAAAAAATTTCTAAATTACAATGTAATTCAGAACTTTCCATCCAACTTCCTATGTAATCTATATTCCATCATTTGGTGTAATTGTAATTGGTGAATTACAATTACAACGCAAACCAAACAGTCACCGTAATGTAATCTGAATTACAATTCCTTCTACTCTGCCAACCAAACACGATTGAAATGTAATTCAGATTACAATTACAACAGATTACAATGAATTACAGCGAACCAAACGCACCCTTAGTGTGGCTGTTGAGTTTGAAGAGAATAAGGAGAATGACGATGAGAGTGATCTTGATATGCTTCAGGAAGATACCACTAAACAACTACCACCATCATTCTTTTCTTTCAAAAATGGCATAGAATTGCAAAGGATTTCAAAATACATACTTTTTTTTACCTCGTCTTTTTCCCCAAAATGATGAACACATGAACCTTGGGATATACATTGATACTAACCCAGATCAAAAAATTCATACTAACCTAGAATATCAAGATTCAAATCAAAATTCATACTTCTTGTTAACTTATACGCTTGTTCAATATACGGTCTCGACCATCAAAATTTGGAGATTAGTTTTACACTTTTACCTATCTCCATTGCTATTTTACCTTCGTGTTTCAATAAATTATGAACATTCAAAAATTCAAGAATACCAGTATCCTCTTACTAGACAATCACACTGTACATTAGAACCAATTGAGCAATACATAGCCAATCCAACAATACATTAGTTATTAATAATTTTTAAAAAGAAAAAGAAATTGAATCTTGAGATCCTACAAATATATGCAAGTTCAAAAAAATAAAAATCAATAGAACATTTTCATTGCAATCTATGAGTCTTTGGAAAAAACATAGGTAACTGCCCTCCTCTTTGCGCTCTACCACCGCCACCGCCTCCTTCAACAAGAGGTCCACCAAAAGATCTGACGAGTTGCGACCACGAATCCGGCTAGTGTTGGTGGGTAGATCCGGCTATTATATCAAAATATATCATGAATATTGACGGGATTAAAGAGTGTGATGTTATTGGTGAGTAATTAAGTGAAGTCCTTTTTCCGGCGAGCCCATATCCTGACGAGCTTGTTTTTTTCCGGCGACCGGTGTTTGGGTTTTTGTTTGTTTTTTTGACAGTGGCGGTTGATGAAAAACATGTCTTATGTTATATAGTGGGAAGGTACAGCAGTTGATGAAAAACATGTCTTATGTACAAATAACGACGCAATTCTAACATTTTAATCTAAGTTTAATGGTTTCTATTTAGTTACATAGTGTTTGGGTACATTTTGATGTGAATGGGTCAGTCGAGTGTAAATGATTGTACGAATTGAATAGAAAAATTGAGAAGGGTGTGATGTAGACGATGTCAAAGTCGATTGGGGACGAAAGAGCAGCCGTCACAATATGTTTGTGTGTCTTGTCTAATGGTCAAGTACAGGGTACTTTTACTCAAGGTTATGAACTGGTAATTTTTTTCATAGTTTTACTCAAAGTTATGAACTGGTAATGTTATTATTTGATCCATTATTGTTCGAGCAAGACATAATTCATAGTATGAAGTTAACCTTATAAAATTGGGGTGCTCTTGGTTTTTAGACGGGATTGGAATTGAATTTTATTTGATTTAGGAACTCATAAGCCAAATGCATCACTCTAGTGGTGGTGGTGGTGGTTATGTGATGGTAGAGGGTGGTGGTGGCTGTGTTTGCATTTCCGCATTTCTGGGTTTTTGTTCTTGATGTTCTTGATTTAGGAATTAAATTAATAGGAAATTCAAAAGTAATTCAAATGGGGGAAGAAGACGAGGGTATATTAGTCATTTCACTATACTTAACGAGGAAAACTAACGAAAGTTAGTGAACAGTGCGTCTCAGTGGTTTTTTTGCACATTTACGAAACGTTAATGACTTTTTTGCGTCTCTTTATGTCTCGGTCCCATTTTTACGATTTCAATATACTTTAGGGACCATTTTTGCATTTTACCCTTTTTATTATTTTGATTTTTCGATGCACTATTTGTTAACACTCAAATACTCAATCAAGTTTATCGAATAACACTCGTGAGTTAAACTTAAACATGTTGTTCAAAGTAAATTACTAAATTAGAACGTAGATTATTAAAATGCTATAAGGAAATACGAAGTTTTCCTATTGTCAATAACAAGCTCGATCAGTTTTGATATAAGTTTGTGAAAATCCTTTATGTTTTGTATATCGTCAAAAGTTATTTGATATAGTGTAGTAATGTACTTGAACCATTTTTAAAAGTTATAACTAACAAGTAGTACAAGAATAAACATGGACGGTTTGTTTGGACTAGGGCTGCAATCAAGTCAAGCTTTTATCAAGCAACTCGAGCTCGAGCTCGAGATGGGCTCGATCGAGTCAAGCTTTTATCAAGCTCAAGCCCAAGCTCAAGCCCAAAAATTAGCTCGAAACATTTAACGAGCCAAGCTCAAGCTTTGGATAGCTTGGCTCGAGCTTGTATCAAGCTTTTATCAAGCTTTAATATATATATATATATTTTCATTTAAATTTCATATAAATAATTAGGAGCTAATTTGATTATTAACCAAAGTATAAGGGATTAGTTTGTAAATACTTGGATAATCCCTACCTAACAATTTGTATTCTAAGGCAGTAATTTGTAAAGCTTTTAACCCTTTATATTCTTATCAAACATAACAAATCTTATTCTAAAGCTCGAAACACAATCTGTCACAATCACAATTCACACATTCACACTTGGCTTTTCTTCGTAAGTATTATCAACTATTTTTATTTAATAATTCTAATGTTCGACTTGGGTACAAGAATGTTGTTCTTGGTTTTATTAGTGTTAAATAAATCTAATTTGGTTTTCAAATATGGTTTTAGCTTGTTTTACTTTATACATATATTTATTGTTGAGTTTAGCTATGGAATACAATATTTTTGTATACTATCAAGCTTTTCAAGCCAAGCTCAAGCTTTGCTCGAAACCTACTCAAGCCAAGCTCAAGCTTGGATAATGAAAGCTTGACAAGCTATCAAGCCAAGCTCAAGCCTAGTGTTTTTCTTTCAAGCCAAGCTCAAGCCTTGTTGAGCTTGAGCTCGGCTTGACTCGATTGCAGCCCTAGTTTGGACACCAAATTATATGGGAAAACTCAGGACATACAGATTTATGCATCTTCTAATGCAATTATTCAGTATTTATAGAAAATTATATATTTTTTTGAGTAGTGATAAATAGACCTAAAAATATACCTAATGCATTCATATTTGACAAGTGTTATGTACACACATTTTCTCTCATCGTTACCCACCAATCACATTTGTAGGTCTATTTTTAGGTCATTTAGGCCTACAAATCATTTTTCATATTTTTATTGCCATCTTCTCAATTTTTTGTTATATTCAATTGTGATTTTTCTTTTATGTATACTACAAGGAACACAACTTCACATGAACATTATAGCATCAATTAACGAAGTAACGTACTTGACGATCTTCGTAGTTGTTTTCGCAAAAGAGGTATCGAATGTGTTACGATCCCTTATCGGTTAGGTATGAGATTGATTGATACTTTATAAGTCTACCAGTACCCTCCTTTTACAAGCTTCATTTTTTAAGTGAGTTTACATTTGGACTTATGAACCAATACGAGCCTATTATGAGATAGGTTCGTATCAGAATACAAATTGATAAAAAAAATCTTTTCGAAGCTACTATTAGATATATTTGTATAACAAACTTTTAGATAAGTTTAGAATGTATTTATGTTTATCTAGACCATAAAAGTCTGGTAGATTGTTATGTACACTCTGTATATATATTGAATCATAATGAATGAGAAGGCATCGCTTCTATTCTTTCATGGTATCACGCCTATAACCGATCCTACCTTTTCTCTCCAATAACTTTCTGTCATTCTTTTCACATCTCACTTCAATGGCTGAATCAAAACTCCACCCCGCAATCACTGTTAACCAAATCAAAAACCCGATCCTTATAACTCTAGAGATGGAAAAGAGTCAATATGCCTCATGGGCTAAACTCTTCAAGATCACATGTCGAGCCTATGATGTGATTGATCACATCATCCCTCCAGCTAAACCCACTCCCTCTACGTCAAAAGACAAAGAGGTAACACCACCCATCATCTCTCCTGAAACTTGGGCTCGCTTGGATGCTATTGTTCTACAATGGATCTATAGCACCATCTCGAATGATTTTCTTCATACCATTCATCAACCCGATGCCACTGCTAAACAAGCATGGGATCGTTTGAAAGACATCTTTCAAGGCAACAAGAACTCGCGAGCACTCTACTTGGAATGGCAATTCAGTAATACTCGTCTTGATAACTTTGCTAACATCTCTGCTTACTGTCAAGAGTTGAAGCTATTGGCTGACCAACTAGCCAATGTTGATTCACCCATCACCAATGATCGTTTAGTTCTTCAATTAATTGCTGTATTAAACGAGAGTTATGATGGTGTTGTTATGCATCTTCAACAAAGTAATCCCCTACCTTCTTTTTATGAAGCCCGATCTCGTCTTATACTTGAAGAAACACGCAAATCCAAACAGGCTGCTAATACTGCTATCAAGGATGGTGCTGCTCTCGTCTCCACTACTGCTCCCGCCTTAAAACCCACTCAACCTGGTGTTTTTAATCACTTTAAACCTGGTAACGGTCCATCCTCCAACAACTGTGGTGGTAGAGGAGGCTGCAACAATCGTGGTGGACGTGGTCGAGGTCGAGGCTACAACAACAACAGCAACTGAAGTCACTATCCTGGACAACAGCAACAACAACCATGGGCTCCTTATGGTCCATGGGCTTGGCAACAACAGTCGTGGACTCCCCCACCATGTCCTTACCCCACTTCTAACTGGGTTCGGCCCACAACCCAACCTGGACAATCTGGAATTTTTGGTCCATGAACACACCAAGCGCACACCATGACATACTCGCCTACTGTTGCTTCATCTACCATGGGGTATCAACCTACTAATATTGACACAGCTATGCATTCAATGACTCTCAACCCACATGATGACAATTGGTACATGGATACGGGTGCGACGTCTCACATGATGGCTTCTCCAAGTAAGCTCCGGTCTTATTTCAATTTAAGCAACCCCTAAGCATATAATTGTTGGTAATGGTCATAAAATTCCAATCTATGGTTATGGACATACTGCCTTTCGTCACTCATCTTGTCCACTATTTTTTAAAAATGTCTTGTATGCTCGAAAACTTATTAAAAACTTAGTCTCAGTACGTCGTCTTTCAGTTGATAATAATATCTCTCTTGATTTTGACCCTTTTGGATTTACTGTGAAGGATTACCCGACGGGGACCCCAATCATGAGATGCAATAGCACGGGGGACCTTTATCCCATCAACACATCGGTGCTTCAACAACTTCATCAACCGTCTACTTTTGCAGCTTTTTCACAAGACTTATGGCATTATCGCCTTGGCCATCCAGGCATTAATGTTTTAAGATCTCTTAGGAATAAAAATTACATTCAATGTAATAGGTCTAGGTTGTCTTCTCTTTGTCAATCATGTGTCTTTGGTAAACATGTTAAGTTACCATTTTATGACTCGTGTTCATCTACTTTATCCCCTTTTGATACTATTCATAGTGATTTGTGGACTTCACCGGTGTTAAGTACGATTTCCTTTGGACTTTTCCACTTGGACAAAAATCACAATTCTTTTCTGTGTTTCTTTCATTTAGTGCTTACATTAAAAATCAGTTTTCTAAATCCATCAAAACATTTCAATGTGATAATGGCACTGAATATAACAACAGAATGTTTCATCAATTTTGCAATAAAAATGGAATGGTTTTTCGCTTCTCTTGTCCCCATACCTCTTCACAAAATGGGAAAGCCGAACAAAAAATCCGGGCTATTAACAATATTATTCGTACATTACTTTCGCACTCGTCAATGCCGGAACGATTTTGGCATCATGCACTTGAAATGGCAACACTTGATCAACATTCTGCCAAGCAAACTCATTAATAACCAATCACCCACACAACTCATTTTTCAACAAACACCGGCTTATGACCATTTACGTGTATTCGGTTGCCTTTGCTTTCCTTTCACCCTTCCACCACCATCAATAAACTACAACCTCGGTCCGATCCATGTGTGTTTTTAGGATATCCTTTTAACCATCGTGGTTATAAGTGCTACAACTTAAAAACCCAACAGATAGTTCTATCAAGGCATGTAATTTTTGACGAGTCTCAATTTCCATTTGCAAAATTACACAACCCAACACCCACTACCTATAAGTTTCTACATGCTGGTATTAATCCATTATTTTATGAGCATGTGAATGTCCAGTTCGTGTCTCCACCTCCGACGTCCACATCTCAAATGTCCTCACCTTCTGTAGATGAGCAACAACCAAATTTTGGTCCAACCATTGACAAGCCTGTCAACACTACTGTAGACGACCAACATCCAAGTACGAGTAGTCCACTTAACACGTTCCAGCCCCCGGTTTCAAGTCCTTCTTCACCCTCTATTTCTAGTCCATCAGCCTCTCGTTCTCTCTCACAGGCTTCTATTATTAACTCTAGAGTCATTCCCACTCGTAGCCCATCTGTCTCTCGGCCTTTTGCATCTCTGCAAACACCCACACGCCTGCTCGATCCATGTGTAACACTCGTTTCCCGGATACAAATAGGCCCCACCCTAGATGAAATTGACTAAGGCTTAACATGATTGGCTAGTCGACGAATGTTGTGTTATAGTCAAACCCGATAGTCAAAGAATGAGTATTATGGTTATAGAAAATATTATGTGACACAACTAGAAAGGTAATGGACTTAAAGGACCTAAGTTACTTTTGTGGTAAATGTGTTATAAGTTGGTTGTGGCTAAAATAGAGGGAAACGGACTAGAGGGACCAATGTTGCCAATAGACCTATGTGGTGCAAGATAAATATCTCATCCATAAGGTTCTGGACATTTCTATCATTATCAAGAATGTGTGGTGTGTATGTGTGTCGGTTAGAGAAAGAAAAAGGAGGGAAATGAGTCATGATGATTAAGTAAGGAATTGATGAAGATGTTATGCTTAGGGTTCTTCCTAGCAAAGATTACTACAAGTAAGTATCTCTATTTTGATGATTATAAGGCTAAGGTTTATGGGTTAAGTGGGTAATCATCATATGATCATATGATGATATGGAAAGGATGATGGGTAAGTGATTGGGTCTAAACTAGTCAACTTTTATTAGTCAACCACTTGTGAATGGTCAACCGTAAAAGTCAAACTAATCAAGCCAATTCTCCGGTGATAGTATAGTGTTTTCCCGGGTCGTTAAAGTCCCAGCGAGATTGAAATGGTGTATTTAGAAATCGTTTATGAGAGAGTGGCACTGAGGACAGTAGCCCAGATGATGTGGAATTGATATTGCTACTGTTATTTTGGTATTTCTACACAGATATAATATTCACAAAAATCAGATACCAGTTATATGCACAAATTTACAATTCAGATCACGTAACAGACAGAGAAAGTGGGATTTGGTATTTAACAAACTACAGGGGGTGCTTTTGACACTTTTTTGAAACTTAAAATTAAAAGGAAATTGAAAATGAAAATGGAATTATGAAAGTGATTAAAATATTATTTAAATATTATTTAATTAATAAAACTATTTAAAATCTAAATTAAAACCTAATTTAAATTAACTAATAATTAAAAGTATTACAAATTAAACTAAAAATTTGTAAAAACAATTTCTAAACTTAAATTAGAACTTGAAGAAAGTATAAAAAATAAAAATAAATATTTTTGTCTTTTTATGGGTTTTTTATTAATTAAAAACTATTTAACTTAATTAAACTAATTAAACTAATTTTAATTAATATTAATACTAAATTAACTTAGAAAATTATAAGAAAATTTATAAAATTACTTAACCATCACAGGAATCCTACAAAATTATAAAAACTCTAAAAATTATGTTTTAAGATTAATCCACTAATTATTTACCTTTTAATTAACTTAAGTCTAATTTAAACAATTAAAATAAGAAAAATGTAAAATGAACAGTAGAAACTCAAAATTAATTTTCTAAAAGTCTATTATACTATATTATAGCTAGGAAAAATATAAAATCTAGGTTATGCTTTATAAAAACTAAATATGCTATTTAATACTTAATATTAATTAATAAATAAGAAAACTAGAATTAAATCTAATAAATACTAAATGGTAATTTAAAAATCTGAAAACTTTACTAAAAATACTTTACTATATAAGGTATTTAATAAAAATATAAAAATACTAAGTACTTAATAAAAATTTAAAAATGAAAATTAAAATTAAATTACATTAAATAGAAACTATCACTTGAAATTAAATTGACTTTTTTGGATTTTTCTTTTACAAACTTGATTTATACCTAAAAACGACTACTTTTTGTGAAAACAACTTTTTTGTAACTAAAAATTAAGCACTGTACACCCCCTAGACTTAAGGCAGTTGACTTTAGTTGACTGGATGGACAAATAAGCACTCAGGACTAAATGTGGGATCCACAATGGTGAAAATGGGTACAATTAAGTTACTTTGACTTAAATAAACTAGAAACAACAAGGCATGAACACTGATAAGCTCATAAGATCCAAAATAAGCACTTTTGATACCTAAAATAGACTCAGAAATGGGACAATCTTTAAAGCTAATTCCAGGTGGGGTCCACCAAGCTTAAGGTCAAACTAAAGGTCAAGATTACAAGCCTGGTAGGAGGGGGTTGGGAGAACCTAAATCTAGGGTGTGGGGACCACTGTGGTGGCCACAAACCACCAAAAAAGGTGGTGTGGTGGCTGTGGTATCTGCTGCATAGAGTAGTAGGTTGCCCTGCAGTCCTCTTTGGAGGATTGTGGGGCCCAGACAAAAAATCACAAAATTATAGCAACTATAGGATTTTGAAGATGAGCTGGGGGGCTAACTATTCTAAAAAGCTCAAAGCTTAAAACCTACTACATAAATCAAAACAATTCAGGCCATTATGGGAAAAATTGAAAGAGTGCAAATTTGACTTTTTATGAATTACACCACAGTTGACTTATTTGAACTTAAGACCTAATTTAATGACTTAAATTAATATGTTAAACTAAAATAAGGTTAAATTAATCTAATATAACAGCTTATGCATTGAATTGTGTGGATTTGGATTCTAAAAACCCAACAGTGGAATGTTAAGGGGTGGTGAGGATGATTTTTGACTTTCTGTTAAAGTGGACCAAGCTTGTATGACTTACATGACCTGTTTTAACCTAATGAAGCATGTATTAACTAAACACAACCTCAGAAACCTCCTAGATTGCCTTGAGTCAAGCTGATCCAAACACCCCTTTACAAAACCAAATCTGCAAATTTCAAAGCTTCTCAATGATTCATGCCATGAAACTGATTCCTAGGTTTATGCATGATATACTGAGATGAATTTAGTACCTAAATGCTTATAATAACAACAAGAACTTCAAGAATCAACAAACTACTTGTGATGGCAGTTGAATCACAATAATGAGCAAGCTTAAATCTATTAGAACAAACTTGTAACCTAAAGCAATATTTAAACATTCACACACTAAATAAAACTGAATAACACAGATATATACCTGACTTGCAGCGGAATGGAATGCCTGAGGGTGTAACGGTCATAGCATCACAACAAGGATATATTGAACGACCTAAAGTGTCGTTTTGAAAATACATCGTTTGATTCATTCAAAATATCCAGAGTTATAAAACATAGGTCCCAAAAGAGTTAGAAAGTTTTGGTAAATAAGTTTGGTACAATCAAACGATAGTTCATAAGTGCATGAAATCCAAAATGAGACGCGTCATCCTTGATTCTCAAAGAAATGACTCCATGCATGTCATGAGGTATATGTCTTAGTTACCTGAAAATACATTGCGAAAATGGTCAACATAAAGTTGGTGAATAATCATAGGTTTGTAAGTTAAATCGTATGTACATAAGCCACAAGTATAAAGTAAACCGACAAAAATGTCAAAAATGCTACATTGGCTCTTAAGCTCATGACCCCGAAGCTAGACTTTGTAATGGCCCCACCAGAGTGTTTACCAGACACTCAAATTGTTAAGACATGAAATGCATTCGTCCCGTTGGAGCAACCCAAACACGAATGGAGGCGTCACCCTTAATAGATCTATTCACTCACTCTCGCTTGGCAATATAATTAACGGTCCATGATATATAAGGGGACTTAACTTGGTAGTAAGGCAACTTAAGCAATGTATGGAATTTGTAATACTTGGGCATGTACAAAATAATTGGTGCAATGTATTCTCCCCCGTGGGATTTGAAATCAAATAAGTAATTGAAAACGGGGCTATGAAAACTCACCTTAGCAAAAGCAATATCCGATAGACAAAGTAGTAGTTAGAAATAAGGTCCGGGTACTCTAATCGCGACCTAAATAATGCATATGTCTTAGGTTCGAAAACAAGATCAAGCATGCAAGTCATACACTATATTATCACTTGTACATGTTGAAATTTTTATCGTTAAAAATGTAGGTAATCAAAGTGATCTTGTATTTAAGTCATCCACCATTTTAAAAAAACGTAGCTTGTACATCTCACGACCAAACATTAGTCGTCTTGAAAATATATATTTTGAAAATCTCTAACGCACCTAATAAGTATACTTAATGTTCTACCATTTTTATTTACATCATTTTAGCCAAACTACACTCTAAAATGTCCAAAAGTCCATTTTAAATATTCCATCAGCTTTTAATATTTGAACAAAGCTGTCAAAATTTTAGTGTTTTGCCGTAACTTTCCTAGGCCATAACTTTTGCGTCGTAGTTCCGTTTTTCAAGTTCTATATATTCCCGCGAAGGTATTCAAGTATGCTTTAGGTTTTTCAAGGTCTCGGCTAGCCTAGATGTCATTAAACCTCAGTTTTGCTAGCTAGAAAATCGGGACAGATTCATTATTTCCAGAAAATATAGTTTTCGTCGTCAATCTTGAAAATAGCATATCTTTTTCGTTATAAGTCCGTTTTAACTCGTTCAAGCGGCTATGTTTTCGTTATTAAGTCTATTTCTATATTTCTAGCCTAATATGGTCACCAAGGTACTGATCTTTTTGTGGAAGGTCGAATGGGACAGATTTGTCATAAATAATGTCAAACTATTTTTCCTAGTGTTTTATTTATTATCACCACTTAACAACAACTCCAAATCTAGTCCTAGTTCATCCATCAATTTCCCAACTAGTATATGGTGATCTAAACATAAACTTAACAATATTCAAGATCCATGTACAAGATCATCCAAGTATTTAAACTTCCAATCTACTAACATGTATATATATAAAGTTTTCATTATTTTCTTGTAAAGATTATTACTAGCAAATTTTCTTGTAATCAAAACTTGTTCAAAACATGATTTCTTGTTAAGAGATCAAAGTGGACGTAAAGATTTTTCAACATGTACCAAGTGATAACCAAGTATATATACTAGACAAGCATAAAAATCATGAAAAATCATGAAGTATAAGTAGTGTAAAAAAATTACTTACAAAGAGGTTAGTGAGATGAGATTGGTAAAACACTTGTGTAACCCCAAGATTAGTATCCAAACCCTTGTTAATCTACCCTAAGTACCCTTGAAAGTGACCAACAACTTCCTTCTCTTCCTTGCTCCTTGGTGGATCGATTTGTGTATATATGTGGGAGGTGAGTATATTTTTCTTTCTTAGTAACTAGAAATGGTTAATAAGCTTAGGTATATATATAACCAAATGGGTCAAAATGAGGTCAAAAATATCTTGCACCTTGGTCCTTGTGGCTGCCGAGAATCATGGGAAAAGTGGGACAAACATGTGGCTCTAGCCTCCAATATTAATGAGATGTTTCATCACATGTAAACAAAATTTGTAATCTAGTAGATTTGGTATTGAATTTCTTATACACTATAGGGGGGAGGGGCGGCCATAGGACTCAATTTGGAAGAAAATGTTTTATTTTATTTATTTTTTTTGTAAAAATGTATATATTAAATGTATTGGGTAGTAAAAATATGTATTGGGTATTAGTTTGGTAGTTAACGGAAGTTATACGTAATTAAACGTAAAATATTAAGAATTTAACTTGGACGTCGGAAAATATTTTTGGGACTTTTGTAATAATTTTAGAAGTATAAAAATATCCTAAAAATAATTGTTGAGAAAGTCGGGTATGTCGAGTGTTACATTTTTGAATAAAAATTAACGTTTGTTGAATTTAAAAACCGTATGTATTTAGAGAATAGGAATTTGTGTTGTTGTATAAAATTGTGAAATGGGGAAGGAGCAAGGTACCGGAGCGTTGTGGACTAAAATTAGCTTAAGTCCTAGTGTACTTAGAATTTATTTAGAAATTCGCGTCGATTCAAGTAAAAGGCTCATGTAAAAAATGTTTCAAATCAAACGTCAAGAATTTAAATTCGAGTTTAGAAATTAGTATTGACCTGGGAAATAGCGGGTTGTGACATTCTACCCCCCTAAAAGGGAATCTCGTCCGCGAGATTCAGTCAGCGTTGGTCATTGGAGTGGTACTGGTGAAGAGATGGGGTATTTCTGACGAATCTGGTCTTCTCGTTCCCAAGTGAACTCGGGACCTCGTTGAGAATTCCAGCGAACCTTGACGATAGGAATTCGACTTCGCTTCAACCGTTCGACCTCACGGTCCATGATTTCTACTGGTTCTACTACCAGGTTTTGGTTTGTCATTGGGTTGGATTCCTTCCAATGGAATCATAAGTGACTAATCTGAAAGTCATTTCTGGAGATTTGAAATATGTGAAACATGTTTGTGCAATTCTGCTACTTTCTAACAAGGCTCGAGTCTGAGGGTCACTGGCCTACTCTGTCTGAAATATTTAAATGATCCAGTGTACATTGAGTTTAACTTCTCAGATTTTTCTGAATGGTATTATGCCTTTCCTAGGCAGAACTTTCAACTTAGTTCGTTCTCCCACCTGAATCTAGATGGTTTGCTGTTCAGGGATACCCAATCCGCATGATGTGTGTCATAAGCCAACCCTAATTCTACCAGTTTCTTGTTGCTTGTAACTGGTTCTTGACTTGTGAGATTTCCTTTGTTGTTCCATAGTCTAGTTCTAGACCAGTGAATTGAACTTTCCGATTTCAGTCTGTAAATTGGTAATTGGTACTTCGACCATAAAGTGCATCAAATGGTGTAATCTCTATGCCCGCGCGATAACTATGTTTGGAAAGGTTTTGATTTATGGTAAATGGTTAGTCCAACCATTTCTAGAGTCAATCACTTATGCTCTGAGCATAACCTTCTTATGTTTGAATCGTTCTCTCGTTCTGACCATCGGTCTGAGGATGATAGGCAATGTTTACCTCTAAATGGAGTTTCGAAGGAAATCTTAAAATGTTTGTTAGAAGTCTAAGGTGATTCGATTACCTTTATCAGGAACAATTGAAATGGTTACAATAATTCTTGTGTCTAATTCCTCAACGTTCTGTCTTTCGAACTTGACGTTATCTGAATGAGATAGAATATGGGTAACAATTTTGATTCCTTGTGTTTTGGTCTAACGGATGCTAAGACATATGTCTTTCTTTGCCTATTGGTGGTTGTCAGGCAAAACTACAAGCCTAGGTATTCAAACTAACTTAAGTCCTGAGATGGTTTATCGTTGAAATTATCATCATGTTGGCAAAATATATATCCGGGTCTGATTCCTTTCCTGGTATGGAAATGAGGTTATCTGGAATATCTAGAGAACACAACTCCTTAGGGAAATCTTATATCGATATACTTAATTCTAATCAATTATCCTTGGTGAAGACTCATTATAGGGAAGTTTGCGTTTAGATGAGACCAAGTTTAATCTAAACACTCTACAGTATCGGTTAAGAGGCTTGGTTTATTTCTATGGTGTTGCTTAGCGTACCTTCACAATGTGTTCGATCCTGTAGCTCATTCTAGCTAGTACCTTTTGAATAATAAAATTGGACAACTAGGTCAGAGATGGTGAGTCGGATGGTCTCTTGGTATCTTAGGATTGTTGTTGGATTATAAATTTTTCTTAGTCTAGGTTTAATATTTCCGTAATCCTTGTATTGTTTTTCTTGTATCGAGTAATCCTACTTGTAGTTGAAATGGAAAGTCTCTCATAAAGAAGTCAATGGAAAGTCCAACGTTATGGCTAAGTGGGTGACAGGTGGGGTAAGTATCCAGAGAGTGTTTGTCAGAAAAAGATATTTATAAAAGAGTTTACTTGTTTAAAACGCTTTTAAACGAAGATTGTTATTAGTAATACTTTTTAAAAAATAACTATTTCCTTCATGGCATAATCCTTCCTGAATTATACATAGGTGATCAGGCCATGTATAGTTGAGGACTAATGATGCGATGCTTGATTTAGTCAAAATAGTATTACTTTTCTCAAAAGTTTTAGATGGTGTCCAACGCATTGTTATTAAAAATGGTATTCTAATTATTTCCTTTCAAAGTAACATAAAAATTGCTTCGCGTAATAATAGTAAATACTTGGTGTAATGAAAGAAAATCAGTTTATAGTACGGTAACAAAATAGCTTATTTTAGCAATTCAGTAAAACAATTTCCCCATAGGGTAGTAAGATAGTTCGAAATAAAATTTGTTGAATGGTTTATTGGATACATGGGTAAATCTTTGGAATGGTAATAGTCTACTAATCCGTCAAAAACGAAATCGGCCTAATCTCTAATAAGACAGTGACATAATGTTGCGAAACGATTGAAAATTGCACACTTGCAATAGAAAATGGAATAACGAAGGTAGTGATTATCGCTGAGATAACAAAAGATAGTCATTACATTAGATAGGAAAGTGCTTAATACTACTAGGTTACACCAGCGTACTTATGGAAAGTACCAAAAGAAAAGTACAACCCTAGAGGGCTCAAACTACGGTGTATATAATTAAAACATAAGCTTCTTCTTCAAATTCTGGTTTCCCAACTCCGGGCATTCACTCCTGAAGTGTCCCACTACTCCACACTCACGGCAGATTACCGTGAGTTTTTGATGCTTTGCGAGGGTGGGAGCCTTGCAGTCCTTGGCTTTATGTCGGAGCTTTTGGCAGTTTTTACATTGAGAGGGGCAAGATCCTTTGTGATGAAACTGACACTTGTTGCACTCGGGTAATTTACCCACATACCTTTTCTTTTGGCTTGACCCAGCAGCACAGGTCTCCACCACTTGTTGTATCTTAAATGGTTGTTGAGAAGCATTAGCATCCAGATTACCGACCCACTTTCTTTTGTTGCTACCATTGCCTCCTAAGATCTTGGTGTGAGCTATGCGTTCCTTTGCTTCGATCGCCATTCTGATAGCTGTAGGCATGGTATCGGGTTCCAATGAGATGACCCACATACGAATTTCAGGAGAAAGTCCTCCGATGTACCTTTCAAGTTTCTTGCTTTCCGGTTCATCCATTGTAGAGCCTAGTCGAGCTAAATCATAAAAATGAGCAGTATACTTGACAATATCATCTCCTACCATGGTAAGGTTTAGTGTTTCCTGTTCAATTGCTTGTAATTTGCTTTTCACACAAAATTTTAAACTCATCATCCTTTTTAGTTTCTCCCAAGAGTGTGAGTAAGCAGCATCCACTCCTACTACCTGAACATATTTAGTCCACCATTTCTGGGCATGATCCTGAAAAGTGCAAGTGGCGAACTTAACCTTGTCTTCCTTACGGCAGTCGCCACATTGAAATATTGTTTCTATTTCTTCGAACCATTTGAGAAATTCCTTTATGTCTATAGTTCCGCTAAAGGAGGGGGGATTGCAACCCATAAATTCCACATGAGTAAGTTCCTTGGTGAGGGCAGTGGTTATGTTTCTGGCGGTGAATTGTCCAACAGCGGCTTGCATCATGCTTGAAGTGATTTGCTTAATCTACTTTCATCAAATTATAAGAGACCATGAGAATCTATAAGTAATAAAACCATCGTATTTTGACACAAAACCTTTCCTAAAGTCTCCCCTGAGACACTAAACCATCTTTATATCATCTGGTATGCTCCATTCTTCTTCTTCCTTTCTTTCTTACTGATTTTTATTTTTATCTAATTTTTTTTTGTGTTTTTGAGTTTTCATTACTAACTGAATTAATACAAATTAAAAACTTTAGGAACTAAACAAAGTTTTTAAGTGAACATCCCTGAGCTCAAACAAACAGAAATCACCAACACTTAACAATTTTAGGGGAATTTGTCAAATTCCCATAAAAATTCCAAATTCGAATTTAGTAAATAAAACTTTAAATTAACTTGAAATAAAAGCTTCAATACATTACATTAACAGGATACAAGTGATTTGAAATGGAAAAACACAACTGAATTTTAAATTTTACTACCTACGACTAAAATTATACTAAAACTACACTACTCCCCATCCACTTCTGCTTCTTCCTCAATTTATAGCCTCAAATTGTATCTTGTGGGTCCCACAAAGCATTTCCCAGCACCATTGGATGATAAATATTTGATCTTGTCCGTTGGTGAAATTTGGCGCCAAAATGGTATTTGGCCATTTGCTCTGGGATATTGTCAGAGGGGCATTAATTGTGGCCTTGGGGTGTGTAATTGGAGGGATAAGGGAGGTGGGATGTGATGGTGGCAAGTGGTGTAAAACCAGTGGTGGATGGTGGTATTGCAGGGGAAGAAAATGGGAGGGAAGTGGTATGGTGAGGGTGGTTTATGGTTTTGGTTTGACCGGGGTCAAAGCCAGGAGTGGACTGGGTTTATTTTGGTATTGGGCTTGAAAGTGGGCTGGACAAAAGGTGGGTAATTTGGGTTTGGATTAAATAAAATAACAAGGGTCCGTATAGTTTATAGCAATTAAATCCCAAGGACCAATTTTGTATTTTCTGAATTTTGGAGGACCAAATCTGCCACATTTCCAAAGTTGATTCAAAGGACTATTCCTGCCATGTTAGAATAAACCAAGGACCACAAAATGAAATTTTACATTTATTACGATTTTAAACACCCCGGGGACCATTTATGTAATTTTCTAAAGTTTAGGGGGTAAAATTGTAATTTTTCCAAAAGTTATCAAAATGTTCCAAATTAAAAGTTATGAATAGTACAAGGGTAATATTTGTTAAATTTCACTTTTTGAATACCCAGGGACTATTTTTGCCAATTTTGATATTTGAGGGGTAAAAGTTGCCAATATGTGTAAACTTTTATCCAAGGACTATTTGTGAATAAATTTGATTTCCCATGGACTAAAGTTGACTTTTTATTCATTTTAAACCTTCAGGGACTAGTTTTGCCAATTTATGAAACTTGAGGGACTAAAACTGCCAATTATGCAAACTTTGTGCGTTTTTCATCTGTTTTTTTGATTGTTTTGCATTTGAAACATATAAAACACATTCCTGGGATATTTTCACTATTTTGATTCAATATTGAGTGTTTTTAGATGTTTTGGCAGCTCAGAAATGGTAAAAATGATGAGTATTTACACACTCATCAATCCCCCACACTAAAACATTGCTAGTCCCTAGCAATCTTTTGAGAAAAACCTGATGGATTTGAAAATCTCTTTACCAAAAGCCATCACTTCTGGAGTAGCCAGGTGTAAGAACTGTGGCACACCTGATAACCTTGTGATTTTGAGCAAACCACCAGCTGTCAACGGATTTGATTACTCTTTACCAAAAGCCGTTTGCTTCTGGACTAGCCAGCATCTTGATGGACTAAGTCAACATCTTGGTGAGCTGATTACCAATTATGGATTTTCCACGGCCTTTACCACAAGCCATAATCTTGTAGGCTAGCCAACTCATTCGCTTTATGGGATATGGGGAGTTGAGGAACCATACAATTTTGGGCAAATTGCAAGCCGTCAACGGATTTGAGATGTCTTTACCAAGAGCCGTTTGCTCCTGGACTAGCCAATCCATTTGTCATTTAGACTTTGGCGGACTGATTACCACAAAAAATTTTGAACTTTAGTGAAAAAATTTTGAAAATTTTTGGTTAAAAACGGGGGTACTATATAGTAAAATGTGATAAAATTCGCTAGAATAGCGAAATACCCCCCCACACTTAGCATGAATATTGTCCTCAATATTCAAAGGCCCGGCTATTATGCCGACTCTTGGAACGTAAAAGGGCAACATTACAAGCTAATCGTGGAAACACAATTTTGTTTTTTTTTTCACTTTTGTAACCATAGCATGGGGGATTCCCCCACACTTAGGGTGAAAACCCTATAAGCATGCTACTGTTTTTGTTTACCGAGTCGCTAGCTTGACTCGACCCCGAATTCATTTGTCCTTGGGGAAGCATGATGTGGAAGAAACAATCTCAATCGGACTTTCATTCAAGATGTTTGGATAAACATTTGAAGCACGTGAAAGTTCCACACCGATGAGATAAGTACCCGGCTCAAGATAACGGTATATGAAAATGCCGGGGTCAAAGATGGTGTCCTCATTCCCGAAGGAATGAAGAACAGGAGAAGTTATCCTGTATGTGAAGAAAAGGAAGAAAACCATGATGAAAATCATGATAAGATCTTCTTCCTCGAAGGCAGGCTCATTAGCCTGATTTTGGATTTAAAAGGTTAAGCTCGAAAACATCCCGGGAGGGTGGGTGGGACTTTGCAAATTCTCATGATTGAGTACATCTCCCCCCGGGTCATCATACTCTGGAGGAGTCATGATATGAGTGAGTTCATAGGAGAACTCATCAAATGTGAATGAATCATATTCTGGATTGATGGGCGTGAGTTCACAGGAGAACTCATCGAAGGTAAATGATTCATAATCGGGGAGAGAAATATGAGAATGAGAAGTGGTACTGCCACTAATCTTCTCTCCCATAGGATCAAAAGCAAAGGCTTCAAATTCCGGTATAAGGTCATCGGAGAGAATGTCACTATCCTTGATGGGGATAGGATATGAAATAGGTTTCTCTTTGAAAGCCTTGATTTTTGAAATGAGGAGATTGACTTTCAATAATGTTGCACGAAGTGCTTCATCTTTGATTTCAGTGTCAATCTCATCATTCTCTTCTTCTAAGCTAACTAGCTGAGAAGGCAACCCTTCCACATGACTGATGTCTCCAGAAGATAAAGAATTTTCATCAGTATGTGAAGTACTAAGCTCGATGTTGGGATTAGAGTTTAAAAGATTTTCAGCTTCTCCCATATCGGCTTCAAAATCAAGGAGACCATCATCATTTCCCAAAGGAAGTGGATTGATGTGAGTAAGTTCGTTTGTGAACTCCTCAATAAGAGGGTCAACTTCCGAATGAGGCAATGGTGCCTCCTCATACTCAACTTCTCCATAAGATGTACAATCATCATTAAAATCGGAGAAAGTCTCAAAATGATCTTTTGGATTTTCAGGGTGAGCAGGTAGATCACACATATGATCAGAAGTTTCTTGTGACTCTCTTGGGATTGGGACAAGGTTCTCAACACTAGACTTTATGAATTCGTCCGTTTCCTTTTGAGGAACAGTGCTAAGATGCTTGACTCCTCCCAAACCAACCAGTCAGCCGTGTGCAGCTGTTAGGCCCACCTGGGAGAAAGTGCAAGTTAATATTGACCGTGGAAGTACAGGAAAATCCCCGGGTCGTTAAATCCCAACGAGATTGAAATTGTATTTGTAAACGGATAGGAGAGTGAGTGGTACTGAGGACAGTAACAAAGATGATTTGAGGGTTGATTATACTACTGATTGCTTGATATTTGGAAAATATGAAATTATAACAGAAATACAGATATAAGCACAAAATCAGATAATCAAATAACAGACAGTGAAAAGTGGTATTTGACAAGTTATAAACTACAGGGGTTAAAAGTGAAACTTTTGAAAACTTAATATTAAAGAAAATAGAAAATGAAATTGAAATTATGAAAATGATTATTATAATATTAATAATTATTTAATTAATAAAACTAATTATAATCTAATTAAAAACTTAATTTAAATTAACTAAAAATAGCAACTATTACAAATAAACCTAAAAACTTATAACAATAATTTCTAAACCTAAATAAGAACTTGAAGAAAGTATAAAAAATGAAAATAAATATTTTTGTCTTTTTATAAGTATTTTATTAATTATAAACTATTTAACTTATTTAAACTATTTTAACTATTTTAAATTACTATTAATAATAAATTACCTTAGAAAATTATGATAAAATTTATAAAACTATTTAAACACTACAGGAATACTACAAAATTATAAAAACTTGCTAAAAATTATATTTAAGCTAATTGACTAATTAATTACTTATTAATTAATCTTAAGCTAATTTAATTAATTTAAATAAGAAAATTAGAAAATGAACAGTGGAAATTATGAAACTATTTTTTAAAAGTCTTAAATACTTTATAAAACTTAGGAAAAATATAAAGTTCTACTTTAGTTAATTAAAATTAAATAAATCTATTTAATTATTAATATTACCTATTTAAATATTTAAACTAGTTTTAAATCTAATTAATAGTAAACTGCTTAGGAAAATTCTAATAAAATTATTTTAACTACTTTAAGGTACTAAGTAATTTATAAAATTATAAAATTGGACAAGTGCTTATTAATAAGCTAAAATGAAAATTAATTAGATAATTTCTATTAAATAGAAGCTATCACTATTTTTATGTTTGCTTTTTCTGGTTTTTCTTTTATAAAACTACTTAAATACTTAAATAATGAAACTTTAATAAAGACAATTATTTTAGAACCTTGAAATAAGCACTGAGAATGCTTATAAGCTTTTACAGTTGACTATGGTTGACTAAACTAGGAAAATAAGCTAAGTTGAGGTTATGTGGGGTCCACTAGGATGAAATCTGGTTTATCTAAGTTAATTACACCTAATTAAGCTAAATATGGTGAGATAAGCTCCTAGGATAAGCTGGAAATCCCAAATAAGCACTTGCTTATTTCTCTTCTGACTCAGAAATGGGACAGAGTTTAGGGACAAGTTTAGGTGGGGTCCACTGATCTATAGGTCAAACTAATGGTCAACTATTGAACCTGGGTAGGAGGGGGGTTGTAATAAGCTAAGTAGAAGATGTGGGGCCCACTGAGTTGGCCACAAATCACCACCAAAGTGGTGGTGATGGCTGTGTATCTGATGTGCAGGGTAAGGCTTTGCCTTGCAGTCCACTTTCAATGAGTTGTGGGGTCCACAATAGTGAAATAGGGTTCAAGCTAAGCCTAGAGGTTCAAAGATGGGTTGGTAAGCTACACAATAAACCAAGAAGCTAAGCTTATGGCTTCCTAATAAGCTCTGTGTGAGCCTTTGGATTGGTGATCAAATACTGAGTGCTCAGTATTGCTTTTTGAAATAAGATACAAACTAAGGTACTAGAAGCTATGCTACAATAAGCTAAAGGCTAGACTAAACCTAGATGTTAAAAGGTGAACTAATAAGCTATAAATTAAGCTAATGGTTGAGGTGTGGGGTCCACTGGATTGATAAGAAATCACCACCAAAGTGGTGGTGATGGACTGAGTCTAAATGAGCAGGGCACACCTTTGCCCTGCAAGTGAGTTTGAGGGTCTGTGGATTACAAGGTAAAAATCTTAAAAATATAAAACTTGTTGGAACTTAAAGATGGTCTGATAGAGTATCACTACAACAAATTTCAAATCCTAGATCCTAATACACAATTCTACAAAAATCCCTTAAGTTTTGAGAAAATCTGATAAGAACAAATTTGACTTTTGATGAAAATGAACTAGGTTGACTAATTTGGATTTCTAATGATCACTACAGATTTAATATGTTATATTAAGCTATTGTAAGGCTAAAATAAGCTATATGAGTTACTTATAAGCTATTGGGTGGGTTTTTGAGACAAATATCCTTGACAGTTAACTGTCAAGGAATTTAGAGTTGGATTTTGACTTTATCACTAATGACCTATTTATTTTATGCTTAATTTGTGATACTAGGACCTAAGCAAACATGTCTGAACCAGAAACAATAACTATAATACCCTTAAGGTCAATGGATCCTACTGATCCAAACACACTCTAATCTAGACCGTTTTGAGTTTTGTGAAGTAAATGGTTACAAGAGCTTATGCTACTGATCCATACTAACTTATTATGATATATTAGATCTAATTAAGCACTTAGAAACAGAAAATGGCCACCAATACACAAGAACACAAGATATACTATGTTGACTGATTGATTTTTATTTTTTAGTAACTATTGATTTAAACAAACAAGATACTATTTTTATGTTATATTATGACTATATAAGACTAAATAAGCATTGAACACTGAAAAAGCAAGTAATAAGCAGAGCAATAGTACAAAAGTAAAAGTGAAAATTTTGATAACTTACAAATAGCTTTCCTGCTCAAACCATGAACCAAGAACAACTTATTTCCCCCCCTGAGGATCTAAACCAATACTCCAAGCTTCCTTATGCTTCCAATTCAGCTTTGAATCCCAGATATCAAGAACAAATTGCCACAGTTGACTACCATTGACCAAATTTGTGTTTTGTGAGATTTTTTATATTAAGCTGATTAGTAAGTTACTAAAAGCTGTATTGAGCTTATGGGAGCTTATATGAGCTTATTCAATCCATATAATCAAACAGTAACAAGTACAAAGCTTATTGAGATTTTTAGTATGAAATTGAAAATTGCATTCACTAAGATAATAATACAAACTTGCTTTTTATTAACTTAAAAGATCACTAGTACACTGAGAACACTTAACTGAAACTTGAAAAGCTTTAAATTACACTTGAACAACTAATACAAATTAAACGACATACACTTTTTTAATTAAAAACTAGATATCATACTCCTCTGCTTCTCTTTATCTTTATAGGCTTCAATTAGGTTTAGAAATATCTTCTGAGCCATTCCCACTTCATCTGAGCCATCCATTATGTCCAATTGATCAAGACCGTTTAAATTCACTTTTGGCGCCAAAGTCCTCCAAGTTAACTTGGAGGCTACGTTCTTCAATTAAGGATAATTGGGAGTATGTGGAGGTGTCAGGAGACAAAGTGGAGGGTTTTTAGGACAAGTTAGTGCTTTATGGAAGAAACAGAGGTTTTGAAGTAGTTTGGAGTGAAAAACTGTGGAGAAGGCATTAAATGCCTATGTGGTTTGATGTGTGAGGTGGAAAGGAGGTGAGGGTGAGCTGGAAGGTGGTGAGGTGGTGGTAAAACCACCTGGTATTGGTGAAGCAGGGGTGGGGGAGAAGGGTGTACAGTGGTGGTGGTGTTTGGCGGTTTTGGGTGGGTCAAACGGGGTCAAACCGTTTTAAATAATCAAAGGGGGTGGACTGGGCTTATTTTTGGGCTTAGGGTGTGTGTGGGCTGGGTAAGGTTTGTTGGTTTCGGTTTATATAAATAAAAAGGGCCGGTTTGGTTATTTAGTGAACAAGGACCAATTATGTAATTTTGACAAAAGTGAGGGACTGAAATTGTAATATTTCCCAAACACTCATAAAGGTGTAATTTGCCAAGAACCAATAATACAAGGACCCAATTCATATTTTTCCATTTTTCAAAATTACCGGGGACCTTTTCTGCCAATTCTACAAACTCCAGGGACCATTATTGAAAATTTGGATTTTTAAGGGACTGTGTTTGTAATTTCTCAAAAGTTTATCAAAATTGTTCCATTTTGTCATTCATGCATAGTACAAGGGTATTATTTGTAAATTTCCAATTTTGAATACCCAGGGACCATTTTTGCCAATTTTGTAACTTGAGGGGTAAAAGTTGCCAGTTTGTGTAAACTTTCATCCAGGGATCATTTGTGAATATTTTTGGTTTCCCAAGGACTTAAGTTGACTTTTCATTTATTTTAAACCTTCAGGGACTAGTTTTGACAATATTTGAAACTTGAGGGACTGAAACTGCCAATTATGCAAACTTTGTACGTTTTTCATTTGTTTTTGCATATTTTGTATTTGAAACATATAAAACACACTTCAAAGATATTTTAAGTATTATGATGCATTTTTGAGTGTTTTTGTATGTTTTGGCAGTTCAGATTGGTACAAAATGATGAGTATTTAGACACTCATCAATCACCCACACTAAACTATTGCTAGTCCCTAGCAATCTATTTGAGAAAAAATTAATGGATTTTTACTCTTTACCAAAATCCATCACTTCTGGAGTAGCCAGGTGTAAGAACTGTGGCACACCTGATAACCGTGTGATTTTTAGCAAACCACCAGCTGTCAACGGATTTGATTAGTCTTTACCAAAAGCCGTTTGCTTCTGGACTAGCCAACTCTTGATGGAATAGTCAACATCTTGGTGAGCTGATTACCAATTATGGTTTTTCCACGGCCTTTACCACAAGCCATAATCTTGCGGGCTAGCCAACTCATTTGTTTTCGGGGAGTTGAGGAACCATACAATTTTTGGCAAATTGCAAGCCGTCAACGGTTTTGAGATGTCTTTACCAAGAGCCGTTTGCTCCTGGACTAGCCAATCCTGTTGTGGGTTAGACATGGAGGATTGATACCATTATTTGCATTTCTAAGTGTGAAAAAACTGATAATTTTGATCAAATGGGGGTTCTTGATGGAACATGTGTTTTGCATTCGTGAGAACGCTCCCCCACACTTAGAACTGAATATTGCCCTCAATATTCACAGTACTTGGTGTCCCACCAAGACTTTAGAACGTAAGGAGGCAATACTATTAACCTTTTTATTTTACTCTATTTACATACAAACTCACTTTTTTCTTTTTATTTGTCTTATACCATTTCTTTTTTTTTTTTTTTTTTTTTTTTTTTGAAAAAAATATTTTACATGTGTACAACATGTGGTTCGTCTCCCCCACACTAGGGTGTTAGAAAGGGATGAGAAGACAGAAATATGGGTGAAAACCCATATTGCTATGCTTTTGATTACCGAGTCACTAGCTTGACTCGACCTCGAATTGATTTGTCCATGAGGTAGCTTGTTTTTGATTCCCGAGTCACTAGCTTGACTCGACCCCGAATTTATTGGTCCATGGGGTAAGTTTGGAGATCCGGGACAACCATTGGTTGTATGTCCCCTCCAAAATAGTGTTTTAACCGATGACCATTTACTTTAAAATTGGGACCGTCAGGTTGCAATAACTCAACAGTTCCATATGGGTATACTTTGGTTATAGTAAATGGTCCAGACCAACGGGTTTTTAGTTTACCCAAGAAAATTTTTAACCTTGAATTGAAAAGAAGAACTCTGTCACCAACGTTGAAAACGCGGTTCTTTATTTTAGAGTCATGTATCTTTTTAGTCTTTTCTTTATAGATTAAAGAATTTTCATAAGCTTGATCACGTAATTCATTTAGTTCGTTTAGTTGAACTTTACGGTGATCACCCGCTGTCTGAAGGTCGAAATTTGCATGTTTTAAGGCCCAATAGGCCTTATGTTCTAATTCAATCGGAAGATGACATGCTTTCCCGTATACTAGCTTATATGGAGTACACCCTATGGGTGTTTTGTAAGCAGTGCGGAAAGCCCATAATGCATCGTCCAGCTTATCCGACCAAGAGGCACGGTTTTCACCAACCGTCCTCTCGAGAATTCTCTTAATACCCCGATTTGAGACCTCCACCTGCCCACTTGTTTAGGGGTGGTATGCTGTAGAAAGACGGTGAGTTACACCATATTTCAGCATTACTCTCGCAAATTGTTCATTGCAAAAGTGAGTACCACGATCACTGATAATGGCACGAGGAGTCCCGAATCTAGTAAAGAGAGATTTTAAAAATTTACAAACTACTCGGGCATCATTGGTGGGTAAGGCTTTTGCCTCAACCCATTTTGACAGATAGTCGACAGCGACGAGTATATACTTATTCCCTCGTGAAGACGGGAATGGCCCCATAAAATCAATGCCCCACATATCAAATATTTCACAAACTTGGATGGCGTTTTGCGGCATCTCATTCTTTTTAGAAATATTTCCGTGACGCTGGCAAGCCTCACAGGTTTTGATAAGTTCATGGGCGTCTTTATATATCGTGGGCCAAAAGAATCCTGAATCAAACACCTTTTTGGCGGTGTAGTTTGGGTTATGATGTCCCCCCGTGGGTCCATCATGACAAGCTTTAAGAATTTCCATGGCTTCTTGGCCATGCACACACCGTCGGATGACTTGATCCGCACATATTTTGAACAAGTAGGGGTCGTCCCAGAAGTAATGTTTTACATCTTTAAAGAATTTTCTTTTCTGTTGGGACGACATCCCTTTCACAACGAAATTTCCCGCACGGTAATTTGCAAAGTCAGCAAACCATGGGGTGGTGGTATTATCCCGGGTAGAGATTAGATTTAAAGTCTCCAGAGGAAAAGTTTCATTTATTTCTTTTCTCTCGAGAATATCCTGATGAGGATTTTCTAACCGGGACAAGTGATCAGCAGCAAGGTTTTCTGCTCCTTTTTTATCTCTTATGAGAATATCGAATTCCTGGAGGAGCAGGACCCAACGGAGTAGTCTTGGCTTTGCATCCTGTTTAGTGAACAGGTATTTCAAAGCCGAATGGTTCGTATACACCACGCTTTTGTTTAAGATTAAGTAAGGCCGAAATTTTTCGAAGGCATATACCACAGCTAATAATTCTTTTTCTGTGGTGGTATAGTGTGTTTGAGCCTCATTCATGGTCTTACTTGCGTAGTGTATTGGCTGAAAATGTTTGGTTTTGCGTTGCCCCAGAACTGCACCAATAGCATAATCGCTAGCATCGCACATGAGTTCAAAGGGTAAGTCCCAGTCGGGGGCAACAAGGATTGGTGCCTCAGTAAGCCTTTTCTTTAAGATTTCAAAAGCTTCGATGCACTCTGGTGAGAAGATAAAAGGAGCATCCTTTTCAAGAAGATGAGTCATGGGCCGGGCTATTTTGGAGAAATCCTGAATGAATCTCCGATAGAACCCGGCATGGCCGAGGAAACTCCTAATTCCTTTAACAGTGGTGGGATGAGGTAGTTTAGCAATAACATCAATTTTGGCCTTATCGACCTCAATCCCACTTTTTGAAATTTTATGGCCGAGGACAATGCCCTCTTTAACCATAAAATGGCTCTTCTCCCAGTTTAGACAAAGATTAGTGTTTTCACAACGTTGAAGCATTTTTTCTAAGTGGGAGAGGCACGAGTCGAAAGAATTCCCGATGACTGAGAAGTCATCCATGAATACCTCCATGGTTTTTCCAATCATGTCATGGAAAATAGCCATCATGCACCTTTGGAAAGTGCCCGGAGCATTGCATAACCCAAAAGGCATGCGACGATAGGCAAATGTCCCGTAAGGGCATGTGAAGGTAGTTTTATCTTGATCCTGTGGATCAATGGGAATTTGGAAGTAACCCGAGAAGCCGTCAAGGAAACAATAATACTCATTTCCCGCTAGTCTTTCGAGCATTTGGTCCATAAAGGGTAGAGGAAAATGGTCTTTGCGGGTGGCTTCGTTAAGCTTTCTGTAATCAATACATACTCGCCACCCTGTAACCAAACGAGTTGGTATTAACTCGTTGTCCTCGTTTGTGATAACCGTAATGCCACCCTTCTTTGGAACACAATGTATTGGGCTTACCCAAGGACTATCTGATATAGGGTAAATCAATCCCGCATCAAGAAGTTTGATAACCTCTGCTTTTATGACTTCGTGGATTTTTGGATTTACCCTTCTTTGATGCTGCACGGTAGGTTTAAAGTCCTCTTCCATTAGGATTTTGTGTGTACAAAAATCCGGGTTAATACCCTTTATGTCTGAGAGTTTCCAAGCAATTGCTTGTTTGTGGGACTTTAAAACCTTAAGCAGCGCGGTTTTCTCCTCATCCTTTAAGTCTTTTGCAATAATGACTGGTAACTTATCGTTACCTTCCAAAAATGCATATTCTAGATGAGGAGGCAGGTCCTTAAGTTCAACCTCGGGGAAGTCATCATTTTTCTCAACATATATGACTTCCACCTTATGAAGTTGTGGAGGTAGAACAGGAATGGGAGAAGGATCTTTGTTCAATAACTCCTCAAGGAGAAGTATATCCCCCTCCGGGTCAATCTCTTGGTAATCAATTCCTTCGGGAACTGAGTCACTTTTGAGAAAGGCCTCTAATTCCTCAAGGACGAAATCACTTCCCCCAAACGGAGTGAGGGAAGGAGAAGAATTAGCGATTATGGGATCAGAAGAAATAGTGGGATTGCCACTCGGAAATTTATTAGTGAATCCAAGGAATTCCTGAGCATACTCCTCGGATGCAATGTCAATGACATCAATTCGGTTGACCGAATCAGCATTATAATTCGAGGAGTATCTCGAGGTTTGATCAAGGTCGAACGTTATCGCTTCATTGCCAACTCGTAACGTAATTTCCTCATCGAAAACATCGATTAATGCACGTCCCGTTCTTAAGAATCCCCTCCCAAGAATGAGAGGAACTCTTGGATCTGCATCGAAATCAACAACAACAAAGTCCGCCGGAAAATGGAACTTTCCCACTCTCACAAATACGTCCTCGGCAATACCGAGGGGACGTGAAATTGAACGGTCTGCAAGCTCGAGAGTCATGCATGTGGGACTAAGTGCCTGAAGAGAGAGCTTTTTCCAAACTGAATAAGGCATTAAATTGATGCTTGCACCAAGATCGGCCAAGGCAAAGCATTCAACCATACCCGGGAAAGTACATGGTATTAGAAATTTTCCGGGGTCTCCTAGCTTTTCGGGAAGCTGTTTTAACAGAACCGCAGAGCAGTTCTCATTAAGTGGAGTTCGTGCCATTTCAAACATTTTTTCTTTATTGCTCAACAGGTTTTTTATTGTCGATGCGAATTTGGGCATTAAAAGAAGAGCGTCCGCGAAACTAATATCGAAGTGTAGTTCTTGGAAAATCTGAAAGAATTTTTCCATCTGATGATTAGCTTTTTCACGGAGCTTTTGGTCTTGCAATCGTGAGGGATATGGAATTGTTGTTTTTGGGTTGGCTTTTGGATATTCAACAGGATCTTTGGTAGTTTCAAACACGACTCTTTTAGTGGGAGTCGGGACCGGGATAACTGGAGGAGGGATGTCATTGGTACCTCCGTTATTATTAGGAAGTACCGTATCCGTGGTATCCTCAGTTTCACATTCCTCTACATGGATAGGAGATGAGGTAGAGGGAGCTGTAGGTCCTTTGTGAGAAACTCCACTTCTTGTGGTGATCGCCTTTACATCGCCCCTCGGATTAGCGATCGTGTTGCTAGGTAAAGTTGTACCTGAGCCCGAGGGTCGATCATTTAAAGACTTCTGGAAATTAGACATTTGACTAACCAGCATTCTGTTTAGTTCTTCTTGGGATTTCATAAACTGTTTTAATAACTCATCATGTGATGGTCCAGTTGGAACAATGGCTTGATTTTGGTTTTGAAAATTTTGAGCCCAATTGTTTTGGAAATTCCCATGTTGCTGATTGTTGTTACCTTGGAAGTGGTTTTGTTGTTGAAAATTACCCTGTGGGTAATTGTTCTGACCTTGATTACGATTATAGTTCCCTTGGTTCTGATTTTGAGGAACCTGGTTTTGACTAGAGTTGAAATTCCCTTGGTTGTGATAACCTTGGTTCATCCGGTTCTGGTTCTGATTCTGGTTAAAGTTCTGGTTCCTATTCTGAGGTTGATTAAACCCTGGTGGTCCAATATAGTTATTAGAACGGTAGCTCAAAAGGTTTCGGTCTCCTTGCGGTTGGTAAGAATTACCTCCCGTATTATAGGAACCTTGAGCTGCGGATATGTTTTCACGAGCAAAGCCACTGGAGTGTGGGCACTCTGTGTAGGGATGTGGACCACCACAAGTTTCACAACTCGGGTTAACAGTTTTGACCTGATTAGGATTATTCTGATGGATACGCAAAACTGCTGTAGACAAATCATCCAGCTTTTTAGCTAGGATTGATATTTCATTGCTTGCCGGAGTGTCTGACTTAAATGAGTCGTTCCTCTCAGCAGAGGAGTCCCAAAAATTATGATGGGCAGTCATGTTTTCAATTAAGTCATAACACTCTTCAGGGGTCCTTTTCATAAAGGTGCCCCCAGCAGCAGCATTGATGGTGTCACGATGACGGAGTGTCAAACCATTATAAAAGGTATCAATAATTGTGACAAGAAGCATGTTATGATTAGGACACCGATCAATGGCGAGTTTGTAGCGTTCCCATGCCTCAAATAAGGACTCTTCGGGAAGCTGTCTGAAGTTGCTGATATCATTCCTCAGCTTTGTGACCATAGATGGTGGAAAGTATTTGGCCAGGAATTTAGTGATCATCTCATCAAAAGTGTGGATCGAATTCTTAGGAAGTCGATCGAACCATGAAGTTGCATGATGAGTGAGAGAATAGGGGAACAAGTATAAACGTAGGCCATCTTCGGTGACGCCATTTTGTTTCATGCTTTGGGTGACAGTTAAAAATTTGTCGAGATGCCTGTTGGCATCGTCACCCGGCAATCCGTGGAACTGGCACGTATTCTGGATCTGTTGTATCATGTGGTGTTTTAATCCAAAATCCGTGGCTCCAATAGTGAGTGGTGCAATTGGTCCACCCCTCCCTTGCATGGTAGGTTGACACAGTTCCTCCATAGTTCGGGTGTCAGGAACTGGCTCATCCTTGGGAAGGAATGGGGGCTCGTCGTTCATTTTTAGTGTGTGTTCTTCTTCAACAATACGTAGCTCGGGTACGTTTTTCTTCTTTTTATTCTTTGTTTGTGAACGAGTGCGCATGCACAAAAAATTAGTTTTTAACACAAGATCGAGGCAAAACTACAGTGAACTTAAACCCAATAATCACAAATGAACAGCTCCTTTAAAAAAGGTACACTATTCACAAGGATACAATGGTAAGTTTTTAATCTTTTAGGTTTGGGAACTTATTATGTTCACACCCCCAGTTGGTAGGTGTTTTGCCTTGGTTTGCGGTGGTAAACTTTTATGTAATTATATTCACAGTAAAATGTTTTTGGCTTTTCGTGTATGGGTGAAAAAACTTGGACAATATTTTTGAAACTGATTCGTTAACCGAAATCATTCCTTTAAGATTACTCGCAGGCTAGCGGGAGGAAATAAATGGATCCCTCTTAAGTTCGCAATTTAATGTCAGAACTTACCTTAAACCAACTGTATAGGTTGTAATCGTAAAGATACGAAGTAATTTAACATCACAGTTTTGTTTTTTTGTTTGGTGTTGTTAACACTTCAGGAGAAATGTTAATGAACGTTTTCAGATATGATTTTGCTTTTCTTAAAAATTTACAAAGTGGTGATATTTGTACAGGAGGGTTTTTGAAAACCACTAAACTTTTACCGTTTTAAAATACGCAACAACCTCCCCGGCAGCGGCGCCAAATTTTGACTCCTCCCAAACCAACCAGTCAGCCGTGTGCAGCTGTTAGGCCCACCTGGGAGAAAGTGCAAGTTAATATTGACCGTGGAAGTACAGGAAAATCCCCGGGTCGTTAAATCCCAACGAGATTGAAATTGTATTTGTAAACGGATAGGAGAGTGAGTGGTACTGAGGACAGTAACAAAGATGATTTGAGGGTTGATTATACTACTGATTGCTTGATATTTGGAAAATATGAAATTATAACAGAAATACAGATATAAGCACAAAATCAGATAATCAAATAACAGACAGAGAAAAGTGGTATTTGACAAGTTATAAACTACAGGGGTTAAAAGTGAAACTTTTGAAAACTTAATATTAAAGAAAATAGAAAATGAAATTGAAATTATGAAAATGATTATTATAATATTTAATAATTATTTAATTAATAAAACTAATTATAATCTAATTAAAAACTTAATTTAAATTAACTAAAAATAGCAACTATTACAAATAAACCTAAAAACTTATAACAATAATTTCTAAACCTAAATAAGAACTTGAAGAAAGTATAAAAAAATGAAAATAAATATTTTTGTCTTTTTATAAGTATTTTATTAATTATAAACTATTTAACTTATTTAAACTATTTTAACTATTTTAAATTACTATTAATACTAAATTACCTTAGAAAATTATGATAAAATTTATAAAACTATTTAAACACTACAGGAATACTACAAAATTATAAAAACTTGCTAAAAATTATATTTAAGCTAATTGACTAATTAATTACTTATTAATTAATCTTAAGCTAATTTAATTAATTTAAATAAGAAAATTAGAAAATGAACAGTGGAAATTATGAAACTATTTTTTAAAAGTCTTAACTACTTTATAAAACTTAGGAAAAATATAAAGTTCTACTTTAGTTAATTAAAATTAAATAAATCTATTTAATTACTAATATTACCTATTTAAATATTTAAACTAGTTTTAAATCTAATTAATAGTAAACTGCTTAGGAAAATTCTAATAAAATTATTTTAACTACTTTAAGGTACTAAGTAATTTATAAAATTATAAAATTGGACAAGTGCTTATTAATAAGCTAAAATGAAAATTAATTAGATAATTTCTATTAAATAGAAGCTATCACTATTTTTATGTTTGCTTTTTCTGGTTTTTCTTTTATAAAACTACTTAAATACTTAAATAATGAAACTTTAATAAAGACAATTATTTTAGAACCTTGAAATAAGCACTGAGAATGCTTATAAGCTTTTACAGTTGACTATGGTTGACTAAACTAGGAAAATAAGCTAAGTTGAGGTTATGTGGGGTCCACTAGGATGAAATCTGGTTTATCTAAGTTAATTACACCTAATTAAGCTAAATATGGTGAGATAAGCTCCTAGGATAAGCTGGAAATCCCAAATAAGCACTTGCTTATTTCTCTTCTGACTCAGAAATGGGACAGAGTTTAGGGACAAGTTTAGGTGGGGTCCACTGATCTATAGGTCAAACTAATGGTCAACTATTGAACCTGGGTAGGAGGGGGGTTGTAATAAGCTAAGTAGAAGATGTGGGGCCCACTGAGTTGGCCACAAATCACCACCAAAGTGGTGGTGATGGCTGTGTATCTGATGTGCAGGGTAAGGCTTTGCCTTGCAGTCCACTTTCAATGAGTTGTGGGGTCCACAATAGTGAAATAGGGTTCAAGCTAAGCCTAGAGGTTCAAAGATGGGTTGGTAAGCTACACAATAAACCAAGAAGCTAAGCTTATGGCTTCCTAATAAGCTCTGTGTGAGCCTTTGGATTGGTGATCAAATACTGAGTGCTCAGTATTGCTTTTTGAAATAAGATACAAACTAAGGTCCTAGAAGCTATGCTACAATAAGCTAAAGGCTAGACTAAACCTAGATGTTAAAAGGTGAACTAATAAGCTATAAATTAAGCTAATGGTTGAGGTGTGGGGTCCACTGGATTGATAAGAAATCACCACCAAAGTGGTGGTGATGGACTGAGTCTAAATGAGCAGGGCACACCTTTGCCCTGCAAGTGAGTTTGAGGGTCTGTGGATTACAAGGTAAAAATCTTAAAAATATAAAACTTGTTGGAACTTAAAGATGGTCTGATAGAGTATCACTACAACAAATTTCAAATCCTAGATCCTAATACACAATTCTACAAAAATCCCTTAAGTTTTGAGAAAATCTGATAAGAACAAATTTGACTTTTGATGAAAATGAACTAGGTTGACTAATTTGGATTTCTAATGATCACTACAGATTTAATATGTTATATTAAGCTATTGTAAGGCTAAAATAAGCTATATGAGTTACTTATAAGCTATTGGGTGGGTTTTTGAGACAAATATCCTTGACAGTTAACTGTCAAGGAATTTAGAGTTGGATTTTGACTTTATCACTAATGACCTATTTATTTTATGCTTAATTTGTGATACTAGGACCTAAGCAAACATGTCTGAACCAGAAACAATAACTATAATACCCTTAAGATCAATGGATCCTACTGATCCAAACACACTCTAATCTAGACTGTTTTGAGTTTTGTGAAGTAAATGGTTACAAGAGCTTATGCTACTGATCCATACTAACTTATTATGATATATTAGATCTAATTAAGCACTTAGAAACAGAAAATGGCCACCAATACACAAGAACACAAGATATACTATGTTGACTGATTGATTTTTATTTTTTAGTAACTATTGATTTAAACAAACAAGATACTATTTTTATGTTATATTATGACTATATAAGACTAAATAAGCATTGAACACTGAAAAAGCAAGTAATAAGCAGAGCAATAGTACAAAAGTAAAAGTGAAAATTTTGATAACTTACAAATAGCTTTCCTGCTCAAACCATGAACCAAGAACAACTTATTTCCCCCCCCCCCTGAGGATCTAAACCAATACTCCAAGCTTCCTTATGCTTCCAATTCAGCTTTGAATCCCAGATATCAAGAACAAATTGCCACAGTTGACTATCATTGACCAAATTTGTGTTTTGTGAGATTTTTTATATTAAGCTGATTAGTAAGTTACTAAAAGCTGTATTGAGCTTATGGGAGCTTATATGAGCTTATTCAATCCATATAATCAAACAGTAACAAGTACAAAGCTTATTGAGATTTTTAGTATGAAATTGAAAATTGCATTCACTAAGATAATAATACAAACTTGCTTTTTATTAACTTAAAAGATCACTAGTACACTGAGAACACTTAACTGAAACTTGAAAAGCTTTAAATTACACTTGAACAACTAATACAAATTAAACGACATACACTTTTTTAATTAAAAACTAGATATCATACTCCTCTGCTTCTCTTTATCTTTATAGGCTTCAATTAGGTTTAGAAATATCTTCTGAGCCATTCCCACTTCATCTGAGCCATCCATTATGTCCAATTGATCAAGACCGTTTAAATTCACTTTTGGCGCCAAAGTCCTCCAAGTTAACTTGGAGGCTACGTTCTTCAATTAAGGATAATTGGGAGTATGTGGAGGTGTCAGGAGACAAAGTGGAGGGTTTTTAGGACAAGTTGGTGCTTTATGGAAGAAACAGAGGTTTTGAAGTAGTTTGGAGTGAAAAACTGTGGAGAAGGCATTAAATGCCTATGTGGTTTGATGTGTGAGGTGGAAAGGAGGTGAGGGTGAGCTGGAAGGTGGTGAGGTGGTGGTAAAACCACCTGGTATTGGTGAAGCAGGGGTGGGGGAGAAGGGTGTACAGTGGTGGTGGTGTTTGGCGGTTTTGGGTGGGTCAAACGGGGTCAAACCGTTTTAAATAATCAAAGGGGGTGGACTGGGCTTATTTTTGGGCTTAGGGTGTGTGTGGGCTGGGTAAGGTTTGTTGGTTTTGGTTTATATAAATAAAAAGGGCCGGTTTGGTTATTTAGTGAACAAGGACCAATTATGTAATTTTGACAAAAGTGAGGGACTGAAATTGTAATATTTCCCAAACACTCATAAAGGTGTAATTTTCCAAGAACCAATAATACAAGGACCCAATTCATATTTTGCCATTTTTCAAAATTATCGGGGACCTTTTCTGCCAATTCTACAAACTCTAGGGACCATTATTGAAAATTTGGATTTTTAAGGGACTGTGTTTGTAATTTCTCAAAAGTTTATCAAAATTGTTCCATTTTGTCATTCATGCATAGTACAAGGGTATTATTTGTAAATTTCCAATTTTGAATACCCAGGGACCATTTTTGCCAATTTTGTAACTTGAGGGGTAAAAGTTGCCAGTTTGTGTAAACTTTCATCCAGGGATCATTTGTGAATATTTTTGGTTTCCCAAGGACTTAAGTTGACTTTTCATTTATTTTAAACCTTCAGGGACTAGTTTTGACAATATTTGAAACTTGAGGGACTGAAACTGCCAATTATGCAAACTTTGTACGTTTTTCATTTGTTTTTGCATATTTTGTATTTGAAACATATAAAACACACTTCAAAGATATTTTAAGTATTATGATGCATTTTTGAGTGTTTTTGTATGTTTTGGCAGTTCAGATTGGTACAAAATGATGAGTATTTAGACACTCATCAATGCTCATCCCCCATATTCAGAGAGTGATTGGAAACCTCGGGTGTGATAGCAGTTGTTTGAGATGGAATCTCAACTGCTGGGATATCAACTGATGAACTTGATGAATCTTTTTGAATAATAACAATGTTATCTTCATCATCACTGTCATCATAGTCATCAAATAGAGCAGTATTGCGAATATTAGCACATAATTTAGCTGCTCGTTGCTCAGCCAATAATTCTTCCATGCTTTTTCCAGATTCTCGTTCTTCAGCAAGTAATTCTGCCATAGTTTTCCCACGAGAATTTGGAATGAAAGGAAATTGTGGGGATGTGGATGTGTCAAAACCCGAAGGTTGACATTGAAAATCATCGTGAGGACCCCCACAATATGCACAAGAAGAACTTGGAGTATGGCGGAGTGAAATATTAGCTAACTCCTCCTTAAGTTCTTTAAATTTCTCAAGAACCTCTAAAAAGTTTTGCTGGAGTTGAGGAGTTGCTTGGATAGTTTGATACTGTGGAGGTTGGTCTTGATACGAAGAGTCATAATTGTTACAAGGAATTGGATTCCTCGTTTGACAATCAGAGCTGAAGTGTGGACCTCCACAGTAATCACAACAGTGAAACTGATGTGGCTGTGGGTTGTATGTGCTTGAGTTATAATTGTTATCAGGAAACTGCTCATAGACAAGTGTGTTTCCTGATTGACAATCAGAACTGTAATGTGAACCACCACAGTACTCACAACAGTAAAACTGTTGAGTCTCATGGTGTGGTAACTGATGGAATGAATCAGTCGTATCATGGTAGGAATAGGGATTCTGGTTATAGACAGACCCGTTTCCTGACTCTAACATGCCACAACTGGGGCAATCGCCACCATTATAAGAATTACCACACCACTGGCAAATCAGAAAGTGTGGATGAGACATAGAAAGAATCAAAAGGTTTTGGAGGATTAGAAATGGAGAATCAAAAAGGTAGGAGGGTTAAGATGAATATTTTTGGTATTTTTGGGAACCATGCTTAGTGCACATGCACTAAAAACAATTTTTCAACACAAGATCAAGGCAAAATCACAGTGAACTTAAACCAGAAATCACAAGTGAATGGCTTCTTTGAAAAAGGTACACCACTCACAAGGATATAAAGGCAAGTTTTTATCTTAAGTTTGGGAACTTATTATGGGTGTGTATTTATTAATTTGAAAAACTGCTTTAGGCTTATGGGTGTGTGTGTGCAGAAAACTTGGGAAATATTTTTGGAACTGATTCGTTAACCAAAATCGTTCTTTTAAGATTACTCGCAGGCTGGCGGGAGGAAGTAAATAGGTTTCCTCTTCAGTTCGCAATTTAATGTCAGAACTTACGTTAAACCAACTGTTTCAGGTTGTAATCTTAAAGAAAACGAAGTAATTTAACTTCACAGTTTGTTTTGTTGTTTTTAATTTTTTTGGGGTTTTCAACACTTCAGGAGAAGTGTTAATGAACGTTTTTGATATGATTATGTTTTTACAAAAACTTTTTACAAATTTGTGTGAAATTTGTACAGGGAGGGTTTTGAAAACCACTAAACTGAAAACGATTTTGTAAAACACGCAACAACCTCCCCGGCAGCGGCGCCAAATTTTGATAGGGTCTAAACTAGTCAACTTTTATTAGTCAACCACTTGTGAATGGTCAACCGTAAAAGTCAAACTAATCAAGCCAATTCTCCGGTGATAGTATAGTGTTTTCCCGGGTCGTTAAAGTCCCAGCGAGATTGAAATGGTGTATTTAGAAATCGTTTATGAGAGAGTGGCACTGAGGACAGTAGCCCAGATGATGTGAATTGATATTGCTACTGTTATTTTGGTATTTGTACATAGATATAATATTCACAAAAATCAGATACCAGTTATATGCACAAATTTACAATTCAGATCACGTAACAGATAGAGAAAGTGGGATTTGGTATTTAACAAACTATAGGGGGTGCTTTTGACACTTTTTTGAAACTTAAAATTAAAAGGAAATTGAAAATGAAAATGGAATTATGAAAGTGATTAAAATATTATTTAATTAATAAAACTATTTAAAATCTAAATTAAAACCTAATTTAAATTAACTAATAATTAAAAGTATTACAAATTCAACTAAAAATTTGCAAAAACAATTTCTAAACTTAAATTAGAACTTGAAGAAATTATAAAAAATAAAAATAAATATTTTTGTCTTTTTATGGGTTTTTTATTAATTAAAAACTATTTAACTTAATTAAACTAATTAAACTAATTTTAATTAATATTAATACTAAATTAACTTAGAAAATTATAAGAAAATTTATAAAATTACTTAACCATCACAGAAATCCTACAAAATTATAAAAACTCTAAAAATTATGTTTTAAGATTAATTCACTAATTATTTACCTTTTAATTAACTTAAGTCTAATTTAAACAATTAAAATAAGAAAAATGTAAAATGAACAGTAGAAACTCAAAATATATTTTCTAAAAGTCTATTATACTATATTATAGCTAGGAAAAATATAAAATCTAGGTTATGCTTTATAAAAACTAAATATGCTATTTAATACTTAATATTAATTAATAAATAAGAAAAATAGAATTAAATCTAATAAATACTAAATGGTAATATAAAAATCTGAAAATTTTACTAAAAATACTTTACTATATAAGGTATTTAATAAAAATATAAAAATACTAAGTACTTAATAAAAATTTAAAAATTAAAATTAAAATTAAATTACATTAAATAGAAACTATCACTTGAAATTAAATTGACTTTTTTGGATTTTTCTTTTACAAACTTGATTTATACCTAAAAACGACTACTTTTTGTGAAAACAACTTTTTTGTAACTAAAAATTAAGCATTGTACACCCCCTAGACTTAAGGTAGTTGACTTTATTTGACTGGATGGACAAATAAGCACTCAGGACTAAATGTGGGGTCCACAATGGTGAAAATGGGTACAATTAAGTTACTTTGACTTAAATAAACTAGAAACAACAAGGCATGAACACTGATAAGCTCATAAGATCCAAAATAAGCACTTTTGATACCTAAAATAGACTCAGAACTGGGACAATCTTTAAAGCTAATTCCAGGTGGGGTCCACCAAGCTTAAGGTCAAACTAAAGGTCAAGATTACAAGCCTGGTAGGATAGGGGTTGGGAGAACCTAAATCTAGGGTGTGGGGACCACTGTGGTGGCCACAAACCACCACCAAAGGTGGTGTGGTGGCTGTGGTATCTGCTGCACAGAGTAGTAGGTTGCCCTGCAGTCCTCTTTGGAGGATTGTGGGGCCCAGACAAAAAATCACAAAATTATAGCAACTATAGGATTTTGAAGATGAGCTGGGGGGCTAACTATTCTAAAAATCTCAAAGCTTAAAACCTACTACATAAATCAAAACAATTCAGGCCATTATGGGAAAAATTGAAAGAGTGCAAATTTGACTTTTTATGAATTACACCACAGTTGACTTATTTGAACTTAAGACCTAATTTAATGACTTAAATTAATATGTTAAACTAAAATAAGGTTAAATTAATCTAATATAACAGCTTATGCATTGAATTGTGTGGATTTGTATTCTAAAAACCCAACAGTGGACTGTTAGTGAGGATGATTTTTGACTTTCTGTTAAAGTGGACCAAGGTTTTATGACTTACATGACCTGTTTTAACCTAATGAAGCATGTATTAACTAAACACAACCTCAGAAACCTCCTAGATTGCCTTGAGTCAAGCTGATCCAAACACCCCTTTACAAAACCAAATCTGCAAATTTCAAAGCTTCTCAATGATTCATGCCATGAAACTGATTCCTAGGTTTATGCATGATATACTGAGATGAATTTAGTACCTAAATGCTTATAATAACAACAAGAACTTCAAGAATCAACAAACTACTTGTGATGGCAGTTGAATCACAATAATGAGCAAGCTTAAATCTATTAGAACAAACTTGTAACCTAAAGCAATATTTAAACATTCACACACTAAATAACACTGAATAACACAGATATATACAATAATTAAGAAGTGCTACAGTGAATTACATAAAATGGAGATTATGCTTACAGAGGGCTCAAATGAACTCCAAACCAAGAATCATCAATCAAAACATTTCCTAAAGTCTCCCCTGAGACACTAAACCATCTTTATATCATCTGGTATGCTCCATTCTTCTTCTTCCTTTCTTTCTTACTGATTTTTATTTTTATCTAATTTTTTTGTGTTTTTGAGTTTTGATTACTAACTGAATTAATACAAATTAAAAACTTTAGGAACTAAACAAAGTTTTTAAGTGAACATCCCTGAGCTCAAACAAACAGAAATCACCAACACTTAACAATTTTAGGGGAATTTGTCAAATTCCCATAAAAATTCCAAATTCGAATTTAGTAAATAAAACTTTAAATTAACTTGAAATAAAAGCTTCAATACATTACATTAACAGGATACAAGTGATTTGAAATGGAAAAACACAACTGAATTTTAAATTTTACTACCTACGACTAAAATTATACTAAAACTACACTACTCCCCATCCACTTCTGCTTCTTCCTCAATTTATAGCCTCAAATTGTATCTTGTGGGTCCCACAAAGCATTTCCCAGCACCATTGGATGATAAATATTTGATCTTGGCCGTTGGTGAAATTTGGCGCCAAAATGGTATTTGGCCATTTGCTCTGGGATATTGTCAGAGGGGCATTAATTGTGGCCTTGGGGTGTGTAATTGGAGGGATAAGGGAGGTGGGATGTGATGGTGGCAAGTGGTGTAAAACCAGTGGTGGATGGTGGTATTGCAGGGGAAGAAAATGGGAGGGAAGTGGTATGGTGAGGGTGGTTTATGGTTTTGGTTTGACCGGGGTCAAAGCCAGGAGTGGACTGGGTTTATTTTGGTATTGGGCTTGAAAGTGGGCTAGACAAAAGGTGGGTAATTTGGGTTTGGATTAAATAAAATAACAAGGGTCCGTATAGTTTATAGCAATTAAATCCCAAGGACCAATTTTGTATTTTCTGAATTTTGGAGGACCAAATCTGCCACATTTCCAAAGTTGATTCAAAGGACTATTCCTGCCATGTTAGAATAAACCAAGGACCACAAAATGAAATTTTACATTTATTACAATTTTAAACACCCCGGGGACCATTTATGTAATTTTCTAAAGTTTAGGGGGTAAAATTGTAATTTTTCCAAAAGTTATCAAAATGTTCCAAATTAAAAGTTATGAATAGTACAAGGGTAATATTTGTTAAATTTCACTTTTTGAATACCCAGGGACTATTTTTGCCAATTTTGATATTTGAGGGGTAAAAGTTGCCAATATGTGTAAACTTTTATCCAGGGACTATTTGTGAATAAATTTGATTTCCCATGGACTAAAGTTGACTTTTTATTCATTTTAAACCTTCAGGGACTAGTTTTGCCAATTTATGAAACTTGAGGGACTAAAACTGCCAATTATGCAAACTTTGTGCGTTTTTCATCTGTTTTTGATTGTTTTGCATTTGAAACATGTAAAACACATTCCTGGGATATTTTCACTATTTTGATTCAATATTGAGTGTTTTTAGATGTTTTGGCAGCTCAGAAATGGTAAAAATGATGAGTATTTACACACTCATCAGTAAGTTATGGTGGGTTATATAAATCCTTGTTGATAGTATTGAGTTATATGTATTATTAGGTTTTGTTGATGATGGTGAAGGATGATGATGATGATGATTACTAGTGAGGATGATGATGATGGTGGTGAAATAATGATTGTTAGCTTAGCTTGGAGTCAAGGTAAGTAAACCGGTATAATGTAAAGTTATAATGATTTCTATGCATTATGTGTTATGTGGCTTAATGTGTTAAGGTTTATGTTTGGTTAGTATAATGATATTTGTGTGTAAGAGGATATAAGGTCAGTTAGGGTTAGTCAAGAGTGGAATAAGGGATAAGGAAGGTTAAGGCTCTAAGAAGTCAAGGTATGTGATTATGTTAATGTTGTTTTGGATTAATGGTTGTATAATGTGTAATGCGTTGAATGAAGTATAATGTTAAGTTATACCCGTGTTACTTACTAAGCATTCGTGCTTACGGTTTGATTTCGTGGTCTTCTAAACGCCAGCCTACTCTTTCTAAGTCTAGCGCTGAGGCTGAATACAGGGGTGTAGCTAATGTGGTTTCTGAATCTTGTTGGCTACGTAATCTTTTACTTGAGCTACATTGTCCTCTATCTAAGGCCACTCTTGTCTATTGTGACATTGTTAGTGCAATATATCTTTCAGGGAATCTGGTTCAACACCAACGGACCAAACACATTGAATTGGATATTCATTTTGTTCGTGAACAGGTTGCTCGTGGTCAAGTTCGGGTATTGCATGTCCCTTCTCGATATCAGCTAGCCGACATCTTTACCAAAGGACTTCCTCGTGTCCTCTTTGATGATTTCCGAGATAGTCTCAGCATTCGTCCTCCTACCGCTTCGACTGCGGGGGACTATTAGATATATTTGTATAACAAACTTTTAGATAAGTTTAGAATGTATTTATGTTTATCTAGACCATAAAAGTCTGGTAGGTTGTTACGTACACTCTGTATATATATTGAATCATAATGAATGAGAAGGCATCGCTTCTATTCTTTCAGTTACACGTGAAGAGGTTAGCGAGGCAACCATCTATATAATCAAACAAAAAAAATTGTTTGTCGAACTTGCATGTTTTCATGTAGATCGAAACGAGGATTTAAGTACTTGAACATGTATTAAATCTATATTATCATTAAGTACTATTTAAGGTTCTTTTACATTTTACAATAACTGTTTGGGCTAAACTTACATGAATGGGCTTTTACATTTTGGGCTAGTTTTCATAAAGGTTTCAAAATTTGATCAGCAAAGAGATTATATGTTCGACACAACTTTCAAAAGTGAATCATGCATATAATCTCTTTTGAAAATGGACCTTGTTGACAGAAGTTGAAATATGAGTGGTTAAGATAGTTAATCATTAGAACATCCAGTAACAAAGAATATAAGAGAAGAAAAATGAAAAACGGCACCATGTATGAAAAGTAAGACCAATGAAAATTAAAAAAGTATGTCCACATCGAGATTAAAGTGAATATTAAAAAGCAGTAGAAATCATGATCAAGGAAAGTAAAAGAAACACGAAAGTGATCAAGAATAGTTTTCATTTGTGACGTTTTTCGATCTAGAAAATAATAAAAGTTGGACACGTTCAATCCTAGACAAGTACATTCCACCGTCCACTCAAGTGTTTTCTTGAAAACTACTATAAATAATTCAATAACTTGTAACACAAAACTAATGAATCATATGTATCCGAAATCCTTTTCAACTTATACAAACAAAATCCTTAACTCATAAACACTCTTGGAAATTCTCCATCTTATTAATTGACATAACACTTTAACCAATTCTGGATCAGGTATATATGATAACACATCATCATAAGTAGGAATAAATATGAGTATGCAATCTCATTACTTTATTTGTTTTCCATATTGAGCATCAAGGCAAAGGTGGCAAGCTTAAGTGTCATCAAAAGTACAAATATTGACTACTTTATTATTTTTTAAATATCCTTTTACAGCAGTGATTGGATATGGAAATTAAACATTGTTATCTACAAACTTAGTAGGTATCATTTCAACTGATTTGTGATCTCTATGTACCATCTTTGGCATCACCCACTTCTTATTTTTACCAACCAAACCTACCACATACAACATCTCCATATCTTTCTCTCCCACGATCTTTGAAACTTTCTTACGGTTTTTAGGCCTGCGAAAAAGTGATCAAGAATAATTGAAGGATGGGGACAGAAAACGAAGAGAGCAAGAAAGATTTAGCTTCAGAAACTAAACTGGAATCAACTCATATTGTAACGCCACCACCAAAAGCAAAATCAAGTCCGGTTGCAACACCACCAACGGAAAACGAGAAAGCAGACCAACCTCGTGTTGGTGATAGTAAGCTCCCTTACACCCTCTCTCATTCACGAAGTTCTTAGATAATCCGGTATAATTCTTTCCAGCAGAACTCGTCATATGTATGAATTCTAGAGTGAATTATGCACGATCATCTCATGAATAAAAAAATAAAGTTTATGTGATTCAAGAGAAAAGTGTTACAGTTCCTTATATTTTAACCTTTTATTCCTGTATAATCTAAACATGCTGTGATTATACCAACAGATTCTGGACTTGATATAGTCATTACAGAGAAGAGAATGGCACTTATCAAAGCCTGGGAAGAGAACGAAAAAACAAAGGCTGACAACAAGTACTTATTTTGTCTGAAAACATACCTATAACATACAGTATTAGATATGCCTTTCATGAATCATTTACATGTGTGCAGGGCATATAAAAAGATTTCAGAAATCGGAGCATGGGAGAATACCAAAAGAGCAGCAATGGAAGCTGACCTGAAGCAGATTGAGGTATATGTTTATTTTTCAGTTGTACAAAGATTAATATATACACGGAACAAAACATGATAACTTACACATGGAATTTGTATTATGTGGAAATGGAGCAGGCAGACATCGAAATTGAGAAAGCAAAAGAGAGGGAGAAAATGAAAAACAAGATGGCGGCCATTCATAAAGAAGCTGAAGAAAAACGGGCACTTGTTGAAGCCAAAAAGGGACAAGACATCATCAAGGTGGAGGAAGCAGCTGCAAAGTTCCGTTCTATGGGCACTCTGCCAGGCAGGTTGTTTAAATGCTTCGGCTACTAATTAGCCAAAAACACCAAGAAAAGAAATATTTCCAGCATACCAAGTGGGCGTACACCATCTATGAACTGCCAACATTATATTTTAGCTCATATATTGCTTGTTGATTTTTTTTTTTTTTTTGCTTGGCAAAGTGGTTATATATTCTTATTAGCTGTAATGTGTTCAAAATCATGATTGAAAAACATGAAAACATACGACTTTATAACAACAACAAACCCAATCCCGCCGGAGCACGTAAGACTTAATAACAAAGTAAAAAAGATCAGCATCCAAGAATATGATAGCTCAAACGCACAATCAGAGAAGGGAAAAAAGATGATATTAAAAATGATATCCAACAAAAATCTAGAAGTGTAAATGAAAATGCTCAGCTGGAGTTCTTTCAGTTCTCTAATTTTTTTTTTCTTTTTTTGTTTTTTTTTTTTTTTTTTTTTTCTTTTTTTGTTTTTTGAGGATATGCAAAAGAAACTACATGGTATTCACCACAATCGCTACATACAGAGCTAGCATATAACGGATTCTAAACTAATAAGAGGAAGAGAGTAATAAAAGAAGAAAGATCCTAACATTTGTCTCTCAATTGGCTTTAAATAACTGTTATCCTTCTATTTCTCTATCTGGAAATTCCATGAATCAACTGCTTTCTCTATGTTGACTTCAGGTTTGGGACGATCAAAGATGTTTAACTCTGCATAGTACATTCAAACAAGTAATGTTAGATATGTATAAGAATGATAAAGTCAGGATACTGAAACAACATACAGGCTTGACCTTAAAATACTGAGAAAATATACAAGTAGCAATATAGAGTCAATACACATCAAACACAACATTTAATGATTAAACTGTAGCAATTCTGATATCGTTAAAGAAGTCCTGCACTCGTGAGGGACACTCTAGTTATTTTCTTTTTCAGATTCCTATTGATTTCCCAGGAGCAAGACTAAACAGTAGAGGTGGCAAATTCGACCAGTTGACTCATAATAAGGTCAATATGATTTATGCTTATCTCCCACAAATCGAATAAATGACTAAGCTAAAAGGGAATTGGTAAAATAGGTCAAATCGAATAAATGACTAAGCTAAAAGGGAATTGGTAAAATAGGTCAAACAAGCTGAAAGTCTATTATTAATGCATACATCTTACATTGTCTAATTGAAAGGTCAAATTATCTGACGACCCTACAGCACGTCTTGAGAATCAAGTGTGGAGTGTTGAGTGTGGCTGTAATACATTGAGTGTGGTGGATTGAGGGGAGCACATAAAGGATCTTAGTAGGTAGTACGAGACATGCGCTGAGATATTATACTGATACTCTGCCTGCAACAACAATTTCACCCATTGTTTCAGAGTGTCATACGCAAAGCATCACTGATATGTTTCCACACTTCGACTTGACCTTTTGTTTGGCCTATGGTTTGTAAAGGAATTAACCTTTTGTTTAAAGGAAAAAGTCCCAATAGGTTAAACAATAGTGTTCATGCATGCACGACAAGGGCAGTTGAGCGTGCATGTAACAAACGTCACTGAACCATTCTAAGACCTTAAATCCGGTAGAAGAATGGCATGCTCGTTTAACTAGTTAGCTCAAATTTCATGCAACTCGACCAGGTACCGTGCCGTGTTGCTCAAAGTCTCGAACTATAAATATTGAGAGACCAACTTTTGCATAAACCAGCGTCCTGTTTCAAGATTGAAGTTGCCTCCTGATATCCTCATAATTAATAACTTCTTTATTTATATCCATTTCATACCTAATACGCCACAACAGTACTCCCTGGTCTAGAAGCCGAAAATCGGCAGTAAGAATATTTGGTATTAACAGTAAGACGCCCTTTACACATGCGTATTCTTTTTCACAGGCCCCATCCCAATAACTAAGGAGTGCACCGATAGTGGTCAATTATTACTCGATGTGAAATAAGGGTGTGGGTGGCCAACTGTCGATTAATAGAACAACCTCGTACTCTCCTAATTTATTTCCCCTAAGTGGTTTGTTCTGAGGCCTGCCAATGAATTCATTGATCTCTAGGCTACATCCAGGACTCCGGTAGGTATGTCTCTCTTGTGTCTCCTTCTCTCCCTTGTATACTGGGATTATATTGTTAGCAAAATTAAGGCAGTAACACATCTGAAGCATTATCCTTTTGCAAATAACTGCTCCATTATTTTCTGCTTGCAATCTTAGAAATCTATCAAAGACCTGTTCTCCATAGTCGCACAACATAGTGAATAGTCTTGTTATCCACCCACTGATATGCAAGTGCTTTGCATTTTAAGCACATTTGGTTAATCCTGTTAGACTAAACAAAAACCATTTAGCATATTCCCTATAGTGTCGCCACCTTCTAAACTGGCTTAAGGTCTCAAAATTTTGGCCCATTCATTGGCGTGTTTTTTATGTCTAAATGCATGCACGTGTCGGTTGTCATGGTTTCCCTAAAATCAGGCCATAAGGAATCCAGATCCTCCCAAACCAAGTTAGACATACAATAGTCAACCCTGTATGTTTCACCCCGAGTATTCTAACTCTTGTTATCTCTCTCCCAAACATCCCCACCATCCTACACTCCTAACACATTGCCAATCTGACGTACACCACCCTTTACATTAGTATTCCAACTCTTGTTATCTCTCTCCCAAACATCCCCACCGTCCGACACTCCTATCCCCTTTGCCACTCTGACATACACCACCCTTTACAGACACTGTATCACAACGAATGCCCAACGACAACAGTTGGCAAGGTGCTCCTCTCAAGATTTCTTCTCCACCCTTGTTTTTGGTCATGCTCCAGTCACATGCGGTACCCATCGATTCTCCATCTTCATTGTTTTCTTTGTTGGTCTCTCAGTTTCTCCACAACTACCTTCCCTTGTTTCAACATATCATTACATTTAACCAAGTCCCTGTTCCCTAACTTTCTCAAATGAGTTTGACTTTGTGATGTTACTACCAGTAGAACAGATGCTCCACCAGCCCCTCTTGCTTGTGGCAGCAAAATCCTTTGCATTGCAAAAAATCAGTCACACACGGTCATTTGGTTCTCCCTCAGCTAACCAATTTATTAACTTCTTTAGTTCTTCTGATACTATTTGTTAAGAATGGGACCTCAAAGTAAGATTTGTCAAAAGCTAGGGATAAAGAGTAACCAAATTGATGGTTTGACCCATTTTTTAGCCTTTTAGGTGTGTCGCCATCTCAAAAGTCAAAATTGATCAACGATCGCGTATATATATATATTTTTTCCTGAATCGGTTGGTGGTAACCCCTATCCATAAAACACCATACAGAATCCAAATAATTGGAAACTAAATCTAATTTACAGAAACTCAACCTAAACTGATGGGACTTCCCATAGTATAAACAGATACCCTTAATATAAAGTCTTAACCATGCCTATCCTAAGAGACATCTACTTGCCTCCCTCTCCTGAAGTAAACCTTAAGATGCTTAACAGATTATTATTCTAGTAAGAGGGATGCTACATCCACATAAGAAATCCACAAAAAAACTTCACACGCTGACGTGTCAGGCAGTGATTGGTTTAATCATAGAGAAGAGAGAGAAACTATAGTAAAATCCACCAATCACTGACTGACACGTCAGCGTGTGGATTTTTTTTGTGGATTTCTTATGTGGATCTAGCATTTCTCTTCTAGTAATGATCTTCTGTAAATAATAATCATAATTAACACGTCAACTAATTTACACAAGTAAACCTTAAGATACCCTTATCTAAAGTCTTAACTCTTAACCATGCCTATCCTAAGAGACATCTACTTGCCTCCCTCCCCTGAAGTAAAACTTAAGATGCTTAACAGATTATTATTCTAGTAGTGATCTTCTGTAAATACTAATCATAATTAACACGTTAACTATTTACACAGGAAAGATAAAATGGACCAAATAAAAAGGTAAGTGGGCCAACCCAACATGTTTTGACCATATCCAAAAAAATGATTTGTGTTGGCCGGTTACCCAAAAGTCCAATTTAATGCCTTTACTAAACTATGACATATGCACGGTATTATGGGCACATTAAAGTAGTATACCACACATTTGCAATAATTTCTTACCGTAACTGACCATTGCAAAGCATATGTCATGGATCACTGGCAATAAATGGCCTGATCAATCTGGGGAGGAATTTGTCTGATTTCAGTTCCGAGCTCCTGCTCAATCCTATACCTGTAAGAGGACACAAACATACATTAGTTTTGTATGTCCATTGATAGAACTGCAGAGTATGCCATGACATAGCACTTAGAAAATGAGAGTACATACAAGTTAAAGCGGTCTTCGTAGGTGATCAAATTCACAGCTAACCCCAGATGTCCGAACCTTCCAGAACGACCCACCTAGAATCACAACACACATAAGTTCAGAACATTACAACAAAGATGTAAATTCTTCAAAAGGAAATGTGATGTTACCCTGTGCAAATAAGTCTCAGCATTCCTCGGAAAATCAAAATTGATGACAACATTGACCGCTTGAATATCTATACCCCTTGTGAATAGATCTGTCAGTCAAATATCAAATCAACCATTAGAGTCATTCATTGGGTAATTAATCAGCTATTTTTCATTTCTTTCACACGTGCAAATCGCAGTCATATAAAATAAAATGAAATATGTAAAAGCATGTATCAGTGTATACCAGTACAAACAAGATTTCTGCATGCACCATTGCGGAAATCATGGAACACTCTGTTCCGGTGGTCTTGCAACATTTTAGCATGAATGTAAAAGCAAGAATAGCCCAATTCCGTAATCTTCTTGGCTAACAGCTCTACCCGGTTCACAGAGTTGCAGAAAATGATGGATTGGTTGATTTGCAACTGTAAATAAGCCATCAAGTAAATGAAAGTTGTAAACAGTATATAACGAAGAGAAAGATGTTCTAGTTGTAACAAAATCTAACCTTCGAGAACAGTGTGTTGAGGCAGTGAACCTTCTGCCTTTCTTCTACGAAAGCATAATACTGTGTGATACCTTTAAGAGTAAGCTCGTCCATTAAATTGACAACATATGGTTTTTTCAGGTATCTGTCTTTAAAATCTTTGACAGTAACAGGGAATGTGGCTGAAAACATCAGAATTTGCCGGTTTTCAGGAAGGAAACTGATTAGATGCTCAACAGAAGGCTGAAACTCTGGGGACAACAGCTTATCAGCCTGCAGTATAAGTCAATAAAAAGTCAGATTCAATGTTATGTTAATTCACTGGATAACGCACTTTCATTGTGCGAATAGTTGACGAAAAGAAATGATAAAAGATGAAAATGGTATTCATGTTACCTCATCCATCACCAGCATTGTACAATTATCAAGTTTGCAAATTTGTTTTTTGGTTAGATCAAGAATTCTTCCAGGAGTACCGACAAGCAAATGAACAGGTTGATATAGCCGCATAATATCATCCTTCAAACTCGTTCCTCCAGTGGTGACCATCACTTGAATGTTTAAATGTTTTCCAAGTTCCTTGCAAACTTGAGATGTTTGAAGAGCCAATTCTCTAGTCGGAACTAAAATCACAACTGCATACATACATAATTGAAGCCACAAGTTAATAACAAACTCCCACTAACGAAACATGTCATCTGATAAAAGCTTAAATCCATATATTTACTGAACAAAAAATATTGAAATCGCTTGTAAGTATCAGATAAGTGTATCTCGTAATGACAAGTTAAAGAATTAATAATGATAACAGGTACAAAAAATAATAATATTTACTGAACAGAAAACATAAAAATCGCTTGTAAGTATCAGATAAGTGTATCTCGTTGTGACAAGTTAAAAGAATTAATAATGATAACAGGTACAAAAAATAATAATAACCTTGGATGGCATTTTTATCTGTATCGATCTTCTCAAGAGCTGGAATGCAAAAGGCTGCTGTCTTTCCAGTTCCATTTTTTGCTCTAGCAAGAATATCACTACCAGTCAAAGCAATAGGAATACTCTCTTCCTGTATAGGGGAAGGCCTTTCAAAACCCTTTTCATATATTCCCATAAGTAGCTCCCTTTTCAGAAAGTAGTCCTCGAATTCATTTCCTTTCGTGGCTGTGACATCCTGCAAAGTAATGTATTAAACCAAAGAAATTAATAAGAATAGAGTTGTTCCAATAAATAATTTACAGCAATCTGGTTTTCATCATCTATCATCACAAATCCATTGTATCAAGTAACAGACTGTACTTGTGAGACATTAGTATGCAGATACTATGCAGTAATACTTCATCCTATAAAGTAAATGAATTCCCGTTTTGGCATATCCTAATCATTGAACATTTGCACAATTTTTCTATTTTCAAATTTTCTAAGTTATTATTATACATTTGCCTGCTGTCATCGTTAGAATATTTATGGGATCATTTATTACTAACTTTATGTACAAGGACAGAAACGAACCAAAGCAGATAATATAAGACAAACGTCCAAAGTTTCAACAGAGCAAGAGGACGTGTATTCCTTCAGCTTAATATAAGACCTCAATTGACTGTTTCTTTGAGAAATAAGTAGATTTAATGAACCCATACAATAAACAGTGCTTCTGCAAGATTCAGTAGTTACCTTAATAATAGTGAAAGATTGAAGGGATGATAACAGAGAAAAGCTGCAACTAAATTGTAACATTATTGAGAAATGTCTACGTTGATTTAAGATTTATCATATATAGCTCATACCACTTATATATCAGAATATAAACTAGAACTTGAATTGTCATCATCCAACCTCAGAATCGACAGTCACTAATCCAGAAAAATTGCTTACTCTTTTCGTTTTGTGGTAAAAAACATATATGAAACCTTAAAAAATAGCATCGGACTGTAAGGTTGCACCACTTCTTTTAATTAAAAGCCAACTTATTTATCAAGTTCACTTGGGCCAATTCTTTTATCTCTTCTTATAGTTCTAACTTCTAACAGTCTTATTTGTAGTACAACGTTGTACACCCAAGAAGGTCAGATTAAACATTTTTTTTCTGATTAAGACTCGTAGAAAAGCAAACAGTATCTGTAATAATTGCTCCATTATAGACATGCTGAAACGTAATTTAAACCCAACATCATTAAATCAGATTTCAAAAATCTGGTACATGATAGCATGTGAAATAATTAAGTGTGCATGTGTAGCAGAGAAACCCAAAATATCCATCAGCATATCTTACAATAATGTACCTTTATCCTGAATATGATAAGTTACGGTACTAGTTTTAATATCCAATAGTGAGAACACAATGGCAGCTAGTATACATTGAGCGATACCACAATGATAATCATGAGATATGCTTTATACTATACTTTTAGAGGGCATGTGTTAATTGAATAGATTTATTATTATAATCATTAAGGTGCACATTGCATAATAACGTGAAGGGTGGTATGCATACCTCAGTCTTGTACCGGCTATCTGCTGCAGGTATGTTCAACTGTGCTTTCCAATCTTGAGAGCTACACCCAAAGAATGAATAAATAAATAAGTTATAAACTACATATGACATGATATCTATGCATGCAAAAATAAGATTGTCCAACACATAATACTTGAAAACAAATAATGTGGGTCAAACAAGAAAACACCATGCCACCTTCAACTCTTCAAGGATAAGCCGCTGTATATAATGCATAATAATAGAATCTATAAGAACCAAACCCGAAATGGTTACAATTGCTATTAAGGGGGTGTTTGTTTAAGCTTATATGTGGGCTTATAAGCTTATTTGATTTCGGCTTATATTTCATAAGCCCCAATTTTTGGGCTTATTTTGAGACTTATGGGCTTATTAGTTATATAAGTTTATTATGATATGATAAACTTATATAAGCCCATAAGTCTCAAAATAAGCCAGAAAATCGGGGCTTATGAAATATAAGCCGAAACCAAATAAGCTAATAAGCCCACATAAAAGCTAAAACAAACACCCCCTACAATTTTGTTAAAAAGCTGTCCAACACATAATACTTATAAACAAATAATGTGGGTCAAACAAGACCACACCATGCCACCTTCAAGAATAAGTCACTGTATATAATGCATAATCTATAAGAACCAAACCCACAAATGATTACAAACAAAAAACATTAAGCATACACTAGCGACATTTAAAGAGATTCTCTTATAAAATACACGTCACCCGCATTTTACATAACTAACTCTAATACATCAAAAAAAGCATCCTAATACCTGTATACTCCACAGCGCGTAAATGACGTAACATTATATAAAAAAGTTAACAAACAAGAAGGTAAAAAAGAAAGAAACCTTGAATCAACAGTAGTGACAGTTTTCTCAACTTCATTAACATTGGAATTCGAAGAAGAAGACGACCCAGTAACAGTATTAGCATTATTAGGGTTCAATCTTAGCCACTGTTGTTGCTGCTGTTGTCTTTGCTGGTACTGTTGTTGTTGCTGTGGTTGTCTCTGTTGGTACTGTTGATTCTGTTGATACTGATTAGGGTTTCGTGGTTGTTGGTAATTAGGGTTTGTTTGTTGGTACTGATAACCACCACCGCCGCCGGAGTTAGTGTTGTATCCGGCGCGGTTGTTGCCGATGCCGGGAGGGTACCGGCGATTGTTGTTGTTGTTGTTCATTGAGAGATGATTTTGAAAAGTTTTTGTTTTGTTTGTTTAGATCGAGAGTTGTGTGTTTGGGTTAGAAAAGGGGAGTGGTTAGAAAGGGTGTTTTTATATATTTTATTTTATATAAAGAAAATGTTTTCACATCTAAATCCATTTTTATTAATCCCATGGATAAATTGCAAAAATAGTCCTTAACATTTTACAAAATTGCAAAAACAGGACCGAGACAAAAAGTAGCGCAAAAAAGACACCCACGTTTCACATTTTCGCAAAATCGCCACCGAGAGGCCTTTTCCATTAACTTCCGTTAGTTTTCCCGTCAGTCAAGGGTATAATCGCATGAAATGACAAATATACCCCTTTAATTTCAGATACAACCCTAGTTGTTGCCGCCAAATCTTTACCAGTGCATTTTCCTATTCACTGCATTTGAACGATACATATAGATCCGTATAGTTCCGGTTAGATTACATCGATCATCCGTGCCTTTGAACGATACGGTAAGACACAGTGCATTTTCCTCTTTAATTTCCCTCCTGTTTTGTGAGTTTTGTTTTGTTTTGTTTTGTTTTTTTTTAATTTGTTAAAAGGTGTATTTGTTGTTAATGTTATGGACTTACAATTGTAGGTGGTCAGATGGGAAATGTGAAAGTAGTAAAGGTAGATAATGAAACAGAAGAACAGAGTGGCGGGAGTGATTCAGAGGATTTGGACTATAATCGAAATGATGATGAAGTGTTTGATGACGATGATCAGGTAATTGAAGATGTTCCCGTAAGTAAGTTTGATTTGCTATGCCATAAAGCCTGTGAAATTCAATCAGGTATACCTGTTTTTACCAAACATTATGCACTGCTTAGAGAGTATGCCCAATAGTTGGTTAATCAAAATCCAGGCACTACTGTTAGGATTGATGTACAGATAGAACCAAATCCAGCGAGTTCAACAAGAACTTTTAAAAGGGTGTATGTGTGTTTGGGAGCTATGAAACAAGGTTTCAAAGCTTGTGGCAGAGAATTCTTAGGATTAGATGGATTCTCCATGTCAGGTCCTTTTCCAGGTCAATTACTAACAGCAGTTGGGATTGATGCAAACAATGGGATTTATCCAGTAGCAAATGCTGTAGTTGATGCACTAAATAAGGCAACTTGGTGTTGGTTTTTGAAACTACTAGGAGAGGATCTTGGGATAGAAACCAACTGCAAGTTCACTTTCATTTCTGATAGGCAAAAGGTGCACATTTGTATTGTATAATTAATCATGTGTTTTATGCACAATGAGAACATGTAAAGTTTTAACACCATCCATAACCTTACCTGTTCACAGATATTGATACAAGCTGTTGCTAGTGTGTTTCCAAATGCTGCACACAGGTTTTGTGTTAAGCATATTCATGAGGAAATGAAGTCACATTTGAAAGGAGGTGTTTACAAGGACATGCTTTGGAAGGCTGCAAGAGCCACAACTGTTGTTGAATTCAACAAAGAGATGGATCATCTGAAGAATAACAATGCTGCAGCTTATGATTGGTTGCTGAAGATTCCAGCTGAACAATGGAGCCGATCACATTTTTCAAGTAATTCATTAAGTGGCACCGGACAAAAGCATACTGATAATTGATCATATATTAATACATAATGTGTGATTTGTTCAACAGGCAAAGCCCTATGTGGACTACTCTTAAACAACATATGTGAGGTGTTCTGTAGCCAGCTAAATGATGTCAGAGATAAATCCATCATCGTTTGTCTTGAATATATCAGGGAGTACTTGGTGAAGAGGATTGTGATAGTTCAGCAAATAATAGAAAGAAGTGTTGGACAACTTACTCCTACTGTGCAAGCCATGATTGATACAAACAAAAAAGAAGCTACTGATTATGTTGTTGAATGGATTGCAGATTCGTTATATAAAGTACATGTGCCTAACGAGGATCATTGTGTTGCTAACATGGATAGGAAGGAGTGTGGTTGTAGGATGTGGGAGCTGACTGGAATACCATGTAAACATGTTGTGGCTGCAATAAACTATATGAATGAGGATGGAAAAGGAGTTGTTGTACCTGAAGAGTGGGTTCATGCTGCTTACAGCCTAGAAACATGGGCGCGTATGTACTCATTCAAGATCAATGGGTGTTCTGGCCGCAGATACTGGCCAAGAATTGAGTCTACAACAGTCATAGTACCACCTAATCACAAACCTCAGGTTGACAAGCCAACTAAAAAGATGAAGTCAAATGATGAGCATGCACTTCCAACTTCTTCATGTGTTACCCACTGATCTTTGAACAATATGTTTAACGTTATTGTCTGTTAGATTCTATATTTGTAATCTTTGTTTAACTTGATTGTGTTTAGAACAATATGTTTGAACCCATTGCAGTTGGACTTTCAAAAGTCAAACTTGCAAAAATGTTTATGTTTCTGATGTATTCTATGTTTGTTTGCATCAACCATGTTATGGTTAATGAATGTAACGGATCTCATGACCCAGATTGTGTTTAGAACATTATGTTTGCACCCATTGCATTTAGACTTTCAAAAGTCAAACTGCAAATGTTGAATTGCATAAAGTCAACTGTCATATAAGTCTTTTATTTTTGTCCACACATGAAGACTACACAGTACGTAGCAATCTTATAAGCCCTTTTATAGGCAAACACATGAAGGCTACTAAATACGCATCTCTTAAAACACTCACTTGCAAAACACACCTCCCTATTTCCTTAACCATGAACAACTCTTAATGTGATATTGATCTAAAGGTTGTCTGTAACTCGTATGTGCTAACTGAACTAATGCTTGGCCCTTACCACACCGAGATTCTTCAAGACTTGCAGCAGGCACACGATTTGGAGTACAAGTCCAAAAAAATTACTGAAAGGGTCGAACGTAGGGGGGATGTGATTGTTAGACTTCGAAACTATTCACGTGCAAGAATTGCAAGGAGCAATACAAAGAAGCTTAGGAGGCTACAAACAATTGATAAGCGTAGGGCAAATGCACTGTTGATGATGGCCAGGCAAGTCAAGGACAAGATGTTTAAGAAGATTGAGGTTGTTGTAAAGAAGAAATATCCATGAGGGGGGTTGGTTGTTTTGAGATTAGTGATGGTTAATGAATGTAATGGATGGGGTTGGTTGTTTTGAGATTAGTGATGGTTAATGAATGTAATGGATCTCCTGATCCAGATTTTGTATGAATAATGTCTTCACATATGTTTATACTTCATTATTGTATTTGATAGGTATCACAAACATAAATAAGAAACTCACATTAATGAAACATTAAAACACAGACTAAACATAGTGATTCAGTTTGTGGTTTGGACATGCCCAAAACTACATCCTAGAAACACAGACTAAACATAATGATTCAGTTTGTGGTGTTGTTTTTAATGAACTTTCTTGGCTTTTTTTTACTCTTCTTCTTTGCTTCAGTTGATTGAGTTGCAGCTGCACCACCCCCTGCACTTTTGTTTCTACTTGTAATACCCATACCAATGACACCACAACTTACTTCCTCTACCGTTGCACAACCTGCCTTTTCAAGTATAACAACACTTCCACCTGTGTAAGCATGCCTCCAACACTTAACATCCCCACAACAGATGAAGCATCTTTCGTCCAACACCTCTATCTTTGCACCACCCCCTCCTGTTTTGTTCCCACTTTTGATACCGAGACCAATTACACAACCACTTACTTCCTCTACCTGTGTATTATTACGACTCATTTTCTTTCTCTTTAATTTTTGAGTTACAGATTCTGCCATATCTATGTTTTTGATCAAGTTGGACAGGAGACTTTACTATACTAGTTGGTTGGATAATTTACTTCATTTTGTGTGGTAGGTAAAGGAGTATTAACTTCTTACTAGTGCTAGTCAATAAACCAAGTGACTTTCACCCGTTTGACTTTCACCTGTTTGACTTTCATGCAAAACATCACCTATCTAATGCTTTCTGCATAAGCTGCATAGGAAGTACCCATATATTTCAAAAATGAAACACAAACATAAAGAAATGAAAATCGAAACACAAACATATCAGTAACATAAACATTAAAACTTTCATTGATCATAGGAGTTCACAACCATTACAAATTTCCAAACAGATATCTAAACAAACACTTGTTTAGTAGTTTGAACCGCTGCCCTCCGCATTACCCCTTTTCTTCTTTTTCTTCAATTCTTTTTCTTTCTTGTCCTTCTTCTCCTTTAGATACTTGAACACCTTTTCAAGATTGGAAATCTTCTGTTCCAACTCATCAAACTTGGGTAAAACGGTATCCACAGGCTCTTGCTTCTCCTCCTCCTCCTCCTCCTCACTCAAAAGCGCTTCATAGTAGCCATCTTGTTTCCTCAGATGGGTCAGAATCTTAGTTCTTAACTCCTTAGGTATCTTCCTATAAGAACCATACTCATCAATTGGTTCTCCGCCAAATGCATCAAGAAGTAAATCGTTTAGATAATAGGTTCTTAAAACTTTATCAAATTCCTCTTCCTCGGTACCAATGTAGATACTCTTCCCTTTTCCATTGTTTGTCATCGTCGGTTGTTTTGATCGTTGGGATTGTGTGTGTTATGGTTGAATAAGCGGGATAAACATGAACTTTATAGTCCTATGCAATCGCTTGGGTTGCCGAGTTACACAAAAAAAGATGGAAAGGTTAATCGCCAAGTGTGCCTCCAAAATTAAGTTTTATAACTTTGCAAATTTGGTCATTGAAATAAAGTTGGGGTAGTCAAAGGCGGGAAGCGAGTGAAATGGCGATTATACCCTTGACTGACGGGAAAACTAACGGAAGTTAATGGAAAAGGCCTCTCGGTGGCGATTTTGCGAAAATGTGGAACGTGGGTGTCTTTTTTGCGCTACTTTTTGTCTCGGTCCCGTTTTTGCAATTTTGTGGAACGTTAAGGACCATTTTTGCAATTTACCCTAATCCCATCTATGTGGTTAGGGACTTGGGTCTAGGGCTGAGCATCGAGCCGGATCCCGATCCGACCCGACCCGTCTCGACTAATCCTGATCCCAAAAGTCACTTAAATCGTAAACCAAATACCGACCCGAAAATAGTCGGTTTTTGCTTGTATTTTGTTGGTTTTTGGCCCGTCCCGAATCCCAAAAATGTTAAAAATCCATCCCTACTCCTGATCCGAGAAGCTATTATTTGGTTTTGGGACTATCGGTTTATGTCGGGATCGGGTTGGTTGTTGGGACTCGGGCGGTTTTGCTCACTCCTAGTTGGGTCTATGTTTAGGTATGTTCAAATCTCGTGAATGAGTCAGTCAAAAAATCAAAAAACATATCTACTGAAATATTAAAAAATCAAAAATCGTCTTTTATAAGAAAAAGGAATAACAATGCTATGAGTTCAAAATGTTGAAAGTAAAACTTCAAAGCCAATGCTAATAGCCTTATAATCTTTACTCCCACGTACACATTTAAATTGTTTTGAAATAATCTTTACTCCACAAACATATAATCTTCGTAGTGAGTACCAGACAATCAAGTAGTTGAGCCAATCCACTGCCAATTGGTCTTTACTCAAGATTTAAACATAAATTAGTCTAAATCAAGAAGAGACGCTGACAATGAAGTCAACGAGCAACCTCAACGAAGTTCAAGTCAGAGACATCATCAAGGAAGTCGAAGATTACTTGAAGACATATTCGCTAGCTGATACAGAGTAAGCTAGTATGTAAAAGGAACTGAAGCTGGAGGAAGAATGTTCGTCAGGGGTTGACAATACCTTGATGAACCTATCAGCTCTCTGATCATCCAACAGGCATGGCTTGAGATATCTATTAAGATATTTAGGCAGAACTTTTCAAGAATGCAAAAGTGTAACACCCCGATTTTTATAAGTTTAAGTAATAGACTTTTATATTGCTATTAGAATATTAGAAAATTCGTTTGGTTAGTTTTATTAGAAATAAGGACCTTCAGTGCAAAATAGTTAACAAATGAGGACTAACGGTGCAAAAGATTTAAAGACAGAAACCAACGAGCGTTAAAAGGGCTGAATTACTAAGTTACCCTTTATGCTTAAAAAAACTTAGACAAACATACACGTATGTGCATGTGTTTTGGGATGGGGCATCATAAGGATTTAGGAGGGGAAAATACTAGTTTTTCATTAATCAAGATTAGCACAAGGGTTTCAAGGAATCAAGTGTCAAGCTTTAGTGTTCATCAAGAAAAGTTTAGTGGAGTGTTGATGTAATTTTTGAGATATTCAAGTTCTAATAATCATATCTTTTTTAAGGTAAAATTATGTTATGATTTTTGTTAGTGTCTTTTAAGAGTTTTATGTTTGCTTGGTGGTTTTTTGTAACCCTAATTTTAATTTATGGTGGCTTATTGTAACAACCCATAATTTTCATCAGTATAATTTCCACTACGATATCTATATAAGGTATTTCCCAGGGTATAATTTTTGCTTCATTTCATTCCTACTATGTTAACTAACTTACATAGCTAACTAGTCGTGTTCACGCAACAACCAATACCAATATCTCTATGTTTACATCTTGTAAACCCCCTAGTATGTCAAGTCTATGTTTCAAATATCATTTTATCAAGTATTCTATCAATCTAACTTACTATTTCCAACACTATACCAAAACAAGCCCTATGCGTTTACAGTTATTTCAAAAACCCTAATTTCCAGTTGAAACTAGTTTAGAAGTGTTCAAGGCTTATGTACAAGTTATCATAATTATATTTCCTTTCCTAAACTCTAGTACAACTACCTAAAGCTCAGTGTATAAGTCCTTTAAACACATAATCCAAATTAGGTCATTTAGGTGCCTAAATCATGTTTAAACCTTACCATTTCTTTAGCACAAGTTGCAAACACTTAAAGCCTGACTCCTAAACCTTAAACCTAATCACTAATCACTTTCTAAACCCTTATCCTAGTACTAAACCCTAATCTAACCCTAAACAAACCCTAACCTAAACTAAGCCCTAAATCTTAAAAACTACCTAAACTGGCACCCCTAGCACCACCATGACCTATCCTAGCAACCTAGCACCTCCATCACCAGCTTTTCAAAACCAAGCTACCTACCAACCACCACCATAAGCTACTTGTCGAATAGAAGCCAAGAACAAGCCTTGAAACCCTCTCCTTATCGAATTCTTGTCGAGAAAACCCTAAAACCTAGTTTCGACCCATTTTCAACATGTAAGCCCTCTATACTATTTCTATAAGCTTTATTTTAGTTTCATGATGTTTATAAGCTGTAATAGATCATGCATGAACCCTTGTTTAAGTCTTGATCATAAAAACCTTGGCATTTTCATTTTGAAACCCTAATTTCACATTATTTTGATATTTTGCTCATCAGCTCTTTTCATAAGCTATAATCTCGTAAAAGCTACATATATAATCCTATACTAATTAGCCATAATCTATAAAACTCTTTTGTATCATAAAAATGTACTTTGCATGGTTTTTGGACTAGTTTTGTAATGTTTTTCATGCAAAGGGGTATATATTATAACTTTTGTAAACTATTAAGTTTAAGGGTTGTTTTTGCCATTTATTTAAAGTTATAAGTATAAGGACCTATTTTGAAAAGTTTTAAAGTCTAAGGTTTAATATATATATATATATATATATATATATATATATATATATATATATATATATATATATATATATATATATATATATATATATATATATATATATATATATATATATATATATATATATATATATATATATGTGTGTGTGTGTGTGTGTGTGTGTGTGTGTGTGTGTGTGTTTATTTTATGAAGGACTAGTTTTGTAAAGTTTATAACTTAAGGGTACATATTGCCAATTTACAAATTTAAGGGCATATGTGAAGATCGTTTAAGCCCAATCTAGGATATAGTAACAATGATTGAATATGCACAGCGAAATAATGATCAAGAACACAATCAAAGTTACCAACAAGGTTTTTCTAATAACAATGATCCTCTATGGATCTCTATTACTCAATATTAAAAGTGTTTTCCAGAAGTGTGTCTAAACCATAAGCCTGTGTTCTTTTTATAAGCATAAGGAACCCTAATAGACAATAAATATAAAATCAAATCATATCAATACCTTAAACAACTTTCTAAAAAATACTAATAGCATTAATGACTCTATGTCATTTCAATAATTCCCTACATATCCTATTATCGTCCCCTCTATTTTTGATGTAAAGGATTCTCTTTCCTCTACAAATATCCTTAACTATACGTCAGTTTCACTGGACTATTTCCCCGGGAAACATCTCTCCTGACTCTTCGAAAGATTCTAGGAATAATGTAAATTCACTAGCCTTTCTAAGCTTCTCGCTTTTTCTCGATAATCTATATCTGCAAGAATCTTATGCTTAAAGCATCACGTAATCCCCCACCAGCCCTTATTACTTTTTGTTAACGACAACTATAAAATTTACTTTAGCAAAGTATGAATTTAGTCAAGTCTTGTATAAGCTTTACTTAAACACAAAATATTTCAATATATGTTAAACTTTAACATGTACAAATCACTTGCAAATTGTGCTTCATAAGTTGTATTCATGTCATGTTAAGGAAAATGTTACAGTTAGTTTCTAATGTGCACTAAGGTGTCAAAATTAAACTAATATGCTTCACATACCTCTAAAATAATGTTAATGTGATATTAACTTAAGTCCTATAACTAGTATAAGTTATCAAACATTTTTTGAACAAACTGTTAATCACATTTTCATATTCACAAGTTAACTTTGTTATTCTTTTTAAATCAAAATGAAAATGCATTATAACATCATTCCTTGCATCATCATAATCTAGAAATCTTTGTATAAATATCATTGTAGGATGCTAGAGAGATATTGAGAATATCTTGAAAAGATTTGAAAGTTTTGCAAGATTTTCAAAATCCTTTGTCAGGACTAGCGGAACCAAAATTTTGCAAGGGCGGACCCCTTTTTTTGGTTCTGTCCAATCTGTGGCTTGCTGAGCCTTTTGGCTATAAATAGTAAACCAATCTCAGTTGTTTTCTCACACACTTAGATACATAAACATTGTATATTCTCTCTCACTCATTATTCCATGCATCTAACTCATTCATATTCATTTTAGTGAACTTCTTAGATAGAAAGAAGATCAAAGCATCATTGAAGACTTATAAGCTTCAACAAAGTGTTGCAAGTCTTGTTTGTTCATCACAAGTGTGTATTGTAATTATTCATACATCATTGTTTGTACCAAACCATCATAAACCTATGTAGTGATCGGTTAGTATTTTAGTCCTTAAAATACGTAGAGTGGCGGGAGTAGTTGTGACCTTGTAAAAGAACTCGACATCTAGCTTTGTGTCGGAAATATTGTGTAAGCGACGTGTAAAGGTTTTCTCCGCCGGATAAAGGAGCTTGTTGACTAGTGAAGGATACTCTCGAGTTGGATACTCGGGGAGTGGAGTAGAGCAAGGAAAAAGAGTCCTTGTAGACCGAACCACTATAAACTCTCTTTTTTATAATACTTTCCCTTTTTTAATCCCAATTATCCCCCATCTTTACCCTCTTCACTTCCCCAGTGTCCTTCCTATAAAACCCAAAACACAAACATACTTGTCTCCCACTGTAAAAAAAAGTTCTCGGGTCATCTTGTTCCCAATCCGGGTTTTACTTTCGAACCATTCGGATCTACCCAAAAAGAAGCATCCTTACAATTAGTAAGTGTTAATCAAGATTTTGATTTGCCCACATAATTGGATCATATATGCAATTTAGCCATCTGGGATTTATCACGCTTTTATTATACCATATTGTAGAAGGAAAATATTTATTATACCATATTGGGATTTATCACGCTTTTAAAATATCATTTTCGTAGCAGAACAATTGGTGGAAATTTAATCATTTTTCACGATTTTATTATACCATATTGTTACAAAAATATCATGGATTTATTAATCTTTTGTATTATCCTTTACAGTAGCAGGAACCTTTCATCTCAATGAAAGATGAAGTGTGTACGGCCTACTGGATCATCCAGAGGTGGTATACATTATTGTAGGATTTGGGACCCTAGGTATTGGCAACCCTTATGGAGGTTACGCCTATGTGATGTTTTCAGAAGACGGTTTTTACAATATCTTTGATGTGTTAACAGATTTTACGAGTGACACATGGAAAATAACAATTCCAAAGAACAAAGGGGAGGAGATTCAAACAATTGGTGGAAATTTAATCTTTTTTCGTGAGAGAAACATAAGCAAAACCGACCCTTTGGCGGCCAACATAGTTTATGGTGATTTTGGATGTTTAGCTCGCCATTAGTTACGATCCATTATGCAGATAATCATAATTGTTACTTTATTTCAAGAATTGAATATTGGGGTTTTGTAACGAAAATAGAGAGTGAGGGTTTAAATTTTAGGATTTTTAATTGTGTTAAATTTGGGGTTTAAGAATTGAGAAGGGGGAAAATATTAATGTTATATAAAATGACAAAATAAGTCCAGCGTGGATGCCAACGTGTTAAACAAAAATGTAAAACACCTTAATCACTCCGTTAGTACACAAGATAGCAAAGATTAGTAAGTTTAGACCTCAACTTAGAAAATTAAAAGTTCGATACACAACTTAGTAAAATGTGGCAAGTTGGATACATTTAAAACTCATTATCCCTTGTTATTTTGTTTGAATACTTTAGTTGATTTCACAAAGAAAAGAATTTAAAAACGGTAAAACTATTCAACCCCCTTCTAGTTTTCCACAATTGGCATCAATTGGATGTGTTGGTTTTTTTAGGGTGCGTTTGGTTTGTAGATGGGATTAGAACTGGATTTAGATTTGGTTTAGAATTTGAATTCCAAAGAGCTATTTGCAATGTAAGCATGTTTCATCCTATCTTATGCCTTGAGTTATAGATCTCACTAACTAACTCAATTAAGTTGTCTAATTTACAAACTGTAAATTTTTCCAGATACGGTCTCACGTAACATGGAGATTTACCTTGTCATTGCAATCTAGCTAAGATCTCACTTAGGCTAAATTGAAACTTCAAGTGTTTCTTGTAATTAGATGGCATAAACTTAAGTTTTAAGGGTACTAATTTGATGTGTGTAATCAAAATATGTACGAAGAAGCATGTACACAACTTCGTATCATAAGTTTTAATAAAACTTTTCTTATTAACTAATGCGTGGAATTACGCCCTCGCAAAAGGTTTTACCTCTCAAGGGATCTTGAGAAGCTTGCAATCCCCACCTGGCAGTGTACCTGATCGTTGTAGTATAGTATAGTGACAAGTACTAGGGGATTGATCGTTCAACTCAAAAAATAGTGTTCGCTAGGGTTAAAACTCACTAAAACTAGGTCTAGAGGTGAGGGATGATTCTTTTTATATTTTTATATTTTAAACGAAAGCAAGTAAAATCTCGGTTTTGGAAGGAGTGGGCGGAATTAGTTGCTAATCAACTAACCCAATTAACTAAAGATGCAATCAAAATAAAATGAATTAAACTTAAACTAATTTGTGGTGGAAATAATAATAAGAGAAAATGTGTTTACTTAGATTTCACTACTCCCTAGCTATCTTTTACAGGTTGATTAGTTTGTTACAATTGCGTGGATGACGGGTTATATTCCTTAATACCATTCGTAGGGCCGTGTACGATCTTCCCTAACTCTATAAGCTTCTACCTCTTCCTATGTCGAGCCGACTACTAGCTCCTAACATGGCCTCATTAGTAGTTACCTACGCATTAAATACAACCAAAATATCGTAGTACACCTCCGATCATGTTTCTTAAGACGTTCAAGCAAGTTGCCAATTGGAAGTCTGCCAATTATTTTAAGCCTAACATCGAATTCATTCATCCACAACAATTATAAACAAACAACCAACCCATAATCAATATCTAAGTTTCATTACATCTAAGCAAACACAAAGAAAACCTAGCCTATCATGTTAAAGAGAAGACAAGCGTAAGATATAATCAAACAACACATAGACATACTGAATGATTTGATAAAAGACTTATCTTCAATTAAGCATGGAAGAAACAAAGGGTTGAAACCCTTAAAGTAGCTATAAAATTCATCTAGGGTTTACTCCCTTCAAAGTTGCACACAATGAATGAAAACTAGAAAACTATATATAGATTTTACATTCTGATGGCGTCAAGAGTAAGGTCTGACGCCGTCAACTCGCTGCCAAAATAAACTCGTATTTCCTAGATCCACTCCTGACGCCGTCACTCTTTATGGACTCTTGGCCGTCACTCTTTACATTTACTCATGATGGCCTTGGCAATTTAATACGTGATGCCGTAACGATCCTGATGCGTGGGAATCGCACCTTGCTTTACCTCTCGAGGGATCTCGAGAAGCTTACAACCCCCACCAGGCAGTGTACCTGATCGTTGTAGTATAGTATAGTGACAAGTACCGGGGTATTGATCGTTCAGCTTAGGAATAGTGTCGCTAGGATTAGAAAACCTAATTAATAGTTCTAGAGGTGAAAGATGATTATTTTTGTATTTTTATATTTTTATGAAAGCAAGTAAAATCTCGGGTTTTGGAAGAGTGGGCGGAATTAGTTGCTATTCAACTAACCCAAAACTAAGATGCAATCAAAATAAAATAATAAAAATGAAAATAAACTAATTATACTAAAGTTGTGAGCAGTAATTGGAGAAATTGTGTTTACTTAGACTTCATTACTCCCTAGATATCTTTTACATGTTAATTACTTGTTACACTTGTATGAATGACGGATTGTATTCCTTAATACCATTCGTGGGGTAGCATACATAACTCCCCAACTCTATGAGCTCTTATCTCCTCCTACACCATGACCCAGCACAACTATAGGGATTGTAAACAGTGGCTCATGCATTAAATACAACCAATAAAGACCTAGTACGCCTCGGTTCATGTTTCTTAAGACGTTCAAGCATGTTACCATTTGGAGATCTGCCAGTTTTCTTAAGCCTAACATATAAATCATTCATTCAAAACAAGAATAGACAAGTAATCAACACATAATCAACATCTAGGTTTCATTAGATCTAAGCAAACACAAAAGAGATCTAGCCTAGCATAATTGAATTGAGACAAGAACAAGATATAAACAACCAACACATAGACATATTGATTGAATTGAAAGTACACTTATCTCAATTACAATGCAAGGTCTCAAGGGTTTGGAACCCTTGAAAAACCTGTAAAAGAGGCACCAAAATCGTCTTTAGGGTTTCACCAAAACTTCTCCTTTTTTTAATGAAAAAACTAGAAAACTATATATAGGAAAAACAGGCTGACGGCGTCAAGAGTTACTTGTGACGCCGTCACCTCGCCGCCATATACTTCCTCGGACGGCCTTGATCCACTTATGACGGCCTATGTGACGCCGTCACCACCCACGGTATTTTATTCTTGCCACTTTGACGCCGTCATGAAGCCTTCTGACGCCGTCACCACCTTCGATGTTTAATTCCTCATGTCTGACGCCGTCAAGATGGTGGTCTTGACGCCGTCACCTTGTATCTTCAGCATGGAAATTTGGTACTTTGCCGTTTTCTTCACTTTTATGCTCCAAAAACGTCCAAAATGGCTTCTTTTCCAGAATTCACTCTCCAAACACCTAAAATCACAAAAGGAACGATTTAGGGCAATATTTGATCAAATAAAGTCGGATTCGGGCTTAAATGACCCCCTAAAAACGGATCATTTTTCGCCTCATCAGATCCCTTCATAAAACATTCTGGCGCGTCACGTGTAATTGATTTATCCACCTCTTTGTCAAGTCATGACGCCGTCACTAGCAAGATGTGACGTCGTCAAGTGCAATTTCCAGCATGATTTTGAGACTTTGTCGTTTTCTTCACTTTTTCGCTAAAAAAACGTCTAAAATGCTTCATTTTGTAAAATTCCTCTCAAAAGTACCTAAAATGACAAAAGGAACGATTTAGAGTAATATTTGATCAAATAATCTCGACTTTTGCCTTAAATGACCCCCAAAAGCGGTACACTTTTCGCTTCATCATTAACCAATTTCACTAAGATTAAATCAATAGAGTTTTAATTGGGGTATTGGGTAAACCAATAAAAAAAATCACCTTTAATTATCGTCCACTATATCGTACTTTTGCATAAGTCAAAAGACCTAGTGTTTCGGATATTTACCACAAAGTGGCGCGTGAAATTAAAAGGTCAATTCACCCTTAAGACGGTTTTATACATATAAATAGTCGTAGGTAACTCCATATTGATGCACAACGAAGCGAAGAAACGAAGGTCAGCGCGAAGCATATTAAAAAGGGTTAATTACTTGAAAATGTATCATACTTGTCACTTTTTGTTATTGTATGCACTGAACTATTTTTTTCTTATTGTGTGTACCGAATTTTCAAATTTTGATTATTGCGTGTATTTTGTGACTATTTAGCCATGTAAAATAACCATTTTACCCTTTGAAATTTGAAAAAAAGTAAGGGTAAAATGGTCACAAAATACACATAATAATCGAAATATGAAAGTTCAGTACACACAATAAGAGAAAAAAAAAAGTTCGTTACAAACAATAACAAAAAATGACAAGTAAGATACATTTTCAAGCAATTAACCCTATTAAAAACCCGTTTCTTTCTGTGCAAATACACGACAACCTCCTTATACCCCTCTTATAGTTTGTCAATATTGGATGAGCCTTTCTAACTATTGCTATAAACACCATCAATCAATTAAAAGTTTAAGATTTAACTCTTAAAAACAAATTCAATTTCACCATTATTTAGTCCGGTTTATTTTCTATTCATAAAATTACCCTTTGTTTACAATCATGTCAAAACAATATATAAACAAACAAGCAATTAATCAATAAAGAACTAGAATAATGAACATACCAAATAAATCAACTAACATGCATATATTTATCTAAGACTCCCATTGGTTTTCGAGGAAATCGTACCAATGGACCACATATACCAAACTATTTGGTTGCGTAAGTCTCACAATAAATATATACAATAACACACATAGTTGAAAATAAAACAATTCATATTGGGTCTTCCCTAATTTAATAATTAATTTATTTATTAGTTAATTAACATGTCATACACTTTTAATTACTAATAAACCCTAATTAATTTTTGCACAATTAGCATGTTAATATAACACGTAACAATTACTACATAATAACCAATGATCCATGATCAAACATGCACGTTCATCATGGATCCAAATAAACAATTATTATCAAGTAATAACATCCCAAGATACGTATTTAACTTAATGACATATAACATATATTTATTAAACAATCACATAAAACATTGCAAGCAACCTAGGGTTTTTACAATTTTTACAAACCCTAAAACAAAACAACTTTTTTTAATTAATGGTGATCGACCATATAAATTAGGGTTTCGAGTTCATAAAACCCTAAAAAACCAGAAACATGCAATAAACCATAAAGATTCATTTTCTATGTGTTTTGGTAATTAATTACATCTTATTAACGGCTCGTGATGCTATTGTTGAATTCATATATCAAAACATTTATATAAAATATAAAACATCATCAAAGCATATAGCGGGAGCGAAGGATTAATACATGTAATAATTAACCGAACGTGAAAGAAAACGCGTACCTTTTAGCAATTCCAAGCAATACAAGATCAAATCATGATAAACCCTAAAAGTCAGGGTTTGTAAATTTTGACTTCACCTAAGTCAATCCAAGGAACAATCAAACACAACTAGTGTTTGTTCTACGATATTGTACACACGTATTAGTAGCGATTCGATGCGAAAAGCTAGGTTCTTAAATCACAAAAACAACCAAAACACTTGTTTCAAGAAGCAAAATCGAAAACCCTTATGGAATGGCATTGTCGACCGGCCACAAGAAAGAGGGAGAGAAGAAGAGAAGTTAGGGTTGTTTTGGTAAACCAAGATTAGAAAAGAATGAATACAAAGGCCTTGTATTTATACTAGAGTAATCTTGGAGTCCAAGTTAGGGTATGAATACCCTTCCCCTTCTCATTCGGCTGACCATATGGATCCAAGAGGGATTCCGGATCCTTCTTGGCTTGTTTCCTTATATTCGCCTTATTTCTCATTTATCGACCGTTAGTCAATTTCGTAGATCTCTTGAAATAATTTTTATAGTTCAGATTTTTTTCCGATGTAAACTTATTTTCAACGCCTGTAGCATTTAGATGAGACGTTGTGTATAACCAAGTTTAGGTGATCATATTGGTTATCTTTTTTTCTCATTCATTTGTTGATACAAAAGTTGGGCGTTCCTGATTTGGGCTCCTGCTCTCGTACCAATTAGCTCTTAATGCTTGAAACCTGCGCACTAAGAAAATAAACAAACACCGTTAGGCTTATCGTGGGATTGTTTCCCACGATTATCCTCCGGCGTGAGAGTAAGTAATCGGTTTTAGGGTTATAGTGAAGAGTTAGGGTTTTTGATCGTACCTTTAATGAGAATTATGTCATTCTTTATATAGGCGCAAAATCGTTGTAGGTTTCGTGCTCCTTACGTTTCGCACGCATGGTGCTTATCCAGTCCAAGGATCTTTATCCGTAAATAGAAGATCCTTATCTAGACCATAAATAGTTTAGTTGGGCTTGGGTCTACGTGAGCCCAATCCCTTTGATAATGCGGCCCAAGTCATTGTTATAACAGCCCACTCATGGTGGGTTTGGGCCTTAGTGATGTTTATCATTTGGGCTTGTGGCCCAAATATAGACTATTCGTCATCATGTCCCCCCAGTATAGTGTACGCGGCTTGCTAGCCGCGGATGCTATACTATTTCAAGCAACGGTAAGTGTGGAGGGAAAAGTTACCGCCCAATATTATGGAAAATGTATCTAGTCTCAAATATCGTCAAAAATACCTAGGGAAATGGGGAGAGTGTCCACGTGTGTATCGGGAAATGGGAAAAAGTGCATGTACCCGATCGTCGTCTAGCCACACGATTATGATAGTGGATTCCACGTGGCTAGCATGCTAGGGTTTTTGTAACCCTATATAAACATCGCCTCCTATTTTACTGAAAAACACACAGTAAAAACACACTTCCGCCATTTTCAAATTTCTTCCAAGCGTTTTTTAAAGAGAGCAACTGTTTGATTAGGTAACCGCGAATACGCGCTGATGAGTGCTCAAACACTCATCATTTTTGGTCTAATCTGAACTGCAAAAACATACAAAAACACTCAGTAATGCATCAAAATACTGAAAATATTTCAAAAATTGTGTTTTATATGTTTTAGCTGCAAAATGAGCAAAAACAAATGAAAAACGTACAAAGTTTGCAAAATTGGCAGTTTCAGTCCCCCAACTTTCATAAAATTACAAAACTAGTCCCTGGATATTCAAAATATGGAAAATTATCACCAAAGGTCATTTTGAAATCATAAAATGTCATATTTAGTCCTTTGGTGAAAAAAAAAATTGGAAAGTTTTGGAAATTTACAAAAATAGTCCCTGGAGTTTCAGAAATTGTCAGATTTGGTCCCTGGTGGGATATGTAACCTCCCGTAATTTTCCCATACGATTAGTAAATATCATATTTGAATATAAGGTTATTACGTGAATTAAATACCATTTTTACGGAGAACAAATTTTTTTTTATTATGCATGACATATTATGTGAACCACTACGACATTATGATTGACCATTTGCCTAGGAACTATGCTTACACACAACCTCGATAATCTATTAATATCGCGAATAATAAATTTAAAACATTTATATTTTATAAATATACATTTCATATAATTAACGTACACAATTTATATAATTCCCGAACCTACGAAAATTCCCGAGATTTCTCACTAATATTTTTGGACCCCGACACGATGCCCGGAACAAGCTACATGGGCCCACAGAACCTTTGGGCCTAAATTAAAACAAATAACAAACCAAACGGACCCCTGATTTTTACTTCTTTCTTTGTTTGGGCCGAAATACACCAGCAGCCCAACAGGCCAAGCCCAGCGTGGGTTTTGGTTTTATTTCTTTGTTTCTTCTTTTGCTTCCCAGTCGCGACCATCCACAAAACACCCCCATTTTCTTGCAATTTCGACAAACAACATCCCCATATTTTTACCCAACCTGTTTCACCTTGTTACTTAGAATCGAGAATGACAAACTTCGTGACCTCCCTCACCCGTTTACTGCCCTAAATACGACCCAAATAAACCATGAAAATCACTTGGTGTAAAATTTGCAAAACGTGTCACAAGCCCTCTTAGCACCTCCCATGCTCCCCAATCACCACATAACATCACTTAAGTGTCAGAGAATGTCAGAAACTGAATGTGACATTTCCTCTTGTTGTTCTAACTTGATTGGATACTAGTAGAGGTGCCACTCCACGTTTACAAGCCAACAACACTCTTCCATGTTACTTCATATCCATCTTCTCATACAAAACCTTCTATAAAACACCACCATACAAGGTCAGTCGAACACACACATACAAACGTACCATAATTCCATTTTGTGAAGTTCAAGTGTCGAGTTTTGGGACAGAAGGTTTGGAGCTAGTTCGAAGTATAGAAGTGAAACAAGAATACCACTTTAGTTCGTTTTGTATCCTTGGCGTGAAGTGAACCATACCACGATCTTCTTTGTACTAATTCAATCTCTACGAACGTTTGTACCCCATCCCTAGAGGTGAGGTGAGCACTTGGAGTTCCTTTGTTATATTTTATTTTCGTTATTATTAAATTTTGCACGTTCACTTTGCCTCATTTATTTCGTAAAATATAAACGTGACATATACATTTTAATTCACATCCTAAATGTTTAATATACTAGCAATCGAGTGACATAAAGTTTTGATCTAAAAATAACATATACTTAATAAAAACGACACGATTTGAAGTGGTCTTGACCCATTCAAAATAATTGAAAAGACTTAGAATATTTCTAAGTCTCCAAACTGTTTTCAGAATTGATTTTGGCCATTTACTTGGCCTCGTTATTTCAAAATCTAGAAACGTAACATATTGTTTTTAAAGCTCGATCTCATAGACAACTTGGTAAACAATTGGGAACCATATTTTATTCGAAGTTATAAGCTCGTTTAAGCTAATTACTAAAGCCATTTTGATCAACCAAAAACTGTTTTACTATAAAAATTAATAAGCTAACATATGGGCTTATTAGCCCGTTAAGCTGTTTTGAAGCTTATTAGATAAGCTGGTATTCTGGACTTATTTGCAACGTTTTTTAGAACATAAAAATGAACCCGAGACCAGGCCCAAACCCCTCGTACACCCAATGGATCACGAAACCTTAACGGGCCTTAATAATTGACTCGTTAAGCCCATTTAAGCGAAATAAGTGCTTTTTAAGAAAATAAGCAGTGGAATTAAGCTTATCTGAATATTTTGAGCTTATTTAAGAAGTAAAAATGCTAAGTTTTGAATTTGGTAAAATTTGGACTAAATTTGCAAAATTTCGTAACCGAGGGACTAAAAATGCAAAAGTTGCAAACTTTGGATTAAAACTGTAATTCTGATTTTCTGAGTTAGAAACAGTAACTATTGAAACTTTTGAGTAAATGTTGATACTTTTTGGACTTGAAATGTAATAATCATTAACTTTGGACTAACGGTGTAAAGTTTGACCGTTAGGGTTAAAAATGTAATTTTGGTGAAACTTAAAGGATATTTCCGTAATATTATTTTATAAAAATAATATTAATGTTTTATAGATAAATGTGAGTGTAACTGATGTAAAAACTTGATAAAGTTTAACTTATATATACGTTATATAATTCACGACTATAATTAAATTAACAATAACGACGTTACGTTATTCGTCATTCTTTTGATCTTTTATCGTAACACATCGTCTACACACTTCGACTTATTCTTGATGATTTTTCATCGCACATCGATCATCGATCATTACACTCACAAGTTATATGTATATATAACTTTGTTCTTGAACTTCAAGCATTTAAACGAACACGAATTTTAATAACAAACCGAATGACTAATATTCGCGATAAAACGAGATTTAGACTATCAACTAAAACATACCATATCTTTTAGGTTGTGTGTGAAGCCGTTGCCTTGCATCGTTGAGATTATGTTACTACCACTACTACTGTGCTACTAAGGTGAGTTCATGGCCCCTGCTTTTAAACTGTTTTTATAACTATTTTTGGGGGAGAATACATGCTCATTTTAACTAAACTTATTGAGTAATTATATTGAAATTGTGAATTGCTTGTTTAAGAACCGATTGATTAATTTAAACAACTGATTTGATTATTGAAGGTTTTATGTGCTTATCTGATATGAATGTGAGTCATAGCCCCTACTCTTACTTGTTTTACAATGATTTATAAACGTTTTTGGGGGAGATACATGCTTAACTATTACTTTATAATTTTACAAGTACTCGTTAACTATTTACCTATTACTATAAGTTCATAGCCCCACTTTCTATCGTTTAACTGTTTTATAAACTCTTTGGAGAAATACATGTGTAACAACTTTTCTAACGATTTTACTATTGATATATGGAATTATGGAACAAACTGTTTAAATACGGTTTCAACTGTTTGAATACGGTTCTCCATAAACTGTTTGGATACAGTTTCAACTGTTTGAATACGGTTCTCTACAAACTGTTCGGATACAGTTTCAACTGTTTAAATACGGTTTCAGAATGGTCATGTTATGGGTGCTAACAACTGGCCCACTGGTTATATTATGGGTGTAACAACGTAGCCCACTGGATTGTGTTATGGGTACAACAACGTGGCCCAAATCTCGAAACTTGTGATCAATGGATTTATAAACCAACTACTATTTTGGGTTTTGACCCGGTGAAAGGCAAATCAACGGACTATTTTCGAATTAATAAGGAAAATACTCATTTTCTAATTTTGATCTAAGCTATGAACATTATGGATTTACTCATACTTTAATTTGATAATTAACTGTTATTATATCTACTGTGGAATCATAAACTCTTTGATTTTAGAAATCAATATTTGAAACTATAAACTCTATGAACTCACCAACCTTTGTGTTGACACTTTTAGCATGTGTTTATCTCAGGTAACTAAACAAGAAAGAACTTGAAGGCACGGAGTGGGCTTGTAACCCGGCATGGGCTTAAATAAACGTTTTAACACATTTCAAATAAACTTGTTGTTTAAACTATGGAACATCTTGATGTCTCGAATATTTGGTATTTTGAATGAAATAAACTTTAAAGCGTCACTTTTGTGTCGTTTTCTATGATTGTGACAAAGATCCTCGAAGTAACACCCAAAAAGTCTTCCGCTGACATTTTTAAGTCTTCCGCTGACGTGATGATTTTGGGGGTGTTACAGGATAATTTTGAAAGAAAAATCATTTTGGGTCCTTGGGAAGTTATAAAAATCATTTTTATTCCTTGGGGTGAATTTTGAGGAAATTACATGTTTAGTCCCCGAGGTTTTGAAATTTACATAAATGATCCCCGGGAATTTTTAAAAGTGGAAAATATTCATTTATGGCATCTTGGGTCCTTGTATTATAAAAGTTTGGCAAAAGTAGTCCTTATGAGTACTCTTGGAAAATTACAAAATCAGTCCCTATGGTTTGCTAAATTACAAAAGTGGTCCTTGTGGTTTTTTACAAAATAAACAAACTAAACCTAAATACCAAAACCCAAAACCAAAGGTCTGATCCAGCAACAACCCAAGCCCAACCATGATCCGGCCCATCCCACTTTTTAATAATTCCCATCCAGTTTGACCACAGTCAACCCTCACCCCCAGGGCACTGTTCATCATCCCCCACCTCCAGCTTTCACGCTTCCCTGCTCCCCCATTCCTTCCACTTTTCCACCAACTCTCATTAATATCATACACCTACACCTCACCAACCCCCCTCCTCATTAAATACCACACCTAAACCACTAAAACTACCCACTTCTCATTTTCCCGCCAATATATGTTTGAACGGCTGAGATGGATTGGAACCAATCCAATGGACAGAAGCAAGTGGGAAAGTCTGAGACAACCTCCAAGGCCTATTTAAGAAAAGAAAAAGAGAAGAAGGAGTCGGTTAGCTTTAGGTAGAGTAGTTTAGTTAAGTAATTAGAATTAAATGTAATTTTAAGCTTTTCAAGTTATTATTTTCAGTTACTAAGGTTTGTAATCAAGACTTCTCAGTGTAGTTTCAATTAATTTTCTCAATATAAGTCTCAGTTGTTCATTTTCAGTTTATGATTATTCCAAAAAATGCTCAAAATCCCATTTCAAAATTAATAGTGTTAAGAATAAGTTGTTAAGTAAGCCAGAAGCTAATTAAGGTTCATTATAGCTTTTTATAGCTATTGGTGAGCTTATTGTTTCATTTGTACTATCTCATTCTCAAAATCACAAAAAGTCAATGAAAGTCAACTGAGGTACATGATTAAGATTAAGGTGATTGAGCAGGGTGTTTGGGAATGTTTTCTGTCTCATTTGAGCTAGGTGACAAGCTCTGATGAGCTTTGTGATACTGAACTAAGGTTTGCATCTTAAATCATTCTTTTAGTTCTTGTTTTAGTTATAATTTCCCATTTTTAGTTTGTTCTTGTTATTGTGTTTAGTTCCTCATCAAGATAGTTTTCTAATCATCTTATTAGCTTATATAATAAGTTAGCATCAGTAGGAGTACCTTAACTCACCATTTCCTTCATTAATTCAAAACTAGTAACATATAAGGGAGTGTTTGGATGTGCAAGTTTGAGCATGTCTAGGTCTGTGGTTGTTGTCATTTCTGGTTTTAACATGTTCCATTAGGTCAAATTACCAAAGTTTAGTCATAAAACTCAGGGGTATTACACAAAAAAGTCAAAATCCAAGTTATCACACCATACATGTTAACTGTTGGAGTTTAACACTCCCAAATCATTCATACTAGTTCATTAAGTGTTGTATTTGCATAATTTAGCTTCATATTAACACATAACATCAATTTCAGTCCATTAGATCCAGTAGAAATTCACATAAGTCAAGCTTTTCATATTTCCTCAAAAAGTCAAATTGCACTCCCTCAGTTTTTTTCCAAATATTGAGGGATTTGTTTTGAATTTTGTAGTGTGTTTTGGATCATGAAATTTGTTTCTAATTATTTCTTACCAGCTCATCTTTAAGTTCCAAGTTTCATTTCATTTTTGGGAATTTTTTCCTAGGCTCCATAAGCCCCCAAAGCAGCTTGCAGGGCAAGCTGCTCCCCTGTTCACAGCAGATACACCACCACCACCACCACTTGGTGGTGGTTTTCTGACCAACCCAGTGGACCCCAGCTCATCCACCTTGCTCCTTTCAACCCCCCTCCTAGTAGGGATCATGGATTGACCTTTGCTTTGACCTGAGAACCACTGGGCCCCATCTGTTTACCCTCCTCAAGTTCTGTCCCACTTTCAGTCTAGCACCAAGGTTTCAAAGTGCTGATTTGTGGCTTATTTGCTTATTTTGTGATTCCTTTTTGATTTTTCTGGCTCAAGCATGTTCATTTAACTTATTTAGATCAGATTTCATCATAGTGGGTCCCACTTAAGCCCATTTTAGCTTATTTGCTTATTTGGTCAACATAAGTCAATTATCTTGACTTATGGTGTCCACAGTGCTTATTTTTGAATTATAAAAAAGTTGTTTTTACAAAAAGTGTTTGTTTTTAAGTATTAAATAGGTTTGTAAAAGAAAAATCAAGAAAAACAATTTTAAAATTAAGTGATAGTTTCTATTTAATGTAATTTAATTTTAATTTTCATTTTTAAATGTTTATTAAGTACTTGTCATTTTTATATTTTTATTAATTACCTCTCATACTAAAGTATTTATAGTAATTTTCTCAGATTTTTATTTCATCATTTAGTATTTATTAGAATTAATATTAGTTTTATTAATTATTAATTAATATTAAGTTTTAAATAGCATAATTAGTTTTTATAAGGTAAAACCTAGTTTTTATATTTTTCCTAGCTTTTATATGTTATAAAATAATTTTATAAATTTTATTAGAATTTTTACTGTTCATTTGCTATTTTTCTTAATTTAAAATAGTTTAATTAGTTAATTAGTAATTAATTAGTTATTAATTAATAAAAAAATCATAAAAAGACAAAAATACTTATTTTTAATTTTAAAATTAGTTTTTAGCTATTTTATAATTTTAGAAATTTTATTTTCATTTTTCTAGTATTTAATTAGTATTAAATTATATTTAAGTGTTTTAAATATTAATAATAAGTATTAAATAGTATTTAATTAATAATAAATAATTAAATAGTGTAAAAATTTATTTTAATTTTCTTAAAATTTTCTTTTACCTTTTAGTTTGTAAAAAAGTCATTTTCACCCCCTGGGTGTTTTCAGATTTCCGTTTTCACTTTTTATTTCGTACGTTTACGTTTTATTTAAACGTAACGTACGCGTTTTAAGTTTTAATCGTTTCTGGTTTTTCTTAGCTTTCCCGTCTTATTCATATAGCTTATTTAAGCTATTTCTTTGTAGATTCCTTAGTTCAAATAACTCAAAACCCTTTTCCCATCCAGATTCACCTGATCACGAAACCGTTTGTTAGCAATTCACACCTCGTCGGGACATAACGATCCGGGGAAACACTATATTCCGCGGAGCATTGATCTAGGCTATTTGACTTTGTTGACCATTCCTTGGTCAATATAAGTTAGGTGGTTTAGCATCAATCACGCGCTTTTGTGATTATTCTTTTAGAAATGGTTCGCCAATTACACGAGTTTCCATCTGAAATGGACGAGGACGAACTGCGTCAGTTCTCCTCTGATTATTTCATTCCTCTTGACGTGCATCCGGTTGTACCGGAGGCCGACGCGTGCATCGCGGATTTCCCTGAGGGAAAAATAGGGTTATATACGCGCTTCTTCGAGTATGCGAACCAGCGCGTACCCATATCCTTATTTTTGAGCAATTTGCTCAACCACTACCGCCTTCACATTTCCCAGCTGCACTGTATAGGTGCGGCAAAAGTGTCAAATTTTGAAATAAACTGTCGGTTGCTTGCGGTCAACCCTACTGTTAACCTATTCCGTGCGTTTTACTGCACAACGTGGTCGCATGGATGGGTGTCTTTTGCGAAGCGCGGTGGGCGCCTTCAGTGTTATACGGAGAAGGTGGATTCCATTAGGGATTGGAGGGAAATTTTTTTCTGGGTAGATGATATAGTATTTCCTTCGCCTTTTGAGTTTTATACTCAAGGGACGCTGCCAAGGGATGAGCGCCCTGTGCCCGGGTCGTATAGCGCGGAGGATGCGGATACGATTGATGCCAACCGCATTCCCATTAACCCCTACCTCGAGGAGTTTTTGGTTCACATGGGGCTGAGTCGCAACTATTTCCATGGTTCTGACGAGGTGCCAACCTTCATTGATGAGAGTGGCCGGGGTGGGTGCTTGTCCCTTTTATTTGTTCGCTTCAATAATGTAAGTGCTCTTGTATATGTAGTTTCAATAACTAAATTGTTTTTGTTATTTGCTCATGTGTTGCGCAGAGATGGATTTGTTTGCCGTGGTGAAGCTTGAGAAGCCAAAGCAGGTGACGGTGGGTGTGCGTCCTCTGAGGGATAATGAGGATCCAATTCTGGAGGCTACTGCGGGACACATAACTGTGTTGGCGCAAGCTGGTCCCGAAGATTCACCTCCCATAGCTGTGCTTGTGAAGCCTGTGCAGAGCGTGCCTCCTACTGGGGAGCCGTCTCATGTGGTGGAGGAGTTGCGTACTGAGTCCTCTGACATCGTGGAGGTTCTGGAGCCTGAGATTGTAGCGCAAGGTATAAAGCGCAAGGGAGAGGCTGATGGCACTGGCACTTCCAAGAGGAGGCGCCATCTCATCACGGATGAAGAGTCAGCCGGAAAAGATGACACATCCACTACTGGCATGGATAAGGAGATTTCAAAGGCTTGTCCCCTTTTGTAAGTTATATCCATGTTTTCTTTTTTCTTTTTTTATTATTACTTGTCGTAATATGCTCTGACCTTCTTCTTATGCTTTGTAGTGACCATGCTGCAGAGGGTAATGCGACATTTGTGGAAAGCGTAGTCCCTCCTGAGGATGCAAACGTGGAGGAGACAGTGAAGGTGGCTGGGGAGGTGTCTGCGCAGCAGTTGATGGAGGAGCTAGGTGCTGCTGCTGAGCATCAGACTGAGTTGGTCGCTCAGTTGAAGACGCGGTATGTTGGGGAGAGTAGCAGCCTCGCACAGAAGGACGAGGAGATTGCCTTGCTCCGTGCGCAGTTAGCTGATGCGCGAGCGGAGGTAGGGTCCGTCAAGGCGCATGCGAAAAAGGTGACTGATGAGAAGTTGATCGTGATGGCTGAACTGCAACATGCGCGCGGGGAGCTGCATCAGTTCAATGCCAACTTAACTTGGGGGTAAGGTACCTGGAGGAGAAAAAGGCTGAGCACTTCGGCCATATTGAGGCCCTTCGCAAGCAAGTTGGGGATGCTCTGATGGTGTAGGAGGAGAAGCTGCGGAGGTTGAGCATAGAATACGATGAAGAGTTATATTCTCATCTTATGTCTACCATCGCTGAGCGCAGGTATGTTTTGTGTATTCTGCAATGTTGCCTTACTATGTGTATTAATGTTCCTCTTTGTTTCTAATGCATCCCTTGTTTGCTTGTGTAGGTGGTTGATCAGTCATGGTTTGCGCCTGGCTGCGATGGGTACTTTGGAGTCCCCGGAGGTGTTGGAGACCTTTGGGAAGGTTGTAGAGTGCGCTGTGAAGCGTGGTAGGGCGCAGGCTATGGAGGAACTCCATGAGGCGAAGATGCTGACCGTGGCACTTGCTGAGGTGCCCGGCTATAAGGTGGACGCTTATGACGAGCTAGTGAAGGCTATGGAGGGGATGAAGCTGTTTGAGCTTCCACATATTGCGCGGCTGGAGCGCGACCAGGATTACCCCATAAAGTTGATTATGGAGGGGTTAACCCTGGGGAGGCACATCTTGGAGGATGCGGAGGCTCAACCAGACTTTTTTCTAAAGCCTGACGAGTCGCAACTGCAGGTTCCAGTCTTTGCGCAACCGCGTGATATATTGAACCCCTTCATTCTTGAGAAGGAGGTTCCCATGAAGGAAGTCTTGGAACTACATGCGGAGAGGGCGGCCAAGAAAAAAGGTGTTAAGGGAAAAGCCATCCTATGTGGTGTAGGTGTTGCGCATATCCCCAGGTCAGATGGAGTTGCGGTCAGCGTGGCGACCATATCGCCTAAGGATGCGTTACTTTTAAGGAAGCTCCAAGAGGCTGGGAGCTCCGCTGCCCCAGAACATAGTCCTGAGCACCGTCATAGTGTGTAGATATAGCTTTTTTGTAACTTGTAAATGTATGGCGTTGCATAAATAACAAATTGTATCTTTTGTTTGTTTGTTATGGTATCCGTTCTTAAATTGTTATCCTTTGTGTAAAAAGATCAATTAAGATGCTCGTTGGAACCCATACTTAAATTAAGTGCGTTACTTAAAGATAAATCATGAGTATGAAAATAGACTTGCATTATTGTGCAGAGACTTATTAAATGACCAAGAGTCTTGGCTCATAATTTGCTAAGCCTGTACGGTGTACGTGATATTGCGCATCCTTCGTGGAATGCGCAAGGAAAACTTACCTCAACGTCTTGAAGGTAAGGTGCTTAGCAAGGATGCATGATCCAATGTTGATGGGTTTGCAACCCTCTTACTCAACGAGTTAGTTAGTAGGTTTACTCATCCTTTCTGCCATCGTGGGTCTTAATAAGTGCATGCACGCCATGTAGGCAAAATATAAAATAACAATATTGAAACATAATAAAAATGTACACAATAAAGTGAAGTGTGTTATGGAGTTAGCTAGAAACCACAACATTTTATTAATACTTGCAAGTGTTTGAAAAATAAAAACAATTCCTAATAAAGAAAAGAAAGTTCAAAGACAAACATTTATTGGGCACGTACTAAAGTGCAAAGTTGTCTGTTTGTGGGCCGTAGCCTTTCCTAAAGATAGCATCTTTTGAGATTGCAGATATTCCAAGTGCGCGCCAGCTCGTGACCTTCCATATCGCGCAACCTGTATGCACCATTACCTAGTGCATCCCTGACTTCATAGGGTCCTTCCCATTTGGGTCCAAGCTTGCCTGTGTCTTCTGCGTGGCTTGCATCGTTAGCGCGGTATACAAAGTCTCCTGGCCTGAAAGAAGTGTGTTTGACCTTCGCATCATAATACTTCTTCATCTTTGCTTTAGCCTTTGCTTCGCGTATAGCTGCGCGTTCGCGCCTTTCTTCCAGCAAGTCCAAGTCTATGCGCCGCTCCTCGTCATTTGTTGTGACGTTTATCTCCGCTGTGTGTATAGTTGGCATTCCAATTTCAGCTGGTATAACGACTTCTGCTCCATTGACAAGAGAAAATGGTGTGTCTCCGGTACTGGTTTTGATTGTGGTGCGGTGCGCCCATAAAACATGTGATAACTCGTCCACCCATTTTCCTTTGTGTCTGTCAAGGCGCGCTTTTATCTCTTCGCCTAAACTGCGATTCGCGCGTTCAACCAAGCCATTGGTTTGTGGGTGTTTCACTGAAGCAAAGTGTTGTGTGATATTCAATTGCGCGCACCAATCTTTGAATGGGTTATCGCAGAATTGTTTCCCATTATCTGAGATAATTTCCCCATGTAGCCCGAAGCGACACACAATATTGTCCCACACGAAGCGTTTTATCTGGTTGCCAGTGATGCTTACCGCTGCTTTTGCCTCAATCCATTTTGTAAAGTAGTCTATGGCTACTATGAGGAATTTCAGCCCTCCCGCTGCACTTGGGAAGGGGCCTGCGATGTCAATGCCCCATTTATGGAATGGCCATGGTGAGGTGATGGGGGTTAACTCTTGTTGTGGTTAGCGCGGAATTGGCCTGTGTACTTGGCAATTACTGCATTTTTTTTTATCATATCTCGCGCGTTGCGGTGCATAGTAGGCCAATAATATCCTGATCGCAGGGCGCGCGCCACAACGGACCGTGGTCCCGAGTGCATGCTACATGATCCAGCGTGAATTTCTCGGAGTGCATAATCTGCTTGAAGAGGTCCAACACATCGGAGCCAAGGTTGTAGGAATGAACGTCGATATAAGATGCCATCTCGTAGTTCAAATCTCTGCGCTGTGCGCCGCACTCTTCGAGCGTCCTTTTGATCTTGTGGTAAGATTCCTTTGCTAATAAATTCGATGATAGGTGTCATCCACGTGGGATCCTGTTCTTCTATCACCGTGGATACTTCCATCTCCAAGATTGATTTATTTTTTAGAGTTTCTACCAATACCTGTTTTGATAGGTGCGCAAAGCTTGTAGATGCGATCTTGCTAAGCGCGTCAGCTTTCCTGTTGTCTCCTCTAGGTACTTGTTTGATTGTGAACCTATCAAAGCTCTGAATTAAAGACTTTGTTTTTTCAAGGTATTGGATCGTATGTTCATCATTGGCTTCATATTCACCTAACACATGGTTAGCTACTAGCCTGGAATCCACATTTGCCTCTAGGTTGCGTACACCCATTTGAATTCCAATACGCTGTCCAGCGAGTAGGGCTTCGTATTCTGCCTCATTGTTTGTGGCTGTGAATTCGAAGCGCAGTGCGTAGGTGAACTCCATTCCCTCTGGATTAGTAAGGATAAGGCCTGCGCCTGATCCATCCACGCATGAGGATCCATCTGTGAATAGAATCCAAGGTTCTTGTAACTCTGTCTTGCTTGTTGAAGTTGGAGTATCGGTATCTGGCTTTCCAACAATAAAGTCATCTAATATCTGCCCCTTGATTGCAGTGCATGGTCTATACGAGATGTTATACTCGCTCAACAACACACTCCATTTTTGTAGCCGTCCTGATGCGTCAGGTTTAGAGATAACTTGTTTGATAGGCTGGTCTGTGATTACAGCTATTGGGTGCGCCTGAAAGTATCTGCGCAGTCTTTTAGCTGCGAATACTAGAGCTAAGACCAGCTTTTCCATGGCGCTGTAGTTAGTCTCTGTCTTTTTCAATACCTTGCTTACAAAGTATATGGGTGTTTGGACGGAGTTCCTATCTGTCAATAGTACTGTGCTGACTGCTCCATGGGTTGCAGATAAGTACATGATCAACTCTTCCCCTGGTCGCGGTGCGACAAGTTTGGGAAGTGATGCCAGATGTTGTTTTAGCTGTTGGAAGGCTTCCTCTGCTTCCTCAGTCCAACGAAAGTCTCCCTTTTTTGTGCACTTCGTGAGTGTTTTAAAGAGAGGGAGTGATTTGTCTGCTGACTTAGATAAGAAACGGTTTAGCCCAGCTAGCTTTTCGTTTAATGACTGGACTTCTTTCAGTGTGCGCGGTGAGGGGAGATCGATAACAGCTTTTGTTTTTTCTGGGCAAGGCTTGATACCATCAGGTTCTATTAGATACCCAAGGAACATGCCTTCTGTCGCGCCAAATGTGCACTTCTCGGGATTTAACTTCATATTTATTTTTTCCAATGTTTTCAACGTTTCCTCGATGTCGCGCACCAATTCCTCTTCTGTGTGACTCTTGATGACAAGGTCATCAATGTAGACTTCCAAGTTGTGACCTACTTGTTTTTCAAAAGCCATATCCACCAATCGCTGGTATGTTGCGCCCGCGTTGTTTAGACCAAAAGGCATTTTTGTATAGCAATAGATCCCTTGACTTGTGTGGAAGGCTGTTTTTTCTTCATCCTCCACTGCCATCTGAATTTGATGGTACCCTTTGTATGCGTCTAGGAAGCATTTAAAGGGATATCCGCACAGGGATTCTACCTTCCAGTTTATCTCTGGCAGTGGATAGCAGTCCTGTGGACATGCTTTATTGAGGTCCGTGAAGTCCACGCACATCCTCCAACTTCCATCACTCTTCTTTACCATCACTGGATTAGAGAGCCAGTCGTGATAGTATACTTCGCGCATAATGCCTGCGTCTACAAGTTTGTGTACTTCTTCCAGGATGGCTTTTGCGTGATCTAGAGCCTGGCCGCGCTTCTTCTGTCGTATTGGGGGATATCCTTGTCGGATTTGTAGCTTGTGCTCCGTAATAGAGCGTGGCACTCCGGTCATGTGCTTTGGTTCCCACGCAAAGATACTAAGGTTCTTTTGCAAGAGTGCGCAAACAGCTGCTTTACCTTTGTCAGATAAAGATCCTCCAATCGATATTTGTTGATCTGGGTAATCAGGATGAATAGCGACCTTTAAGTTTGGTATTTTTGCTGCGCGCTGTTCTGGAATATGCTCCACATCACTGGTTACTGCGTTGCATTCTTTAGGTGGCACTGTGGTATTGTAGAGGGTGACAATCCCTCCTTCTACTAGAAATTTGAGCATCCCATGTGCTGTGGATGGTACAGTGCGCATGGATGATATTCCAGGTCTCCCAATGATGCCATTGTACGGTGAAGGAGACTTGATTATCATGAAGTTTATCCACGTTGCTGTAGAGTGTTGTTCATCGCCCACAACTACAAGTAAGCGTAATTGCCCCATAGGCCATATCTTTTCTCCTGTGAAACCAGTCAGCGACGTCGTGGCTGGTATCAACTGACTTTGTATCTCAGGTCGTAGCCTTTTAAAGCAATGTTCATACAGAATATCTGCGGATGCTCCTCCATCGATATACATGCGGCGGATGTCATGTCCCCCAGTATGTATCTCAATGGTCAGTGGCTCTATTACTGCGTTGTTCGCAACTAGAGTGGGGAAGGATATCTCATTTTCTGAAGAGAACTTTTGACTGACTTTTTGCTTTGTCTTGCGTTGCCATGACTGTATCATGTAGATGATGTCCGCTTTATCTTTGGGAGGCTCTTTTTTGCCTCCATTCCTTTGCTTGTCCTTCCCTTCTTTAATGTTCTTTACGAGGTGATCCATTCTACCCTCCTTTACTAATTTTTCAATTAGTTGTCGTAGCTGGACACACTCGTTGGTTGTATGGCCCTTTTGGCTATGGTATTCGCAGTATCCATTCCCTATACGCTTGTCCTCTGGGGTGCGCATTGGTGGAGGTTTTGGGAAGTTTGCGCCTTCTGTTACAAATATTTCCCTCGGAGTCTTTGTGAGAGGGGTATAGTTGTCATTATCTCGTCCACTTCCCTGACTGCGATAATTCTTGCTGCGGTTGCTGCTCTGATCATTGGATTGTCTCCTAGGCTGTTCTTGTTGCCTAAAATTTGAGTAGCCTTTTTTACTATCCGCAGCAGCTGCTTCTCCTTGGATGAAGGATCTTGTGCGCTTCATTAGTTCATCGAAGGTTTGGGGAACCTTGTCGTTTAACTTCCTAATGAGTTCTGGGTTATTGATCCCATTCATGAACCCTGAAATTTTTAGGACTTCGGGACACGCCTTTACATGTATACACTCATCTTTAAAGCGTTCCATATAAGCACTGGTTGATTCCCCTTGACGCTGTTTTACTCTGGCTAGTTCAACAGGGTTTTTAGCGCACTTCTTTCTTTGGGTGAAGTTTAAGCGGAATGTTTTTCGCAACTCTTCAAACCCGCCTATGCTCCTTCGTGGAAGCTTGCTAAACCACGTGCGCGCATTCCCTACTAACGTGGAGTTAAACATATGACACCACACAGGTTGTGGCCAATTTTCGATAGTAGCGGCAGATTCGAAAATTTTTAGGTGATCATCAGGATCACCCGTCCCGTCATATGTTTTAACATTAGTGGGCATGCGCCTTTTCTTATGATCGGAGTAGTCGCTGATGCATCTTGTAAAGGCATCAACTTTCTGGCGACGCCACAGAAGAGATATGTCTTCGTCTTCTTCCTCGCGACGTTTTCCACTGGACTTCCAGTGTCCTGTTTCTTTATCCTAGTTGTCCGAGGAGTCACTGGAGGAAGAGTAATCTCTTTTGCGGCCCTTGCGCCGGCTTCCTTCAGAGGAAGAGCTTGAGGGGCTTTCACTTGGGGATGTTCTCCTCCCTAATCTGTCGTGAATTCTTTTGCTCCCAGACCTTGAGGAGCCTTCGCTTGGTGAATGTTGACGTCCAAGTCTGTCTTGTATCCTTCGATTACCAAGTCTGGAATGAACATTGGTGCGCCTCTCGCCATCTTCATATTCCTCTGAGTATTGTGAATCAGATATCGTACCAAGTCTATCATGGATAGTGGTACGCCTTTCGTTATTTTCGCGTCCTCCTCTTTGGTGGCGCGGTGGTGATAATTCGCGTTCAGGACCAAAGTTGAGCCGGGCTTGCATGCTCATACTTGACATTCTCCTTGCTTCTTCTTGCATGAGGGTGGTTAAGGTTTCGTAATTTTGGGATACAAAATTACTTAATGTTAGGTCAGGTGCGTCCTCATTCGCTGCAAGAATCTCTGCCTCAACATTGGGCGCCGTATCTCGGTTGGGTGCGCCAGGCGGCACAGTGTTGTCCACAATAGGTGCCATTTGGTGGGGAGTATTGAAGAGGGTGCGCTGAAGTTCTTCAACGCTTGGGACCACCGTGGTGGCTTGAGTAGTCCTTGTAGGCAATTCTACCGCTGGGAGAGGCAGGGTTGGTCCCGTTTCTTAGTGACCAGGCATACTGGTTGTTCCAGAGGCCTGCCTAGAGGTCGAATCTTGATGGTTCTTCCTCTGAGGGTCACGTGTTTTTTCCAACTGCGGAGTCCGCTGGCTTGAGTTTTTGTTCTTCGTCATTCTAGTTCTTAGTTCTTAGTGTAGGGTCCCACGGATGGTGCCACTTGTTGATACAAAAGTTGGGCGTTCCTGATTTGGGCTCCTGCTCTCGTACCAATTAGCTCTTAATGCTTAAAACCTGCGCACTAAGAAAATAAACAAACACCGTTAGGCTTATCGTGGGATTGTTTCCCACGATTATCCTCCGGTGTGAGAGTAAGTAATCGGTTTTAGGGTTATAGTTAAGAGCTAGGGTTTTTGATAGTACCTTTAATGAGAATTATGTCATTCTTTATATAGGCGCATAATCCTTGTAGGTTTCGTGCTCCTTACGTTTCGCACGCATGGTGCTTATCCGGTCCAAGGATCTTTATCCGTAAATAGAAGATCTTTATCTAGACCATAAATAGTTTAGTTGGGCTTGGGTCTACGTGAGCCCAATCCCTTTGATAATGCGGCCCAAGTCATTGTTATAACAGCCCACTCATGGTGGGTTTGGGTCTTAGTGATGTTTATCATTTGGGCTTGTGGCCCAAATATAGACTATACGTCATCATCATTGATTTTAATTTATTTACAATTTTTCTTAATGTGAATAATTCAATGAAAGTTTATTTTCATCAAATTAATAACTTATTTAAATTTTCTAATTAGAAATAATACACTTTTTGGTATATTTTTGTCTTGCATATTACACTTTTTAGAAGTAATAGTACACTTTTAGAAATATTAAACTATTTCATTATAACTTATCTCTTGTGATTATTCAACTTGCTTACATCTTCGTGTTGATTGTGGCATAAAATGATCAACAATTCTGAACTTTGAACATTTTTTTCTTTTTCGTTTTCTATCTTTTTGAAGTTAAATAATTGAATTCATGTGAGTTACATGAGACTTAATTAAGGTTGTTGATAGTGCACATTATCAAAGCGGTAGCTCATTCATGAGTACGTTATCATGTCACATTTTTTGTTTGCAAGTTTTTGTGCTACTAGGTTCGACATAGAGAAGTTAAATATGAAAGAAGAAATGTGAGTAAGAAAAGAAAATCTATAAACAAGATACAATTAAATGTCCACCTGTGGTAGTGTTCTTCATTCTTCAGTGACGATCCACAAAAACAAATATGTCTGGTATATGTTGTTTTCATATTTGGATTACTTTCGATTGTTTGATTTTGTTTTGGGTTTCAGTATGATTAGAGTCTGTACATCATATAGCAACGATTTATTTGTATGATTAGGTGTGTTACATTGTGTTCATGTGCGTACATGTTTATGTGTGAATTGCCAAGTGTTAATGAAATGCTGAGTAGATTTTATGTTTTTGGAAAGTTACTAATTGGGCAGATTTCATCACAACATAAAGTTCGATAGTTGATACCCTGTCATATGTTATGAATAAAAAGATGCAGTAACCCATGCAAAACTTACATAAATAGCATATAAAATCTGGCTTTTCCCCCCTGCTATTCTCCCTTTTAGTAATAACAATTACATAACAATTTAGCTATTAAGAATATTAAATACCCAGGCCTTTGGTCTATTGGTATATGAGTTGTCTACCAACTTAAGGGTTGTGAGTTCAAGCATCGTTGGAGGCATTTGTAAGATATTTTATGAGATTGTTGGTATATGGTGTGAAAAAATTACCATTCAAAAAGATAATAATACAAAATTGACAGAAGGGAATAAGCTATTTAGTGATGCAAGCAAATTGTTATATGCTTAGAGGGCTTGGCGTGCTGAGCGTTATAGGGCCTTCTCCAACTCTAAAATTTGGTACTTGATTGATTTTAAGTCTTTTTGTAGTATATTAGATTTTTCCGAAGAAATGCTCGTGAAAGTATTTTCCCCGGGTCGTTATGTCCCAACGAAGGTAAGACGGCGATTGAGTCGGCTTGAGTCGCGTGATTGTGAAGTGAATGGGGTTTTAAAAGAGATATTTTGGTTGGTTTTTGATTACACTACTAAAAGGATTTAAAACGCAGTTAAAGTAAAAAGAAACAATAAAACGACGCAAAGTAAAAACAAACAACTAAAACAAGTGTAAGATAAAATGACTAAAGAAAACAAGATTTAAAACGCGAAAAGAAATTAAGACGGGAAATGAATTTAAAAACAAAATGTTTGCTAAGTGACGTGAATAAGTTCATCAAGTGTGGGCCAAGGATTGACGACGAATTATTTTCCTTAAACGAGACTATTTTCTTACAACGTTGGTTTATTTTGAAAATAATCCTTTAAAAAGAAAATAATTACTAGATTTGTAATTTGATTATTCTCCGGCTTTTGCCCTTCAAATAATAAAATCACAAGTCTAAATAATCATAACAATTATTAATCACGATCCTCTTTTATAACCACACTTAACTCACAAACTCGTGCCACTAAGCAAACACTAATAAACTACTCAAAACTCATATTAATAAAATATAGCTACTTGATAAAATAAAAAGACTTGATAAAAGAAACAAACTAGATAAGCCAAAATAAAATTCGGCAGAGTTTCGCCTAAGCATAAAGCATAAGAGAACCTCACTCGATAAACGATGAGGCAATGATTATCTAACTTGATAATCTTGGCTAACTCGCCAAAAGAAATGAAACTTGGTAAAAACAATACTAGATAAAATAATAAAAAAAATAACAAAAAGAACCCAAACTCGATATGCCAAAACATTAAACTCGATAATCACTAAAAATATTCTAACTCGAAAGTTGTGTTTTTGCAATTTAGTCCCTGGTTTGAAAAACTTAACTCGATATGTATTTAAAATGCTAACTCGATATTAACTAAAATCCTAACTCGATATACTATAAAATCCTAACTCGATATACCATTAAGACAAACTAAACTCGATAAAACTGGAAAATAGCTAACTCGATAAAAATTTATAAAATGACAAACTCAAAAAACTTGAACATATCTAACTCGACAAAAATTCCTAACTCGATAACTTTTAAAATCCATAACAAAACACCATTTTGATCCAAAATAAAACCTAAAAACTAATGTTTTTCACCAAATTTATTACTAAACAACCTAGTTTAACCATAAACTTTAAAACCCACCAATAAAAACAAGAATTTAACAACTAAAAATTAAAGATTTTTAGAAAGATAAAGCTAGAGAGAGAAAGTAAAATAAAACTTAACATAAATTTATTACACTACTCCTATACTAAGAGGACCAACCCTCCGCAACCAACCTTTCAAAGTTGGTGTTTAAGGGGTATTTATAGGCTAGGGCTAGGGCTTCTCTAATCTTTTAATTTGTTGCATAATTAGCCCCTAGACTTTTACAAAACATGAGAAAACTACTTAAAACATATTAAAACGCTACAAATGCAACTAAATACTACACGTAACAATCTTGTAACTTGGAGGAATTGAGTTGACTTTTCTTCCAAAGTTCTTCAAAGGACCAAAGTTGAGAACTTGCTGAAACTTGGAGGGCCATTATTGTAAAGGTCTTCATATTTCAACTAAGAATCTCTTTTGTTATTCTCTGAATCTCTAAGGATTACTTTTGTCATTTTGCGCTTTTCTTGGATAAATTTCTTCCTCGGCTTCGGCTTTTTACCTTTTTCCAATCTCGTGCTCGTTTTTGTCAGTTTTGCTTTGTTTTTGTTCATTTTTCACATATCCGTACCTGCACATACACAAATACAAAAACATACATTCTCTTGGCATATTTGGTGAGTATTTGGTATATTTGGTCTGAATTAAGGCCTAAAAAGGATGTGTGATTAATCACTCATCAAAATCCCCCAGACTAAGGTATTGCCGTGCCCTCACGCAATGTCATCACCTCACGCTTAAGAGATAAATAATTTTCAAAACCTCTCTTTACTGACGTTGTAAAGTAGCAATGACTTTCAAAAGAGATAGTAAAATCATTTATTCTCAAAAACGCTCCGTTTTCCGATTTTCAGGAATAACAACTACAACCACTATTTTTGTACTTTTTCATTTTTATATGTGACGGTTTGCCTTGACTTTCATTATCAATTCTTATCTGTTGATAATTTTCAGGGTCAACGAGTAGAAACACTTCTCACAGAGAAGAGACCGTACGGATAAAAATCGTCATCCTTGATTTTTCACAAGCTCCCAAACTAAGCGTAAAATCGAGATCATTGTTTATCAGAAGTTAGATGCTAACACTGCCCACAAAAGTTACTTGTGTATTACGTCTTGTCCCCAGGTCCTAAGTTTTTGTATCTAAAGATTTTAACTTGTGAGAAATGAATTGCTTCATATTTTCTCGTTTCGATATTTGTTAGTTCGATAGTGATACCTAAGTTAAAACGATAAGTAGTTATTCATTTTCTCTTAAAAACCACTGCAATAGAAATTCGGTCCACATCAAGGAATTTGGGGTACATACAATATCAAAGATATAAGTTGCGGAGTACAATCACGTGCACCTCATGTGACTGATTACTAATCACTTATCACATGCACCTCACGCGCCAACAACTTATTGATACATACATAGCTCTTATTTAACAATACTTCAACTTTCATTTTTTTCTTTTTCACTTTTTTCTTTCTTTCTTGGTTTTTTCTCATAACATCAATGGAAGCTTATCGGGTAGCTCCAAAACCACATAGATAATCAACTTTTGACTTTTGATTTTTTCACTTTTTGCTCTTATTTTTGATGTTCCTTTATATGTACCCAACTTCTAAAGCAAAAATTCTCTTAAGAAAACAAAGAACTAAATATTATTCAAACCGAAATACCACTAATTAACCTAGAACATCTATTATATATGGGTGACGTTTCTGATGGGAACAAGGAGGCCACAAGTACCTCTCGTGGGTTTTTTAAATCCCAGTAATGCGATCCGTGTATAGCACGAAACTTCTAAATAAACTCTATCATTCCTCGATCTCCGCAAATTTAAAATCCCAAATAATGAGATCCGCGGATGCTTAGCCATAATCTTATGATTATTTTGGTTAAGGGAGACGAGCTAGGGCTCAACACGCCCGGTCAAGTCGAAACATTTATTTCTACTCTCGCCGGTAGGAAAGTCAAAACAAGGTGTCAAAACTTATTATTCATATCATTTTTTTTTTTGCAATAAAAAGGTGACAAAAATTTAAAATTTTTGGTGGAAAACGGAGTTGCGTAAGTTAACAGCTCAGACGATGGTACAGGTCAAATCGAATCGAAGATTCACCCCCCCCCCCAGACTAAAGTGAAACATTGTCCTCAATGTTTTAAGGGTAAAGGTAATCCTACGAAATATCTAAGGCCGTTTATTAGGTATGCCAAGAGATAAACGTTAGTCGATAAGATTTAACGGATATAGGATCTCCATAAGCAACGAAAGATGAGACTCGAGTGGAGTAAAGACACAACCACGAGCACGAGAGTCTTCAAACTTCGGGGAAACCTGGACAATCATAAACAAACAACCACGAAACACAAGATTTTGGAAGAGGTAGCCCTCCTCACGTTACGTTACTTAAGAAAATAGAAAATAAAGAAAATGAAATGGATAAGCATGGGGTGCCTCCCACGAAGCGCTTGTTTTTGTTCACTGAGTCACATGAGCTTGACTCGATCCCCGAATTAATTCGTCCTTGGGGAGAGCAGATGGAACGGCCACTTGGCACAAAAGATACCAGGGTCAAAAACGGTGTCCTCACTCCCGGTGGAGTGGAAAGAAGAAATGGTGGGATAAGTATAGTATGGTTGAAACACCCGGATGGTATAAACAAATTCGAGTTCAGAAACCTCGTCCACCATTCTAAAAATATCTTTATTCAGAACAGATTCAAAATCTTCATCGGGTGGTTTTGCGGGTGGACGAGAAGATGGTAAATCGAAGAGAAATGAATCGGTATCGGAAGGTAAATCATCATAATGTAATTCTTTAGTAAGCACGTTTCTTCGAAAGCCATTCTCGTCATTTTCAATTTCCGGTTGAGAAATGGTATGAGAAAGTTCATCGGAGAACTTCTCGTGAGGAGAATCAATCATATCATGTGAATCCTGGACCTCGGGTTTCATTTCAGACTCATCACTAGGGATATCGAAGATCGGGTTATTTGAAATTTGATTAAAATCCGATTCAAAATCAAATAACGGATTCGTGAAAGTCTTATCGAAAGTTTCGGAAACCCTTGGAACGAGGTCATCATCATCCTCATCATCATCATCGATATCTCCACAAGAGTCTTCATCACTCGTAGTATACTCATTGTGAGAATCGGAATAAATTTCCACTTCAACTAAATCTTCATTGCTCATCGGAGGGAGAGAAGGTGACGGCTCTTCATTCAATAATTCTTCAAGTAAACGAATATCCCCCTCCGGAACAAAATTAGCATCGTCCATTATCGGAATGGAATCATTAGCAAGAAATGCCTCGATCTCATCTAAAACGACATCACTCCCTTCAACCGGTGTGAAAGAAGGATGGAAAGAAGATTCACCGTTAGAATTTTCCCCGGACTCACTTTGGATTGGAACGAGGTTCTCAACACTTGACTCATTGAATTCGTCCAATTCCATTGCCGGAATAGTGTCAAGAGGCTCGTCCCCCATTATTAGAGAGTCCACGGGTTCCGCGGAAGTAGAGATAGATTCTTTTTTAGGGTTAAGAACGATTGTAATCGTTGAATCATCATCGTCGTCGTACATACAACACTCACAAAATTTAGATTTTCGTTCTTCGGCAAGAAGTTCTTCCATCGATTTCACTTGAGGCTCGGTAGTATGCGTATAACGATTATTCACCATTTCTTTTAACTCATCCATCATGGATTTGATTTCCAAAATTTGATTAGAAAAATTGGAAGATTGTGGGGGTTGGTAAAAACCATTAGAATCGTAACAAGAATTAGGTTCATGATAAGAATTTTCAAACGATCCCCCACAATATTCAAAACTCGATGTATTTTGAAATTCACCATTGTAATACGAATTTGGCTCATAAAAATCATTTTGAGGATAACAATCAAAGCTCAGATTGTAATCGAAAGACGTATCAGCATTCGGAGCATAGCACATACAATCTGTGTATCCACATACATCACAAAAACATCGCCCACACAGCATTCCTTCTTCGGACGGGTTTCCACAATTATAGCAGTAAAACGAAGGTGGTGGTGGTGTATAAAAATCGGGAATATTTGACGAATTTTGATCACTCGTGTGAGAATTACAATTCAAACAAACGCCATCACGAATATTATCTCCACATTCGTCGCACGTACACCACACACACAACCCTCCGAAGAACGGTTCTCCACAGTTAAAACAAATTGGATCCATAAGAATTATCGGTTTAGAGGCTTAAAGAAGTAGAATCAAATGATAAGAGAATAAGAAGATTATTTTTGGTTTTTCCGTATCATAAAAACAAATCAAAATAAAAGTGAAAATCAAATATGAAAAAGAAAAATATTTTTGGATTTATATTTTAAAGAAACTTAAAATTACAATTTTTTTTTTTTTTTTTTTTTTTTTTTTTTTTTTTTTTTTTTTTTGAGAATATTTACAAAAAACGATAACTTCTCGGGAGAAGGGTCTTCAAATCACCAACAAACAATACAAGTACGACGCTCTCGTTTCAAACCTTCCCCGGCAGCGGCGCCATTTTGATTTTAAGTCTTTTTGTAGTATATTAGATTTTTCCGAAGAAATGCTCGTGAAAGTATTTTCCCCGGGTCGTTATGTCCCAACGAAGGTAAGACGGCGATTGAGTCGGCTTGAGTCGCGTGATTGTGAAGTGAATGGGGTTTTAAAAGAGATATTTTGGTTGGTTTTTGATTACACTACTAAAAGGATTTAAAACGCAGTTAAAGTAAAAAGAAACAATAAAACGACGCAAAGTAAAAACAAACAACTAAAACAAGTGTAAGATAAAATGACTAAAGAAAACAAGATTTAAAACGCGAAAAGAAATTAAGACGGGAAATGAATTTAAAAACAAAATGTTTGCTAAGTGACGTGAATAAGTTCATCAAGTGTGGGCCAAGGATTGACGACGAATTATTTTCCTTAAACGAGACTATTTTCTCACAACGTTGGTTTATTTTGAAAATAATCCTTTAAAAAGAAAATAATTACTAGATTTGTAATTTGATTATTCTCCGGCTTTTGCCCTTCAAATAATAAAATCACAAGTCTAAATAATCATAACAATTATTAATCACGATCCTCTTTTATAACCACACTTAACTCACAAACTCGTGCCACTAAGCAAACACTAATAAACTACTCAAAACTCATATTAATAAAATATAGCTACTTGATAAAATAAAAAGACTTGATAAAAGAAACAAACTAGATAAGCCAAAATAAAATTCGGCAGAGTTTCGCCTAAGCATAAAGCATAAGAGAACCTCACTCGATAAACGATGAGGCAATGATTATCTAACTTGATAATCTTGGCTAACTCGCCAAAAAAAATAAAACTTGGTAAAAACAATACTAGATAAAATAATAAAAAAAATAAAAAGTAAAAAAAATAACAAAAAGAACCCAAACTCGATATGCCAAAACATTAAACTCGATAATCACTAAAAATATTCTAACTCGAAAGTTGTGTTTTTGCAATTTAGTCCCTGGTTTGAAAAACTTAACTCGATATGTATTTAAAATGCTAACTCGATATTAACTAAAATCCTAACTCGATATACTATAAAATCCTAACTCGATATACCATTAAGACAAACTAAACTCGATAAAACTGGAAAATAGCTAACTCGATAAAAATTTATAAAATGACAAACTCGAAAAACTTGAACATATCTAACTCGACAAAAATTCCTAACTCGATAACTTTTAAAATCCATAACAAAACACCATTTTGATCCAAAATAAAACCTAAAAACTAATGTTTTTCACCAAATTTATTACTAAACAACCTAGTTTAACCATAAACTTTAAAACCCACCAATAAAAACAAGAATTTAACAACTAAAAATTAAAGATTTTTAGAAAGATAAAGCTAGAGAGAGAAAGTAAAATAAAACTTAACATAAATTTATTACACTACTCCTATACTAAGAGGACCAACCCTCCGCAACCAACCTTTCAAAGTTGGTGTTTAAGGGGTATTTATAGGCTAGGGGCTAGGGCTTCTCTAATCTTTTAATTTGTTGTATAATTAGCCCCTAGACTTTTACAAAACATGAGAAAACTACTTAAAACATATTAAAACGCTACAAATGCAACTAAATACTACACGTAACAATCTTGTAACTTGGAGGAATTGAGTTGACTTTTCTTCCAAAGTTCTTCAAAGGACCAAAGTTGACAACTTGCTGAAACTTGGAGGGCCATTATTGTAAAGGTCTTCATATTTCAACTAAGAATCTCTTTTGTTATTCTCTGAATCTCTAAGGATTACTTTTGTCATTTTGCGCTTTTCTTGGATAAATTTCTTCCTCGGCTTCGGCTTTTTACCTTTTTCCAATCTCGTGCTCGTTTTTGTCAGTTTTGCTTTGTTTTTGTTCATTTTTCACATATCCGTACCTGCACATACACAAATACAAAAACATACATTCTCTTGGCATATTTGGTGAGTATTTGATATATTTGGTCTGAATTAAGGCCTAAAAAGGATGTGTGATTAATCACTCATCATTGACGCTCATAGGCCTTCTGCAATGGCTATAACGATGCATTAAGAGTTTTTATTTCTTTATTTAGATATTCATTGGAATATAACATAGATAAAAAAAAAAATGGATCCCATGAACCTATAACTTGTGTTATATGATCAAGAAGGTGTTTGGTTTGGTTGGGTATTATCAAATGTTATAGAATAAAAGTTGGCGTGAAAGAGATATTACTTTGTTATACGGAGTAACATTGCTCCCATACATTGTGCAGTCTTAGGCATATATGTTAGGAAGATATATATATATATATATATATATATATATATATATATATATATATATATATATATATATATATATATATATATATATATATATATATATATATATAAGGTAGCATCTTAAATAGAAATCCATTTTAACTATGAAAGTCAAAGAAGTAACATTGATTCCTGAATAAGTTTTAAGGGAACATAATGAAATCAAAATTAATGAGGAATGGATGTGACTAAAATTGGGATCACTAAATCAGGAGCATCCTGTTTTGCAACATAAGAATGTACAAGTACAAAGTCTAAAACCATTGCAATCTGCTAAAGTACCATCACCATGTTCGCTTGCACACCAAGCATTACAGCTCTTTGGATAGCATCTAGGGTTCATTTCTGTACTATCATGACATAATTTAACTACGTCACGCGCATCCATACCTGTAATAGTGACATGTATTTTTCTCATCAGTTAACAATGATTAACAATTATTTCTCGATAATTAATTCACACATTTATATATAACTTTTGTTTTAAACGGCATATCACCTAAAACCTCACACGTCTTATATGAGATTTGAAACTACAACATCTTGACTCTTGGGCTATTCATACGTGATATGACATTTTGTAGAATCACATAAGAATGAAATTAGACAAACATTAGTTATATTTGTTTTTTATAGTCTAAATTTTTTTACGGGGCTAAATAAACCTCCACAACATCTAAAAACTGTATTTTTTACATAAAAATTGTCATAATAATTGACAAATTGACAGTAAAATGTGTGTAATTTGAAACCTTTGTAACTGAAAAACCAAGAAAAAAAAATATACGAATTAAGACACTATCAAAATATAAGAATATAAGAATACACACACACACACACACACACACACACACACACACACACACACACACACACACACACATATATATATATATATATATATATATATATATATATATATATGTGTGTGTGTGTGTGTGTGTGTGTGTGTGTGTGTGTGTGTATATATATATCGTTACAAAAAGATTAAGGTGATGTAATTTCATCTAATGAGAAAAAAAATCAAAATTTTCTCTAGCAATTGTCTTTCTACATAAGTAGACAAAATATTACTTTTCATGTTAATAAAATGTCTCATAACATTATTAACAACGAAAAATGAAACCGAAATTTACCTTTGATAATCATGAGAAATAGAAGAAGTGTTGAGACAGTCAAATATTTCTTCATGTTGATTTGTTTTATGTGTTGTTTATAAATTGGTAGCCTATGCTTGTCGAATTTATATATAAGAAAAGAATATTATCTTGAGGAAATATCTGACTAGAGAAAAAATTGACTAAAAACATGTATTAATTGCTCAGAAAAATATTAGCGTTTTTGCGATTGTATTAATTGTTCGTGTCTTATTCTATTGTTATACTTAGTATAAATTATTTAATGCCGTTTTCTTCTAAGTAAAATGTTAAACTTATGATTTAAATGCATTAATTGCAGCAATTGAATAAAATCTTCCAAGATGTAACGAGGTTAAATCATTTCGTTCACTTTAGCTGTCCAAAAGAATAGATAAAATAAAATACTAATTATATCCTTATGCGCACGACTTTTATATAAATTATACATAGTAGGGGTGGCAATCGAGTCGTGTTCGTATTGACCTAGTCGAGTTCGTGGGTTGGCGGGTTGAAATAATTGTTAGTATAAAAAGTGTGATGGGGTTAGAATTGGGCTTGGTCCGGAGCGGGCCGTCCTTGGTGGGCCATCCGCTGTAAGGTTTATGCACTAATCCAAGTAAAAAGTGATATTCCCTGCACAAATAAAGGTAAACCGTTAGCCTTACCGTGGGGACGGACCCCACGATTAAGCCCCGGCGTGAGGGTAAGTACTCATATTGTCAGAGAGATATCTGAGTTGTTAGGGTGAGTGAGAAAGTCATACCTCGAAATGTGTACTGAGGTCGCCTTTTATAGGTGATGGAAATGCCAGGGTTTTCTGTCATTTCACATAGTTGCCATAGTGGCTGATGTGGGACCCTTGTCGGGCAAGGGTCCGGAGCTTAACCGATGTTTTGTGGATGTGGACTATTTTCCTGGGCATGTGTTGGTCCGTGAGCGTACTCCGGAAGTGCCGCACTATTCATCTGTGGGTGTCCTAATGCCCTGCTCATGGCTTGGGGCATTTAGACCCAGCTTAGTGGGTTTGTGGGGCTGGAGCCTAGCTTGCTGTGGACCGGAGCCCAGTTTTGCTTATTGGGCCGGAGCCTGGTTTGTGTGTTGGGCCGGAGCCCTGTTGTTTAGTACAGTCCAGGCCCAGTAGGCCTGCTCTCCGTACTATACATCATCAAATCCCCCAATCTAGTGTATTCATTGCCCGCGTGCTTTGGTAGCATGCGGTGAATGCTTCTAGACTAGACTTCTTGTTACGTCCGTGCTTAGCGTGAGTCCTTTGTAATGCAGAACTTGGACTGTCAGCGGACAAGTTTGTAGGGTTGTTTGACTGTTTTGGTCCTTTTATCTCTTGACATGATTTGACCGTTTTAGCCGGTCTTAGCTGTCACCCCTATCTTTTTACTTTTCATCTTGGCCGTTTGTTGTGGCACTTTTCGACACGTGTCGCGTGATTAGCTTACCCATGATTAGATGTACCGTGTGTATAAATAGTGTGCTTTCACTTATTTATATTTTTGTTTTTACTTTTTTCTGCCGCCACAGTAATTTTCCTTGTTTCTTCTGCTTTGTCTCCGTTCTTACTGTAATACCTCGTTAAGTAATGTTACACTCGAAATAACTTCTAATTTCAAGTTTGATTAACCATTGTTATGAGTTAAAATATTTCTTTCTGTTGCAATACAATTACAAACTATATCTATGTGACGCGGTTCACATTTCACTAGGAACTAGCTCATACACGTGCCACAATAATTTAGCAACCCAAATAATTAAACGCAAAAATCTCTCATCCTGTCACAAATTTTCTTTCATTACTTTTCGTGCCACACAAAGACATAAACGCAAAAATCTCTCATCCTATCACATGGCACATTCAATTAAATGACATGACGTCTTTTCATGCTTCCCAAAAATCAGCCAAATTAGTAACATGTGATGACAACCAAACCAATTAACTTACTCTTTTGCATATACCATACGATATAATAGTAGAAGATTGTGTATAGTCGTGTCACCTTTAAATTTTCACCTTAATATATTCACTTGTCTTTTTCTCATTTTCGTATCCGAAATTCCTGCTGCAAAGTTACCAACCCAAGTGGGTTATCATTACTTCCTACATGTCAATACTATACAAATGATTATTATTATTATTTTATATCTATAAATACCATACAAGTCCCAGCTATCCTTGTCATGACCTAAAAGCAAAATCAAATTTATCCATCTTCTGTACTACAGTCTGTCGAAAAGAAACCAAGAGACCAGATTGTGGTTTGGTCTTCGAGTTCTAAAACCCCTCTCGTTCCAGTACGTGATGAGTTCGAAGGTCTCAAAAGCGTGGGAATTGTTTGGCTTTGTTCTCGTTCAACCTGCACTCGCTCACTTCCATTCGTTCCTCACCACCAAGTCTTGGTGTGGTAAGTCTCCTCACTCAATTCCATCGTACTATGATGTCTTCTAGACCATGTTATTTACTTCCGTTACAACCTTATACCTAAGTAACATATTCAACTTTTACTATACATATCGTAAAGCTCACTCTAAACAACTTTAACGTATCGCGATCTTGTGTGGTTACTTAAATAGACTAACAAACGAACGAGTGTCCTCACTCGACAAACAGTGAACTAGCATACCTCTCGAAACTCATTTTATGTTGCTTCTTTTTCTTTTGTATCATGCACGAGAGAACACCAAGTTATATATATGTGTACACGTTCACGCATGCAGGAGAGTATTTCTTTTGGAAGGGGTAAACTCTTGTGTTAGAAATGATATTTAAAAACCTCACTTTGCTGCTTGATGAGTGCTCAAACACTCATCATTTTTGGTCAAATCTGAGCTGCAAAACATTTAAAAACACTAAAAAATACATCAAAATACTGAAAATATTCCAAAATTGTGTTTTATGTGTTTCAGATGCAAAATGAGTAAAAACAGATAAAAATCGAACAAAGTTTGCATAATTGGAGTTTTAGTCCCCCAACTTTCAAAAATTGGCAAAAATAGTCCCTGAGCACTTATTTTAAAAGAAAAGTCACCAAAGGTCCTTTTGAAATCATAAGTTATCATATTTAGTCCTTTGGTGAAAGTTTTGAAAATTTACAATTTTGGTCCCTGGAGTTTCACTTTTTGGCAGATTTGGTCCCTGGTGGGATATTTTTGGAAGAAAAATCATTTTTGGTCCTTGGAAACTCAAAGGTTATCACGAATAGCCTTTTGATGAAAAGTTTGAGAAAAATGCAAGTTTAGTCCCTGGACTTTCAAAAATGACAATTTTGGTCCCTGGTGTTCTAAAATGGAAAAATAAATTCATGGTCCTTGTATTATTGGAATATGGCAGGTTTGGTCCTCATGTTAACTTTGGGAATACTACAAATCAGGCCCTTGCATTTTTCAGATTTTACATGAAAGGTCCTTGTGGTTTTTACAAAATAAACAAACAAACCATTTATTAATATCCAATCCATTCCCAAAACAAATCCAAACCAAATACCTGATCCACTAAAAAGCCCAATCACCCAAGGCCCAACCCTTTCCCCATTTTAAATATTACCCCGGTCAACACCTTTGTCCACACCATCTTCAACCCTCCAAAACATGCTCCCTGGTTCCTTCCATGTCCCCCCTACCTTTTCACAAATCCCTCACCAACACTACTAAACCTCATTAATACTTCTCACCTTTCCAACCCCCCTCCTCATTAATATCTCCCAACTACTCACCAACCCCCACTCAACCTGTCAAAACTTTATTTCCCGCCAAAACCAAAATCAAAGGCCAAGATCACATGGAAGCTATCCAACGGCCAGAATCAAAGTGGGAAAGAAAGAGCACTCCTCCAGGGCATATAAAAGTCAAGAAAGAAGGCAGGGAAGAAAGTAATTTAGTTTAGCTTTAGTTTTAGTAAAATCGTCCTTATTGTAATTTCTATTTTTAGTTGTAATTTTTAGTTTAAGAAAGTTTTTGAAACCTCTGTAATGTAATTTTATCCTTTGTTAAGTTTTAAATTCAAGTCTTATTGCATTTCAGTTTTATGCATAATTTTTACTAGAAATCTCATTTTGTCTTGATTATTGAAAATAGTTGTTGTTAAGACACCATTAAGCTCACATCAGCTTACTATTAAGCTCTTAAAAGTTTGTAGGTCATCTAGTGTATTAGAAAACATAAAAAACAGAAGAAAAAAAAATATTCTAAAAAATCAAATAATTAAGAAGACAGATGGTAGCAAGCTGAGGTGACAAGCTTTCATAAGCTCCAAACTCCTCTTGATAAGCTCAGGAAACTCCTTGATAGTTTCCCTGAGCTTATCTCACATCCTAGTTCACTCCTGTTGAATGTAGCCTTGGTTCCAAAGTAAGTCCTCCATTTACTTTTTTTTTACATAATCTGTGTTGTGTCCATTTGTGTTCACTAGTAGTTCATTTCTTCTTATTTTGCTTAATTATTGCTTATTAGATGAGCTGTGCTCAGTAGCTTGTAATTCTGTGTCATTTAAATCTAGTTTCTTAAGTTGTCTGTATTTGTAAGGGGTGTTTGGTTTAATACTTTACTAGGTGATCTTGTTGATGTTTTGTTGTTACTTTGGCATCAACACAATGCATTATGCAGCTTTAAGTTAAGTTAGGCTCTAAAACCATGCCCCTTATAACAGAAAGTCAAAACCACTCACTTATGCCATTTGCAAGCTTACTATTATGAATTAACATTGCACAACCATTCAAATCATTCCATTAGTGCTTAGGGTAGCTTAACTCCATCATAATTTAGCTTATAATCTTATTTACAGTCATTGTGGATCAATCAAACTTCATCAAAGTCAACTGTCCAAGTTTACATAAAAAGTCAAAAGTCCCATTCTTAGAAAAGTCAAAAATTGCAAGATTTGTTTAGATTTTTGTAGTTGGATTTAGATCTTGTGCTTTTTACATGTTGTACTTTCCCACCTAATCTATTGAATCCTTGTGTGTGCTTATTTTTGTGAATTTTTCTAGTGCTTATTTTTGCCTGTCAAAGTGGGCTGCAGGGCAAGGGGTTGCCCTGCACACAGACCTTGTCCAATTTCCCATTTTTCAATTACCCATATCTTTTTCCTTAGTGGGCCCCACTCCAATGTTTTTGGCTTTTTAGGGAGCCAATAAGCTAGGCTTTAGGTTTTAGGGCTTATTCTGTGGTTTAGGGCTTGTTTCATAGGGCTACTATGCCCATTTAGTTTATCCATTTCTGCTTATATGATGATCACTCAGCTTTTGAACACAAGTTCCATGCCCCCTCCTGACTTCACTTGTGGGTCCCAGAGCTTGTTTTCTAGCTTTTTGAAAAGCTAGTAAGTTCAGCTTATTGGAACCACTTGTAGTTTGGACTTCCAAGTTCCCATGTGGGCCCCACAGACCTGCAAAGGTTGGCCATTTGGCCTATGTGAACTGTGGTGTTTTTGGGAATTGCTTATTGCTTATATTAGCTTATATCTTGTGTTTTTCTGTTTCAATTGGCTTATTCCAAGTTACTTTACATCTGTTTTAGCTTATTTCACCTCTGTGGTAGCCTTTGGTTAGCTTTTGCTCACACCACAAGTCCCAATAAGCTTATATGCTTATCTGTTAAGCCATTGTGCTCCCCATTTTCTTATTTTCAAGCTTCCAGCCAACTCCCTTTATTAAAGTTTCATATTTTTAGTATTTTAAGAGTTTTGCAAAAGAAAATCCAGAAAAAACCAATTTAAAAATAAGTGATAGTTTCTATTTAATTTAATTTATCTTTTTAATTTTCCTTTTTAGTTTTTTATTAAGTAACTTACATTTTTATATTTTTCATAATTTTGTTTTACCTTAAAGTATTTTCAATAATTTTTCCAAATTTTTATATTGTCATTTAGTATTTAATAGATTTAATATTAGTTTTATTAATTATTAATTAATATTCAAGTATTAAATAGCATAATTAGTTTTTATAAAGTAATACCTAGTTTTTATATTTTTCCTAGCTTTTATAAGTTATAAAATAATTTTAGGAATTTTTCTAGAATTTCTACTGTTCATTTTCTACTTTTTAGAATTTAATTAGTTTAATGAGTAATTAGTTAATATTTAGTTTAATAATTAGTAAAATAGTTTAAAAACATATAAAACAAACTTTTTATAATTTTTTAGGATTCCTGTGATGGTTAATTAGATTTATAAATTTTTCTATAATTATTTAAGTCACTTTAGTATTTTTAGTAATTTAAAATTAGTTAATTAGTTTAATTAAATATAATTAGTAATTAATTGATATAAAATCCACAAAAAGACAAAAAGACATATTTTTAATTGTAAAATTTGTTTTTAGTTATTTTATAATTTTAGAAATTTAATTTTCATTTTTCTAGCTTTAAAATAATATTATATTGTATTTAAGTTATTTAAATATTAATAATTAATATTAAATAGTATTTAATTAATATTAAATAAGTAATTAGTGTAAAAATTTATTTTCTTTTTCTAAAAATTTTCTTTCATCCTTAGGTTTGTAAAAAAGTCATTTTCACCCCCTGAGGGTTTTCAGATTTCAGTTTTCACTTTTTATTTTGTACGTTCGCGTAAATTTAAACTGAACGTACACGTTTTTAGGTTTAAAACGTTTCTGGTTTTTCTGATTTCACAATCTTGTTAATATAGCTTATTTAAGCTATTTCCTTGTACATTTCAGTAGTGTAATCAATCACAAACCCTTTCCTGTCCAAATTCACCCGATCACAAACCCGTTTGAACACCATCACACCTCGTCGGGACATAACGACCCGGGGAAACCCCTATACTACCACGGAGATTGACTCTAGGCTGTCTGACCTTGTTGACCATCACATGGTCAATTTAGGTGACCGTTTAGGGCCAATCAAATTTTGGCGCCGCTGCCGGGGAGGTTGTGCGCGTTATTCTAAACGGTTTGCAGATTAGTGAATCTGGATATACACCCATTGTATATTTACCATCCTTGTTCATATTTTCTTATTTTCATATAAAAACAAACAGTTCACGAAACCATTTTAAAATCAGTTTTCAAGAAACACAAAAAACCCAAAAAGATTTTCTTTCTTATTTGTATATAAAATGTCTTTCCAAAAATCCAAAAATATTCATTTACCCTCCTACCCTTTTGATTCTTTCTATGTCTCATCCACACTTTCTGATTTGTCAATGGTGTGGTAATCCTCATAATGGTGGTAATTACCCCAGTGGTGGCATGGTAGAGTCAGGAAACGGGTCTGTCTATAACCAAGATCCCTATTCCTACCATGACACGACTGATTTATTCCATCAGCTACCACACCATGAGACTCAGCAGTTTTACTGTTGTGAGTACTGTGGCGGTTCACACTACAGTTCTGATTGTCAATCAGGAAACACGCTTGTTTATGAGCAGTTTCCTGATAACGATTATGACTCTAGCACATACAACCCACAGCCACATCAGTTTTACTGTTGTGATTACTGTGGAGGTCCACTGATTGAGCCTATACCGTCTAATTATTATTGACCAAGGTCAACAAGCCAAAGACAGCCTAGAATCAATACTCCGGTGATAGTGTAGTGTTTTCCCGGGTCGTTAAAGTCCCGACGAGATTGAAATGGTGTTTTTTGAATCGTTTATGAGAAAGTGGTACTGAGGACAGTAGCCAGATGATGTGGGAATGATATTGCTACTGTTATTTTGGTATTGACAAACAGATATAATATTCACAATAATCAGATACCAGATATATGCACAAATTCACAATTAAGATCACGTATCGGACTGGAAAAGTGGGTTTTTGGTAATTATCAAACTACAGGGGGTGCTTTTGACACTTTTCAAAACTTAAAATTAAAAATGAAAAAGAAATTATAAAAGTGATTAAAATAATATTAAACTATTATTTAATTAATTAAACTATTTAAATTCTAAATTAAAATCTAATTTAAATAAACTAAAATGACAAATGATTTAAATTAAACTAAAAATTAACAAAAATATTTTCTAAACCTAAATTAGAACTTGAAGAAAGTATAAAAAATTAAAAATAATATTTTTGTCTTTTTGTGGTTTAGTTATTAATTAAAAACTATTTAACTTAATTAAACTAATTAAACTACTTTTAATTTATATTAATACTAAATTAACTTAGAAAATTAAGATAAAATTTATAAAATTACTTAACCATCACAGGAATCCTAAAAAATTATAAAAATCCTAAAAATTATGTTTTAAGATTAAACTAATAATTATTTACCTATTAATTAACTTAAGTCTATTTTAAACAAATAAAATAAGAAAATTAGAAAATGAACAGTAGAATCTTAAAATTTATTTTCTAAAAACTTATTATACTATATTAGAACTAGGAAAAATATAAAAACTAAATTTAACCTTATAAAAACTAATTAAGCTATTTAATACTTGATATTAATTAATAATAAAGAAAATTAAAATTAAATCTAATTAACACTAAATGACAAAATAAAAATCTGAAAAAATTATCAAAATTAGTTTACTATATGAGGTATTTAATAAAAATATAAAAACACTAGTGACTTAATTAAAATATAAAAATGAAAATTAAAATTAACTTGAATTAAATAGAAACTATCACTTTTTTAAACTTGGATTTTTTTGGATTTTTCTTTTACAGAACTACTTAACACCTTAAAATAACAAACTTTAATGAAAACACTTTTTAAAATTAGCTTATAAATAAGCTGTGACACCCCCTTGTCTTAAACAGTTGACTTTGGTTGACTGTTTGGTCAATCTGGGTCAAATGGCCTTGGGTGGGGTCCACAATGGTGAAATCAGATGCAACTAAGTTAGACAAACACAATTAAGCCAGAAACAACTATTAAACAACACAAATAAGCTGATTAAAGAGAAATAAGCACTTGAGCAAAGTTAAACTGAACCAGGTTTGGGGACAAACTTTAAGCCTATTTCCAGGTGGGGTCCACTTGTCCCAAGGTCAAACAAATGGTCAAACCTGAGACTCTGGTAGGAGGGGGGATGTAAAAACCTATCTATGGGGTCTGGGGTCCACTGAGGTGGTCACAAAACACCACCAAAGTGGTGGTGGTGACTGGGTGACTGGGTGAGCAGGGCACAATCTTGCCCTGCAGGTTACTTTGATGGTCTGTGGGGCCCAGGTTAATTTTTCTAAAAATGGAATGAAGGTATATTCTCAAAGATTAGCTGGTAGAAAACTAAACCTCCAAATCTCACAATCCCAAATAAATCACAAAATTCAGAAATGAACAAGCAAATTTGATGAAATCTGAGAACAAGTATTTTGACTTTTGACAAGAACACTCAAACTTTGACTTTGGTGAGATTCTAAGTGATCTAACTTACTGATTATGATGTTTTAAGCTAAAATAAGTTTACTAAAAGCTAAATCACCAACTCCTTATCAGGTTATGAGCTTATGGACTTCAAATTCCTACACAGTTGACTGTGTGGGGAATTAGAGTAAGATTTTGACTTTTTGCTTTATACTAAACCAATTTTGTGACTTACTAAACTAACTTAGACCTAATGTGACTTGACTGAACCAGAAATTACTACCAATTTTACCCTTGAGCACATTGAACACAGTTAGTCCAAACACACCCTTATGTTTAGGTTTTGATGATTTTCAAAGCATAAGGTGATTAAGGCATATAAACTTGATTCCTAACTTTTGATTGTGACTCAGTAGCATAGATTAAGCATTCAGAAACAATGTATAACATGCATAACACACATACACTACTTATGCTACTTAATGACAGTTAAATTTAAGATTAAGAGTTAACTAAAGATTCAAATAACTAAAATTGATTATCAAACTGTAAATCTACTCAAACAATATTCAACTAAATCAAATAAGCACAGATTAACACTAGAAATCAAAGATTACTCAGAACTAATAATTTTGAGTGGAAATTTGAAATTAGCAACACTTACAAGATTATCCCTAGCATGAACAAGGGATTTTCCTTTGTAGCCTATCTTTAGATAGGCAGTCTCCAACTCAATTTAGCTCCCCAATGATGCTCAATACCTGAAACAAACATCAAACATGCAACAGTTGACTAGTGTTGACCTTTTTTTTTTACTTTTTGATTTTCTTCTACTAGTACTGGATTTTAGGGGTCTCTAAAGCTTCAATGAGCTTAATGGAACTTATATGAGCCTAAGAATCCACTACATTACACAATAACAACCATTTAGCCTAATCATTAATTTTGAAATTAAGAACAAACTGCATAAGTTGAAACAGCAATTGAAACTTGAAATTAATTAACTAAAAAGAGTTACAATACATGAAATTAACTTAGTACACTGCTTAGACAACTTAATTTAGACTAGAATTTGAAATTGCATAAATTCGACATACATAAAACTAAAACTAAAACTACTCTTAATCCTTGTGCTTCCTCTTCTATTTATAGCTTCCAATTAGGGTTCCCCTGAGCACTCTGAGCAAATCCCACCATGTCTTGATTAATTTGGTCCAATGGAGAGCCTACACGTGTTTTGGCGCCAAAAAGATTTTTTTGCCATTTGCTCTGATAACTCGAATTGGGGAGAAGCATTAAATGCAAAGGTGATGGGTAGGTGTAGGGGGGTGAGGTGGTGATGATTGAGTTGCAAGTGGGGGTGGTGGTAGCTAAACCAGGGGTGGTTTTGGATCAGATGGGGTGGTGAGGGAGAAGGTAAAAAGGGCGGTTTGGTGGTATTGGTTTGACCGAGGTCAAAGTTGGATGTGGACTGGGCTGAGGTGTCATTGGGCTTGGGTGGGCTTGTGGTTGTAACTGGGTTTAGTTTTGGTTTTGGATTTAAGGTTTAATGGATTAGTTATTTATGGATCCGGTTTTGGTTTATTTAGGAATTAATCACAAGGACTAGTTTTGTAATTTTGGTAAAGTTTGGGGACTGGATTTGGCATGTTCTTGAAGTACTTCAAAGGGTGTATAATGCCAAAGTATGATTAGTGTGAGGTGTAATTTTGAATTTTTCACTTTTAAAAAAAAACCAGGGACTAAATCTGTCAATTTCCCAAACTTCAGGGACCTGCCTTGTAATTTCACCAAACTTTTTACCAAGGGACCAAACCTGCATTTAAACATTAGCACAAGGACCACAAGTATTATTTTAAACCTCAGGGACCAAATCTGCCAATTTCACAAACTCCAAGGACCTGTTTTGCCAATTTTGGATTTTGAGGGGTAAAAGTGTAATTTTCTCAAACTTTATCACCCAAGGACTTATTTTGATAAATTTTGACTTTTCTTTGCCTTGGGTTGACTTTTCTTTGCTTTTTAAACTTCCAGGGACTAGATTTGACAACTTTTGAAAGTTGGGGGACTGAAACTGCCAATTATGCAAACTTTATGTGTTTTTCATCTGTTTTTGGTATTTTTGCATTTGAAACATGTAAAACACTTTCCTGGGATATTTTCACTATTTTGATTCATTATTGAGTGTTTTTGGATGTTTTGGCAGTTCAGAATTGGTAAAAATGATGAGTATTTACACACTCATCAATCCCCCACACTAAAACATTGCTAGTCCCTAGCAATCTTTTGAGAAAAACTTAATGGATTTGAAACTCTTTACCAAAAGCCATCACTTCTGGAGTAGCCAGGTGTAAGAACTGTGGCACACCTGATAACCGTGTGATTTTGAGCAAACCACCAGCTGTCAACGGATTTGATTTGTCTTTACCAAAAGCCGTTTGCTTCTGGACTAGCCAGCATCTTGATGGACTAAGTCAACATCTTGGTGAGCTGATTACCAATTATGGATTTTCCACTGCCTTTACCACAAGCCATAATCTTGTGGGCTAGCCAACTCATTTGCTTATGAGGATGCGGGGGAGCTGAGGAACCATGCAATTTTTGGCAAACTGCCAGCCATCAACGGGTTTGAGATGTCTTTACCAAGAGCCATTTGCTCCTGGACTAGCCAATCCCTTTGTCATTTAGACTTTGGCGGATTGATAACCACAAAAATTTTGGAATAAAGTGAAAAATTTTGAAAAATTTTGGCCTAAAATGGGGGTACTTGGAAAGTTTTGTGATAAAATTCGTAAGAATTTCCCCCCCCCCCACACTAGAACTGAATATTGTCCTCAATATTCAAAGTCCCGGCTATTATGCCGAATCTCTGAATGGAAAAGCTAATATTCGATTCTAACTGTGGAAATTTCTATTTTTCACTTTATTTTATCTGTACATACAATTTTTTTTTTTTTTTTTTTTTTTTTTTTTTTGGTTCACTACCTCCCAGGCTTGTGTTAGGTTTACCACGCTAGCTAATCACTTGTGAATGATTAACTGTAATAAATTTGCCCTAACAGCCCGGAAGTTAAATGATAAAGTTTATAATATACATACACCTTCCAGGTTTGTGTCAGGTTTACCACGCTAGCTAATCACTTGTGAATGATTAACTATAATAAATCTGCCCTGACAGCCTGGAAGTTGAATAATAGAGTATATAATATACATACACTTCCCAGGCTTGTGTCAAGTTTACCACGCTAGCTAATCACTTGTGAATGATTAACTGTAGTAAATTTGCCCTGACAGCCCGGGAGTTGAATGACATAATATATATACAAAACATGTTTATTGAATTTTGAAAAATATTTACTTTTGAAACGGTGGGGGATGGCCACTCCCCCACACTAGGGTGGTAGAAAGTAGAAAGAAGTCAGAAATACGGGTGAAAACCCATATATGTTGCTAATTTTTGTTCACCGAGTCACTAGCTTGACTCGATCCCCGAATTCATTGGTCCATGGGGAAAGTTTGGAGATCCGGGACAACCATGGGTGGTGTGTCGTCTCCAAAATAATGTTTCAATCTGTGACCATTCACTTTGAAGTTGGGACCTTCGGGTTGAGATAACTCAACAGTCCCGTATGGGTAAACTTTAGCAATGGTGAATGGTCCGGTCCATCGGGTTTTTAATTTCCCCGAGAAGATCTTTAATCTTGAATTGAAAAGAAGGACTCTGTCACCGACGTTGAAAACTCGGTTCTTAATCTTAGAGTCGTGAATCTTCTTTGTCTTTTCTTTGTAGATCAAAGAGTTCTCGTAGGCTTGATCACGAAGTTCGTTTAATTCATTGATTTGAACCTTACGGTGATCACCCGCTTTATGAAGGTCGTAGTTAGCATGTTTTAAGGCCCAGTAGGCTTTGTGCTCGAGCTCGATCGGTAAATGACACGCCTTCCCGTATACAAGCTTGTATGGAGTACACCCGATGGGTGTTTTGTAAGCTGTACGGAAGGCCCAGAGTGCATCATCTAGTTTATCCGACCAGGAAGCACGGTTTTCACCTACTGTCCTCTCAAGAATCCGTTTAATACCACGGTTGGAAACCTCCACCTGCCCACTTGTTTGGGGGTGATATGTGGTGGAAAGACGATGAGTAACACCGTATTTCAGCATGACTTTTGCAAATTGATCATTGCAAAAGTGAGTACCGCGATCACTAATGATGGCACGTGGGGTTCCAAAACGAGCAAAGAGGGATTTCAAGAATTTCACAACTACTCGGGCATCGTTAGTGGGTAAGGCCTTAGCCTCAACCCATTTTGACAAGTAGTCAACAGCCACGAGTATGTATTTGTTTCCACGAGAAGATGGGAATGGCCCCATAAAGTCAATGCCCCAGACGTCAAAGATTTCACAAACTTGAATAGCATTTTGTGGCATTTCGTTCTTTTGTGAAATATTCCCGTGACGCTGACAAGCATCACAGGCTTTGACTAACTCGTGGGCATCCTTGTAGATTGTGGGCCAATAGAAACCGAAATCAAACACCTTTTTGGCGGTGTAGTTAGGACTATGGTGGCCCCCGGTGGGTCCAGCATGGCAAGCCTTGAGAATATCAATGGCTTCCTGTCCATATACACATCGCCTGATGACTTGATCAGCACAGATTTTGAAGAGGAAGGGGTCGTCCCAGAAGTAATGTTTAACGTCTTTGAAGAATTTTTTCTTTTGTTGGGACGTTAACCCCTTCACTATGAAGTTACCCGCATGGTAATTTGCAAAGTCGGCAAACCACGGGGTAGTAGAGTCACCACGAAAAGCAACCGCATTGAGTGTTTCGAGAGGAAATGTTTCATTTATTTCCTTTTTCTCGGACACATCTTGATGAGGGTTCTCTAATCGTGAGAGATGATCAGCAGCTAGGTTCTCGGCTCCTTTTTTATCACGGATAATGATATCAAATTCCTGAAGGAGGAGAACCCAACGAAGAAGCCTCGGCTTTGCATCTTGTTTTGCAAATAGGTATTTCAAAGCCGAGTGATCTGTGTACACTACGCATTTAGTCAAGATTAGGTATGACCGGAATTTCTCGAAGGCATACACCACAGCTAGGAGTTCTTTTTCAGTGGTGGTGTAATGACCTTGAGCCTCAGTCATAGTTTTGCTTGCGTAGTGTATGGGCTGAAAGTATTTTGCTTTTCGTTGCCCCAAGACCGCACCTATGGCAAAATCACTAGCATCGCACATAAGCTCAAAAGGTTGGTCCCAATCGGGGGCAACAAGAATCGGTGCCTCGGTAAGCTTTTTCTTTAATGTTTCAAAAGCTTCGATGCACTCAGGAGAGAAGATGAAAGGAGCATCCTTCTCGAGGAGATGGGTCATAGGCCGGGCAATCTTAGAAAAATCTTGGATAAACCTACGGTAGAAGCCGGCATGACCCAAAAAGCTCCTAACACCTTTTACGGTGGTGGGATGAGGTAATTTGGCAATGACATCGATTTTAGCTCTGTCAACCTCGATCCCGTTTTTTGAAATTTTATGGCCGAGGACAATGCCCTCCTTGACCATAAAGCGGCTCTTCTCCCAGTTGAGACTTAGATTCGTTTCTTTGCAACGTTTAAGCATCTGTTCCAAGTGGGAGAGGCAAGTCTGAAATGAATCCCCGATGACGGAAAAGTCATCCATGAATACCTCCATAGTTTTCCCGATCATGTCGGAAAAAATAGACATCATGCACCTCTGGAACGTTCCTGGTGCATTACATAAGCCGAAAGGCATACGTCTGTAAGCCAAAGTTCCGTAGGGGCATGTGAAGGTAGTCTTCTCTTGATCCTGGGGATCAATGGGGATTTGGAAGTAACCCGAGAAGCCATCGAGGAAGCAGTAGTATTCATTCCCCGCAAGTCTTTCGAGCATTTGGTCCATAAAAGGGAGAGGAAAATGGTCTTTACGGGTGGCTTCATTCAACTTTCGATAGTCAATACAAACTCGCCAACCCGTGACCAAACGAGTTGGAATCAACTCGTTATCCTCGTTGGTGACAACGGTAATGCCTCCCTTTTTAGGAACACAATGAATTGGGCTAACCCAAGGACTGTCAGATATAGGGTAAATCAATCCCGCATCAAGAAGTTTAAGAACTTCTTGTTTGATAACTTCGTGGATTTTGGGATTTACCCTTCTCTGATGTTGCACAGCTGGTTTAAAGTCATCCTCCATTAAGATTTTATGAGTACAAAAGTTCGGGCTTATGCCCTTAATGTCGGAGAGTTTCCAAGCAATTGCTTGCTTGTTTGACTTAAGAACCTTTAGGAGTGCAGCCTTTTCCTCATCTTTTAAGTCTTTGGCAATAATGACGGGTAATTTATTATCACCCTCCAGAAATGCATATTCTAGATGAGGAGGCAAGTCCTTGAGCTCAACCTCGGGAAAGTCTTCAGTTATTTCAACATTTTTGACTTCCGCTTTATGAAGAATTTGTGGTGACGGAGAGGGTGAAGGATCGTCATTTAACAATCTTTCAAGGAGAAGAATGTCCCCCTCCGGGTCAAGATAGTTTTCATCAACTCCATCGGGAATTGAGCTATCTTGAGCAAGAAAAGCCTCGAGCTCTTCCAAAAGGAAGTCGCTTCCCTCAAACGGAGTGAGGGAAGGGGAAGAGTCGGAAATGATCGGGTCAGTAGAAAGACCGCCACTGGATGAGAAACCGAGGACCTCTTGAGAATACTCCTCAGACGCAACATCGATGATGTCAATACGGTTAACCGTTTCAGCGTCATAATTGGAGGAATATCTTGAAGTCTGATCAAGATTGAATGTGATGGCTTCGCCACCAACACGTAGAGTGATTTCTTCTTCGAATACATCGATTAAAGCACGACCCGTTCTTAAGAATCCTCTCCCGAGAATGAGAGGGACTCGTGGGTCAGCATCGAAATCAACAATCACGAAATCTGCCGGAAAATGGAACTTTCCTACTTTCACGAAGATATCTTCGGCAATGCCGAGAGGACGGGATATGGTACGATCTGCAAGCTCGAGTGTCATGCAGGTCGGAGTGAGAGTAGGTAGAGAAAGTCTTTTCCAAACTGAGTAAGGCATCAGGTTAATGCTTGCGCCAAGATCGGCCAAGGCAAAGCATTCAACCATCCCCGGGAAAATACATGGAATGAGAAATTTCCCGGGATCTCCAAGCTTTTCGGGAAGCTTTTTCAAGAGCACTGCTGAGCAATGCTCATTGAGTGAAGTTTTTGCCATCTCACAGAGTTTTTCTTTGTTGCTTATCAGATTTTTGATTGTCGAAGCAAACTTAGGCATGAGAAGAAGAGCGTCCGCGAAGCTAATATCGAAGTGTAATTCTTGGAAAATTTGATAAAATTTTTCCATCTGATGATTAGCTCTTTCGCGGTTCTTTTGATCATACACACGTGAAGGATATGGAATTGAAGGCTTAGGATCATTCTTTGGAATTTCATCAGGACTCACAGGAGGATCAAATACAACTTTCGGCTTACGAGCCGGGACCGGGACAACTTGAGGGTGGACGTTGTTGGTACCTCCGTTATTAGTAGGAAGTACCGTGTCCGTAGTAACCTCAGGTTCACGTTCCGCTACCTTAGGAGGAGAGGAAGAGGTAGAAGGAATCGAGGGTCCATTGTATGATACCCCACTTCGGGTAGTGATCGCCTTGACATCGCCCCTCGGGTTAGCGATCGTGTTGCTCGGTAATGTACCCGGGCCCGAGGGTCGATCATTTAAAGACTTCTGAAGTTCAGAGATAGTCTTGATCAATAACCGATTTGTTTCCTCTTGTGCTTTCATGAATTGTTTAATTTCAGCATCTGAGGAAGACGGGGGTGGAACAACGTTTTGATTTTGAACAGGGGGATTTTGAACACGGTTGTTTTGAAAATTCCCTTGGTTTTGATTGTTGTTACCCTGAAAATTGTTTCTCTGATTGAAATTACCCTGATTGTAATTCCCTTGATTCTGTTTTCTTTGAAAATTTCCTTGGTAACCTTGGTTTTGATTGCCATTTTGAAAATTGTTTTCATTAAACTGGCTTTGATTTTGGATCGGGTTTTGGAAATTTGAGTTTAAAACTTGGCTAAAATTCTGATTCGTGTTACGGTTTTGATTTTGGTTAAAACCGGGAGGTCCGAGAAAATTGTTGGAACGATAGCTTAAGAGATTACGGTCCCCTTGCGGTTGGTAAGAATTACCCCCCGTGTTATAGGAACCGTTAGCAGCATAAACGTTCTCTTGAGAAAATTCAGCAGTAGCTGGACACTCGGAATATAGATGTGGGCCCCCACAAGTTTCACAACTTCGGGCCACGGCTTTCACTTGTTGATTTTGAACCTGATGTTGTATCGTTTGGTTCATTCTCAACACAGCCGTAGAAATATCATCCATCTTTTTGGTAAGAGCGATTATTTCAGGAGATGATGATGAGGGAGTAACGGAATGACATGATGCTTCCCTCTCCGCAGAGGAATCCCAAAAGTTATGATGGGCAGTCATGTTCTCGATTAAGTCATAGCACTCCTCGGGACGCCTTTTCATAAAGGTCCCACCAGCAGCAGCATTGAGAATGTCTCGGTGCCTCAATGTCAGACCATTATAGAAGGTATCTATGATGGTAACTTGTAACATATTGTGGTTAGGGCACCGATCAATGGCTAGCTTATAACGCTCCCATGCCTCAAAAAGAGACTCATCGGGAAGTTGCCGGAAGTTGCTGATATCATTACGTAACTTGGTAACCATGGATGGTGGAAAATATTTTGCTAAGAACTTGGTTACCATTTCATCAAAGGTTCGAATAGAATTCTTTGGAAGTCGGTCAAACCATGCAGTGGCATGATGAGCGAGAGAATAGGGGAAGAGGTACAGCCGGAGGGCATCATCGGTGACACCATGCTGTTTCATGCTTTGGGTGACCGTAAGATATTTATCAAGATGCTTGTTGGCATCGTCACCCGGTAATCCGTGAAATTGACACGAATTCTGGACTTGTTGGATCATGTGATGCTTGAGGCCAAAGTCCGCAGCCCCAATAGTGAGTGGTGCAATAGGCCCACCCCGCCCTTGCATGGTAGGTTGGCACAGCTCCTCCATAGTTCGGAGATCGGGAGCTGGCTCATCCCTATTAGGGTCAGGGGGTGGTAATGGTGGTGGTGGCCCAGCGGCCATTTCGGTTTCTGTATTAGAACGTAGCTCGGGTACGTCTTTCTGTTTTTTATTCTTTGCTTGAGACCGAGTGCGCATGCACTAAAAACAATTTTTCAACACAAATTCGAGGCAAAACCACAGTGAACTTAAACCAATAATCACAAGTGAGCAGCTTCTTTGAAAAAGGTACACTACTCACAGGGATACAAAGGCAAGTTTTAATCTTAAGTTTGGGAACTTATTATGGGTTTATTAATTGATTTTTGAAAAACTGATTTAGGCTTATGGGTGTGTGTGCAGAAAACTTGGGAAATATTTTTGGAACTGATTCGTTAACCGAAATCGTCCCTTTAAGATTACTCGCAGGCTGGCGGGAGGAAGTAAATAGGTTTCCTCTTCAGTTCGCAATTTAATGTCAGAACTTACCTTAAACCAACTGTTTCAGGTTGTAATCTTAAAGAACACGAAGTAATTTAACTTCACAGTTTGTTTTTGATTGTTTTTAATTTTTTTGGTGTTTTCAACACTTCAGGAGAAGTGTTAATGAACGTTTTTGATATGATTGTATTTTTACAAAAACTTTTTACAGGGAGGGTTTTGAAAACCACTTAACTTAAAACGATTTTATAAAACACGCAACAACCTCCCCGGCAGCGGCGCCAAATTTTGATTGAGCCTATACCGTCTAATTATTATTGACCAAGGTCAACAAGCCAAAGACAGCCTAGAATCAATACTCCGGTGATAGTGTAGTGTTTTCCCGGGTCGTTAAAGTCCCGACGAGATTGAAATGGTGTTTTTTGAATCGTTTATGAGAAAGTGGTACTGAGGACAGTAGCCAGATGATGTGGGAATGATATTGCTACTGTTATTTTGGTATTGACAAACAGATATAATATTCACAATAATCAGATACCAGATATATGCACAAATTCACAATTAAGATCACGTATCGGACTGGAAAAGTGGGTTTTTGGTAATTATCAAACTACAGGGGGTGCTTTTGACACTTTTCAAAACATAAAATTAAAAATGAAAAAGAAATTATAAAAGTGATTAAAATAATATTAAACTATTATTTAATTAATTAAACTATTTAAATTCTAAATTAAAATCTAATTTAAATAAACTAAAAATGACAAATGATTTAAATTAAACTAAAAATTAACAAAAATATTTTCTAAACCTAAATTAGAACTTGAAGAAAGTATAAAAAATTAAAAATAATATTTTTGTCTTTTTGTGGTTTAGTTATTAATTAAAAACTATTTAACTTAATTAAACTAATTAAACTACTTTTAATTTATATTAATACTAAATTAACTTAGAAAATTAAGATAAAATTTATAAAATTACTTAACCATCACAGGAATCCTAAAAAATTATAAAAATCCTAAAAATTATGTTTTAAGATTAAACTAATAATTATTTACCTATTAATTAACTTAAGTCTATTTTAAACAAATAAAATAAGAAAATTAGAAAATGAACAGTAGAATCTTAAAATTTATTTTCTAAAAACTTATTATACTATATTAGAACTAGGAAAAATATAAAAACTAAATTTAACCTTATAAAAACTAATTAAGCTATTTAATACTTGATATTAATTAATAATAAAGAAAATTAAAATTAAATCTAATTAACACTAAATGACAAAATAAAAATCTGAAAAAATTATCAAAATTACTTTACTATATGAGGTATTTAATAAAAATATAAAAACACTAGTGACTTAATTAAAATATAAAAATGAAAATTAAAATTAACTTGAATTAAATAGAAACTATCACTTTTTTAAACTTGGATTTTTTTGGATTTTTCTTTTACAGAACTACTTAACACCTTAAAATAACAAACTTTAATGAAAACACTTTTTAAAATTAGCTTATAAATAAGCTGTGACACCCCCTTGTCTTAAACAGTTGACTTTGGTTGACTGTTTGGTCAATCTGGGTCAAATGGCCTTGGGTGGGGTCCAAAATGGTGAAATCAGATGCAACTAAGTTAGACAAACACAATTAAGCCAGAAACAACTATTAAACAACACAAATAAGCTGATTAAAGAGAAATAAGCACTTGAGCAAAGTTAAACTGAACCAAGTTTGGGGACAAACTTTAAGCCTATTTCCAGGTGGGGTCCACTTGTCCCAAGGTCAAACAAATGGTCAAAACTGAGACTCTGGTAGGAGGGGGGATGTAAAAACCTATCTATGGGGTCTGGGGTCCACTGAGGTGGTCACAAAACACCACCAAAGTGGTGGTGGTGACTGGGTGACTGGGTGAGCAGGGCACAATCTTGCCCTGCAGGTTACTTTGATGGTCTGTGGGGCCCAGGCTAATTTTTCTAAAAATGGAATGAAGGTATATTCTCAAAGATTAACTGGTAGAAAACTAAACCTCCAAATCTCACAATCCCAAATAAATCACAAAATTCAGAAATGAACAAGCAAATTTGATGAAATCTGAGAACAAGTATTTTGACTTTTGACAAGAACACTCAAACTTTGACTTTGGTGAGATTCTAAGTGATCTAACTTACTGATTATGATGTTTTAAGCTAAAATAAGTTTACTAAAAGCTAAATCACCAACTCCTTATCAGGTTATGAGCTTATGGACTTCAAATTCCTACACAGTTGACTGTGTGGGGAATTAGAGTAAGATTTTGACTTTTTGCTTTATACTAAACCAATTTTGTGACTTACTAAACTAACTTAGACCTAATGTGACTTGACTGAACCAGAAATTACTACCAATTTTACCCTTGAGCACATTGAACACAGTTAGTCCAAACACACCCTTATGTTTAGGTTTTGATGATTTTCAAAGCATAAGGTGATTAAGGCATATAAACTTGATTCCTAACTTTTGATTGTGACTCAGTAGCATAGATTAAGCATTCAGAAACAATGTATAACATGCATAACACACATACACTACTTATGCTACTTAATGACAGTTAAATTTAAGATTAAGAGTTAACTAAAGATTCAAATAACTAAAATTGATTATCAAACTGTAAATCTACTCAAACAATATTCAACTAAATCAAATAAGCACAGATTAACACTAGAAATCAAAGATTACTCAGAACTAATAATTTTGAGTGGAAATTTGAAATTAGCAACACTTACAAGATTATCCCTAGCATGAACAAGGGATTTTCCTTTGTAGCCTATCTTTAGATAGGCAGTCTCCAACTCAATTTAGCTCCCCAATGATGCTCAATACCTGAAACAAACATCAAACATGCAACAGTTGACTAGTGTTGACCATTTTTTTTTACTTTTTGATTTTCTTCTACTAGTACTGGATTTTAGGGGTCTCTAAAGCTTCAATGAGCTTAATGGAACTTATATGAGCCTAAGAATCCACTACATTACACAATAACAACCATTTAGCCTAATCATTAATTTTGAAATTAAGAACAAACTGCATAAGTTGAAACAACAATTGAAACTTGAAATTAATTAACTAAAAAGAGTTACAATACATGAAATTAACTTAGTACACTGCTTAGACAACTTAATTTAGACTAGAATTTGAAATTGCATAAATTCGACATACATAAAACTAAAACTAAAACTACTCTTAATCCTTGTGCTTCCTCTTCTATTTATAGCTTCCAATTAGGGTTCCCCTGAGCACTCTGAGCAAATCCCACCATGTCTTGATTAATTTGGTCCAATGGAGAGCCTACACGTGTTTTGGCGCCAAAAAGATTTTTTTGCCATTTGCTCTGATAACTCGAATTGGGGAGAAGCATTAAATGCAAAGGTGATGGGTAGGTGTAGGGGGGTGAGGTGGTGATGATTGAGTTGCAAGTGGGGGTGGTGGTAGCTAAACCAGGGGTGGTTTTGGATCAGATGGGGTGGTGAGGGAGAAGGTAAAAAGGGCGGTTTGGTGGTATTGGTTTGACCGAGGTCAAAGTTGGATGTGGACTGGGCTGAGGTGTCATTGGGCTTGGGTGGGCTTGTGGTTGTAACTGGGTTTAGTTTTGGTTTTGGATTTAAGGTTTAATGGATTAGTTATTTATGGATCCGGTTTTGGTTTATTTAGGAATTAATCACAAGGACTAGTTTTGTAATTTTGGTAAAGTTTGGGGACTGGATTTGGCATGTTCTTGAAGTACTTCAAAGGGTGTATAATGCCAAAGTATGATTAGTGTGAGGTGTAATTTTGAATTTTTCACTTTTAAAAAAAAAACCAGGGACTAAATCTGTCAATTTCCCAAACTTCAGGGACCTGCCTTGTAATTTCACCAAACTTTTTACCAAGGGACCAAACCTACATTTAAACATTAGCACAAGGACCACAAGTATTATTTTAAACCTCAGGGACCAAATCTGCCAATTTCACAAACTCCAGGGACCTGTTTTGCCAATTTTGGATTTTGAGGGGTAAAAGTGTAATTTTCTCAAACTTTATCACCCAAGGACTTATTTTGATAAATTTTGACTTTTCTTTGCCTTAGGTTGACTTTTCTTTGCTTTTTAAACTTCCAGGGACTAGATTTGACAACTTTTGAAAGTTGGGGGACTGAAACTGCCAATTATGCAAACTTTATGTGTTTTTCATCTGTTTTTGGTATTTTTGCATTTGAAACATGTAAAACACTTTCCTGGGATATTTTCACTATTTTGATTCATTATTGAGTGTTTTTGGATGTTTTGGCAGTTCAGAATTGGTAAAAATGATGAGTATTTACACACTCATCATCCACACTTAAGCTCCGATTGTCAAACGAGGAATCCATTTCCTTGTAACAATTTTGACACATCGTATTATGACGAACCTCCACCTCAGCCAATTCCTCAAAGTCTTCTCCTTGATCTTTTGGATTTAGTGAAAGATTTGAAAGGAATTAAACATACCCAAGATAATCCAAACCAAAAATCGATGGAAGAATTGTTAGATGAAGAACAGGCTGCTAAAATAAATTCCCAGATTGCCATTGAGAAATCTATTAGGGAGTCAATTGAAAAAGAAAAAGCAGCCAGATCTAGCTCTCGATTCCGTTTCATTCCTGATGACAGTGATGATGAAGATACACTTGATATTCTTCAATTTTATAAAGATTCATCAGATGAAATTCCATAAGTTGAGATTCCATCTCAATCTACTGTGTTAATACAAATATCGCCTAACAACGTTATTTATATTTTACGATCTTTGCTATGTTTTGTTAACGACAAAATGTAAACTTTAGTTTCTAAGTAAATTCATAATCTTAGTTTTAAAGACTTGCATAACTAGACATTTGCTACATTTTACATTTCATAAAACACAACACTTTTTATTTCTTAAAATAGAAATGTCACATCACATTTATGGCAAGTTTTGTCAATATACATTTATGGAAAGAAAGTGTGTTTGACTAACCATGTTTGCTTGCACAAGTTTTGTGTTTGACTAGGTGTAATGAGATGTGACATTGTTTGGTTTGCAAGATTTATTGCAAAACCAACTGCAAGCCTGGCGGAACCCTGGGGGTACACGGGCGGAACCCATCTGAGGGTTCCGCCGTATCCGCCAGACCTGCAGAAGGTTTTGCTATAAATACTAAGCCACAAGTTTGATTTTTGGCTTATCACTCTACATCATATTTTCACACACATTCATTCATTCTTTCATCTAACCCTTTAACATCTCATATGTGAAGTTTCTTTTTGTAGCAAAGAGATTCACGAGTTCATAAAAGTTACAAGTATTCAACACAACGTTGCAAGACTTGTTAGCATAGCATTGTGTAGACTTGTGTAGTTTACACTTCTTTTGATTGTGTATTTTCAGTAGTGATCGGTTAGTATTTTAGTCCTCAAAATACAAAGTGTGACGGGAGTTGTTGTACCCTTGTAAAAGAACTAATGGGACTGGTTGTACCCTTGTAAAAGAACTCGACATCTAGCTTAGTGTCGGTAAACGTGTATAAGCGACGTGTAAGATTTTCTCCGCCGGTGAAAGGAGCTTGTTGACTAGTGAAAGAAACTCTCGAGTTGGATACTCGGGGCGTGGACGTAGGGCAAGGAAAAAGAGTCCTTGTAGCCGAACCACGATAAATACAAGTGTTGTGGTTTGATCGTTTCTTTCTTTATACTTGCATGTTATATATTGTGTTTGTGTATATATATCTTTGATCAAACGGAAAGTTTCAAAAGATAATTAAACAAGTTAAAAAGATTTTAAACGGTAAACTATTCAACCCCCCTTCTATTTTCCACAATTGGCATCAAGAGCTACGTTACTCAAGCTTTTAAAATATATTGTGTTTTAAAACTTGAAACAATCCATGGATTTTGGAAATTACAAAGAAGGGCAATCTATGCAAAGACCACCACTTTTTGAAGCAAATGGTTTTATATATTGGAAAAACCGTTTTGAAACTTACGTGAAATCTAAAGATATAGATTTGTCGTATATAATCATTGATGGTGATAATATAGCTTCTAATACTAAAGATGATGATCAAAAGAAATTGATTGCTAAAAATAATGAAGCTAAAATGATGCTTTACAATGCTTTACTTAAGAAAGAATATGAAAGAGTCTTTATGTGTAAAACCGCCAAAGATATTTGGCAATCTTTAATAGTCACTCATCAAGAAAACTCACAAGTCAAGGATAACAAAATTGAACTTCTTGTTCAACAATATGAACAATTTGTTATTCCCGAAGATGAGATTATTGATAATGCATTTGCTAGGTTTAACACTATTATTACTTCACTTAAAGCACTTGATTAATCTTTTTGTAGTAAGAATTTTGTCAGGAAATTCCTTAGAGCACTCCATCCAAAGTGGAGAGCAAAAGTGACGGAAATTGAAGAATCCAAAGATCTTTCAAGCATGTCACTTGATGAGCTAATTGGAAACCTCAAAGTTCATGAAATGGTAATGGAAAAAGATTCGGAATTAATTAGAGGCAAGAAAGAAAAAGTTAAGTCCATTGCCTTGAAAGCTAGAGTCCAATCAAGTGATGATGAAGAATCTACTTCGGATAGTGATGATGAGGAATATCCTATGGCCGTTAGAGACTTCAAGAAGTTCTTTCGTAGACGAGGGAAGTTTGTAAGGCAACCTAAAGATGACAAGAAAACCTTCCGAAAAGATCGTGATGATAGAAAAGGAAAGGTTGAAAGGAAATGCTATAGGTGTGGAGACACAAGTCATCTAGTAGGAGAATGTCCAAAACCACCCAAGAGCAAGCCTCAACAAGCTTTTGTGGGTGGTGCTTGGAGTGACTATGAAGGAGATGATGATGAGCCAAAGAATGATGATATTGCTCTCATGGCTCACGACTCAAATGAGGTACTCTCCGACTCATCTTACTCCTCTATTGATGATGACACCTTACAAAAAGAATATAACAAACTTTGTGAATTGAGCTTGAAAATCATAAACAAAAATAAGTTTTTGAAAACTAAAAAGGAGTTTTTAGAAAATGAAGTTTATGAGCTAAAAGAAAAAGCTAAGAGATTAGAAAAGAGTAAAGGTATTGACACATCTTGCAAATCATGTGAAGAGCTTAAACTCGAAATTGAGAAACTTAAAATTACTCAAAATGATCTAATAAAACAAACCACAAAGTTTAAGAAGTTTGATAAGAGCATTTCTTGTGCGGATGAAATTATGAGACTTCAAAAGTCACCCCTTGATAAAACAGGACTAGGTTTCATGAAATTAGAAACTTCAAAGGGTCAAACGAAACAAGAAAAGAATGCACAAGAAACAAACAAAACTGCTACAGCAGCCCGAGGAACAGACGGAACCCAATTCAGGGTTCCGCCCGTTGAACCCAAAGGTTCCGCCAAGTCTGCTGCAGCAGTAACACCATCCACATCGGATCGTTCAAAATTTGTTAAAGTTACATATAAAAATGGAACAAAACCTGCCTTTAAAACTGGAGTAGGACTTAGTAAAAATGAATTTAGAGCTAAGACTACTCAACCAAGACCTAAGACTCCAATTCCCAAACGCCCCTTTCCAAAAAGCAACTTCAACACACGACCAAACTACCAACATGTATGGAACCAAAACACTCCTGGACATTACCAAGCTCCAAATTATATGTCATGGAACCCTTATGTTCTACTTTCATACTTGGAACAAGTTAATGGTATGCTTAACCAAAATGGACCCATGAGAAATTGGTGACCAAATGTTTGAGTGTTTTTCGTAAAATAGGTGTGCCTCAAAGTTTGTTTGGAACCGGATGAATGGATTAAAGATAACGGTTGTTCAAGGCACATGACGGGTAACAAAAGCCTCTTCACTACTTACCACAAATGTGATGGAGGTAATGTTACGTTTGGTAGTAAAGCTAAGAGCAAAATCATCGGAAAAGGTACAATCTCTCATGACTCCCTTTTTATAGATGATGTAGCTCATGTTGATAACTTAGGTTTTAATCTTCTTAGTATTAGTCAACTTTGTCGTAATAAGTATAATGTCCTTTTTAGTGAAAACGAAAGTAAAATACTTAAAGATGGTATAACCATAGCCAAAGGTGTTCTTAAGAACAACATATACGTCATGAAGATGGATCCAACATCTAGAGACAAACTTTGTCTTACTTCATTAGATGAATCTTCAACTTTATGGCATAGACGTTTAGGACACGCTAACATGAGACTAATTCAAAACCTCTCCTCCAAAGACTTAGTTCGAAGCCTGCCTAAGTTGAAATATGACCAACACTTTTGTGATGCTTGCAAAGTCGCTAAACAAGTCCATAGTAGCCATAAGGCTAAAAACTTGGTTTCAACATCTAGGTGTCTAGAACTTTTGCATATGGATTTATTTGGTCCATCCGCTATACAAAGTTATGGAGGTAACTTCTACACTTTGGTCATAGTCGATGATTTCTCAAGATATACTTGGACAAAATTTTTTAAAAATAAAAATGAAGCTTTTGATAAATTTGAGATTCTAAGTAAGAAAATTCAAAATCAAGTAGGGTCTAATATTGTGTCTATTAGAACGGATCACGGTCGTGAATTTGATAATGAATTTCAATTTGGAAACTTTTGTGATATTAATGGTATTACTCATAACTTTTCGGCTCCACGTACCCCTCAATCTAATGGTGTAGTAGAATGTAAAAACCGGACATTGCAAGAGATGAGTAGAACAATGCTTAATGAACAAAACATTCCACAAAAGTTTTGGTGTAATGCCGTTGACAAATCAACGTACATTTTAAATCGAGTCTTAATTAGACCATTTTTGAATAAAACTGCTTATGAACTATATAAAGGTAAAAAGCCTACATTAGGATACTTTAGAGTGTTTGAGAGTAAATGTTTCATTCTTAACACCAAGGATTATCTCACCAAATTTGACCCAAAGTCTTATGAAGGTGTATTTCTTGGATATTCACAAAATAGTAAAGCTTACATTGTTTTGAACAAAGAAACCTTAAGAGTCGAGGAATCATTGAACGTAACATTTGACGAGAGTCCACCTCCCTCTAAGGCATCACCTTTGGTAGATGACGACTTAGTTGAAAGCCAAGCAATAGAAAGTCAAGAGATCTTAGGTAATGACAAGGAAGATGAACTATTAAACAAAGAACTTGTCAATGTCAAAGAATCTAAAAGTCATCCATTAGATGGTGTCATAGGCAACATTAACGAAAGAACTCTAAGATCAAAAGTTCAAAATGAAAGCAACTACTTTTGTTTCGTGTCAACCATTGAACCGAAAAACATTAATGAAGCCATTAAAGATGAGTCTTTGGTAATTGCAATGCAAGAAGAGTTAAACCAATTTGTTAGGAATGATGTATGGACATTAGTTCCTCAACCAAAGAGTCAAACTATAATTGGAACAAAATGGGTCTTTCGAAATAAAATGGATGAAAATGGAATTGTGTCTAGAAACAAAGCTAGGCTAGTTGCACAAGGATATAACCAACAAGAAGGCATTGACTACGATGAAACTTTTGCTCCGGTTGCTAGGCTCGAGTCAATTAGAATCTTACTTGCATATGCATGTGCACACAATTTTAAACTCTTTCAAATGGATGTCAAAAGTGCATTTCTAAACGGAGTCATAAATGAAGAAGTGTATGTTGCTCAACCACCGGGCTTCATCGATTTTGAAAAACCAAATCATGTTTACAAACTTAAAAAGGCTTTTTACGGACTTAAGCAAGCTCCAAAAGCATGGTATGATCGACTTAAAACTTTCCTAGTTGACCATAAGTATACCATGGGCTTAGTTGATAATACTCTCTTCACTAAGAAGAAAGATTCACATATTATCATAGTCCAAATCTATGTTGATGACATTGTATTCGGATCAACTTGTCAAGAATTATGTGTGGATTTCTCAAAAATCATGCATGACGAGTTTGAAATGAGTATGATGGGAGAACTCAACTTTTTCCTAGGACTCCAAATTAAACAACCAGAAGATGGTATCTTCTTTAACCAATCTAAATATATTAAGGACATGCTTAAGAAATTTGGATTAGAAGATTCGAAACCAATCAAAACACCCATGTCCACGAAAACTAAACTCACCAAGAATGAGGAAAGTGAATCCGCAGATAGCGCTAAATATAGAGGTATGATTGGTAGTCTACTTTACCTAACGGCTAGTAGACCCGACATTATGTTTAGTGTTTGTCTATGTGCTCGTTTTCAAGAAGATCCTAAGACTACTCATCTCAAAGCCGTTAAAAGGATTTTTAGGTATATTAAGGGCACTACACATTTAGGTTTATGGTATCCCAAAGGAACGGGAATAGACACCATAGTGTATGCCGACTCGGATCATGCCGGTAACTATGTTGATAGAAAAAGCACAAGTGGTATTTGTACTTTTGCTGGACATTGTCTCACCTCATGGTTCTCTAAGAAGCAAACGACTCTTGCTATCTCAACAACGAATGCCGAGTACGTTTTGGCCGGAAAGGCATGTCAACAAGCTCTTTGGATGAAGCAAGCTCTTGTCAACTACGGAATTCAACTTAACGACATCACAATTCTTTGTGACAACAAAGGTGCCATTGATCTTAGTAAAAACCCGGTTCAACACGCTCGTACCAAACATATTGAAATCCGTCATCATTTCCTTTGTGACAACGTTCAAAAAGGAAATATCTCAATTGAGAAAGTTTCTTCCGAAGACAACATAGCCGACATTCTCACAAAACCCCTTTCACTCACATTGCAAATCAATCATCATTGTAAGTATTCTAAACTTGATTACAATCCTGATCTGAGTCTAGGAATTCTATTTTTGCACAAAAACAAAAACTTGGGGTTATGCATTAACTTGAGAAACTCATGCATGAAATTAGGTGTTTAAAAAAACTAATCATGTTCCCCATAGTTAGGAATTGCATTCTTACTAAGTGTAAACATGTTTGCTAAAACACCCCATGTCAAATTCTTCCAAAAATTTCTCACAAATAGGACAAATATTTTTTTCGTCTCACATTGTGAATACAAAATCAAAACGTTAGGTTTAAAACATCACTTGCATAATGTCTCTTGAATGCTAAAGGGAATACATAACCAATATGTATTTTCGGGTACATTCAAACGAAGCTACAATGAACTAGGAGCGCTTGGGTTATCTTTTGTTTTAGAACAAAACTTGCATTATAAAACGTTTTTGAAGCATCAAAATGAGTCAAGATAACCGCACCTCCACATTGTTTTCATATAGGCACACACTAGAACACCCACATTACAATAGTCGTTTACTTAGACTAAAATGTGAAATTTTGTTTTTCTAGGAAATCATGCCTCCTCTAACCCACTACGACCACAAGGACACCATTAAGTACCTACCCAAACACTACAAAACCAAAGGTCTTACTCCAACTCAAATCGACATTTTCAAAGCCTTAGAAAAACGTTATGTCCATGAGGGTAGAACCATTGACCCGTCCTTCCTAGAAGGCATAAACCTCTACCCGGAATTTGCCACAATCAACTTTGAGTGTCTCTTAGAAATTGACGAGCCTATTTGTCCTAGGTTCATTCTAAAAATCAATGCATTCGTCACTCTCTCCACGGATGAGTATGGTCGAATGTCTATCAACTTTAGGGCTAGTAGTCATCAATACTCCTTCACTCTTGAGGAGTTTGCTCAAATCCTAGGTGTCCCAAACCGTGGTACTTGCATCTACTCCGACTTGCACTCCCTCTCAACTCTTGACACACTCCATGACCGCATCCATCCTTATGACACCCCTCTTGTGTCCAAAGATGAACTTTGTAACCACCTCTTCATTAGGACAACCACCACTAGGAGAACCCGCTCGGGAAATGAGGTTGATAAGGACCCATATGGAATGGAACTCAATGAACTCAAGCCCCAATTCAAGAAATGGGAGGAAGTCTTTAGAGCAAATGTCATTAGTACCATAGGAAACCGAGATCATATAAATCTTTGCCTTTGCTACATGCTCTATTCTTTGTCCGTTAGGCAACCCTTCAACCTTGCCTACTACATGGCCAAGAGAATGGCCGACATTCCCGTGCATGGCGCAATGGCTATGCCGTATGGAATGCTCTTGACCCGTCTCTTTAGGTTCATCTCTCCCATTCCACCAACTCCAAACGGTCTTCGTCTTGACTACTCTCTCATTCCACACACCTTTGTCCCACTTAGTGATAAGAGAGTTTACAAAGCCCAAGGAAAACGTCCTCATCCTCCTACCTCCTCATCATCTTCCTCAATGAGTGAAGATGACACTTTGGCCAACTCTAGGCTACCACCTCTAAAATACCTTTCACAACTTCCGGATATTCCAAATGAGTCGGCGGAGTTCAAGCAAACAAAGGGGATGTTTAAGAATCTTGGAAGATTCCTTGGAAAGCTTAAGAACAAGATTGACCGTCAATGAGTGCGGGTGTGTAGGAGTGTTTGGCATAAGGTGCTATTTGAACTATTTGGTCTTTTAAACAATGTTGGTCATGTATTTGTGGGTTGGTACAATTTGTGATACTACTTGGAACATGTATTAACTTACTATGATGCAGGTGGACAACGTTTGGCACGTTGTCAAATTTTCATGATTATGAATTTTTCACTAAGTATAGTGAAATTCGCTAGCCCCCGGTCAAAGTCCTATGGTATGCGTGTTTACATGTCCATTTTTTGCATTGCCTAACCAGATATGCATTATATTTTTGATTTTAGGAGTTTTCGAAAAATTTGAAAATCATCTCGCAGGTCAAAATCGCGGACTGTATAGTTTTTCAGGTCTGGCGGATCTGGCGGCACCCTAGAATAGGTTCCGCCAGTGTAATTTCTGGGCAACTCAGAAATGGCCCAACAGACCGGACGGAACCCTCATACGGGTTCCGCCTGTGTATTCTGAAGGTTCTGCCAGATTTTCTGCAGAATTTTTTTTAGTTTTCAACATTTCAACATCCAATCAACAAAATACAATCCTTTTAGATAGAAACCAATTTCCTGCAATTTGTTTAGCACAATAGGATACTTCTCTTTCCTTATAACTCAAACAAAACCATATCCCGCCAAATTTCAAAAATAGCCATAACCACCTCAAGGAACCTTCACACATAAAGGAAGGAACCCTTCCAAAAGTTCCTTGAAATCCCTGAGACATATCCTTCAACAAATTTGCCAAAACCACTAAGCATTTAGTGCAAATCTTGTCTTCTCACTTCACCATTTTCATTGGATCGACTTCCATGATATGACAAACCAAAATTAGTCTTCCAAATCATTAGGAACCTCCATTTTTGTATGGCCTAACATCAAATCCAAACACTCCTTCCCACACTCCCTCATCACTATAAATTGAACCATCCTAAAACACTATCAAATCACACCTTCCTCATCACAATTTCTGATCTTTAAACCATTTTAACCATGACTAAGTCAACTATCACCTCTCAACCATCAAGACCCGTTCGGAAAACCGCCTGGATTAGTGTCAAACCACTTTGGTCTAACCAATCCATCAACCTAAGCTCCTCATCCTCGGATGAATTCACCTCACCAATAAAAAATGAACATTTTCTAAACCTTGCATCTCCATCTCTATCACCCAATGAACCTAATGAGCTCACTCCACCACCAACAAAATCACCCATTGACCCAACTCCACCAAGTGCTCCAACCCAACCATCCAAAACTCCATCACCATCACCATTACCCAAACTTGAACCTATGGAGTTATTTGGGTCTCCTCCAACATCACCACACCCTTTTGTCCAAGATCTCAATGATCTTCCACCAAGACCAACACAACCACCACATTTTGCAAATGAAACACCTAGGTTATTTCTTGACCAAAATGAGAATTTTAACCACAACCAACCACCACAACAAGAGTACCACCAACCCAAACCATTGTTGTTTCACCCTATCTACCATGACATCCATGGTCCTCTTTATAGAGAACCAAATTTTGAAAACCATGATCACCCAACTCCACCACATTCTCAAGCCCAAACCTTTGAGTCTTTCTTTCCTTCCTATGAGGAAATTCAAAGCATGGTCGAGAATCACCTCCATCAAGCAATGGAATTTCAAACCACCTTGCTTGACTCTATACCAAACCCATCCTCCACCCAAGAACCTAAAACCAACCCATCCTCAAACCAAGAAACCAACAACAACCCATTTCCACCCAATCATCCCCATGTTTGCTCACATTGTGAGCAAATGTTGAAAATGGGTGAAAGCATCAAATTGTTGCTTCACCAATTCCAAGATGAAACCCGTTTTGCATTCCAACACGTCATAGAACGTTTGGATGCTCTTTCCCACCCAAACAAATCCTAGACAACATTTGGAGGCCTTTTTGCCCCATTTAGGAAAGTAGGATTTGATTTTCTTTTATTGGTTATTTTTAGTGTTTTTTTAGAAGTAGGAGGATCTTTCCCATTTCTTGTCTTTGACTTTTAAAAGTCAAATTTTACTTGAAATGACATCTTTTTCTACTTACTTACTTGCATTGTTGGTTGATCATTTTTGAGTTGTCATTGTGGTTGCAATTTGTGTGGTAACTACAAGCTTGATTATATATATCACCAACTAACAATTTTTTTGAAGGATCAAAATCCATGTTTCCCATCTTGGCATTCCTTTTAGAGAGAGTATCGACCAAGGGGGAGCACGTGCATTATTTCCGCTTCGCTACTCTACTTTTTGTTTCGACAAAAAGGGGGAGAAATATATTAAACCTTTAAACTTAATATGATTTTCATCACTTAAGTAAAACAAGTTTAATATAATTTTTTTAAGTCTTAAACACTAAGATTTTGTGAGTTACTTAAAAACAAAGTTTATGTTTTGTCATCAACAAAAAGGGGGAGATTGTTAATACAAATATCGCCTAAAAACGTTATTTATATTTTACGATCTTTGCTATGTTTTGTTAACGACAAAATATAAACTTTAGTTTCTAAATAAATCATAATCTTAGTTTTAAAGACTTGCATAACTAGACATTTGCTACATTTTACATTTCATAAAACACAACACTTTTTATTTCTTAAAATAGAAATGTCACATCACATTTATGGCAAGTTTTGTCAATATACATTTATGGAAAGAAAGTGTGTTTGACTAACCATGTTTGCTTGCACAAGTTTTGTGTTTGACTAGGTGTAATGAGATGTGACATTGTTTGGTTTGCAAGATTTATTGCAAAACCAACTGCAAGCCTGGCGGAACACTGGGGGTACACGGGCGGAACCCATCTGAGGGTTCCGCCGTATCCGCCAGACCTGCAGAAGGTTTTGCTATAAATACTAAGCCACAAGTTTGATTTTTGGCTTATCACTCTACATCATATTTTCACACACATTCATTCATTCTTTCATCTAACCCTTTAACATCTCATATGTGAAGTTTCTTTTTGTAGCAAAGAGATTCACGAGTTCATAAAAGTTACAAGTATTCAACACAACGTTGCAAGACTTGTTAGCATAGCATTGTGTAGACTTGTGTAGTTTACACTTCTTTTGATTGTGTATTTTCAGTAGTGATCGGTTAGTATTTTAGACCTCAAAATACAAAGTGTGACGGGAGTTGTTGTACCCTTGTAAAAGAACTAACGGGAGTGGCTGTACCCTTGTAAAAGAACTCGACATCTAGCTTAGTGTCGGTAAACGTGTATAAGCGACGTGTAAGGTTTTCTCCGTCGGTGAAAGGAGCTTGTTGACTAGTGAAAGAAACTCTCGAGTTGGATACTCGGGGCGTGGATGGAAGGCAAGGAAAAAGAGTCCTTGTAGCCGAACCACGATAAATACTCATGTTGTGGTTTGATCGTTTCTTTCTTTATACTTGCATGTTATATATTGTGTTTGTGTATATATATCTTTGATCAAACGGAAAGTTTCAAAAGATAATTAAACAAGTTAAAAAGATTTTAAACGGTAAACTATTCAACCCCCTTCTAGTTTTCCACATACTGTTATCACACCCGAGGTTCCCACTCACTCTCTGAGCATGGGGGACGAGCATCTTGACACTGTTCCTGAAAAGGAATCGGACGAATTCATAAAGTCTTGTGTTGAGAACCTTGTCCCAATCCCAAGAGAGTCACATGGAATTCTTGATCATATGTGTGATATCCCTCCTCCTCTTATCTTCCCAATTGATCATGTTGAGATGTTCTCCGATTCTACTAATGACGATTCGTTATCTTGTGGAGACATCATTTTTATGGAAGAATTACCTTCTGAGCTAGTTAGCTTAGAAGAAGAGAATGATGAGATTGACACTGAAATCAAGGATGAAGCACTTCGTGCAACATTATTGAATGTCAATCTCCTAATTTCTAAAATCGAGGCTTTCAAAGAGAAACCTATTTCATCTCCTATCCCCATTAAGGATAGTGACATTTTCTCCGATGATCCTATTCCGGAGTTTGAAGCATTTACTTTTGATCATATGGGAGAGAAGATTAGTGGCAGTACCACTTCTCATTCTCATAATTCTCTCCCCGAATATGATTCGTTCACCTTTGAGGAGTTCTCCCGTGAACTCACTCATATCATATCTCCACCGGAGTATGATAACTTTTACTTTGATCTAGACAAAGATGTTCTTTGTGTTCCGGAGGGAAATATTCTCAACCCTGAGAATTTGCTTGATATCAAAATCCCAACCCTCCCTCCCATAATATGTCTAGATCACATAAGCTTTCATGATGAGATTCATGATATACCAATCATGAATTCTCTTTCTGATGATGATGAGTCAATCTTGATTGTCATCAAGATCTTTCTTCCCTTCTTCACCTACCGGGTGACTTCTCCTGTTCTTCATTCCTTCGGGAATGAAGACACACTCTTTGACCCCGGCATCACCGCTTATAGTTTATACTATTTTAAGCCGGGAATTTATCTCATCGGTGTGGAACTTTCACGTGCTTCAAATGTTTGTCCAAACATCTTGAATGAAAGTCCGATGGAGATTGTTTCTTCCACATCATGCTTCCCCAAGAACAAATGAATTCGGGGTCGAGTCAAGCTAGCGACTCGGTAAACAAAAACAGTAGCATGCATATAGGGTTTTCACCCTAAGTGTGAGGGAGTTACCCCTGCTGTGGTTACCAATAAAGTGAAAAAAAAAATGTTGTTTCCACATTTAGCTTGTAATGTTGCCTTTTTTCGTTCAAAGAGTCGGCATAATAGCTGGGACTTTGAATATTGAGGACAATATTCAATTCTAAGTGTGTGTGTGTGTGTGTGGGGGGGGGGGGTATTCTAGCGAATTTGATCACATTTTACCTTCTAGTACCCCCGTTTTTGGCAAAAATTTTAAAATTTTTTTCACTTGAGCTTCAAAATTTTTGTGGTTATCAGTCCGCCATGTCTAAACGACAAAATGATTGGCTAATCCAGGAGCAAACGGCTCTTGGTAAAGATATATCAAATCCTTTGATGGCTAACAATTTGCCCAAAATTGTATGGTACTCAACTCTCCATATCCTAAAAAGTAAAAGAGTTGGCTAGCCCGCAAGGTTATGGCTTGTGGTAAAGGCAGTGAAAAACCATAATTGGTAATCAGCTCACCAAGATGTTGACTATGTCCATCAAGAGTTGGCTAGTCCAAAAGTAAACGGCTTCTGGTAAAGACAAATTAAATCCGTTTAAAGCTGATGGTTTGCTCAAAATCATATGGTTATCAGTGTACCATAGTTCTTACTTGAACCGAAACATTTGGCTACTCCAGAAGTAATGGCTTTTGATAAAGAGATTAAAAAACATTAAATTTTCAAAACAGTTTATTGCTAGGGACTAGCAATAGTTTAGTGTGGGGGATTGATGAGTGCTCAAACACTCATCATTTTTGGTCAAATCTGAGCTGCAAAACATTTAAAAACACTCAAAATACATCAAAATACTGAAAATATTCCAAAATTGTGTTTTATATGTTTCAGATGCAAAATGAGTAAAAACAGATAAAAATTGAACAAAGTTTGCATAATTGGTAGTTTCAGTCCCCCAACTTTCAAAAATTGGCAAAATAGTCCCAGAGCACTTATTTTAAAAGAAAAGTCACCAAAGGTCCTTTTGAAATCATAAGTTATCATATTTAGTCCTTTGGTGAAAGTTTTGAAAATTTACAATTTTGGTCCTTGGAGTTTCACTTTTTGGCAGATTTGGTCCCTGGTGGGATATTTTTGGAAGAAAAATCATTTTTGGTCCTTGAAAACTCAAAGGTTATCACAAATAGCCTTTTGATGAAAAGTTTGAGAAAAATGCAAGTTTAGTCCCTGGACTTTCAAAAATGACAATTTTGGTCCCTGGTGTTCTAAAATGGAAAAATAAATTCATAGTCCTTGTATTATTGGAAAATGACAGGTTTGGTCCTCATGTTAACTTTGGGAATACTACAAATCAGGCCCTTGCATTTTTCAGATTTTACATGAAAGGTCCTTGTGGTTTTACAAAATAAACAAACAAACCCTTTATTAATATCCAACCCATTCCCAAAACAAATCCAAACCAAATACCTGATCCACTAAAAAGCCCAATCACCCATGGCCCAACCCTTTCCCCTTTTTAAATATTACCCCGGTCAACACCTTTGACCACACCATCTTCAACCCCCCAAAACCCGCTCCCTGGTTCCTTCCATGTCCCCCTTACTTTTCCACAAATCCCTCACCAACACTACCAAACCTCATTAATACTTCTCACCTTTCCAACCCCCCTCCTCATTAATATCTCCCAACTACTCACCAACCCCCACGCAACCTGTCAAAACTTTATTTCCCGCCAAAACCAAAATCAAAGGCCAAGATCATATGGAAGCTATCCAACGGCCAGAATCAAAGTGGGAAAGAAAGAGCACTCCTCCAGGGCATATAAAAGTCAAGAAAGAAGGCAGGGAAGAAAGTAATTTAGTTTAGCTTTAGTTTTAGTAAAATCGTCCTTATTGTAATTTCTATTTTTATTTGTAATTTTTAGTTTAAGAAAGTTTTATGAAACCTCTGTAATGTAATTTTATCCTTTGTTAAGTTTTAAATTCAAGTCTTATTGCATTTCAGTTTTATGCATAATTTTTACTAGAAATCTCATTTTGTCTTGATTATTGAAAATAGTTGTTGTTAAGACACCATTAAGCTCACATCAGCTTAGTATTAAGCTCTTAAAAGTTTGTAGGTCATCTAGTGTATTAGAAAACATAAAAAACAGAAAGAAAAAAAATATACTAAAAAATCAAATAATTAAGAAGATAGATGGTAGCAAGCTGAGGTGACAAGCTTTCATAAGCTCCAAACTCCTCTTGATAAGCTCAGGAAACTCCTTGATAGTTTCCCTGAGCTTATATCACATCCTAGTTCACTCCTGTTGAATGTAGCCTTGGTTCCAAAGTAAGTCCTCCATTTACTTTTTTTTACATAATCTGTGTTGTGTCTATTTATGTTCACTAGTAGTTCATTTCTTCTTATTTTGCTTAATTATTGCTTATTAGATGAGTTGTGCTCAGTAGCTTGTAATTCTGTGTCATTTAAATCTAGTTTCTTAAGTTGTCTGTATTTGTAAGGGGTGTTTGGTTTAATACTTTACTAGGTGATCTTGTTGATGTTTTGTTGTTACTTTGGCATCAACACACTGCATTAGGCATCTTTAAGTTAAGTTAGGCTCTAAAACCATGCCCCTTATCACAGAAAGTCAAAACCACTCACTTATGCCATTTGAAAGCTTACTGTTATGAATTAACATTGCACAACCATTCAAATCATTTCATTAGTGCTTAGGGTAGCTTAATTCCATCATAATTTAGCTTATAATCTCATTTACAGTCATTGTGGATCAATCAAACTTCATCAAAGTCAACTGTCCAAGTTTACATAAAAAGTCAAAAGTCCCATTCTTAGAAAAGTCAAAAATTGCAAGATTTGTTTAGATTTTTGTAGTTGGATTCAGATCTTGTGCTTTTTACATGTTGTACTTTCCCACCTAATCTATTGAATCCTTGTGTGTGCTTAATTTTGTGAATTTTTCTAGTGCTTATTTTTGCCTGTCAAAGTGGGCTGCAGGGCAAGGGGTTGCCCTGCACACAGAACTTGTCCAATTTCCCATTTTTCAATTACCCATATCTTTTTCCTTAGTGGGCCCCACTCCAATGTTTTTGGATTTTTAGGGAGGCAATAAGCTAGGCTTGAGGTTTCAGGGCTTATTCTGTGGTTTAGGGCTTGTTTCATAGGGCTGCTATGCCCATTTAGTTTGTCCATTTCTGCTTATATGCTGATCACTCAGCTTTTGAACACAAGTTCCATGCCCCTTCCTGACTTCACCTGTGGGTCCCAGAGCTTGTTTTCTAGCTTTTTGAAAAGCTAGTAAGTTCAGCTTATTAGAACCACTTGTAGTTTGGACTTCCAAGTTCCCCTGTGGGCCCCACAAACCTGCAAAGGTTGGCCATTTGGCCTATGTGAACTGTGGTGTTTTTGGGAATTGCTCATTGCTTATATTAGCTTATATCTTGTGTTTTTCTGTTTCAATTGGCTTATTCCAAGTTACTTTACATCTGTTTTAGCTTATTTCACCTCTGTGGTAGCTTTTGGTTAGCTTTTGCTCACACCACAAGTCCTAATAAGCTTATATGCTTATCTATTAAGCCATTGTGCTCCCCATTTGCTTATTTCAAGCTTCCAGCCAACTCCCTTTATTAAAGTTTCATATTTTTAGTATTTTAAGAGTTTTGCAAAAGAAAATCTAGAAAAAACCAATTTTAAAATAAGTGATAGTTTCTATTTAACTTAATTTATCTTTTTAATTTTCCTTTTTAGTTTTTTATTAAGTAACTTGCATTTTTATATTTTTCTTAATTTTCTTTTACCTTAAAGTATTTTCAGTAATTTTTCTAAATTTTTATATTGTCATTTAGTATTTATTAGATTTAATATTAGTTTTATTAATTATTAATTAATATTAAAGTATTAAATAGCATAATTAGTTTTTATAAAGTAATACCTATTTTTTATATTTTTCCTAGCTTTTATAAGTTATAAAATAATTTTAGGAATTTTTCTAGAATTTCTACTGTTCATTTTCTATTTTTTAGAATTTAATTAGTTTAATGATTAATTAGTTAATATTTAGTTTAATAATTAGTAAAATAGTTTAAAAACATATAAAACAAAGTTTTTATAATTTTTTAGGATTCCTGAGTGATGGTTAATTAGATTTATAAATTTTTCTATAATTATTTAAGTCACTTTAGTATTTTTAGTAATTTAAAATTAGTTAATTAGTTTAATTAAATATAATTAGTAATTAATTAATATAAAATCCACAAAAAGACAAAAAGACATATTTTTAATTTTAAAATTTGTTTTTAGTTATTTTATAATTTTAGAAATTTAATTTTCATTTTTCTAGCATTAAAATAATATTATATTGTATTTAAGTTATTTAAATATTAATAATTTATATTAAATAGTATTTAATTAATATTAAATAAGTAATTAGTGTAAAAATTTATTTTCTTTTTCTAAAAATTTTCTTTCATCCTTAATTTGTAAAAAAGTCATTTTCACCCCCTGAGGGTTTTCAGATTTCAGTTTTCACTTTTTATTTTGTACGTTCGCGTAAATTTAAACTGAACGTACACGTTTTTAGGTTTAAAACGTTTCTGGTTTTTCTGATTTCACAATCATGGTAATATAGCTTATTTAAGTTATTTCCTTGTACATTTCAGTAGTGTAATCAATCACAAACCCTTTCCTGTCCAAATTCACCCGATCACAAACCTGTTTGAACACGATCACACCTCGTCGGGACATAACGACCCGGGGAAACCCCTATACTTCCACAGAAATTGACTCTAGGCTGCCTGACCTTGTTGACCATCACCTGGTCAATTTAGGTGACCGTTTAGGGCCAATCACTGCTTCTTTCTTTTCATACACGACTTATATCCACTGTTAAGAATAAACATATACATATTAGCAGGTTAATGTAACTAACTAGATAAGTTTTTCCTGAAACATGCTCACCTTGTGTTTACTTCAAGACACCTTCTTTGAAAATGTTCTATTATAAAACTTGTGTGGTGACTGCACCAAACCTTTAAAAAGATTTCAAACTCAAACTCATGTTCGAGCTTCATGCAAACTATGTGTCATTGGTTTAGTATATCTAAGAAGCTTGAGTGGCACCTTGCCACGATAACGAGCTCGACAAAAATAAACGAATAGCATGGTCCATAAGTCGACCCTTTTTGCCACGCATGTTTCACTACCAAACCTTAAACAACTTATAGAAACGAAAACGAAAAGAAACTAAGTTTTGGTCTCGGGTGAAACTTTGAGTCGCGAGACAAACGAAGTCGAGACTAACCTTGTGTCTCCTTCGACACCCTCCTGACATTTAATGACCCATTGTAGGTTACATGCAAAGTTGACAAGCACCTTTGGGAAGAAAGTAAACAGATAAAACCTTATTCATGCGACTAGTTACTGAGTAGGATTTATAACAAATAATAAACAGTAGAAACCCACCTTAAAAACATTAAATTGCATGATATAACACAACAATTAGATTAGCTCAGGTGGTTGGGGCATTTGGTTGTTAAAGCTAAGGTCAAGTGTTCGATTCCTGTCCTTGTCATTTTATTTTTATTTTGCAAAATTACCACTTGTATAAAGTTACGCACCGGATCCTTGTGTTGTTAAAACCTGTCAATAATACTTTTATCTATTTAGAAAGTAAATGGTCATTTCTATAAAGTATTAATAAAAAGTATAAATTTATATTTTTGGACTAACAATGAAAACTTATAAATTTTGGGTAAATAGTTTAAGTTTTATATAACTTAAGGGTTTATTTATTTATTTTATAAAATCTTTGAAACTTATAGTTACAAACTCCTTTCGTAAAGATTTCACAAAAACTTAAATATAAGATATAAACCCAAAAACCTCGGAATATAAATAACGATGTTATTTACGAATAATAATCGAGTAACTTAAAAAATAAATAAAAACACTTTAATAACTTAATACTCACCAACTAAAAATATTTTGTTTATCATCACTTATAACACCCCGCAAAATTTTCCTACGATTAACACATTACCATAACATAGATTAACCATTTTTACAGGAACAAAATTTTTTATTTTATTTTATATATGCATGACATATTATGTGAACCACTATGACATTTATGATTGACCATTTGCCTAGGAACGATACTTACACACAACCTCGAATAACCTATCACGAATATATATTTAAAACAATTATAACAAAAATTATACGTTTCGTTTAATTACCGTACGATATTTATATAATTCCTGAGCCTACAAAAATTCCCGAGATTTCTCACTAATATTATTGGACCAAAACCCGACTCTCGAAATCACCTATGTGGGCCCCCGTGACCCAATGGGCCACGCAAAACACAATTGCTGCTAAACAGGCTAACTCTAAGCCTTAATTATATTTATTTGTCGTTTGGGCCTGTCAATCCACGAAGCCCACCAAGCAAACCAAATCTGGCCCAGCGGTTTTCTTTTATTTCCTTGTTTTTCTTTTCTTGTTTCAGCCACGACCAAGCACCCAAACGACCTCATTTTATCGCGAATTCGACAAACAACACATACATAGTTTTCCCCCTCCTGATTAACCTTGTTGCAAGGATCCTAGAATGCCAATTTTATCAAATTATCATACACGTTCACTGCCTTAAAATCAACCAAAGTGAACTCACAAAATCATTTTTGCGAAAGATATGAAAAACGTGTCCAAAGTTTTCTTAACACCTCCACCCCTCCCCAATCACTAGAAATCCAAATATAAACGTCTAGAAACGCACAGGAATATTCAGCCACGATCCTTACACCTCCTCTTGGTTGTATGAACTCAATTGGACAAAGAAAGGGTGGTACATACATTCATCCTTATCCCACACTCCATCCCATGTGAACACTACCTATTCGAACACACAAAACTCAATATATAACTGCCCAAACAAGCTCAGTTCATTTCACAAACAAAAACCTACCAAAGCCTAAAAATGTAATGCTATAGTAACTAGGATAGTGGACAGAAAGTTGCAAGTGATTCAAGACAAGTTCAAGAGCCAAGCTTTGGTCATCCTAGATCCTTGGTGGGTGGAGAATCGAACCACATAGCCCTCTTGCCCCAGCTCGACCTCTACGTCCAATTTTACCCCACCCTTTTGTGGTGAGGTGAGAATACTTAAACCATTTTATTATTTTTCATTTCGTTATATTTGATTTTTACACGTTTACTTTATCTTTTTATTTCGTAATATATAAACATGACATACGTATTTTATTGGATATCCTAATTATTCAACATGATAATAAACGAGATACATAAACTTTCGAACCTAAAAGTAACATTTACTTGTTGTATACGACACGTTTAGTAAGTCCTTTGACCCATTCGAAATAATCTTTAAACACCTAGAATTTTTCTAAGTCTTTAAGACTGTTTCAGAAATGAGTTTGAGCCATATACTTTGGCCTCGTAAATATTAATTTTGACACATAACACCACGATTCTAAAGCTTGACCTCATTATTTATACTACTAGCAATCAGTAGGTATTTTCGGTTTGATCTAACAAGTTCATATAAGCCCTTTTCAAAAGCTATTTGAAAAGTACAAAAACCAGTTTTTCTAAAACCTTAAATATTAACAAATGGGCTTATAAGTCCATTAAGCTGTTTTTAAGTTTATTGCATAAGCTGATCGTATAAGCTTATTTGTAATGTTTTTGTAACATAAAAACAAGCCCGAGACCAGGCCCAAACCTCTCGTAAGTCCTTTGGATCACAAAACATTAACGGGCCTTTAAATAAGCTCGTTAAGCCCATATAGTGAAAAATAAGCTTTTTAAGGGAATAAGCTGTTCTAATAAGCTCTTTTGAACATTCTGAACTTATTGAAATAATAAAAATGATAAACTTTGACTTTGGCGAAATTTGGACTAGATTTGCAAAATTTCTTAAACCGGGGACTAAAAATGCAAAAGTTGTAAACTTTGGGTCAAAACTGTAAATCTGATTTTCTGAGGTTAGAAACAGTAACTATTGAAACTTGGAGTTACTAAATGCAAATATTGATACTTTTTGGACTTGAATTGTAATAATCATTAACTTTGGACTAACGGCGTTAAGTTTGACCGTTAGGGTTAAAAATGTAATTTTGGTAAAACTTAAAGGATTTTTCCGTAATATTATTTTATAAAAATAATATTAATGTTTTATATAAATGTAAGTGTATTTGATGTAAAAACTTGATAAGTTTAACTTATATATACGTTATATAATTCGCAACTATAATTAATTTTTAACGATAACGACGTTATATTATTCGTTATTCTTTTGAACTGTTATCGTGACGTCTACACGCGTTGACTTATTCATGATGAATTTCCATCACACATCGATCATTGATCATTGTACTCATAAGTTATATGTGTATATAACTTTATTTTTTAAACTTCAAGCATTTAAACAAACACTAGTTTTGTTCACAAGTAAATGACTAATATTCGCGATAAAACTAGACTTAGACTATCAACTAAAACATATCATATCTTTTAGGTTGTGTGTGAAGCCGTTGCCTTGCATCGTTGAGATTATGGTACTACCACTACCACTGTACTACTAAGGTGAGTTCTTAGCCCCATTTTTATAATTATTTTATAAATATTTTGGGGGAGATACATGCTCAACTACTGCTTTTACTTTCACAAGTATTTTAAACTTTCACATATTACTGTGAGTCATAGCCCCACCTTTTCTCATTTAATTGTTTTGTAAACTCTTTGGGGGAGATACATGCTTAGTTACTGTTTTATACTTTTATAAGTACTCGTTAACTATATACATGTTACTGTGATTTCATAGCCCACTCTTTAACTATTTTCCCGTGGGGGGGATACATGCTTAAAACTCGAACACAAGTCTTTTTACCGGGTATTGAAATACCGTCAGGCCAATGTTATTTGCTTAAGTTACTATTGCCAAAAGTCCCTCGATCATGAACCTTAATCACTTGAAGGGTGAACGTAATTAAATGTGGATAGTACTATTAGTGATTGACAATCCTCGTTTGGTTGTTAGAGAAAACACCAGGCGCACTTTATTGTTCTTATTATAGGTTATTGGCAAATACCTATCTTGAGGGCCTACTACTTACCGTCATAACTTGAGATTATGATTGGCTGTTAATCGTTGAGTATCATGAGCTTAAGGCAATAACAGGAACATTGATTTAAACTTATTGATTGTATGTGATTACAATACATTTTTAACTTGTGATTCGAAACTCGTGTTAAATGGATTTATAAACCAATTACTATTTTTGGTGTTGGCCCTGTGAAGGGCAACCCAACGAACTATTTTTGAATTGATAAGGAAATCACTCATTTTCTAATTTACAATTTAAACTATAAACTCTATGAACTCACCAACCTTTGTGTTGACACTTTTTAGCATGTGTTTATCTCAGGTGACTATACAAGAAGGAACTTGAAGGCACGGAGTGGGCTTGTAACCCGGCATGGGCTTAAATAAACATTTTGACATATTTCAAATAAACTTGTTGTTTAAATTATGAAACATCTTGATGTCTCGAATATTTGGTATTTTGAATGAATTAAACTTTAAAGCGTCACTTTTGTGTCGTTTTCTATGATTGTGACAAAGATCCTCAAAGTAACACCCAAAAAGTCTTCCGCTGACATTTTAAGTCTTCCGCTGACGTGATGATTTTTGGGGGTGTTACATCACTATCTTTGATTTAATAATTAACAACTTCATAACATCGAGAAACGATTGCATGCACAAGTATATAAATATAAAACTTTATTTTTGATCTTTAAGTAATTGCCACACAAGTAACGACGATACAAATACTTTTCAAAACATTGTCTTTTGAACATTAAAGTCTTAAACCAGAACCATCTAAATTTAAGGTTTGCCATATTAATTCAGGTCGCGTGTTCTGAGCCGTTCCTTTTCTCAATTGATATTTCTATATATGGATTACTGTACTATTGAGGTGAGTTCATAGTCCCACATTTTTATATGTTTTTCAAATCCCGTGGGGAGATACATGCTCTAAACATGAACACAAGTATTTTTCTGTATGCTATCCTGATTTGGTATTGCTTAAGTTCCCTACTATTGCCATAAAAAGTCCCTCATATCATGAACCATTAATCACTTGCGAGTGAACGCAAATTTAATGAATAGATCTATTGGCAGTTGACGCCCCATTTGAGTTGCTGGATAAGCAGCCATATGCACTTTATTTGAACTAAACTGGAGGAAGGCAACCTCCTGCACGAGGGCATTCGTACCAACATTATCCCTATAATGTAGTACTTAACATCATTATTAAATGATGTCACCAGTTAACGTTTGCGTGTCATGAGGCTTAAGGCAATACACATATAAAATACTGCGGTATTGATGCTTTTACTTTAATTGTATTTCTATACAATTAACTACTTGAAACTTGTGTTCAACTATTACAACTTAAACACTGTGGATTCACTCAACCTTTGTGTTGACTTTTTAGCATGTTTATCTCAGGTAATTGACAAAGGCAAATCAGGCACGGAGTAGGCAAAGGACCCCTCTTTATGGACCACGTTCAATAATGTTATCATTCACTTTAAACGTAAACCATTTTATGTGTGTAACTTTAATTTTTCGTGAAACTTCTTTTGTAACATATTATGCTAAATAATTGAATGATAATCAAAACTTTTCTAAAAACGTCTCTTTTGGGTCGTTTTTTATCTTTATGACTGTGATCCGAGAAGTAATACCTCAATTAGTCTTCCGCTGCTTGTTTAAATTTTGGGGGTGTTACAGATTGGTATCAGAGCCATAATTACAAAGAACCAGGTGTATTTTCAAAATACTGGACTATAATTATGCTCTAAAACGGACCATTTTATACCTTAATACCTCATGCCCTCCGTGCCTACACTTTACCAACATCTTGCATTAAGATTTGCTAGCAGTTGATGAATAATTATTAGATATCATAATCTATTGAAGAATATAATACTAATAACTTATACTTATGGTATTACTTCCTGGGTTATTACAATATCATGTCTTCAGATTCCCATCCCATTGCTTTACCATTTGACTCGGAGACTGAGGGAGCCATATCCCCCACTACTGTACCAGCATCACCGATGGTCCCGAACCTCACATCACCAGTGGCTGCATCTGGAGAGACTGAACCCTTCGAGGAGGGTGAAGTCGCCTCCACTCCAGTAGTTACACCAGTCATTCTGACCCCTCATCATTCCTCAGGTTCGGAGACAGACAATGAGTCATCTTAATCGGAGTCTTCTAACTTTTCCTCGCCATTGCCACCACCTCCTCAACCTGCACCGGTTCACCGACGTAGGGGTGTTCGACCTCTTCAGCCCTATGAGCCAGAACCATTTGGACAACCCTACCATGGAGGCCCTACTATGATCCACGATGCCTGGAAGTGGGTACGAGCACCAACAGCTCCCATACACCCACCACTAGCACCACCAACGTCACTTGCGTCTCCTATATCACCCTTACTGATGATGATGCCATCACCACCGCTATCTCCTAGACGTCCCATGCCACCAACTTTCATACCACCACCTACTGTCTTTTACCATCAGACTACTACAGTTCCATTATCACCTCCTGCCCTACCACCACGTGCCCACAGTGCTCCGTTACCACTCCGCAAAAGAGCACATTTCTCTATCTCCTCATTTTCAGATTCTCATGTCGAGGATGCGGCCGAGATTGCTCGAGCCAGACCCCGCAGAAGGGTCGATGCTCGACGGTGGTCATTCCTTCTATCATGTATCAGCAACTGGAGAGTAGAAGAGGGTACTCCGAGTGCCAGCGAACTGGGAGAAAGTTCTTCCACTGCCGCTCCTAGGGTCCTTCCAGTCACTGGAGAACCTGTTCACCACACCATTCCTTTGTTAGCTGCTAGACTCGTTTGACATGAGGATCGCATTGACGCAATTCAGAACTTCATTGATGAGATCCCTCTCGAGCGTATCGAGAGCATTGAAGAGGAGGTGGAAAATCTTGTGATCGGTCGAGTAGCTATGGAAGAGGTCTTTAACTTGATGGGTACTCAGCTACAGGAAGCTCTAGAGGTTGTTAGGAAGCTCTAGAGGTTGTTACTGGGTTAGAAGGAAGGCTTGAGGACGAGAGACAGGAGACATGAGAACTGAGGGATATTGCTGCAATAATACAGGATGTGAACGAGCGACTGGCTGATGAGCTCATTGCGGCCAACACCCGCATTCTGACACTTGAGCGTATGGTAGAAGACTCCCAGGCCAGGGAGAGGGACAGAGACCATAGAATGGAGGAGTTGGCTGAGATAGTCCGAGACCTCCAGTACAAATTGGGAGACACACCAGGCGACTCATAGATTATTTATGTATCATTTATAGCTTGGACATCTTAATTTGCCGCATGTGGCAATAATAAAAGACCTTGCATTAAGTTGTTTTGTAAACAATTGAACAAGTTATTAAAACACTATTGTTGGTTATGATTGCTATAAATCGACGTTAATTTATGTTGCTTTGGTTGTTTTCATATATTCATGTGTGTTGTGACACCCCTATACATCACCATATTACTTGGTCATTATAAATTCCATGTGTGTTATGATGGTATTCGTACATGTCGATATTTTATAAATCCAGTTGTTGTGATTCCATATTGTGGCAGCACCATTACGATTTTTACAAATTTACCTTGTTATTGAATCATTCTAACATGACATGGTCATTATGTAAATTCTAAACATGTGCTTCTCTTGTGGTATTAATAGAAATATGCCCCGTGGAAGAACAACAGCCGCAACACCAACACCAGCCATGACTCTGGCCGATATCCAGAAATTGGTTGCTGATAGTGTTGCTGCAGCACTGGAAACTCAAGCAGCTACCATGGCTCGTGCAAGCAGCACCAATAGGCCGACTGGAGAAAGCGAGGTGGCTGTAACTCGCAAATGCACTTACAAAGATTTCTTGGGTTGCAAACCCACCTACTTTAAAGGAATAGAAGGAGTGACTGAGCTTGCTCGCTGGTTTGAGCGTTCTGAGACAGTCTTCATGAGAAGCGGTTGTACTGACGACTGCAAAGTCTCATTTGCTACGGGAACTCTTTTAGAAGATGCTTTATCCTAGTGGAACTCAACTGCTCAGAATATGGGTATAGAAGAAGCTTATCAAATTTCGTGGGCTGACTTCAAACAGAAAATGTTGAAGAAGTAAAGTCCACGCACTGAGATCAGGAAGCTAGAAGATGAGTTCAATCGTCTAGTAGTGAAGGGAAGTGACCTTAAGACTTATGACCGAATGTTCCAAGAACTTGCTTTGCTATGTCCAACCAAGGTACCAGATCTTGAGAAGCTGCTGGAAAGGTATGTAGAAGGGTTGCCTAGAAGCATTGAAGGAAATGTCACTGCATCCAATCCTTAGACATTAGAAGAGGCCATCTCAATTGCCCAGAGGTTATTGGAATGAGAGATAAAACATGGTCAGGTCCAAGGAAACAATGATCATAAACGGAAGTTCGATGAAAGAAGGACCACTCTCAACAACAACCACCACTCCAACAACAATAGATACAACAACAATTTCAACAACAACAATCATAACAACAATCAGCACTACCAGCAAAACTGAAACAATCACCACAATCAACAGAATCGCAGGCAGGAAGCTGCCAGAGCCTATGTTGCCACACCCACTGAAGGAGGTGGGTATGCGAGAAGACAACCTCTGTGTAACCGATGCAAATTGCATCATACCGGACCATGCACTGTTAGGTGCACGAAGTGTCAAAGGATAGGCCATCTGACCAAAAACTGCAAAGCTTCTGGAGCCAATCTGCAGACAGTGGCCGTGGTATGCCACGGATGTGGTGAAAAAGGGCACTACAAGAGTCGGTGCCCAAAACAGGATGCGAACCAGAACAAAAATGCTCGTGGGAGAGTTTATGTGCTAGGAGAAGGAAATACTCAACAAGACCACAATGTAGTCACGGGTACATTCTCACTTAACAACCCTCTTGCTAAAGTTTTATTTGATTCTGGAGCCGACAAAAGCTTTATATCTACTTCCTTTGCTTCCCTACTAAACATCACCCCAACCAAACTAGACACCACTTGTGAAATTGAACTAGCTGATGGAAAACTAGTAGGCACTAACATCGTAATCCGAGGTTGCACCTTACTCTTACTTGATCAAATTTTCGACATAGACCTCATGCCTATTAAGCTTGGTAGTTTTGACATTGTCATCGGCATGGATTGGCTCTCCAGGAACCATGCTAGAATCATCTGTGATGAGAAAGTCGTTCACATCCCTTTTCAAGGTGAAACCCTAATCATTTGTGGTGAACGAAGTAAGACACGCCTAAGTATCATATCCCATATGAAAACCATGAAGTATATAGATAAGGGATGTCACGCCTTCTTAGCTCAAGTGACAGAAAAGAAGTCAGAGGAAAAGCGACTTGAAGATGTACCGATAGTTAAAGATTTTACTGAAGTATTTCTGGAGGATATGCCTGGCCTCCCACCCATTCGCCAAGTGGAATTCCAGATTGATTTGGTGCCAAGAGCGGCACCAGTGGCCCGAGCACCTTATAGGTTGGTGCCATCTGAGATGAAAGAATTATCTGATGAATTGCAAGAATTATTAGATAAAGGGTTCATTCGACCTAGTTCTTCGCCTTGGGGAGCTCCGATGTTGTTTGTCAAAAAGAAGGACGGATCTCTTAGAATATGTATTGATTATCGCGAGTTGAACAAACTTACGATAAAGAATCGATACCCATTACCCAGGATCGATGATCTTTTCGATCAACTTCAAGGATCAAGTGTTTACTCGAAGATTGATATGAGGTCAGGCTATCACCAACTAAGAGTCAAGGAAGAAGATATCCCTAAGACGGCTTTCAGGACATGATACGGCCACTACGAGTTTCAAGTAATGCCATTTGGTTTAACTAACGCACCAGCTGTGTTCATGGACTTGATGAATCGAGTGTGCAAGCCTTATTTGGACAAGTTCGTAATCATATTCATTGACGATATTCTCATTTATTTCCGCAACAAAGAAGAGTACACAGAGCACTTGAAAACTATCTTGGAATTGCTCAAGAAAGAGGAATTGTATGCCAAATTCTCGAAGTGTGATTTCTGGATTCGAACAGTGCAGTTTCTTAGACACAGGATCGATAACCAAGGTCTTCATGTTGACCCTGAAAAGATCGAGGCTGTTAAGGATTGGGCACCTCCTAAAAACCCTACGGAGATACGTCAATTCTTAGGTCTTGCTGGGTACTACCGCAGATTTATTGAAGGCTTCTCCAAAATCACTAAACCTTTAACAGAATTAACACAGAAGAAGAAGAGGTTTGACTGGGGGAAAAGCAAGAGACAACTTTTCAACTGTTGAAACAAAAACTTTGTGAAGCTCCGATTTTAGCATTACCAGAAGGAAGTGAAGACTTAGTTATATATTGCAATGCATCACACCAAGGTTTTGGTGCTGTGTTGATGCAAAGGAGCAAAGTGATTGCATATGCGTCACGACAACTCAAGACTCACGAGGAGAACTACACCACCCATGATCTGGAATTAGGAGCAGTGGTTTTTGCTCTTAAGTTGTGGAGACACTACCTATACGGCACCAAGTGCATAGTATTCACAGATCATAAGAGTCTTCAGCACATTCTTGATCAGAAGGAGTTAAACATGAGGCAACGCCGATGGTTAGAGCTGCTCAGTGACTATGATTACGAGATTTGATATCATCCTGGAAAGGCAAATGTTGTGGCAGATGCCTTGAGTCGAAAGGAGCGAATTACACCTCTCAGAGTCAGATCTCTGGGGATGACAATCAAATCACCACTTCCATCAAAAATCCTGGAGGCACAAGCCGAAGCCCTCAAGGAACAGAACAGACCAAGCGAGAAAATCTATGGTATGCCAGAGAGTGAGAATGGTTTTATGAAGAGATCAGATGGAATGTTGTGCTTTCGAGACATAAGCTGGATCCCACTCTATGGAGGAATATGTGATCTCATTATGCAAGAATCTCACAAGTCTAAGTATTCCATTCATCCAGGTTCAGATAAGATGTACCAGGACCTCAAGAAACTCTAATGGTGGCCAAACATGAAAGCCGATATCACCGAGTATGTCGGAAAGTGTTTGACATGCTCTAGGGTCAAAGCCGAATATCAAAAGCCATCCGGGTTACTTACACAACCAGAGATCCCAGAATGGAAATGGGAGAGGATAACCATGGACTTCATTACGAAGCTACCTAAGACATCAAGTGGGTTTGAAACCATCTGGGTCATCGTTGATCGTCTTACCAAATCCGCACAGTTCTTGCCTATAAAGGAAACTGACGAGATGAGTACTCTTGCGCGATTATATTTGAAAGAAATAGTCTCACGGCATGGAGTGCCAATTTCCATTATATCAGACTGAGATAGCCATTTCACGTCAAACTTTTGGCAGTCATTGTAGAAGGCTTTGGGTACCCGATTAGATATGAGCACTGCGTATCACCCACAGACCGACGGTCAAAGTGAGAGAACTATCCAAACCTTGGAAGACATGCTTCGAGCATGTGTAATCGACTTTGGTAAAGGCTAGGATAGGCACTTGCCATTAGCAGAGTTCTCATACAATAACAGCTATCGCGCTAGCATCAAAGCAGCACCATTTGAAGCACTTTATGTTCGGAAATGCCGATCACCTATTTGTTGGGCAGAAGTTGGAGATGCACAAATCACCGGACCCGATATTATCCAAGAAACCACCGATAAAATTATACAAATCAAACAACATCTACAAGCAGCCCGAGACCAACAAAAGAGTTATGCCAATGTAAGACGAAAGCCCATGGAATTCCAAGTTGGAGATAGAGTCATGCTGAAATTGTCTCCTTGGAAAGGAATGGTTCGATTCAGAAAACGTGGAAATTAAACCCCAGGTACATTGGGCCCTTCAAAATCGTAAAAAGGATCGGCCAGTGGCGTACAAACTTGAACTTCCTGAGGAACTCAATAAAGTACATAATACATTTCATGTATCGAATCTAAAGAAGTGCTTATCAGACGAATCTCTTGTCATCCCACTAAAAGAGATTCGACTCGATGAGAAGCTCAACTTTATTGAAGAACCGGTAGAAATCATGGATAGGGATGTCAAGCAGTTGAAGCAAAGCCGTATTCCCATTGTCAAAGTTAGATGGAACTCTAAGAGAGGACCAGAGTACACTTGGGAGCGTGAAGATCAAATTCGTACCAAATACCCGCACCTATTTCCCGAGACAACCCAACCAAATACCACAAATTAGAATTCCAGGAGGAATTCTGATTAAGGGGTAGGTACTGTAATACCTCGTAATTTACCCAGTTATTAAGTAATGTTAAACTCGAAATAAATTCTAATTTCAAGTTTGATTAACCATTGTTATGAGTTAAAATTTTTCTTTCTGTTGCAATACAATTACGAACTATATCTATGTGACGCGGTTCACATTTCACTAGGAACGAACTCATACGCGTGCCACAATAATTTAGCAACCCAAATAATTAAATCATATCTATATATATATATATATATATATATATATATATATATATATATATATATATATATATATATATATATATATATATATATATATATATTTTCTTTCGTTACTTTTCGTGCCACACAAAGACATAAACGCAAAAATCTCTCATCCTATCACATGGCACAATCAATTGAATGACATGACCTCTCTTCATGCTTCCCAAAATCAGCCGAATTAGTAACATGTGATGACAACCAAACCACTTAACTTACTGACGAGACAAAAAGTGTACCGCTTTTAGGGGGTCATTTAAGCTCAAAGTCGAGATTATTTGATCAAATATTGCCCTAAATCGTTCCTTTTGTCATTTTAGGTACTTTTGAGAAGAAATCTGGAAAAGAAAGCATTTTGGACGTTTTTGGAGCGAAAAAGTGAAGAAAACGACAAAGTGTCAAAATCATGCTGAATTTTGTACCTGACGGCGTCAGGATTTGCATGTGACACCGTCACCCATTGACAAAGAGGTTGATAATCAAGTTACACGTGACGCGCCAGAATGTTTTTGGAGGATTTACACGTGACAGCGTCACCAAGGCCGTCAGGTACAAAATACAAGAGACGGCCAAGAGACAAGTTACACATGACGGCGTCAGATCTGGATCTAGGCTATACGAGAGTTTTTATGGCGGGGAGTTGACGGCGTCAGGATTTACACATGATGCCGTCAGACTCAAAAATCTATATATAGTTTTCTAGTTTTCATTTGTTAAGAGGAGGAGAACTTTGGAGAAACCCTAGCACGATTTTTACCTTATTTTTAAGGGTTCCAAACCCTTGTTTCGTCCATGTTTAATTGAAGATAAGTTTTCCAATAATCATTCAATATGTATATGTGTTTTTTGATTCTGTCTTATGCTTGTCTTTACTTTAACATGCTAGGCTAGATTTTCTTTGTGTTTTCTTAGATGTAATGAAACTTAGTTATTGATTATTGGTTGGTTGTTTGTTTATAATTGTTGTGGATGAATGATTTCGATGTTAGGCTTAAGAAAACTGGCAGACTTCCAATTGGTAACATGCTTAAACGTCTTAAGAAATATGATCGGATGTGTACTACGATTAATTGGTTATATTTAATGCATAAGTAACTACTAAGGAGGCCATGTTAGGAGCTAGTAGTCGGCTCGACATAGGAAGAAGTAGAAGCTTATAGAGTTAGGGAAGATCATACACGGCCCTACGAATGGTATTAAGGAATATAACCCGTCATCCATGCAATTGTAACAAACTAATCAACTAGTAAAAGATAGCTAGGGAGTAGTGAAATCTAAGTAAACACATTTTCTCTTATTATTGTTTTTCTCCACATTTACTTAGTGTCATTTTATTTTATTTTGCATTTGTAGTTATTTGGGTTAGTTGACTAGCAACTAATTCCGCCCATTCATCCAAACCCGAACTTTTTAGTTGCTTTCCATGAAATATAAAATACAAAAAGAATCATCTCTCACCTCTTGACCTAGTTTAATTGAGTTTTAACCCTAGCGAACACTATTCTTTAAGTTGAACGATCAATCCCCCGGTACTTGCCACTATACTATACTACAACGGTCACGTACACTACCTGGTGGGGATTGCAAGCTTCTGAAGATCCCTTGAGAGGTAAAACCTTTTGCGAGGGCGCAATACCACGCATCACTTACTCTTTTGCATATACCATACGATATAATAGTAGAAGATTGTGTATAGTCGTGTCACCTTTAAATTTTCACCTTAATATATTCACTTGTCTTTTTCTCATTTTCATATCCGAAATTCCTGCTACAAAGTTACCAACCCAAGTGGGTTATCATTACTTCCTACATGTCAATACTATACAAATGATTATTATTATTATTATTTTATATCTATAAATACCATACAAGTCCCAGCTATCCTTGTCATGACCTAAAAGCAAAACCAAATTTATCCATCTTCTGTACTACTGTCTGTCGAAAAGAAACCAAGAGACCAGATTGTGGTTTGGTCTTTGAGTTCTAAAACCCCTCTTGTTCCAGTACATGACGAGTTCGAAGGTCTCAAAAGCGTGGGAAATTTTTGGCTTTGTTCTCGTTCAACCTGCACTCGCTCACTTCCATTCGTTCCTCACCACCAAGTCTTGGTGTGGTAAGTCTCCTCACTCAATTCCATCGTACTATGATGTCTTCTTGACCACGTTATTTACTTCCGTTACAACCTTATACCTAAGTAACATATTCAACTTTTACTATACGTATCTGATGAGGCGAAAAATGATCCGTTTTTAGGGGGTCACTTAAACCCAGAATTGAATTTATTTGATCAAATATTGCCCTAAATCGTTCCTTTTGTGATTTTAGGTACTTTTGGAGTGAATTCTGGAAAAGGAAGCATTTTGGACGCTTTTGGAGCATAAAAGTGAAGAAAACGGCAAAGTCTTAATTTTCCTTGCTCGGAACAGTACCTGATGGCGTCACAAAGTTCTATATGACGACGTCAAGAGTAAAACAAGAGGTGAAGTGGATAGAGTCCGTGACGATCCAGAGAGTTTTTACACTAGGGGCATGACGGCGTCACCATAGGCCGTCATGGTCCCATTACATGTGACGGCCCAGAGAAAATTTGCACTTGACAGCGTCAGATCTGGATCTAGGCAATCCGATATTACTATGTGCGGCGAGTTGACGGCGTCAGATATTTCTTCTTGACGCCGTTACGATGGAAAATCTATATATAGTTTTGTAATTTTCATTCATTAAGAGAGGACAATTGGAGGGATAACTTGGAGATACCCTAGCACGATTTTTACTGTACTTTCAAGGGTTTTTACCCTTTGAAACCTTTCATGTTCAATTAAGATAAGTATCCTTTCAATTCATTCAATATGTATATGTGTTGTTTGAATATATCTTACGCTTGTCTTGATTTTAACATGCTAGGCTAGATCTCTTGTGTGTTTTCTTAGATGTAGTGAAACCTAGATGTTGATTATGGGTTGATTGCTTGTTTATAGTTGTTACGGATGAATGATTTGGATGTTAGGCTTAAGAAAACTGGCAGACTTCCATAGGGTAACATGCTTGAATGTCTTAAGAAACATGAACCAATGCGTACTAGGTTTTTATGGTTGTATTTAATGCATGAGCGAATTCTAATGATCCCATGTTAGGAGCTTCTTGCAGGCTCGACATAGGAGTGAAGTAGGAGCTTATAGAGTTGGGGAAGTACGTACGCCACCCCACGAATGGTATTAAGGAATATAACCCGTCATCCACGCAATTGTAACAAACTATCAACCTGTAAAAGATATATAGGGAGTAATGAAATCTAAGTAAACACAATTTTCCCATTTATTGTTCATACCACTAGTTTAATTAGCTTTATTTACATTTTTGTTATTTTATTTTGATTGCATCTTTAGTTATTGGGTTAGTTGATTAGCAACTAATTCCGCCCACTCTTCCAAAAACCCGAGATTTTAATTGCTTTTATAAAAATATAAAAATACAAAAAGAATCATCCCTTACCTCTAGACTTAATTTTTAGGCTTTCTAATCCTAGCGACACTATTCCTGAGTTGAACGATCAATCCCCCGGTACTTGTCACTATACTATACTACAACGATCAGGTACACTGCCTGGTGGGGGTTGTAAGCTTCTCGAGATCCCTTGAGAGGTAAAGCCTGGTGCAATTCCCACGCATCAGTATCATAAAGCTCACTTTAAACAACTTTAACTTATCGCGATCTTGTGTGGTTACTTAAATAGACTAACAAACGACCGAGTGTCCTCACTCGACAAAACAATGAACTAGCATACCTCTTGAAACTCATTTTATGTTGCTTCTTTTTCTTTTGTATCATGCACGAGAGAACACCAAGTTATATATACGTGTACACGTTCATGCATGCAGGAGAGTATTTCTTTTGGAAGGGGTAAACTCTTGTGTTAGAAATGATATTTAAAAACCTCACTTTGCTGCTTCTTTCTTTTCATACACGACTCATACCCACTGTTAAGAATAAACATATGCATATTAGCAGGTTAATGTAACTAACTAGATAAGTTTTTCCTGAAACATGCTCACGTTGTGTTTACTTCAACTTCTTTGAAAATGGTTATGTTATAAAACTTGTGTGGTAACTGCACCAAACCTTTAAAAAGATTTCAAACTCAAACTCATGTTCGACCTTCATGCAAACTATGTGTCGTTGGTTTAGTATATCTAAGAAGCTTGAGTGGCACCTTGCCACAATAACGAGCTCGACAAAAATAAACGAATACCATGGTCCATAAGTCGACCCTTTCTGCCACGCATGTTGCACTTCGAAACCGTAAACAACTTATAGAAACGAAAACGAAAAAGAAACTAAGTTTTGGTCTCGGGTGAAACTTTGAGTCGCGAGACAAACGAAGTCGAGACTAACCTTTTGTCTCCTTCGACACCCTCCTGACAATTAAAGACTCATTGTAGGTTACATGCAAAGTTGACAAGCACCTTTGGGAAGACAGTAAACAGATAAAACCTTATTCATGCGACTAGTTACTGAGTAGGATTTATAACAAATAATAAACAATAGAAACCCACCTTAAAAACATTAAATTGCATGATATAACACAACAATTAGATTAGCTCAGGTGGTTGGGGCGTTTTGTTGTTAAAGCTAAGGTCAAGTGTTCGATTCCTGTCCTTGTCATTTTATTTTTATTTTGCAAAATTACCACTTGTATAAAGTTACGCACCGGATCCTTGTGTTGTTAAAACATGTCAATAATACTTTTATCTATTTAGGAAGTAAATGGTCATTTCTATAAAGTATTAATAAAAAGTATAAATTTATACTTTTGGACTAACAATGAAAACTTATAAATTTTGGGTAAATAGTTTAAGTTTTATATAACTTAAGGGTTTATTTATTTATTTTATAAAATCTTTGAAACCTATAGTTACAAACTCTTTTCGTAATGATTTCACAAATACTTAAATATAAGATATAAACCCGAAAACATCAGAATATAAATAACAACGTTATTTACGAATAATAATCGAGTAACTTAAAAATAAATAAAAACACTTTAATAACTTAATACTCACCAACTAAACATATTTTGTTTGTCATCACTATCTTTGATTTAATAATTAACAACTTCATAACATCGAGAAACGATTGTCTGCATAAGTATATAAATATAAAAGTTTATTTTTGAACTTTAAGTAATTGCCATACAAGTAACGACGATACAAATACTTTTCAAAACATTGTCTTTTGAACATTAAAGTCTTAAACCAGAACCATCTAAATTTAAGGTTTACTATATTAATTCAGGTCGCGTGTTCTGAGCCGTTCCTTTTCTCAATTGATATCCTGATTTGGTATTGCTTAAGTTCCCTACTATTGCCATAAAAAGTCCCTCATATCATGAACCATTAATCACTTGCTAGTGAACGCGGATTTAGTGAATAGATCTATGGCAGTTGACGCCCCATTTGAGTTGCTGGATAAGCAGCCAAATGCACTTTATTTGAACTAAACAGGAGGACGACAACCTCCTGCAGGAGGGCATTCATACTAATATTATCCCTATATTGTAGTACTTAACGTCATTATTAAATGATGTCACCAGTTAACGTTTGCGTGTCATGAGGCTTAAGGCAATACACATATACAATACTGCGGTATTGATGCTTTTACTTTAATTGTATTTCTATACAATTAACTACTTGAAACTTGTGTTCAACTATTACAACTTAAGCACTGTGGATTCACTCAACCTTTGTGTTGACTTTTTAGCATGTTTATCTCAGGTAATTGACAAAGGCAAATCGGGCACGGAGTAGGCAAAGGACCCCTCTTTATGGACCATGTTCAATAATGTTATCATTCACTTTAAACGTAAACCGTTTTATGTATGTAACTTTAATTTTTCGTGAAACTTCTTTTGTAACCTATTATGCTAAGTACTTGAATGATAATCAAAACTTTTCTAAAAATGTCTCTTTTGGGTCATTTTCTATCTTTATGACTGTGATCCGAGAAGTTATACCCAATTAGTCTTCCGCTCCTTGTTGAAATTTTGGGGGTGTTACACTTACCTCCTCTTCGAGAAGAATTTCCGTCTTCATAACTGAGTTTTGGATTTGTAAATGCAACCTTTCTCAGGATGCCTTTGAGAAGGTGTTGCGAGATTGCCACATTCCGCCAGACGTGCGGCCGGTTCGGCCAGATAGGGGTGCTTTTATTCATTTTCCTCCGGAGGGGAAAATAGGCATTTACACCCGTTTGTTCGATTATGCGTAGTATCGCCTTCCTTTACCAAAGTTCTATGTTAGCATTATTACGCAGTATAGAATTTATATTTCCTAACTTCATCCTTTTGGTGCGGCTAGGGTGTCGCATTTTGAGATTCTTTGTCGTGTTTGTGTAGTTGAGCCATCTATTTCCTTGTTCCGATATTTTTATATAAAGAAAAACAGGAATGGTTGGTTGTCTTTTAGTTAATGTCCCGACAAGGTATGCTACACGGATGTCCGTGATTCGTTGAAGAATTGGCAAGGTCGCTTCTTTTGGGTCGACCGTTCCACCTGTCCTGCTATCTTTCCTCATTATACTGCACAAACTTTGCGTAAAGATAGGGTGCCAGAGGTTGGCGGTTATAATTTTGAAGATGCTGCTCGTTTGATTGCTAACCAGGCTGCGTTTACTATATTTCCGGAGCCATTCCTTTGCTCTGTGGGGTTGAGTCGATATTATTCTTTGAGTGCGAATTTGATGAGGCGAAAAGTGAACCGCTTTTAAAGGGTCATTTAAGCCCGAATTCGAGATTATTTGATCAATTATTTCCCTAAATCGTTCCTTTTGTCATTTTAGGTACTTTTGGAGAGAAATCTGAAAAGGAAGCATTTTGGATGTTTTTGGAGCATAAAAGTGAAGAAAACGGCAAAGTCTCAATTTTCCTTGCTGGAACAGCACCTGACGGCATCAAGACTCTCCACATGACGGCGTCAAGAGTTACAAAAGAGGTGGATGTGGAAAATACACGTGACGATCTAGAGAGTTTTTAAGCATAGGAGATGACGGCATCACCCAAGGCCGTCAGGGTCCAAACATTAGTGACGGCCCAGAGCATTTTTACACATGACGACGTCACAAGTAGATCTAGGCAATACGATTTTATTATGGCGGCGAGTTGACGGCGTCACAACTTAACACATGACGCCGTCACGATGTGTAATCTATATATAGTTTTCCAAATTTCATTCATTAGGGTGCAACTTTGAGGGAATAAACCCTAGTCCGAATTTTATCAGCTTTTCAAGGGTTTCAACCCCTTGAATCTTTCATGTTCAATTAAAGATAAGTATTCCTTCAAATCATTCAATATGTCTATGTGTTGTTTGATTATATCTTATGCTTGTCTTCTATTTAACATGCTAGGCTAGATTTCTCTTGTGTTTGCTTAGATGTAGTAAAACCTAGATGTTAATTATGGGTTGATTGTTTGTTTATAGTTGTTACGGATGATTGTATTCAATGTTAGGCTTAAGAAAACTGGCAGTCTTCCATTGGTAACTTGCTTGAATGTCTTAAGAAACATGATCGGAGGTGTACTACGATTTTTGGTTGTATTTAATGCATATGAGAATTCTAATGATCCCATGTTATGAGCTTCTAACGGCTCGACATAGGAGTGAAGTAGGATCCTATTGAGTTAGGGAATATTGTACACGTCCCTACGACTAGTATTAAGGAATATGACCCGTCATCCATGCAATTGTAACAAGCTATCAACCTGTAAAAGATATCTATGGAGTAATGAAACCTAAGTAAACACAACTTTCATCATTATTGTTTCCACCACACTAGTATAATTAGCTTTACTTTCATTTCTATTATTTTATTTTGATTGCATCTTTAGATTAATTGGGTTAGTTGGCTAGCAACTAATTCCGCCCACTCCTTCAAAACCCGAGATTTTACTTGCTTTCCATAAAATATAAAAATACAAAAAGAATCATCCCTCACCTCTAGACCTAGTTTAGGAGGCTTTCTAATCCTAGCGACACTATTCCTGAGTTGAATGATCAATCCCCCGGTACTTGTCATTATACTATACTACAACGATTAGGTACACTACTTGGTGGGGGTTGTAAGCTTCTCGAGATCCCTTGAGAAGTAAAACCTGTTGCGAGGGTGCGATCCCCACGTATCAAGTTTTTGGTGCCGCAACCCGGGGAATAGTTATTGTCTAGGTTAGGATTTCTTTTTATTAGGTCTACTTTCTAGATTCCTTTCTAGTAAGATTTTATTTTTATTTTTAGGTTTTCTTTAGTCTATCTTATTTTTTCGTGTCTTTGTTCGTAACCTTTACCATCCGACATCACTGAAGGTGGTAACCTCTTTGAACCCATCAACCCACTACAGCAAAACCACCCACAAAACCCACCACTAGCAAACCCACCTCCTAGGCCCCGAACTTTAGGAGAGTATTCCTGTCTTAGCCGCCAAGGCTATCGGAACACTATTGAGCTCACTCAAGGAGCCAATGTGTCCCCCATGCGATCCGACACCATTCGGTTGGTGCAAAGCGGATATGCATTCCATGGACTTCGTTCCAAAGATCCTAACCAACATCTCAAGGATTTCCTTAAAATCATAGATTCCATAGACCTTGATGTTGTAACTAAAGAGTCGACCCGATTACGCCTATTCCAATTCTCTATACGTGATCAAGCTAGTCAATGGCTTGAACGTTTACCCACGGGATCCATCACCTCATGGGATGATCTCACCACTCGATTCCTTGCTCAATTTTTCCCACCGGGGAGAACTACCAAGCTTAGAAATGATATCTTGATTTTCCAACAACGTCAAGATGAAACCTTCTATGAGGCATGGACTCGATACAAGGACTTACTCCAAAAAGTCCCTCATCATGGCATAGAACCATGGCTCCAAATTCAAATCTTTTATGATAAAGTTAATTATCAAACGAGAAGGGCCATAGATTACGCTGCCAATGGTAGACTAAACAGACTTAGCATTGATAAATGCTGGGAAGTTCTTGAGGGGTTAGCACAATACGAAGAAGAAGGATGGGAGGATCCGATGTTTTCAAAAGAAGGAAATCTAGATTACGTAAACGCTACCCAAGAACGATTATTGGAAAATATCGAGAGGCAGGTTAAGGAATTGATGAGGGCCGAAATGCCTACAGCTAAAACCGCAATGAGTCCTGATAGACATGTGAGTGCAATTAGCAAATACAATTTTCTTGAACGTTCACGACAAGAGGAGTTTGAAGGGATAATGATAACCTTCATGAATAATCAGGAGAAACAGATCCAGCACTTAGAAACTCACATGGAAAGCACTCATAATGCTTTTATGGACTTAGCTGATGAATTCATATCAAGAATTAAGGAGAAGATTAGGGAAAAATCCACACCGACAAAAATCAAAAAAATCTTTGAACTCCCAACCCCTTTGGTGTGTGACGAAGAGGAAAATAAAAAACCCTCTCCAGGTGCTTCACCTTCAATTACCCCTTACTTCTATGAGCGTCCTCAATAAGAAAAGAACTTGCAATTTCACAATATCTTCTTGGGAAGATTGCAAGTCACGCTCCCTAATTTGCATAAGAAACGGTCCTTTGGTTTTAAACCTGGTGTGAAAAGGATGCACCTCAAAAACACTTTAGCTTCAGAAACCTCTATGGAACAACCCCTTCCCGTACCCACCATTTACCAATATGAAGATTACGACCTAAGTGGGATTCTGACCAGCCCTATTCATAACCACACCTCACTTCGTGACAATAACAAAATGTTTGACCCTGGTGGACTCCACTAACGGGGATGGCTACTCATAGTTTATACCTTTGATTAGCTATTAACAATAGTGCAGGGACTGAATTTGAAATTTTCACAAAGTACCCATAAAACGGGCATCTGACGGCGTCAGAATTTACTCTTGACGCCGTCACCTCGCATTCTCAGCAATATTACCCCATTTCCATCACTTTCAACTCATACCCCACAAACCATATCCAATTGCTACTTCACCTCCAAATCTTCAAGGTCAAATCCAACATCTTCCGGGACCGATCTTCACGTGGTAAGTAACTTTTCTTCATCCTTATTCGTTCAATTATCCTTAGGACCCACCAATTTTGAAAACCCCCATCATCCGAAACCCTAACATCGATCCATTCTTAGAACTCGTAATGCCCTTCTATAGGTATTGTGTGACCGTGATTAAAGCATTGGGTAGTTATGATTGATAGGAGTCATGAGTCAATTGCGGAAAAATCTTTTCACACCACGAATTTTTTGACCCCCACCCATGTTTTCTATAAAAAGGGGGGTTTGGCTCATAGATTTAGAGTTTGAAAATTGATTTTTCCCTCGTAATTGCATGGTTCAATTTTTTCTGGGTCTGACGGCGTCATGTTCTGTGGTCTGACGGCGTCAGATGGGTCTGACAGCTTAACTCCATAGAACTCTTATTCTAACCACTTCCATTCCGTTCCATCTTTTTCCAGGAAAATGAGCAAGCGCACCCGACAACACCGAGGGAGTTCATCAAGGTCCCAACGTGTGAACTTTGGTGACATGGTTCATAGTTGGGGTGTGTTTGAGAATGACGCTTCTACAACCAAATATGCGGAACTACTCTATCACCACATCGACGCAGGGGCAGTGATTGATTGGGACTTTTTGAGGGCCCAGGACCTTGAGAATGATTTCCTTGGAAGGATCCAAACGGATGCATTTACGGGTCCTCAATGGGAAAGGTTGTTTAGGATGAGGAAAACGATTTGTAGTGAATTGGTGAGAGAGTTCTTTGCTACTTTTCACTTCGATTTGGCTGAGGCTAGGTGATGAGGCGAAAAATGATCCATTTTTAGAGGGTCATTTAAGCCGGAATTCGAATTTATTTGATCAAATATTGCCCTAAATCGTTCCTTTTGTGATTTTAGGTACTTTGGGAGAGAAATCTGGAAAAGGAAGCAATTCGGACGTTTTTGGAGCATAAAAGTGAAGAAAACGCCAAAGTCTTAATTTTCCATGCTGAGAACAGTAGGTGACGGCGTCAAGAGCAATACCTTGACGGCGTCAAGAGCAAATTTCATGAATTTCCATGACGATCCAGAGCAGATTTGACGGTGTCACGTAGGAAGGGCGTCAAGAGTAAAAGAGTCATGACGGCCTGGAATTGTATAAGTCTTGACGGCGTCAAATGTAGATCTAGGCAGTCCGAGAAGAGTTTTGGCGGCGAGGTGACGGCGTCACAATGTTTGTCTTGACGCCGTCAGACCTATTTTTCTATATATAGTTTTCTAATTTTCACACATTAAAAAGAGAAGTTTTGGGAGAAACCCTAAGTACGATTTTGGTGTAACTTTACAGGTTTTTCAAGGGTTCCAACCCCTTGATACCTTGCATGTTTAATCAAGATAAGTGTTCTTCTAATTCAATCAATATGTCTATGTGTTGGTTGTCTATATCTTGTTCTTGTCTTAATTCCATCATGCTAGGCTAGATCTATCTTGTGTTTGCTTAGATCTAATGAAACCTAGATGTTAATTATGTGTTGATTACTTGTTTATTCTTGTCTTGGATGAATGATTTATATGTTAGGCTTAAGAAAACTGGCAGATCTCCACTTGGTAACATGCTTGAACGTCTTAAGAAACATGAACCAAGGCGCACTAGGTCTTTATTGGTTGTATTTAATGCATGAGCCACTGTTTACAATCCCTATAGTTGTGCTGGGCATGGTGTATGAGGAGATAAGAGCTCATAGAATTGGGGAGTTATGTGTGCCACCCCATGAATGGTATTAAGGAATACGATCCGTCATCCATGCAATTATAACAAGTAATTAACGTGTAAAAGATGTCTAGGGAGTAATGAAATCTAAGTAAACACATTTTCTCCAATTACTGCTCACAACCTTAGTATAATTAGTTTATTTTAATTTCTAGTATTTTATTTTGATTGCATCTTAGTCTTGGGTTAGTTGATTAGCAACTAATTCCGCCCAAATCCTTCAAACCCCGAGATTTTAATTGCTTTCTAAAAAATATAAAAATACAAAAATAATCATCCCTCACCCTTAGAACTAGTATTCAGGCTTTCTAATCCTAGCGACACTATTCCTAAGCTGAACGATCAATCCCCTGGTACTTGTCACTATACTATACTACAACGATCAGGTACACTGCCTGGTGGGGGTTGTAAGCTTCTCAAGATCCCTTGAGAGGTAAAGCCTGTTGCGATTCCCACGCATCAAGTTTTTGGCGCCGCAGCCCGGGGAATAGTTATTGTCTAGGTTAGAATTTCTTTTTATTAGGTCTACTTGCTAGATTCCTTTCTAGTAAGATTTTATTTTTATTTGTAGGTTCTCTTTAGTCTATCTATTTCTTTGTGCCTTTGTTAGTAAATCAAATTCATTGACTATTCCGTTGACCATTATGGAAAACGCGAATCCACCCCTTTCCTCTAGAGAAGTGGCTTTGTTGCGTGAACAAATTGAGAGTGAGATTAGGGAACTTAAGGAGCTTAATAGTTTGATCAAGGTTGAGCTCGAACATGCATTTAGTGACCTAGCGACCGCCTTGTATTCAAATGAGGACCTAGGGCCTAATGACTTTGTGAATGTTATTGAGGGACTTGAAGAGGGGGAAATAGATCCGAAGCTTAATGACTATTTTAATCTATACCTCACTAAGGAGGAGATTGCATATTATAATAATCTTATTGATAACCCGCGATCTCCTTTCACCATAATTGAACCTAAGATCAAGAGAGGCGATCCTAAGAATGCTAAGATACCATGTATGATTGGATATAGGCACATTAGCAATGCTTACATTGACTTTAAATCTCCAATCAACATTATGTCCTCAACTGTTTATAATAAAACAAGACTTGAACCTAGAAGGGATCCCAAATACCTTGGTGGAGTTTGTAACTTTGTCGGGAGAGTTAAAGGTTTACATGTCTTTGTTGGTAATTTCACTTTTGTCACCGACTTTATGATTGTGGAGGATCTTGATAATGTTATTGATTGTCGATTATCTAATGTTGTGTTTGGCAAACCATTTGTTTAGGAGTCTAAGTTGGAATATAATGAGATAGAAGGAACAATCCGATTTGCAAGTAACACCGATAGTATCAATTATAGGATGCCTAATAGGATGAAAGAATTTTGATTTATATCCCGTTTTGATAAGGACAACGTTGGTGCTTTTGAGGATACTAATGAGAAGGATAAGAAAAAGGGCATGGATTATGTATGGGAAAGAAGGAGTCTTTATTACAAAGATTGCTTGGCCCTAGGACCAAGGTATAAAGTCGATAAGGAATTTGCCCAAATGATTATGGGGGCGGTTGAGAAAAAGGTGATTGGTTTCTACAAGGAATATCTACAATCGGAGAGTGGAACCAATGATGGAATCACGTAGTAACCCATGACCTTGAGTCTAGCTACAAGACTCGTAAATAAAGAAAAGTGCTTCTTGGGAGGCAACCCATGTTTTGTGTGATTTTATTTGTTTGATTGTTATTTGCTTCCGTATGCTTGCTTAATTTTTATTGTTGGTTGATCATGTTTCTAAACTAAATAGTGGAAATACTTTACTTTGTTGTTTTGGCCTAGTCTTAACTCCACCTAAAAGTATTTTTGCAAAAGATAAGTGTAAGGGGAAACCCCAAATATGTTTTTAAGAAACAAACCGATCATGATTCTCCACAATATTAAATGAACATGTATATTCGTATTTGTTAGAGTCAAATGCCTGTATTGAGTCATAATGAAGTTTTGCAGGATTTTCCAGGAAGTAGGACCAAGTTTTTCCAGAAATTTTCCGGAAACTTAACATAAGAATTTCTGCAGGTCAATTCTGACGGCGTCAGGAGTTTACTCTTGACGGCGTCAGGAGTTAAAATCTGGAAATTTTACCGGTTTTGTTTTTCTAACGGAGTCTTATGGTTTTTGTGAATTATTAAGTTTTATAATCTCCAGGAGATCTGCAAACTTCATTCCACAAGCATTATATCTTATCTTGTTTTCTAGGATTTAGTAACTTATATAGGATGCCGCTGATTTTACGCGAGGTTGTCTTGTCTATTTTGTCAGGTTTTACAGGTTATGTATGACAAGAAGATGATTTATATTCTGGAAGGGAAGCTTTGATTGTTCATTTTCTTGGAGGAAGATTTAACCTGGCCATCCTATTATCCATACCGAGCGAATCAGGGGAGTATTTGATTTCATTCTTTTTACTTTTGCACTTTTACATTCTTTACTTGAACATTGGGGACAATGTTCATCTTAAGTGTAAGGGGAGGGTAAAAAGATGATACCTTACATATGCACTTTCGCTTGAGTTTGTTTTGTTTAATGGTAGATGTGTAATAAAACTATGAGAAATACTTGTTAGTGCAATTTTAGCGCCAAATTTAAAATTTTTTACAACATTTAGGAGTGAAACTTTAGCCATAGCAAGCGTCTCATGGATAGGAGATTGTATGACTAGCACATAACCGTATATTCAGAAAAATTTTCCACCCAAATATGTGAGGTTCGCCTTTAGATTTGATAGGAAAAGCATTTACTATTAGTGCTTATGAGTGTACTGGTAGCATTTAGATTCTAGAACTTGCGTTAGTGATGCATCTCGAGACCACTAGTGAGACTACATTCATGTGGTACGATTTACTACATGATAAGAGGCATTAGGATTACCCTTGTGTTAAACCCGTATTATAATTACTTGACCATTTAAGTCATATTACTTGGCTAGTTAAGTCAACTAATTTTTCCCACACCCTTAGCATTGTACTCATTTTTAGTACACGAAACCCCTAGTACACCCCTCCGAGCCTATCTTTTCGTTTCTAACTTTAAGCATTTTACTTAAAGGAAGAATTTGTTACACCCCACTTAAATGTACAACCAAATCGCCTTAGCCTTCCGTGTATGCGCTCATTTTTAGTGCATTATTGTTATTTGTTAAACCCTAAAGTTAACTTTCTAATTGATTACATGGTTGCTAAGTCGAGTCATATCCTTGTACATATTGTTTTGGGACGATTGGGACTCATGGGTAAGTACTTATTATATGGAGTAATGGGGAAGAACATCATTTATTACCCCCATATGTACGTTAATCTTAAAAGTGCTCCAAGTGTTTTGATTTTCTTAATTCGAGTCATTAGTTTAGTTTAATGTAAAGTATTTAAAGATTCAAGTGTAAGGGGAACGCTCAATCCCCTATGATGTATTATTTTGGATGGTAGGGTAAGAGTGTATGAAAAAAAAAAAAAAAAAAATCGAAAAATCAAAAAAAAAAAAAAAAAAGAAAAAAAAAAATATAGAAAAAGAAAAGAGAAAAAACATACGGACTACCATCCCGTTTTTATTTTGTGTTCATTTTATGTTTTGTTATTTTTCATTTATTAGCTTAAGTCAAGTCTAGTCTTGGCTTAGCAACGCCACATTGTACATGTAATTAACCAAGATTGTTAACTCGCCACCAGTAAAACTTCCTTTATCCAACAAAACCGTGTATTTCATATCCCTACACCTAACGTTACAACCCTTTAAAAGACCTCTTTGATAGTTTATCCTAGGTGCTTACGCCATGTGGTGGAGGTTTGATCCTTTCCCAAGCCTATGGTAATCTATTTTGCTATGACAGGTAGTGAGAGATATCTTCCGTTTCCATATTGTAATTTACACTTTATTACACCCGAGAGATGTGAGTATCTAAACACTATTTGTGAGGTGCTTGTGTATGACCTCTGTGCTTGTCTATTGGTCTTTAGTGGAACGATTATTTGTTGTAATTACTTTTATGTTAGTGTTAAATGACCTCTAACTTGTCTTTTGAGTAGAATAAAAGCACATTTGCTTGAGGACAAGCAAATCTCAAGTGTAAGGGTATATGATGAGGCGAAAAATGATCCGTTTTTAGGGGGTCATTTAATCCGGAATTCGAATTTATTTGATCAAATATTGCCCTAAATCGTTCCTTTTGTGATTTTAGGTACTTTGGGAGAGAAATCTGGAAAAGGAAGCAATTCGGACGTTTTTGGAGCATAAAAGTGAAGAAAACGCCAAAGTCTTAATTTTCCATGCTGAGAACAGTAGGTGACGGCGTCAAGAGCAATACCTTGACGGCGTCAAGAGCAAATTTCATGAATTTCCATGACGATCCAGAGCAGATTTGACGGCGTCACGTAGGAAGGGCGTCAAGAGTAAAAGAGTCATGACGGCCTGGAATTGTATAAGTCTTGACGGCGTCAAATGTAGATCTAGGCAGTCCGAGAAGAGTTTTGGCGGCGAGGTGACGGCGTCACAATGTTTGTCTTGACGCCGTCAGACCTATTTTTCTATATATAGTTTTCTAATTTTCACACATTAAAAAGAGAAGTTTTGGGAAAACCCTAAGTACGATTTTGGTGTAACTTTACAGGTTTTTCAAGGGTTCCAACCCCTTGATACCTTTCATGTTTAATCAAGATAAGTGTTCTTCTAATTCAATCAATATGTCTATGTGTTGGTTGTCTATATCTTGTTCTTGTCTTAATTCCATCATGCTAGGCTAGATCTATCTTGTGTTTGCTTAGATCTAATGAAACCTAGATGTTAATTATGTGTTGATTACTTGTTTATTCTTGTCTTGGATGAATGATTTATATGTTAGGCTTAAGAAAACTGGCAGATCTCCACTTGGTAACATGCTTGAACGTCTTAAGAAACATGAACCGAGGCGCACTAGGTCTTTATTGGTTGTATTTAATGCATGAGCCACTGTTTACAATCCTTATAGTTGTGCTGGGCATGGTGTAGGAGGAGATAAGAGCTCATAGAATTGGGGAGTTATGTGTGCCACCCCATGAATGGTATTAAGGAATACGATCCGTCATCCATGCAATTATAACAAGTAATTAACGTGTAAAAGATGTCTAGGGAGTAATGAAATCTAAGTAAACACATTTTCTCCAATTACTGCTCACAACCTTAGTATAATCAGTTTATTTTAATTTCTAGTATTTTATTTTGATTGCATCTTAGTATTGGGTTAGTTGATTAGCAACTAATTCCGCCCAAATCCTTCAAACCCCGAGATTTTAATTGCTTTCTAAAAAATATAAAAATACAAAAATAATCATCCCTCACCCTTAGAACTAGTATTTAGGCTTTCTAATCCTAGCGACACTATTCCTAAGCTGAACGATCAATCCCCCGGTACTTGTCACTATACTATACTACAACGATCAGGTACACTGCCTGGTGGGGGTTGTAAGCTTCTCAAGATCCCTTGAGAGGTAAAGCCTGTTGCGATTCCCACGCATCACTAGGACAAATATGGGAGGTACCACCATTTATTTTAGGCTGGGGGGAGAACTTAGGTCATGTTCGGTTACAAAGTTTGGGTGGAGATTAGGTTTGTATAGTCAGGATGAGGCTGTTCAGGGTAGTTTTATGCAGAGGCTGATGGGTGGAGAGACAATGAGGAATGAATTGAGGTGTTCCATGTTCTGGCTGAATATTGGGAATGGGGTATATACCTCGACCACTGGGGCGACCTCCATTAGGGACCCTAGGGTCCGGTTAGCCCACAGATGCATCACCTATAGTTTGGCGGGACGCCATGGCACTACTCACCGCGTCACTGCTTCAGACCTTTTCTACCTGTACACCATGTTTTCAAAGGATGTGTATTGTAACATCCCATTCTGGGTAGCGAGTTATCTGAAGACTAGTGTGGGGGAGAGGGATAGTGACAAGATATATGGAGGGATGTTTGTGACCCGCCTGACTCGTTCCTATGGGATCCTTGTGCCGAAGATCATGAGATACCTGAGTGACTGTGGCGCATGTAGGGTGGTGAGGGCCAAGTCCCTCAAGCAGATGAGTATAGTGATGAAGTTGGGGGATGGGTCCTTTGCTTGGTATGTTGTAGGGGGAGCGGCAGCTGCTGAGGATGATGATGAGGGTGTACCCCAGCAGCCGCACTATGGGGACTATAAGTTTGGCTCTGTGGACTACTACCGACACATGGGTTGGGGAGATTGGCAGGCGCATCAAGGGGCTTCGATGGGTCAGGTGGACGCATGGCGAACCACCACTGACCAGAGATTTGACTGGATGTATGATCACACAATCCGCCAGATGCAGCATCTTTCGACCCGTGATCAGATTGAGCCTCAGTTGCAGATCGACCCGTTCCCTGGACGCGAGCAGGACTACCCTCCCTACGGGTACACCGGGCATCTTCCTCCTGGCTATGATTACTGCTATGGTCCTCCTCCCCAGTGATTTGTCATGTTGTTTTATGATCTTTGGACAATTTATTTGCGGTTGTACGCTCTAAAACAATTTATCTTGTAATAATTTAGGATGTGGCCTCTGTTGGCCTTGGATACTTTTTATTTATTTTCGTTATTATGCATGTAGGATTTTAATTTCATGGTTGTTTAATTTTTCAGTTTTTATTTGTGTGATTTTTGATTTGTTTGATTGTTATTTGCTTCCGTATGCATGCTTTATTTTTATTGTTGGTAGATCATGTTTCAAACTAAATTGTGAAAATGCTTTATTTTGTTGTTTAACTTCGTCTTAACTTCATATAAAGGTATTTTGCAAAAGCTAAGTGTATGGGGAAACCCCAAATTTGTTTTTAAGAATGAAATTGATCATGATTCGCCACAATATTAAATGAACATGTGTATTAGTATTTGTTAGAGTCAAATGCTTGTATCGAGTCATAATGATGTTTTGCAGGATTTTCCAGGAAGTAGGACATAAGTTTTTCCAGAAATTTTCCGGAAACTTAACGTAAAGATTTCTGCAGGTCACTTCTGACGGCGTCAGGAGTTAACTCCTGACGGCGTCATGTGTAAAATTCTGGAAATTTTGCGAGTTTTGTTTTTCTAACGGAGTCTTAAAGTTTTCGTTAATTCTTTAGTTTTATAAACTCCAGGAAACCTGTAAACATTTATTCCACAAGTATTATATCTTAAATTGTTTTCTAGGAATTGTTAGTATATATAGATTGCCGCCGATTTTACGCGAGGTTGCCTTGATTATTTTCTCAGGTTTAACAGGTTATATATGAAAAGAAGATGATTTATATTTCTGAAAGGGAAGCTTTGAATGTTCATTTTCTTAGAGGAAGATCTAACCTGGTTGACACACTATCCATACCGAACGAATCAGGGGAGTATTTGCTTTCATTCTTTTACCTATTTTACTTTTACATCCTTTAATAGAACATTGGGGACAATGTTCATCCTAAGTGTAAGGGGAGGGTAAATGATGATACCTTATAGGATACAATTGCACTTGAGTTTGTTTGTTTGATGGTAGGTGTGTAATAAAACTAAGATAAATACTTGTTAGTGTAATTTTAGCGCCAAATTTAAAATTTTTTACAACATTTAGGAGTGAAACTTTAGCCTTAGCAAGCGTCTCATGGATAGGAGTTGTATGACTAGCACAAAACCGTACCATTCAGAAAAATTTTCCACCCAAATATGTGAGGTTCTCCTTTAGATTTGATAGGAAAAGCATTTATTATTAGTGCTTATGAGTGTACCGGTAGCATTTAGATTCTAGAACTTGCGTTAGTGATGCATCCCGAGACCGCTAGTGAGACTACATTCGTGTTGTAGGATTTACTACATGATAAGAGGCATTAGGATCACCCTTGTGTTTTAACCCGTATCATAATTACCTGACCATTTAAGTCATATTACTTGACTAGTGAAGTCAATTAATTTTCCTGCACCTTAGCATTGTACTCATTTTTAGTACACGAAACCCCTAGTACACCCCTCTGAGCCTATCTTTTCGTTTCTAACTTTAAGCATCTTACTTAAAGATAGAATTTGTTACAACCCACCCAAATGTGCAACCAAATCGCCTTAGCCTTCCGTGTATGCACTCATCTTTAGTGCATTATTGTTATTTGTTTAAACCCTTAGTTAATTATCTAATTGATTACATGGTTGCTAAGTCGAGTCATATCTTGTACATACTGTTTTGGGACGATTGGGACTCATGGGTAAAGTACTTGTGTTATGGAGTAATGGGGAAGAACATCATATATTACCCCCATATGTGCATTAATCTTAAAAATTACTCCAAGTGTTTTGATTATCTTGATTCGAGTCATTAGAGTAGTTTATTGTAAAGTATGTAAAAATTCAAGTGTAAGGGGAATATACATTCCCTATGATTTTTGGATGGTAGGGTAAGTGTATGCAAAAAAAAAAAAAAAAAAAAAAAAAAAAAAAAATTAAGAAAAAGAAAAAAAAATAGAAAAAGAAAAGAAAAAAACATACGGACTACCATCCCGTTTCATTCTATGTTTGTTTTAAGTTTTTGTTATTTTTGATTTATTAGCTTAAGTCGAGTCGAGTCTTGGCTTAGCAACACCATATTGTACATGTAATTAACCAAGATGATTAACTCGCCACTAGTAAATATTGCCTTTCTCCAACAAAACCGTGTATTCCATGTCCCTACACCTAACGTTATAACCCTTTAAAAGACCTCTTTGATAGTTTATCCTAGGTGCTTACGCCAAGTGGTGGAGGTTTGATCCTTTCCCAAGCCTATGGTAATCTATTTTGCTATGACAGGTAGTGAGAGATGTTTTCCATTTCCATATTGTGATATATACTTTATTACACCCGAGAGATGTGAGTATCTAAACACTATTTGTGAGGTGCTAGTGTATGACCTCCGTGCTTGTCTTTGGTTTTTAGTGGAACGATTATTTGTTGTAATTACTTTTATATTAGTGTTAAATGACCCCTAACTTGTATTTTGATTAGAATAAAAACGCATTTGCTTGAGGACAAGCAAATCTCAAGTGTAAGGGTATTTGATGAGGCGAAAAGTGAACCACCTTTAAGGGGACATTTAAGCCCGAATTCAAGATTATTTGATCAATTATTGCCCTAAATCGTTCCTTTTGTCATTTTAGGTACTTTTGGAGAGAAATATGGAAAAGGAAGCATTTTGGATGTTTTTGGAGCATAAAAGTGAAGAAAACGACAAAGTTTCAATTTTCCTTGCTGGAACAGCACCTGACGGCGTCAAGACTCTCCACATGACGGCGTCAAGATTTACAAAAGAGGTGGATGTGGAAAATACATGTGACGATCCAGAGAATTTTTAAGCATAGGAGATGACGGCGTCACCCAAGGCCGTCAGGGTCCAAACATTAGTGACGGCCCAGAGCATTTTTACACATGACGGCGTCACAAGTAGATCTAGGCAATACGATTTTATTATGGCGGCGAGTTGACGGCGTCACAACTTAACACATGACGCCGTCACGATGTGTAATCTATATATAGTTTTCCAAATTTCATTCATTAGGGTGCAACTTTGAGAGAATAAACCCTAGTCCGAATTTTATCAGCTTTTCAAAGGTTTCAACCCCTTGAATCTTTCATGTTCAATTAAAGATAAGTATTCATTCAAATCATTCAATATGTCTATGTGTTGTTTGATTATATCTTACGCTTGTCTTCTATTTAACATGCTAGGCTAGATTTCTCTTGTGTTTGCTTAGATGTAGTGAAACCTAGATGTTAATTATGGGTTGATTGCTTGTTTATAGTTGTTACGGATGATTGTATTCGATGTTAGGCTTAAGAAAACTGGCAGACTTCCATTGGTAACTTGCTTTAACGTCTTAAGAGAGATGATCAGAGGTGTACTATGATTTTTGGTTGTATTTAATGCGTAGGAGAATTCTAATGATCCCATGTTAGGAGCTTCTAACGGCTCGACATAGGAGTGAAGTAGGATCCTATATAGTTAGGGAATATTGTACACGACCCTACGACTAGTATTAAGGAATATCACCCGTCATCCATGCACTTGTAACAAGCTATCAACCTGTAAAAGATATCTAGGGAGTAATGAAACCTAAGTAAACACAACTTGCCTCATTATTGTTTCCACCACACTAGTATAATTAGCTTTATTTTCATTTCTGTTATTTTATTTTGATTGCATCTTTAGATTAATTGGGTTAGTTGGCTAGCAACTAATTCCGCCAACTCCTTCAAAACCCAAGATTTTACTTGCTTTCCATAAAATATAAAAATACAAAAAGAATCATCCCTCACCTCTAGACCTAGTTTAGGAGGCTTTCTAATCCTAGCGACACTATTCCTAAGTTGAACGATCAATCCCCCGGTACTTGTCACTATACTATACTACAACGATCAGGTACACTACCTGGTGGGGGTTGTAAGCTTCTCGAGATCCCTTGAGAGGTACAACCTGTTACGAGGGTGCGATCCCCACGTATCAGAATTCTTACCCTGCATATTATTGTAATAATCAAGGTAGACATGGTCTTTCTTTCTCTCTTTTTCTTCAATCGTTTATCATTTTATTTTATGTTTACCCATTCTTCCACTTTGTTACTTTTTGTTTATCTTCAGAGGTAAGCCCAATGGCTCTGCTTAAGTTAAAGGAGCTTGCTTCCGAGGTTGAGGTTCGCGAGAGGCTTATTCGCAGCGGCGAACCCAGGATCTTGGATTTTGCTCTTAGCAGATTACATCTGCTGCATCCGATTGACTCCGCTATCCCTAGCGACCAAATGTCTGACAGTATTGATGCATTGTTTGGTACTAATAGTGAGAGTAAAGCCGAATCGGGTTTTCCGGCTATGGATGAGGGTGGTTATCTTGGTACTGCTTAAGTTACTGACAATTTAAGTTTGGATGTTCTAGTGTGTGCCTATATGTTAACAATGTGGAGGTGTGGTTATCTTGGACTCATTTAAATGCTAAAAGCGTTTCATTATGCATATTTTGTACTGATGAGACGAAAAGTGTACCGCTTTTAGGGGGTCATTTAAGTCCTAAGTCGAGATTATTTGATCAAATATTGCCCTAAATCGTTCCTTTTGTCATTTTAGGTACTTTTGAGAAGAAATCTAGAAAAGGAAGCATTTTGGACGTTTTTGGAGCGAATAAGTGAAGAAAACGACAAAGTCTCCAAATCATGCTGAATTTGGTACCTGACGGCGTCAGGATTTGCATGTGACGCCGTCACTCATTGACAAAGAGGTGGATAATCAAGTTACACGTGACGCGCCATAAAATTTTTGGAGGATTTACACGTGACGGCATCACCAAGGCCGTCACGCACAAAATACAAGAGATGGCCAAGAGACAAGTTACACACGACGGCGTCAGATCTGGATCTAGGCAATACGAGAGTTTTTATGGCGGCGAGTTGACGGCGTCAGGATTTACACGTGACGCCGTTAGACTCAAAAATCTATATTTAGTTTTCTAGTTTTCATTTGTTAAAGGAGGAGAACTTTGGAGAAACCCTAGCACGATTTTTACCTTACTTTTAAGGGTTCCAAACCCTTGTTTCATCCATGTTTAATTGAAGATAAGTTTTCCAATCCAATAAATCATTCAATATGTCTATGTGTTGTTTGATTCTATCTTATGCTTGTCTTTACTTTAACATGCTAGGCTAGGCTTTCTTTGTGTCTGCTGAGATGTAATGAAACTTAGTTATTGATTATTGGTTGCTTGTTTGTTTATAATTGTTGTGGATGAATGATTTCGATGTTAGGCTTAAGAAAATTGGCAGACTTCTAATTGGTAACATGCTTGAACGTCTTAAGAAACATGATCGGATGTGTACTACGATTAATTGGTTATATTTAATGCATAACTAACTACTAAGGAGGCCATGTTAGGAGCTAGTAGTCGGCTCGACATAGGAAGAGGTAGAAGCTTATAGAGTTAGGGAAGATCGTACACGGCCCTACGAATGGTATTAAGGAATATAACCCATCATCCATGCAATTGTAACAAACTAATCAACTAGTAAAAGATAGCTAGGGAGTAGTGAAATCTTAGTAAACACATTTTCTCTTATTATTGTTTTTCTCCACATTTACTTAGTGTCATTTTTTTTTATTTCTATTGCATTTCTAGTTATTTGGGTTAGTTGATTAACAACTAGTTCCGCCCATTCTTTCAAACCCGAGATTTTTACTTGCTTTCCATAAAATATAAAAATACAAAAAGAATCATCTCTCACCTTTAGACCTAGTTTAATTGAGTTTTAACTTGAGCGAACACTATTCTTTGAGTTGAACGATCAATCTCCCGGTACTTGCCACTATACTATACTACAACGGTCAGGTACACTGCCTGGTGGGGATTGCAAGCTTCTCAAGATCCCTTGAGAGTTAAAACCTTTTGCGAGGGCGCAATACCACACATCAAGTTTTTGGCGCCGCAGCCCGGGGAATAGTTATTGTCTAGGTTGAATTTTTTTATTAGGTCTACTTGCTAGATTCCTTTCTAGTAAGATTTTTATTTTTATTTTTATTGGTCTTCTTTAGCTTATCTTATTTCTTTGTTTTCTTTGTTCGTAAACTATCTCGATGGATAACAATAGCATTGATCGTTTGATTCCTGTTATTCATGTTTTTCGTCGTAGGATTTTTCAACCACCCGTCCCAACCCCTTTAGTGGAAAATGAGAACCCACCTAACTTCTCGCCTGACCACCACTTTGACAATAATTCTGAGATGGAGGAGTCTGACCATGATAATGACCATAAGGCTAGTCCTTTTTACTATTCGGACTCCGATGAGGACCTAGATGATGGTGATGTAATTAATGAGGATATGATGGAAGATGAGATGAACCCTCTTAGGTATGTCGACCCTAGGACAAGGATTGAGAATGACAGCTCATTTAACATGCAGTTTCCTTGTAAGATAGGATTTAGGAGCTTTGATGCTTACCTTAACTCATCTTTACAAATGAACATAATCTTGCGTACTGAATACAATAAAATTATGGTAAATGAGTTAGAATACATAGGAGATAATATTGTTGCTAGGACAAAGACATTACATGTGTTTGTGGGAAGCTTTGTCTATTTGGTTGAGTTTATGGTTATGGAGAATCTAGGAGAGTTTATCGATAGTAACTTAACCCAAGTTGTGTTTGGGAAGCCCTTCAAAAGGTTTACCAAATTAGATGAAAAACTTATGGAAGGGTTAATTACATTCTCGGACGGGGATGAAGAGTTTGTTTACCAAATGCCCCGTGCACACCCTAGGTTCAAGGATTTTTCTATTGAGAAATGTAATAGGTTTCCACCTCTTGATATGCTAAGTGAGAATGATAAAAGGAAAGGGCTTAAATATCCTCATGAAAAGAATAAAAGGTATTATTGCAGATGTTTAGAGCTAAGTGATGATTATAAGAAAGATGAGGCAACAATTAGATGGCTCACAGTTGGGTATGTGAGCATAAGTGACACACGGTAGGATGTGACCTTGAGTCTAACTACAAGACTCGTAAATAGAGAAAAGCGCTTCTTGGGAGGCAACCCAAGCTTTATTTGCTTTATTTGTTTGATTGTTTGCCCGTTGATTTTATTTGTTTCAGTATGCGTGTTTTATTTTTATTGCTTGTGGCTCATGTTTCAAAATAAATTGTGAAAATGCTTTACCTTGTTGTTTAATTTCGTCTTAAATTCATATAAAGGTATTTCGAAAAAGATAAGTGTAAGGGAAATCTAAATTTGTTTCTAAGAACGAGTTTGGACATGAACCACAACAATATTAAATGAATATGCATATTAGTATTTCTTTGAGTCAAATGCTTGTATCGAGTCATAATAATGTTTTGCAGGATTTCCAGGAATTAAGGCGTGAGTTTTTCCAGAAATTTTCCGGAAACTTAACATAAGATTTCTGTCAGAACACTCTGACGGCGTCAGGGTTATAACCTGAAGGCGTCTGGTGTAAAAATCTGAAAAATTTTGCAAGTTTTGTTTTTCTACCGGAGTCTTAAAGTTTTTGTTAATTCTTTAGTTTTATAAACTATAGGAAATCTGCAAACATTCATTCCGCAAGAATTATATCTTAATTTTCTTTCTAGGATTTTGTTATATATATAGATTGCCGCCGATTTTATGCGAGGTTTGCCATGATTGTTTTCTCAGGTTTAACAGGTTATATTGGACAAGAAGATGATTTAAATTTCTAGAGGGAAGCTTTCGACGTTCATTTTCTTGGAGGAGGATCTAACCATGTTATCACATTATCCACACCGAATGAATCAGGGGAGTATTTGTTTCATTCTTTTACCTTCATTACTTTTACATCCTTTTTATTGAACATTGGGGACAATGTTCAGCCTAAGTGTAAGGGAAGGGTAAATGATGATACCTTAGAGAATGCAATTGCACTTGAGTTTGTTTGTTCAAAAGTAGGTGTATAATAAAACTAAGAGAAATACTTGTTAGGGCAATTTTAGCGTAAGGGGAGGGTAAAACGATGATACCTTACATATACACTTTCGCTTGAGTTTGTTTGTTTGATGGTAGATGTGTAATAAAACTAAGAGAAATACTTGTTAGGGCAATTTTAGCGCCAAATTTAAATTTTTCTACAACACTTAGGAGTGAAGCTTTAGCCTTAATGAGCGTCTCATGGTTAGGAGTTGTATGACTAGCACAAAAACCGTACTACTCAAAATTTTGCACCCCAAATATGTGAGGTTCGCCCCTAGATTTGTTAGGAAAAGATGCTTATGAGTGTACCGGTAGTACTTAGATTCTAGAACTTGTGTTAGTGATGCATCCCGAGACTGCTAGTGAGACTACATTCGTGTAGTTAGGACTTACTACATGATAAAAGGCATTAGGATAACCCTTGTGTTTAAACCCGTATCATAATTACTTGACCAATGAAGCCATAATTACTTGACTAATAAAGTCAATTAATTTTCCCACACCTTTGCGTTGTACTCATTTTTAGTACACGATACCCCTAGTACACCCCTCCGAGCCTATCTTTTTCGTTTCTAACTTTAAGCATTTTACTTAAAGGAAGAATTTGTTTACAATCCACCCCAAATGTACAACCAAATTGCCTTAGCCTTCCTTGTATGCACTCATCTTTAGTGCATTATTGTTATTTGTTTAAACCCTTAGTTAATTATCTAATTGACTACATGGTTGCTAAATCGAGTCATATCTTGTACATATTGTTTTGGGACCATTGGGACTCATGGGTAAAGTACTATTGTTATGGAGTAATGGGGAGGAACATCAATTATTACCCCCCATATGTGCATTAATATTTAAAAAGTACTTCAAGTGTTTTGATTATCTTAATTCGAGTCATTAGAATAGTTAAGTGTAAAGTATGTAAAAGTTCAAGTGTACGGAGAATGCAAATCCCCTACGATGTATTATTTTGGAAGGTAGGGCAAGAGTGTATGAGAAAAAAATTCAAAAAAAAAATAGAAAAAGAAAAAGAGAAAAAACATATGGACTACCATCCCGTTTGCTTTTATGTTTTTGTTAGTTTTTTATTAGCCTAAGTCGAGTCGAATCTTGGCTTAGCAACGCCACATTGTACATGTAATTGACCAAGATGATTAACTCGCCAGCAGTAAAGATTGCCTTTATCCAACAATACCGTGTTTATCATATCCCTACACGTCACGTTATAACCCTTTTAAAAGACCTCTTTGATAGTTTATCCCATGTGCTTACGCCAAGTGGTGTAGGTTTGATCATTTCCCAAGCCTATGGTAATCTATGTGCTATGACAGGTAGTGAGAGATATTTTCCATTTTCATATTGTGATATATACTTTTATTACACCCGAGAGATGTGAGTATCTAAACACTATTTGTGAAGTGCTAGTGTATAATTTCCGTGCTTGTTTTGGTTGAAGTGGAGCGATTATTTGTTGTACTTACTTTTATATTTGTGTTAAATGACCCCTAGCTTGTATTCTGATTAGAATAAAAGCGCATTTTCTTGAGGACAAGCAAATCTCAAGTGTAAGGGTATTTGATGAGACGAAAAATGTATCGCTTTTAGGGGGTCATTTAAGTCCTAAGTCGAGATTATTTGATCAAATATTGCCCTAAATCGTTCCTTTTGTCATTTTAGGTACTTTTGAGAAGAAATCTGGAAAAGGAAGCATTTTAGACGTTTTTAGAGCGAATAAGTGAAGAAAACGACAAAGTCTCCAAATCATGCTGAATTTGGTACCTGACGGCATCAGGATTTGCATGTGACGCCGTCACTCCTTGACAAAGAGGTGGATAATCAAGTTACACGTGACGTGCCAAAATGTTTTTGGAGGATTTACATGTGACGACGTCACCAAGGCCGTCACGTACAAAATACAAGAGACGCCGTCAGACTCAAAAATCTATATATAGTTTTATAGTTTTCATTTGTTAAAGGAGGAGAACTTTGGAGAAACCCTAGCACGATTTTTACCTTACTTTTAAGGGTTTCAAACCCTTGTTTCATCCATGTTTAATTGAAGATAAGTTTTCCAATAATCATTCAATATGTCTATGTGTTGTTTGATTCTATCTTATGTTTGTCTTTACTTTAACATGCTAGGCTAGGTTTTATTTGTGTTTGCTTAGATGTAATGAAACTTAGTTATTGATTATTGGTTGGTTGTTTGTTTATAATTGTTGTGGATGAATGATTTCGATGTTAAGCTTAAGAAAACTGGCAGACTTCCAATTGGTAACATGCTTGAACGTCTTAAGAAACATGATCGGATGTGTACTACGATTAATTGGTTATATTTAATGCATAAGTAACTTCCAAGAAGGCCATGTTAGGAGCTAGTAGTCGGCTCGACATAGGAAGAGGTAGAAGCTTATAGAGTTAGGGGAGATCGTACACGGCTCTACGAATGGTATTAAGGAATATAACTCGTCATCCATGCAATTGTAACAAACTAATCAACTAGTAAAAGATAGCTAGGGAGTAGTGAAATCTAAGTAAACACATTTTCTCTTATTATTGTTTTTCTCCACATTTACTTAGTGTCATTTTATTTTATTTTGCATTTGTAGTTATTGGGGTTAGTTGACTAGTAACTAATTCCGCCCATTCTTCCAAACCCGAGATTTTTACTTGCTTTCCATAAAATATAAAAATACAAAAAGAATCATCTCTCACCTCTAGACCTAGTTTAATTGAGTTTTAACCCTAGCGAACACTATTATTTGAGTTGAACGATCATGTTGACATGAATAATGCCTAAAAACATTATTAACATATTATCAATATCTCTATGTTTTAATTATTACAAAACATAAACCCATTGAACTAAAATTTATGACATAAACAAGTATTTAGTGATTAACATTTTCTTTACATCCAAATCACTTAAGGTATAAATAAACAAAGTGTTTATTGCAATCAATGATCAAAGGGATATTTAATTAATTATTACAAAGTTTATTTAATTATATAAACATATTATATATTTTTAAAAAACACTTTTGGTAATAAAGAAAAGTGTTTTAATCATACTAAATATATGAATTCAAAATTTTAACCAAAATCAGTTAGTTTTTCACCAAATAAACTTTTCCCACTAAAAGACAGATTTTCTGGCCGTTACAGCTGGGCGGCCCCCTTAATTATAAGGGGTGGTCCCCTTAAAATTAAGGGGACCGGCCATGAATTAAGGGGACCGGCCACGCTCCAGAACAATATTTTTGCTCCCTATAAATACTAGTTCATTTCACAGATTTTTCTCACCTTTTGCACTCCTAAACTTTCTGTTCTAGATCTCCATTTCTATTCTCTTAATCCTTTGATCATACATTCATAAATCTTTGTTTCAAAGTAATCCAAACATCATCCTCTCAAGTGCAAGAGAAGAATACTTCTATCCCTCAAGACAAGAAGTATTACAACTTGTTGTGATCTCCACATCCAAGTTGTTAGAGCATCATCCATTGTATCTATCTCTTTGTGTAATTAGTTGTGAATATTTGATAGAAGATAGTTTAGCTATGTATATAAATAGTGTGATTGGTTAGTAGTTTGTTGTGAAGGAGAAGAGTTAGGAAGTAGATTGTAGTGAAGAAGATTGGTGTGAACTAGATAGGTGTGAAGTATTAAGTAGTGAAGTAGATTGGTGTGAAGAGGTTGTGTAGAAGTTGTGATTAAGTTGTGACGAAGTCGTGGTATGTACATTGGTGTGTAAGGTTTTCTACGCCATAAGGGAGCTTGTTGACATAGTGAAGAAAACTCTCGAGTTAGGTGCTCGGGGAGTGGAGTAGGTCAAGGAAGGTGTCCTTGTAGCCGAACCACTATAAATCTCTTGTCTCGCGGTTCGATCTTTCCATCTCTCATTTATTTCTTTACTTACATTATTATTGCTATATCGTACATATTTATTGTTGTTTATATTGTGCAAGACTTGAGATCACATATTATCGAATCTAAATTTTTGAAAATAAAGAAAACACTCAAACAATCTTTTATAATAAATTAAAAAGACGTAAAACTATTCAACCCCCCTTCTAGTTTTCCACAATTGGTATCAGGAGACACGTCTAGCAAGATTTTTAAAATATATTGTATTTTAAAACTTGTAACGATCTATGGAATCTAAAAAATATTTAGAAGGGAAATCTATGCAAAGACCACCACTATTTGAAAGTGATGGATTTTTATATTGGAAAAATAGATTCGAAACTTATGTGAAATCAAAAGATCTTGATCTTTGGCATGTTATTACCTTTGGTGATTTTCCTCCCACTCAACAAAATCCGGAAACTAAAAAGGATGAAATTGTATCTTTTGAAAAACAAAATGACGATTTGAAAAAGAAATTAGCTAAAAATAATGAAGCTAAAATGGTAATTTATAATGCGTTACCACGTAAAGAATATGAAAGAATTTTTATGTGTAAAACCGCCAAAGAAATTTGGGAATCACTACTTATTACTCACCAAGGTAATAGTCAAGTCAAAGATAATAAAATAGATCTTCTTGTACAACAATATGAACAATTTACGATTCCGGAAGAGGAATCAATTGATAATGCTTTTGCTAAATTTAACACTATTATCACAAGTTTAAAAGCACTTGATGAGACATTTTCTAATAAAAATTGTGTTAGGAAATTTCTTAGGGCATTGCATCCAAAATGGCGAGCTAAGGTCACGACAATTGAAGAATCAAAGAATTTGATGACGTTATCACTTGATTAACTTATTGGCAACTTGAAGGTCCATGAAGAAATTATAAGAAGAGATTCGAAAACGGTCAAAGTCAAGAAAGAACAAACCAAATCCATTGCTCTAAAAGCCAAAAAGGAACCTAGTGACGATGATGATTCGAGTGACGAGAGTGAAGACGAAGAATATGCAATGGCCGTAAGAGAATTCAAGAAATTCTTCAAGAGACGAGGAAGATTCACTAGATCACCACGAGACGAAAGAAAACAGTTCCAAAGAAATAGAAGTGATAACTACGGGAAAAGAAAGTGCTTTAGATGTGGAAGTCCAAATCATCTCATTGGTGAATGTCTAAAGCCGCCGGGTTATGAAAATCAAGGCGCGTTTGTTAGCGGAACATGGAGTGATAGTGACAAAGAAGAAGTGGAAAAACCAAGAGACGAAAAATGTTTTGTGGCAAAAGCAACCGACGAAATATGTTTAGGAATTGACTTGGAGCCTGACGAATGGATCAAGGATAGCGGATGTTCGAGGCGCATGACGGGGAACCGCAAGCTATTTTCTACGTATAAGGCATACAATGGAGGTAACATTATTTTCGGTAGTGACTTGCGTGGAAAAATCATTGGCAAAGGTACGATTTCTCAAGACTCACTTACTATTGAAAATGTTGAGCATGTAGATAATTTAACATATAACTTGCTTAGTATAGGGCAAATATGCGATAATAAATGTAGAGTTACCTTTACCGAAGAGGATAGCGAAATAGTTAAGAATGGAAAAATTATAGGTAGAGGAATTAGGAAAGGAGGCATATATGTTATGAAATTAGGAAACAAACCTGGGGATAGGATATGCCTAACGACCCTAGACGAAAACTCCACATTGTGGCATAGGAGATTAGGACATGCTAACATGCAACAAATACAATCTTTGTCCTCTAAAGAACTAGTTAGAAACTTGCCTAATCTAAAATATGACAAACATTTTTGTGATGCATGTAAAATTGGAAAACAAGTTCATGCTAGTCACAAAGCTAAGAATATAGTATCCACTACTAGGTGCCTAGAATTATTACATATGGATCTTTTTGGTCCATCCGCTGTGCGAAGCTATGGAGGAAACAAATATATCTTAGTAATAGTAGATGACTATTCACGATACACGTGGACTAAGTTTTTAAGTGACAAGACCCAAGCCTTTGAAAAGTTCGAAATATTTAGTAAAATGATTCAAAATAAATTAGGATGCACAATAGTAGCCATTAGGACGGACCATGGTAGGGAATTTGACAACGAAGTACAATTCGGAAAATATTGTGATTTAAATGGAATATCTCACAATTTCTCCGCTCCTCGTACTCCTCAATCAAATAGCGTAGTAGAAAGAAAAAATAGGTCACTACAAGAAATGAGTAGAACAATGTTAAATGAACAATCCATCCCAAAAAATTTTTGGTGTCACGCTGTAGATACATCAACATATATTATTAATAGAGTATCAATTAGGAGAATTCTAGGAAAAACTCCTTATGAGTTACTAAGAGGTAGAAAATCAAACTTGAGCTACTTTAGGGTATTTGGAAGTAAATGTTATATTCTAAACACTAAGGATTATCTCACTAAGTTTGATCCAAAATCATATGAAGGAATATTTTTAGGGTACTCACAAAATAGTAAAGCATATATAATACTTAACAAACACTCTATGAAAGTAGAAGAATCACTAAATGTAACATTTGATGAAACACCACCACCTCCTAAAACATTACCTTTAGAAGATGATGACTTAGTCGAAGATGAAGCTATTGAGGTTAGTAAAACAAAACCCATAGGAAATGATAATGAAGACATTGATTTAGGAAATAATGAAATTGTAAATGTTAAAGAATCTAGATCACATCCATTAGATAATATAATAGGACATCTTAACCAAAGAACCCTTAGGTCACAAGCCCAAGATAAAAATAACTTCTTTTGTTTCCTCTCAGCAATAGAACCTAAGAATATTAATGAGGCTTTAAAAGATGAAAGTTGGGTTATAGCTATGCAAGAAGAATTAAATCAATTTAAGGCAAATGATATTTGGGAATTAGTCACAAATCCAATGAATATGACCATCATAGGAACAAAATGGGTATATAGGAATAAGTTAGATGAAAATAGAATAGTAACTAGGAATAAAGCTAGGTTAGTTGCCCAAAGTTATAATCAACAAGAAGGAATTGATTATGACGAAACCTATGCCCCCGTAGCTAGACTAGAATCTATAAGGATATTACTTGCCTATGCATGCGCCCTAGATTTTAAGTTATTCTAAATGGACGTGAAAAGTGCATTCCTTAACGATTTTATCAATAAGGAGGTATATGTGGCACAACCTCCAGGATTCATTGACTTCGCAAAACTTGATTATGTTTATAAGTTAAAGAAAGCTTTGTATGGACTCCAACAAGCTCCCAAAGCTTGGTATGATCGATTAAAAGCTTTTCTTATTAAACATGATTATTCCATGGGAATGGTAGATAACACTCTTTTCACAAAAAGGAAAGACCCAAATCTCATCATTGTCCAAATATATGTTGATGACATTATATTTGGATCAACTTGTCAAGACATGTGTGATGAATTTGCCAAAATCATGCATGATGAGTTTGAGATGAGTATGATGGGTGAACTAAACTTCTTCCTGGGATTACAAATAAAATAATTAGACGATGGAATATTCTTTAACCAATCTAAGTACATTAAGGAAATGCTTAAGAAATTTGGTGTCACAACTCGTAAATTCTGGCCTTTTCCCGAACTTTCACATTTACTATTCATCGGTTACTATTCATCGATCACTATTCATCATTTTACTATTCATCATTTTTGAGGTCAGTTTGATATTCTGAGAAGCGTTTTAAAATTTTACTATTCATAAAACACTATTCACCTCCGGAGAAAATTTGTCATTTATACGTGGGTTGCGTCAATTTTGTAAACGTACGATTATCAACCTAATAAATGTTATCTTATGAACTATTATTTTAAATAATTGATCCGTCAATCCCAACTATGGTCCTAACACATTTTTATACTCATAATAATAATATAAAAATTATATTATTAATTTACCCGGTATTTTGGAAATTTATTTATTTCGTATCGTACGTCTAATATAATTACGACGGTTTTCGTAAAAACTAAACAATAATCACCCGAACACTCAATATTTATACCCAACATATTTTCACAATTTTTATAACTTTATTATGTCCCAATTAACTTCATCATATTTTACTTCAACTCGTCACGGTTTATTTTTAGTTAACTCGGTACCCGGTTTCCCCTAAACACTAAATATCTACACAAAATACCAACTATATTACACCATCTCATTTTTTTTTCTTCTTTTTCTCCACAAATGCCGCCCCCCCCCCATGACATCTTTCCCCATTTTATGGATCTTGTCCAATTCAATTATGTATATAATTTATACTTATCATTTTTCATTTCATTTTCCTAAAAACAACAAGTAAACTCTTTTATCTTTTCTCTCTTTTGTGTGGATCGGCCAAGGAAGAACAAGCAAGGAGAAACCATAATTTTTCCAAGATCAAGTGTTAATCTTGTCCCTTTTGTTGTTCTTGTTTGGGTTTTGTGATAAAAACCCAAGGTTTTATAAGTTTTCATCTCCATAAGCTCACAAATCTTTCTATGTAAGTTGTCAAACTTTTGTTCATAATTTCTTCATGTTCTTATTATGTTCATATGATTTCATACAAGGTTTACATGCATATGTTAGTATATACCACTCATTTATATATATATCTAACTTTTGAACTCTAGAAATAGATTATTGTTAGATCCTTGTTAGAGTAGCTTGGTGATGATGTTTAGGAACCCATGACACCCTAAGAAGGTGTATGGTAGGATTAGACTAGCTTTGTGGTGTTTGAAAGTGATTTGGTGATGTTAGAAACTAGATTGAAGTCTAAAAAAATGGGTTTTGAACAAGTAAATATACCTTCTGTCCCATTTTGGTTAACCCAGAAAAATCCGTTTTTACCCAGTACCCTTTGACAATATTTTTAGAAAATACTTTTAAAAACGAAACTTTTGGCGAAAGAACGAACTAAAACGAGTTTATAACGAAGGAGATATGATTTTTGTAAACTTAACGACGAAAACTATTTTCTGAAAAACTGCATGCTGTTTGACAGTTTTCGACGGGCAAATAGAGGCGTTAAACGTAACCTAGAGGAGCCGAGCTATTGAAAATATATTAGTATATACTAAAACAAATCCGTGGATATAAAGAACGTAGAAAACGAGCCTAAAACGACCAAGATATACACTTTTGAAACTAGGCGAACTATATATATATTTGACAACTTCTAATAGCACATATTCTCTTAAGTTATGGAAACACTATAAATCAACGCCAACACTTATTTTCAAACTACGAGTGGTATAGGCTTCATGTGCATGTACATTCATCACATCCCCTCATAATTTAAGTAGATTGTATCATTCGTTCATTATAGGTCGCGGTTAGAGATCGAACCTCATTTCTGTGTATCCACTTTTGTCATCGTAGCTATCGCACCAGGTGAGTCATAGCCCCACTTTTACTCTTTAATACTTGTTTTAAACTCTTTGGGGGAGATACATGCTTAAACTGTTTACTCTTATTTGAACTTAAATTACTACTTGACCTTATAACTTGTTTTGAACTTTTGAACTTGACTTGACTTTTGAACTTGACTTGAACTTTTGAACTTAATGTATTGTACGTGCTATGACCTAAAGTCTCGCCATTTTTGGTGGAGCGTTCTTGACCTAAAGTCTCGCCATTTTTGGTGGAGCGTGCGAAGTCTCCTTTGTTCGGAGCAACACTATAAAGTCTCTCCTGTTCAGAGCATCCTTAATAATTCTCGCCATGGTGGAGTGACTAATAATTCTTCGCCAAGTCGGCGGAGTGACTAATAATTCTTTGCCTAGGTGGCGGAGTGACTTCAAGTCTCCCATGTTCGGAGCAACATTATAAAGTCTCCCTTGTTCGGAGCGGCCTTGACTTATTATTGACCACGGGTGCTTGACTACTAGACCTAAACTATTTAGCAGTGGGTTGTGAACACACAGGTTGCAAGTCTCTTATGGCGGGATTTGCAACTGAGTGGATTTACGATGCCTTTGCTGTGTGATCACTTTTCTATATACTTTATTTGTTAAACAAACTCTATGAACTCACCAACCTCGTGTTGACACTTTAGCATGTATTTTCAGGTTTTAACCAATGGCACGCTACAGGAGGTTTTAGCAGGGCATGGCATGGTCATAGAAGACTCTGATTATTTATATGGGGACCGTTTTAAACTATTTTAAGGGCCTACTTCCGCACTACTTTTAACTATGTAAATACAATATTTTTGACTCAACTATTTTATTCTAAATGATTGAAGTGAAAACCATTTTTGAACTTGTGTTGTAATACCAATTGAGTTACACCCCAGCTACACGTATGCTTCCGCTGGACCCGATTCTGGGGGTGTGACATTTGGCCTAGAAGACTCTAAACCCATGAAAACTCCCATGTCTACGGAAGTGAAACTCACAAAGGTTGATGAAGGTGAGTCCGTAGATAACACCAAGTATAGAGGAATGATAGGTAGTTTACTATACTTGACGGCAAGTAGACCTGATATCATGTTTAGTGTTTGCCTTTGTGCCCGTTTTCAAGAGGATCCGAAAACCTCTCACCTAGAAGCGGTTAAGCGTATCTTCCGATACATTAAAGGCACTATACACTTAGGATTATGGTATCCTAAGGGATCCGGCATAGAAACCATCGTCTATGTGGATTCGGATCATGCGGGAGACTACGTAGATAGAAAAAGCACTAGCGGTATTTGCACGTTTATGGGATGTTGTCTAACATCTTGGTTTTCGAAGAAGCAAACCGCTCTTGCTATTTCTACCACCGAAGCCGAATATGTAAGCGCTGGAAAGGCATGTCAACAAGCACTATGGATGAAACAAGCTCTCATAGACTATGGCATTAGGTTAGAAAATGTTCCTATTATGTGCGATAACAAAGGTGCGATAGATTTAAGTAAAAATCCGGTGCAACACTCTAGGACTAAACATATAGAAATACGCCACCACTTCCTTAGGAATAATGTACAAAAAGGAAACATATCTATAGAAAAGGTTGCATCGGAAGATAACATTGCGGATATATTCACTAAACCCCTTAAGCGTGAATTATTCAATCACTTGCGTTTAGGATTAGGAATGATGAAACAAGTTGACTAAATTCTATTGCATCTAGACAAATTTTTTCTTGCATAAAATTTACTTTTCTTCCACTTCTCCATTTCTAAGTCTAGGAATCTATTTCGCACAAAATTAAAGATTGGGAAACCTTATTTTCTTTGCATATACTCTCTTGTAAAACCTAATCAAAGTTTTTTTTTTTTTTTTTTTTTTTTTTTTTTTTTTTTTTTTAAAAAAAAAAAAAAAAAAAAAACTATTCTTACATCTAGGAATTACACGAACATCATTTTCCTTGCATTGTTGACAAATGATAAAAACCTTTTTCCGAAATCATGCATAAACTCTCACATAAATTGTCAAGGTATATAATCTAATATATATCTTTGACATTCATGAAACGAGCAAAAATCGAATCAAGGAGATTTTGGATTGTTTCTTAGGAAACTTATTTTTCTTTGCATTTAGGAGTCGAAACAATCACAACTCCACATTTGTTACATATAGGCACACACTAGGACAAAATCACTCATAATGTTGTCATCTTGTTTCATCACTAGTTTTTGACTCACTAGTTACCTTTGCCTTTGATCTAAGATAGTTGCCATAGGAAGATTAAGTGCCCTTGCCTTTATTTGTCTCCTCTAGCTTATTATTTATTGCTTGTTTGTTCTTTTACTTAAGTGTTTTTGGCATGCATGCTATATCATGATTAGATTAGATGCTATATTGCCTCAAGGAATTGAATTTGCTTGAATCCAAATCCAAAAACACAACCTTTCTGCAAATTTTCTGCCAAAAACCCAATTCTGGCAATCTGGAAATCACCAGATGGGCGGCCCCCTTAATTATGTAAGGCGGCCCCCTTAATCATTAAGGGCACCGCCCCCTAATTAAGGGGACCGGCCATCTGATGGTCGGGTTTACAGAATCTTTTCTGCTTTTTAGCCCATTTCAACCTACATTTCCCAATTTTCACCAACATATTTTGTCCTAATCTCCCAAACAAACTTTATTCATCCATCTCAACACAGTGATTCTCTCCACATTGCCACGGAAAAGCAAAAGTTCCGTGATGAAATAACCCAAATCCATGATCTTAGTGATCTCCTTGCTATGCATCATGCACAACGCAACAAAGGGCAACCTCCATCATCTCCCTATGCAAATTACCTACCCCACTCTCTCAACTTGGATCAAGTTACAAACCACACTCACTTTTGCCCTTTTTGCATCTTTCTTCAAAAACAAATTCTCTACTTGAGTGAAGATATTTCTTGGATTGAATATCTTCTCACTCGTTCTCATCCAATACCACCCTTAACTCGATACAACATCGTACGATCCACCTCTTCCGCTCCATACCCCACTCCATATCCTTCTCCATCTAAAAAACTAAGCTCTATGCTTATGTTCCCCTTCAAGCAAATAAAACTCTCAACTGTGGGTTGCAAGCAAGTCCAAGTGCTCTCTTAGGCAATATAGGACTATGTCTTCTATTTTGTTTTATTGTAATCAATATGCTTCAAGCATATTGAATGTTGTAATGATAATCATTTCTATGATTATATCATATATGCTTGAAGGAATCTATTTTTATTTGCATAATTGTTGCTTTGCATATATATATATATATATATATATATATATATATATATATATATATATATATATATATATATATATATATATATATATATATATATATGTCTTGTTCTCCTCACATATGTTTTGTAGCCAAGCTTTCCATTGCTCGTTTCCTTGGTGCTCTCAAATGAGGGGGAGCATACATCAAGGAGGAGCATTCAACCCGTTTAACTTCTTCTATGAAGCTTACTCGGTTTAACCTTTTTGATTTTACAAAAAGGAGGAGAAGAGAATATTAAACTCAAAAATACTTGTCTAAAAATAAATTTTAGACCTAATGAGTTTAAGGTTTTGTAATAATCAAAAAGGGGGAGATTGTTGACATAAATAATACCTAAAAACATTATTAACATATTATCAATATCTCTATGTTTTAATTATTACAAAACATAAACCCATTGAACTAAAATTTATGACATAAACAAGTATTTAGTGATTAACATTCTCTTTACATCCAAATCACTTAAGGTTTAAATAAACAAAGTGTTTATTGCAATCTATGATCAAATGGGTATTTAATTAATTATTACAAAGTTTATTTAATTATATAAACATATTATATATTTTTGAAAAACACTTTTGGTAATAAAGAAAAATGTTTTAATCATACTAAATATATGAATTCAAATTTTTAACCAAAATCAGTTAGTTTTTCACCAAATAAACTTTCCCCACTAAAAGACAGATTTTCTGGCCGTTACAGCTGGACGGCCCCCTTAATTATAAGGGGCGGTCCCCTTAAAATTAAGGGGACCGGCCACGCTCCAGAACAGTATTTTTGCTCCCTATAAATACTAGTTCATTTCACAGATTTTTCTCACCTTTTGCACTCCTAAACTTTCTATTCTAGATCTCCATTTCTATTCTCTTAATCCTTTGATCATACATTCATAAATCTTTGTTTCAAAGTGATCCAAACATCATCCTCTCAAGTGCAAGAGAAGAATACTTCTATCCCTCAAGACAAGAAGTATTACAACTTGTTGTGATCTCCACATCCAAGTTGTTAGAGCATCATCCATTGTATCTATCTCTTTGTGTAATTAGTTGTGAATATTTGATAGAAGATAGTTTAGCTAGGTATATAAATAGTGTGATTGGTTAGTCGTTTGTTGTGAAGGAGAAGAGTTAGGAAGTAGATTGTAGTGAAGAAGATTGGTGTGAAGTAGATAGGTGTGAAGTATTAAGTGGTGAAGTAGATTGGTGTGAAGAGGTTGTGTAGAAGTTGTGATTAAGTTGTGATGAAGTCGTGGTGTGTACATTGATGTATAAGGTTTTCTCCGCCATAAGGGAGCTTGTTGACATAGTGAAGAAAACTCTCGAGTTAGGTGCCTGGGGAGTGGAGTAGGGCAAGGAAGGTGTCCTTGTAGCCGAACCACTATAAATCTCTTGTCTCGCGGTTCGATCTTTCCATCTCTCATTTATTTCTTTACTTACATTATTATTGCTATATCGTACATATTTATTGTTGTTTATATTGTGCAAGACTTGAGATCACATATTATCGAATCTAAATCTTTGAAAATAAAGAAAACACTCTAACAATCTTTTATAATAAATTAAAAAGACGTAAAACTATTCAACCCCCCTTCTAGTTTTCCACAGATCAATCCCCCGGTACTTGCCACTATACTATACTACAACGGTCAGGTACACTGCCTGGTGGGGATTGCAAGCTTCTCAAGATCCCTTGAGAGGTAAAACCTTTTGCGAGGGCGCAATACCACGCATCATGTACTCAAACTAGAGTCAACACAAATGCTCCTAATTTAATGTAGCTTCGATTGAATGTACCCGAAAACACGTATTGGTTACGTATTCCCTTTAGCATTCAAGAGGTATGATGCAAATGATGTTTTCCTAACATTTTTCATTTGTATTAACAATATGAGGAAACACATTGTCCTAATTGTGAGAAGTAATTTTTCAAAAATTCTTATATGGGGTGTTTGATAAATCATGATATTTTTTAACAAGATACAATTCCTAACTAAATAAAAATGTGATTAGTTTATTTAATAATCAAGGTTTTTCATGGATTTTCAAATTTATGCATAAACCCTAAGACTCTAGTTTTTGTGAATGAGTGGAAATCCTAGGTTTGGATTACAAATGCAATTATGTAAAGAATACTTACAATGATGATTGAAAAGGAGGATGATTGCAGGAGAGCCCTAGTTTTCGTATGTGGAGATGTTTATGTATGAATGGAAGTAGTTTGTAAGTTTAAGTTATGGGTTTAGGAGTGTTTGGTTTGAAATTAAAAAGAAAAACATCCTGCAGGTTCAGCGGATCAGGCGGAACCAAAAGGAGGGTTCCGCCCTTTATGTCAAAGGGTTCCGCCGTATGAGCAGAGGAAAAAAATAAAATGATTTGTTTTGATTTTTGTGATTTTTATTCTAACGTCCACAACTACAAGGTAGATTCTGTAAGCTTTAGTCCAGGTCTAAGAATGTTAAATAGTTCTTATTAAAGAGGTTACGTGATAGTATCTACACTATTGCCTTAAAAGGATATTTTCTCAATAGAGACGTTTTCCTCTTTGAACATTGTTACGAATGAAATGGTGACGGATTACTAACTGTTTAGTGTGAGTATGTTGACCTAGACTCTTTATCATGAGTGAGGATGTCGTCGGGTGGAACTACGTGGTCGACAAGAACTTCCTTAATCCAACGGAGCTTGTTGACATGCTTTTCCGGCCGGTACTCGTTTGTTTTAATCGTTGAGAAAGCAAAAGCCTTATGTTTCTTAGATAACCATGAGGTGAGAAAGTGTTTGACATTAGTGCAAGTACCACTTGTGCTTAATCTATCAACTTTTTCACCGGCATGTTCCGAGTTGGCATACACAATGGTTTCTACTCCCGTTCATTTGGGACACCATATCCCAAGTTGTGTAATGCTTTTGACGTAACTAAACAACCACTTCAGGACGGATTGTTGAAGAATCATCTTTACATCGAGCACACAGACAATTCCTAATCATAATGACGTGTCTATTAGTCATGAGACCAAGTAGGCTTCCAACCATTTCTCTATAGTGTTATCTATGAATTCACTTATTTCACTTATGATAAGTCAAAGGACACTTAATTCATTGTGTACTTTTAAAAAGCTAGGAAGGTCTTAAGTGATTGTACCTTGCTTTTGGAGCTTGCTTAAGACTTTAAAGAGCTTTTTATAGGTTATACTCTTGGGTTATGTTTCTTTCATTTATTTAGAAAAGTTCATTTTATTTCAACAATGGTTTGACTCTTTAAGTGAGGAGTTCATGTCCAACAATCATTTTAATCAAATTTGTTTTAATCCTAATTATGATCCATGATTTATGACATTGCTTGACTCAATGGTTGATACAAGACAAAGGATGTTAACTACATTTTAATGTTCTTTTATTATTGATTCATATGACACTATCTAATAGATGACGATTTTTAATAGTTCATTTTCTTTGTCATTATTCAATCATTCTTCTCTTGACCATTTGTTTGACTTTCGACTAAGTCATCATCTACCAAAGGTGATGCCTTAGAAGGAGGTGGACTTTCGTCGAATGTTATGTTCAACAATTCCTCGACTCTTAAGGTTTCTTGGTTCAAGACGATATAAGCTTTGCTATTTTGTGAATATCCAAGAATCACACCTTCATAAAATTTTGGGTCAAATTTGGTAAGATAATCCTTGGTGTTAAGTATAAAACATTAACTCCCAAACACTCTAAAATATCATAATGTAGACTTATTGCCTTTATATGGTACGTATGGAGTTTTGTTCAAAAGTGATCTAATCAAGACATAATTTAAAATGTGAGTAGACTTGTCAATGGCATTGCACCAAAACTTTTGTGGAATATTTTGTTCATTAAGTATTATTTTACTCATTTCTTGAAAAGTCCGGTTTTTACATTCTACAACATCGTTATATTGCGTGATGCCCAAAAGTTATGAGTTATACCATTTTGATCCCAACAATTTCTGAATTGTATTTTATTGTCAAACTCACGACCGTGATCCATTCTAATTGTAAGATCCTAATTGATTTTGAGTTTCCTTCCTAAGACTTTCAAATTTGTCAAAAGCTTCATTTATTTTTCAAAAGTTTAGTTTTAGTAAATCACAAATAATCATCAGCTACAACCAAAGTGTAGAAGTTACCTTCATAACTTTGTATAACGGATGGACCGAATAAATCAATATGTAAAAGTTCTAGACACCTAGATGTAGACACCTTGTTTAACAACTTTGCAAGCATCACAAAAGTGTTGGTCATCTACTCACTTAGGAGATTCTTAGATAGCTCACTTGTAGACAAGTATTAAGTGAGTCTCCCACAAGTGTCTATCTCGAAGAATTTAATGACATGAAACACCTTAAGTCTTCTGTATGTCGACATGTGTAAATCCATTGACCAGAGTGATCTCAGTATTCGTTAAAACCAACTAGGAGGATAAACTACTTATTATGTGGGCGACTAATACTACGGAAGATAAATCCTAAACAAGAAACAATATTTATAGTGAGTTAAAAGAGATCGTACCTTTTGAGTTTCATAGATAAGCTACCAAGAATGACATATATTGCATATCACCCTATCTTGTAGAAAAGCTTGGATACTCAAATACTCAGGAATCCGAGATGGTTAGTTAAACATATTTAACAGTATCAAAATGATGTCAAGAAGTATAAAAACATTTATATTCATTGACTTTTTATCACTTACTTTGAAGAATGAGTTGCTTCTAAATTTCTCTCATATGCTTCACAAACATTATTTGTTTTGATTTGGTAGCTGATGGTGTAGTTGAGTTAAATCCTAACCCGATTTTTATCTCTAAATGACTTTTGACTATTTAATAGATTTTCAAGTTGAGCTTTCTTCAAATTTAACTAACATTTTTCTCTTTTCATTTTGTCTTTTAATTTCATGTTTGTAGTCTAGACATATTTTGTATTCTAGATCAATCTCAACATTACTCTCTAGTCTAAACATTTTATTTACTAACATTATTTCTTTTTCAAAATTGTTCTCGAGAGAACTTAAGGATTCGTTGTTAAATATTGTTTTTATGTTTATGTTAGAAAAATGTTTAGACTTATTTTCTAGTTTAGCGAATTCTAAAATGAATGTGTCAAAGCAAAAATGTTCGGTTTCAAGTTGTACCTTACTTGTAGTTTTATCTAATTGACACTCACATACCGGATAGTAATAATCCTCTTCGTCCGTGTCACTCCATGATTTGTAAATGAGTCCTCTTCGAGCTTGACACGTACTTTCTTTGTCGTTAATACCTTCGGTAAAAATATTCAAACTCGTAGTACTTGTATTTACTTCAATTAATTGTCTATCAATTAGTTTTTTAAGACTACTAACTCATATGTAAGATCAAATTGATCATCCTTGACATGACATATTTCTTGATGAAAGTTCAAAAGATTTTTCCAAATATCATTAGCCGTTTGACAAAAATACACTCTTTCATATTCGACTCTTGATAAGGCTTTATAGATCACTATCTTAGCTTTAGTGTTTTTGTCAATTTTAAGATGGCTATCTTGATTTTCAAAACTTGTTTTTGTTGGTTTAAAATCACCAATTGAGTATGCCAAAGATCTTGATCTATTGATCTTACATGGTTTTCAAATTTAATTTTCCATTCAAGAAAATTTTCTTTTTCAAATAGCGGTGGTCTTTGTGTAGATTGCCCTTCTTTGATATTTTCAAAATCCATGGATCGTTTCAAGTTTTAAAACAAAATATATTTTAAAAGCTTGAGTAACATAGCTCTTGATGCCAATTGTGGAAAAATAGAAGGGGGTTTGAATAGTTTACCGCTTTTTGACTTGATTTACTTTGTTATCTTTACGTGTAACCAACAATCAAAACGAATAACAACAAGTATTGAAAAATAGTAAAGTAAGAAACGATCAAACCACAACACAAGTATTTATCATGGTTCGGCTACAAGGACTCTTTTTCCTTGCCCTACTCCAAGCCCCGTGTATCCAACTCGAGAGTATTCTCCACTAGTCAACAAACTCCCTTCTCGGCGGAGAAAACCTTACACTCGTCGCTTACACTTTATCCGGTACAAAGCTAAATACATAGTTCTTTTACAAAGGTACAACCACTCCTATCATCGCCTATACAATATTTCCGACACTACGCTAAATGTCGAGTTCTTTCCCAAGGGTACAACCACTCCCACTACTCTATGTATTTTGAGGACTAAAATACTAACCGATCGCTATAGACAATATACAAACAAATGATGTATAAACTATAAGAGTTTACACAATGTAAAGCTACCAAGACTTGCAACATTGTGTTGAAGCTTGTAGTCTTTTCGGATGAACTTGATGACTTCTTTGCTACACAAGAGAATCACACAAGTGAGTTACAAATGAGTTAGATGATAGAGATGAGAGTATGTGTGTGTAATATAGGTAAAAGTGATGATTGAATTCTTGAGTGTGGCTTGCTATTTATAGACAACCAAGACAGCAGGCTGGCGGATCCGGCGGAACCAAAACAAGGGTTCCGCCCTTGTACCCACAGGGTTCCGCCAGACCTGACAGTCAAACACTCAAGAAATCTTTCCATATCTATGCATGTCAAATCAAGATTCTCAAAGTCAACTTCAAGATAGTTTGTGTAAGAATCTTTCCAAATGTGTAAGAGATCTTATAAGAAAAATTTACAAAGAGCTATGACAAGACATATATAATGCAATGCATGATGTAGATGCATATTACTTAATTTTAGACTTTTTCTAATAAGAAAGTAAACTTATAAAAGTATTCTTGTACCAACATGAATCAAGTGATTGAGTTACTAAAGATGTTTGAAGACACACAACTCAATAGAACACAATATTTAGTAAAACTTACTAAATATGTTTTGACACTTAATACGCCATCAACATTGTTAGAAGAACAATGAATCATGTAGCAAATGTAATGTTTACTTAGGAATAAAGTTTCTATATATGAGACTTATATTATAGTTATACTTTGCTAGAAAATAAAGTTTATACTTTGTCTATAACAAAATATTAGCAAATATCGTAAAATATAAATAACGTTTTTAGACGATATTTGTATTAACAGGGTGGGTTGGTTGAGAATAAACCAAGTTGCTATCTAGGCTTCCACACATCGGGTGGCAAACAAAAAAGGGCTCCAAAGCCCACTCAATGTTAGTTATATATAATGCCTAGTTGTAACATAACGCACAATTACTAGAGAACAACAAATTAATTATCAATAAAACAATATATGTATTTACACGCCGACGCAACACGTGACCTCAAACATACTCCGTTTAGTTACATATGTCAAAGTCAGAGGCTTGGCAGTGGTCACGGTAAGGGCACCACGGTACCGTGCGGGAACACCGCCGCCATGCCCACGGTACCGCACGACAAGCTTCTGGCACGGGAAGTCTTCACGCACGGGGTGGAGCAAAAAATTCGAACGTTGGGAGTGATTTGACCGTTGTTTTTGACCGTTTGGGGGGAGAAATGTTTTTTTTACCGTTGCTTTTTATGGTTATTTAAATGGAACCATCAATCAACAATAACACTTAACAACAACAATCAAGAAGCAAAAAAAAAACATGGAGCCAAAAAGAAATAGAGATTCAAGAAAACTCAACCGAGTAGCGAGGGGTGCAAGTTGTCCTCGAGTTCAATCATATTCTCAATCACAAGATGTTTACCGCCCCGAATTTATCGAAGCTCAATCTCCACCACTTTTCGTTCCCCAACAACCCCTCCCACAATTGCCTCATAATTTCAACCCGTTTGAGCCGAGATATACCCAACAAAAAAGGCGTGAACTGGAGAGCGTTCCGTTACCCGTTCGTGATGATATCGAGGATGATGAAGATTATGATCATGTTAAGTTGGTGCCCGAGACACAACCGATGAATGAAGAAGCCGTACAACATGAAGAGGTCGAAGAGGTTGAGGTACCGCGTCAAAGTCAAAGAAAACCCGCTAAGATTTGGACACCCGATGAGGCCGAAGTTCGATGCGTGATACCCTTGCAAGTTACACGGCCGAAAAGCAAAGTTTATTGCAGGCGTAGTTGGAGGTTCAAAAGAAAAAGGACGAAGAATATTTGAAGTTTCTTGATGGGGAGACCTACAATCGTGACATGAAGTTCGTTATGGACCCGCACGACAATATCCCAGACCCGGTTTTTAAGGACTTTGTCATCAAAAGGAAACGCGAGATATGCGCCAGATACGGTTGGCCGTGTAGTTTGTAAGATTTAATGTTTTTTAAGTTTTTAATTTTAATGGAACTTTAGTTATTTTAGGAATATTATGTAATGTTTTTTTAAATTTTAATGGATTTTTTTTTTTTTTTTTTTTAATGAAATTTAAAAAAAAAAGAAAAAAAAATGAAGTGAGGGATGAGGTGTGGTGGCACAAGTGATGCGAACAAAAAAATGGGTGAGTGATGAAAAAAATGGGTGAGTGATGTGGCATAAAGAGATTGGTTGAGAGTGAGGGATGGTGGTGTGGTGCCACAAGTGTTGCCAACCCCTGATAAAAACTTAAAATTTTATACTCCCTCCGTACCATATTAAATGTCCGGTTTGACTTTTTTTTTCTTCTAAACTTTGATCTTAAATATTTTTATTTGTGTAACATAATATTTCATACAAAATATATGAATGGATTGAGTTTTAAATGTATTTTGATTGATTATAATTTTTATCACATGCTATATAACACAAGCATAAATATTAAAATATTAAAGAAAGACTTGAAAGTGACATTTAATATGGGACATGGGACGGAGATTATATTCGGTTACAATCACAAAGAATGAAAGCACCTCAACATAATAATAATAATTAAAGAACTTATACAAAAACAATGTAAGATCATGTATATAACTAAGAAAAATTTATTTCCCTTGAGCCATGTGGGAGTCGTTATATTATTTTGATACATATTTAATCGAACTACCCTTAAAAAAACTATAATAGTTACGTGTTATATATATTTTGTTAAAACACATAAATGAGAAACAAACAAACAAATAAATATTGCATGGACATATATTTAGAAATCTCATAAGATCTAATATATCAATCAACGCCAGACAATTTCTGTTACTTTTTACACAATTTTGATTATCATCAATGATTTAATGAGTGAAAATCACAAATACATGCATGCAGATCCTAGCATTGTTGAATATTGAAATGAGATGAATTATCTAGCTTGTTGTGTTTTGAAAGCTGATACGACAACTGAGTTTGCATTAGATTGCAATACAAGGATTGGTCGTTTTGATCATTGGTAAGCTGTTAAGCTCTACATATTTAAATGCAATTTTCGCTTTATCTATGTATATCTATATTGATCAATAGGTGTATTACATTTATATTGATAAGCGTTTTTGAGTGTTTGATGAAAAAACAATGTAAATTTTGTATGCTTATCTTAGGCGAAACAAGTTGTTTCCCATGAGTAGTTTCAGATCACGTATTTTGAACTGTTTATTCTTATTTTACAAGTTTATGCTTAAGGTGGAATAAGTTACCTTCATTAAGCTGATATATGCCTATGATAAACATAGGCTGTGTATGAGCCTATCATCAAGCAATCCCAAAAACAATTATTCTAACCTACATTGTCAATTGAAGGTGCGGTTCTATATAAATTTAAGTACTAAAGCTTTTGTATCCAATTGCAATGAGATAGTAACATTAGAGTAAAACCATTCTTAGTCTTGGCTGTTAATAACGCATGACTGTTGGTATCACCATATTCCATATGTTAACTCATACTATAATCATGTTTTGGATAAACAGATCGTATTTTAAGATTGGGTAGTCCATCATTAGTAGACAGTCTTGATCAGTTTGGTTATCCTTGTACGAGATACTTGATCATGGCAGATCAACATTCTGATGATGGTGTGGGCAAAGATAATGCTGCTATTGAAAGTTTAGACTCAAAAGGTGTAACAGATCGACCTTCTGATGAACACGTGAGCACGACTAATGTTTCTGTTGGAAGTTCTGAATCTCAGGCTGTGGCAAATCAAGATGCTAATGTAGGTGTGAGTATAGCTGACGTTGCGCCTGAAAATTTGAAAACAAAGGATGCTGCAGATAATCATTTAGATGAAGGTTTGAGTACAGATCATGTGGCTGTCACCAGCTCGGAATCGAGTGGTGTGACAGATCAACATCCGGACGAAAGTGTGAGTGTAGCTGATGTTGCACTTGAAAGTTTTAAATCAAAAGATGTTGCGGATAAAATAATAGGTGAAGGTGCCATTACAGATCATGTTTCTGGTACAAGTGCTAAATCAATTCGTGAGACAGATCAACATCTGGATGAAAGTGTGAGTGTATCTGATGTTGCACTTGAAAGTTTGAAATCGAAAGATGTTGCTGATAAAATAATAGATGAAGGTGTCATTACGGATCACGTTGCTGGTACAAGTGCTAAATCAACTAGTGTGGCGGATCAACATCTGGACGAAAGTGTGAGTGTAGCTGATGTTGCACTTGAAAGTTTGAAATCAAAAGATGTTGCTGATAAAATAATAGATGAAGGTGTCATTACGGATCACGTTGCTGGTACAAGTGCTAAATCAACTGGTGTGACGGATCAACATCAGGACGAAAGTGTGAGTGTAGCTGATGTTGCACTTGAAAGTTTGAAATCAAAAGATGTTGCTGATAAAATAATAGATGAAGGTGCCATTACGGATCACGTTGCTGGTACAAGTGCTAAATCAACTGGTGTGACGGATCAACATCAGGACGAAAGTGTGAGTGTAGCTGATGTTGCACTTGAAAGTTTGAAATCAAAAGATGTTGCTGATAAAATAATAGATGAAGGTGCCATTACAGATCACGTTGCTGGTACAAGTGCTAAATCAACTAGTGTGACGGATCAACATCAGGACGAAAGTGTGAGTGTAGCTGATGTTGCACTTGAAAGTTTGAAATCAAAAGATGTTGCTGATAAAATAATAGATGAAGGTGCCATTACGGATCACGTTGCTGGTACAAGTGCTAAATCAACTGGTGTGACGGATCAACATCAGGACGAAAGTGTGAGTGTAGCTGATGTTGCACTTGAAAGTTTGAAATCAAAAGATGTTGCTGATAAAATAATAGATGAAGGTGCCATTACGGATCACGTTGCTGGTACAAGTGCTAAATCAACTAGTGTGACGGATCAACATCTGGACGAAAGTGTGAGTGTAGCTGATGTTGCACTTGAAAGTTTGAAATCAAAAGATGTTGCTGATAAAATAATAGATGAAGGTGCCATTACGGATCACGTTGCTGGTACAAGTGCTAAATCAACTAGTGTGACGGATCAACGCTCTGGCGAAGGTGTGAGTGTAGCTGATGTTAAAGGTGTTGCGGATAAAAGTATAGGTGAAGGTGCAATTACAAATCATGTTGCTGATACAAGTGCTAAATCAACTAGTGTGACAGATCAACACTCCGATGAAGGTTTGAGCACAGCTGATGTTGCTCTTGACAGTTTGAAATCAAAAGGTGTTGCTGATAAACATGCAGATGAAGGTGCAGTTACAGATCATTTTAAAAGTTCACAATTGACTGACGTGGCAACTCAACATTCTGATGAAGGCGTTAGCATTGCTGAAGTTTCTCAGGAAAGTTTGAAACCAAAAGGTGTTGCGGATAAACATTTAGATGAAGGTGAAACTAAAACTAACGTTAATACAGAAAATTCTGAATCAAAGGGTTCTGGATCAACACTCAAGATTAATGTCAAGACGTTAGATTCACGGTTACACAACTTTGAAGTCAACAAAAACGTATTTACCTGCATCCCTCTTATTGTATTTTAATTTTATTACTTGAATGTTTTTTTGACATTTGCTAATGTTTAATGTATACTTATTGCACATATTCAGATGCTAGTTTCACTATTTAAGGAGAAGATAGCTAGTGAAGTTGACCTTCCAGTGGAACAGCAGCGGCTAATCTTTAGAGGCAAGGTGTTGAAAAATGAGGACCATCTATCTGAGTATCGTATCCTATTATTTGCATAATATCAATACATTATTTACTATAAGTTAACATTGCTGACTGTTGTTATTCCCTTGTTTCTTCATGAACGTAATCTCATATATGTAGATTGTACTATGGTTTACCCTTGACATTTTATAGACATTGAAAGTGGACATACACTACATCTAGTGGTTAGACAGCCTGAGTTTCAAAATTCTGCTGGCTCCCCAAATGCAGATGCAACTGCAAGGAGTATTAATACAGGTCTATTTTGGTGACACCCTTATAAATTCTATATACATTTTTAACGTTTATACCAAGTTTAGAATGATTATTTCCCCGGATAAAACTAAGATTTTTGAAAAACAGTCTTAGAAGTTTCATTATGATATACTGAAAATGTGTGATATTAAGTTAAATACTGAATTAAAAGGTGTTTTTTGGGTCCCAGGACAAGATGCCAATGTTACTGGTACACATCCTTTTGTTGGGCATGTTTCACATAGTGTAGTTCTCGGGACAACTGGTGCTGGGGCTCAAGATGAAACCAACAATCCAGATATAGGTCAGGTGTGTTTCTTTTCTCGCACTGCCTTCTATAGAATATTATCTATAAAGGAAAAAAAAAAATAGTTTGCTTTCTAATGGCGATTTAGTTACTTAAACTCTTATTTATTCAAGGTGATTGGGGCAGTTCTAAATTCATTTGGAATTCCTGCCCAGGTCCCCATGGGTGCTATTGGCGCAACACAACCAAATATGCAGGTGATCGACTTGTGCTTTACTTCCTTTCTACTTTACTTTGTAACATCAAATTATATTTCATACTGTTTATTATCTATTTGTTTACAGTTCAGCATTCCGGTGCAAGTTGCACACGGAAGTGAAACAGGAGCAAGTTTCGACAATCATGGTCAAACAAGAGACCAGTCCCAGCCTATTCCCCAAGCAACACCAGCACCTGTACCTATGCGTGCTATGGTAGTAATGTGTTTTGAATCTCATTTTAGTGCAAAAGGTTATATTAGTACAGTCTATATAAAGTTACTTCATATTTGTGTATTGCTTGTTATTGTACGCCTGTAGCCAATTCCTGATTCCTTATACACAATTTCTGAGTATATGAACCGCATGGAGCGAGCATTATTACCGAACGGTAATAATTTAACAATATTTTTTCCCTATAAACATAACGTTTTTCTTGTTTGCATATTCGTATGACCTTTACTTCTTTGCAGGCTACCAACCTTCAATTAGTACAGAAGGCGTACCAGCTCCAGCTGAACTACCTACCAATGCTCGTGGCTTACTATCACCTGCAGCATTGGCAGTTGTTTTGCGACATGCACAACGGCTTCTCATAGGGCCCACCATTGACTCATTATCTGTACTTACCATTCACTATACCATGATTGCATTTATGCTTTTTGCTTAGACGACCCAAAATGAGTTTTCACATTTGTAATGATCATCAAACTAAGTTTAACCTTGTAATTTGTAGCATACAGCAAGAAGGCTGGAAGAAGAGGTGGGTTGTACTGATGTCAATGTGAGAACCGAGATTCATACAGAAGCAATGCAGTCTGGGCTTGCTATGCAACATTTAGGCGCTCTTCTTCTAGAGCTTGGTCGTACAATGCTGACATTGCGTATTGGACAGTCTCATGTATACCATGTCGGGTTTTTTCTTTGCTACTATAATCATATAGAAACCGTCATTAACAATAGACTAGAGTGAATATTTCAGGTTGAATCTTCTGTAAATGCCGGGCCTGCTGTTTACATATCTTCATCTGGTCCTAATCCTATAATGACTCAGGTTTGTTGTCAACTATCACTACCGATAGCCAGCAATTATGACAGCAGAATAGAATAAAATTAGTATTTCACTCTCTGCTGAAATATTCTGTCCAGCAATTATGATAGCCAGCAATTTTTCATACGGATCAAAACAGTTACTGGTTGAAACAAGTCAAGTTTTAGTACGGGTCGGGGTGGGTCAGTTTGGATTGCAGACATACACCTTTTCCATTAGTTTTAATTATAATCGATGCAGTAGTTATGATTACAAAAAAAAAAGTACTAATATAAAAAATTTAGATTTTTGAATATAAAGATGTTGGCTGTATGTCTTTTTTTTTTTTTTTTTTTTGGTAACTATGATTCGAGTGAATTTTAACCTTTTGGGCCATTTGACTCATTCCACTTGTAGCTAACTATTTGATTGAACTCATTTGACATTGGTTGAGATCAAACACAACCCAAATCGACCCATTCATAAGTAAATGGTTTAAACTTGCCACATTATTTCCCATGAAAAGGAATGGATTTGTACTTACATGTAGCTTCTATCAGGAATAATGAATTCACCATTTTCTTGCAGCCATTTCCTCTGCAAACTAACTCTCTATTCGGAGATCATCATGCTACTCCAACTATGAATCCCATGGCTTTCAATCCTATGGGAGTTGGAGCTGTTCCAAGACACCTTAACATACATATCCATGCTGGTGAGTAACTAGTACTCAACCCCATGCTGACTCCCACGGTCCTTCATGAGGCTACCGTAATGACTATATGCATTATCACGGTTTTTAACTTGTTTTATTTATAGGAGTAGGTCCAAGGGCAACTAATGTTGAATCAAACCAAGGAGAACTTACTAACAGAAATGGTAATGTTACTCCTGCTTTTAGTCAATAAGTTATTATAAATTTCTTGTTTGACAACAAACTTTTGATTTCCATCCATGATAATAGCTGGAGTTAACTCGCAAACCAGAGAAGTTGGTGATAACACTATAAGTGGAAATCAGGCTTTTTCTGGTCTTCCAGAGGTTCAGACGGTATGTTTTAAGCTTTTCTAGAGGTCGAAAGTTTGACATATATTTATTAATGGGTCGTTTTGAGTTTGTTAATGCATTAACCAAAAAGAGTTTAAAGTCAAACGGGTCAAACGTCACCCAAAGTGTATTTATAATGTTAGCATCTGTTTGGTCTACTTATTCTAGAAAAACTTGGTTAATATTTTAATAATTTAGTTCTTGTAGTTATATTTATCGCATTAATTGCTTATAAATATATCAAACAGGATGCAGGAGGCATGGGAAATGCAACTTCGAGTACCACGAGAATAAAATCATTCAGTGAAGCGGATGGTGGTTCGTCATCAAGTCGGAGGAGTAATGCCCCGATTCCTGTTGGACTTGGCTCAGAAGGTTTACAACCTCAGGTCTTCCCCTATTCCAAACTTATATAGCTTAATATCAGTAGTATTTTTGTGTATATGTGTGTTTATGTTAATAACTTTTCATTGTTATAGAAATGCAATATATGTAGTCATAAATAAGTAAAATACTAGAGGTGGCGATTTTGACCCATTTTATTTTTTAAAAGGCAAGTTAATATTATCTCACTACAATCGCATTATATACAAATCGATTCTGACCAAGTATAATATGCTAAAATTGTCTAAGAATGTGTTATTAGAGACGACCTCGGCAGGCAAGATCAGAGGCTTGTGGTATTGGTGCTTCTAATTCATATGGTAATCAAAGCCTTACATATCCTGGTGGTCAAACGGATCCAGCTAAGCTAATGAACCAAGTAATGCAAAATCCTGCTTTAAGTGGTCTAATAGCTGGTGCTTCAAACCAATCCGGGGCTGGATCTCCGGATGCCTTGAGGAATTTAATGAGTCAACTAGCTCAAAACCCTGCAATGATGAACACAATCAATCAGCTCGCGCAGCAGATGGATGGTAATCAAGATCTAGCTAGCATGATGGCTGCCATGGGTGGGCCTGGTGATGGCAGTGGCAATATGTCAAGTATGGTTCAACAAATGATGCCTTTTGTTTCTCAAGCTCTTAATCGTGGGAGTTCAAGTTCAAATTTGCTTCAACGACAACCATCTAGAAAACCGACACTTCATCGACGTCACAGTAGTGTGAAGAATCTGAACATTAACGAAAGATCATCAAGTGATTTTCGGGTTTGTTCTGACACCTTCAAGTTTGAAAACTTACGATTCTTGTTAAGTGCATGACTTAATAACTTTAAAAGCGTTCAAATGTTAGAGCTAACAATTTGACCCATTTACTTATGAATGGGTTGATTCAGGTCATGTATTCGCTCGTACGGTCAAACGGTGAAAGGAGTTAGATAAAAAAAAAATAGTTACCTAACAATGAAATGCGTAAAATAGGCCGAAAGTAATTAAAAATGTATTTTTATTGTATAAAACCTCCTAATTTGTTTTAATGAAAAACATAGTTTTTCATGCAACAATTTCACAAAAGTCGACCCGTTTACGTTTACCATATGTGTCCAAGAAGCTCAGTGGACTATTTAAGGGGTGAGGAGGTGTAGTATTTGTAAACAGATTATCTATTGCATATAGCATTTTAGTGATGGATGGTTTGTGTTAATGTTATTGAAAGTTGCTTCATGCTTGTAGATGAACCTCGAAAATGCAGCCCAGAAAATAGTGGAGCAATACCCACCCATAGAAATATTCTCATCCATAGTAGAAACTGCTGCATTACACAACAAGGTTTTTGATTCAGGCACTCTTGATGAGTTATGTATGGAAGAGGAGCTTGCTCAGGTTAGCCACTTCCCACAATCGGTTTATGCTCCTGATTTAACCCTTTTGCCTATAAGTCGGTTGTATTTTATTTCCAACAGTTCAAACGGCCGAAAGTCAACTAGAGTGTTTTCAAGTGCTAAATACATCTTAAATTATTATATCAAAAACTAGATTATTATATTAACTATGTAGTCACTATAATCTAATACACTAATTATTTATAAAATTCAGGAAAGACTCATAAGTGTAACAGAGTTGTAAATGGTACTTTCAGGAATTTGTTGAGATGTTAAAACGTGATATATCTGGACGACTTCAAGGACGTAGATAAGATTGTTGCAACTCTTTCTTTTTATTTTCTGCCAATGTTGTGGCATTAGTCGTTTTTGGCTGGCAAGTTATAGGATTCTTAAAACGAGAAACTCAAGGCAAGTTAGTTGAAGAGTTATTGTTTTCTTGATAAATTGTGTTGTGTATTTGAGTTGTGATGGTATATTTTCAATTTTTAATGTTTGTGCCATTGATTTGATTCATTATTATTTTTTCTTTACTTGTCTATTTATTGTGCAAGTTAGATTCATAGAAAAGGGAATTGAAAATGAATCAAATAAGGTGTCTCTTGGTCTGTGTTGTTTTACAATTTTATTATTTGGATTTCATGCAGGCAATATTTACAAAACACAATCACAAAATCGAACAGCCCAACTTAAGTCTCTTTAGAAGATATTGGAGTATCAGTTGTAGCTGTTTTCAATAAATATATGTATAGGTATCGTTGTTTGTTAACTATCTAAACACAGATATTAAGTATAGCCTTAAAAGTACAAAAAAGATAAATATAAGTTAGAAAGGTTTCACAGGGTGAATGAAAGCTAAGTAATTTTTCAGGCATGTTATTAGGAGATATGACATGCGCTGGTAATAACACGGATCTTGAGTGCATCAACATAGCTGTTTGTGCACAATTCATTCTTTATACAATGTCTTAAAACTGAGGATAGACCAATGATGCCGCACACAAGATCCGTGCTGCCAGCAGCTCACATCTTTTCCCTTAAACTCAGATCATATACTCGTATCCAAACTCCATCATAAAGATGGCATGCTCTACAATATTTGAAAACTCAAAACCAATACTTGGTTCCAGTTGATTATGTTTTGTTAGAAGAAAGTGTCGTAGGTATATACAACAATCAAACAGTTATTACTTTGTCTGTAAAAGCATTAAGTATCGTATACAATATATTTTACAAAAGATGTTACTATGATTTTAAGATGAAAAAGTAAAATATGATAACAAAACAACCTTGTCCACTAAATGACCGCATCCATTTCTTATTTCCAATTACCAAACAATCATACCCTCTAAATTACATTTCTTAAAAACCTACTAAAACTCTATCCACCTTCAAATATGTTTCTATTTCTAGAATGTAGTTATGTCGGATTCAGAAAGGAAAAAGAAAGAACAAAAAGATGGGAAAATGTCTACAGATGAATGCATTGTTTGTGATGATCAATTTGTTGATGCTGATGAAATATTATCTCCTGATGGAGTTTCGTACCGTGACACATGTTTAAAATGCAGTCAATGTGATGAAAAGCTTTCGGTAGTGTCTCCAACCTTTCTACTTGATCTGGATCATTGCTCTTTATATAATTTGGATTCAAGGTTACAAGTCTGTAACGAGATCAGATCCTGATCATATTGTCGTTTCTTATTCATATTTTTCGGTCGAAGTCTCATGATATATATAACATTATCATAAAATATATTTCAATTGTTGTCAAAAGATTATAATAACTTTGTTAGTTTTCTATTTCGTCTAGGACAGTAACTACTCATCGTTTGATGGAGCCTTCTATTGCAACCCTCATTTTGAGCAAACATCTAAGAAAAATACTCGCAGTAGGCTTCCTAGAGGATTATGTGAGTTTATTCTTCTCCCCACTTCACAACTACTAATTTCTTTTCTTTTTCATATTTATTTGTATTAAACATCTAATTCTTGAAACTTCTTGTGGTGACCAGCTTTGCCTAAGCCAAGTGAACTGGTATGATTGAATTCTTATCTATAGTTTTCACTAGAACTGAGACTTTACATATATTTCTGTATGTTTAACTTAGTTACTTTTTACCCAGAGAAAGACATTTAGCAGTATCTCTTCGATTTTCTTCAAGACACAAGCAAAACAAGTAGCTTCTAAATTACCACCATCAGGAAAGGTAATGTTTACTTACTTTGAATGCCACTGGTAGCTTTGTTGTGTAACACACCAGAAAGTATATTTTAGTTTAGTAAATTTTTTGAACAAATGTAATCCACTATGCATCTTGGTCCTATGACAGTTTATATATTTACATTTTCCCATACATGTACCATGTATACGAATGTATATTTTGCACACCTTCATTGTGCTTCTAATATGTTCATTGTGATAATAGAAAGAAGTACCAAGGACAATATTAGAAGCAAAAGGCGATAATGAGTATACTTCATATCCTCTTACTACCACCAATCAAACCCTTCACCTTCCCCTTCCCCTTCCCCTTCGACCCGCTGGTGATCAACTGGATCAAGATACAATCATGAATCTCTTCATGCAGAATCCGGCTTTGAATGGCTTGTTGGAGGGAGTTTCAAATCGAACTGAGTTCGAATCTCATGATTTTTTGACGAATATGTTGGAACAGTTAACTCAAAACCCTGAAATGATGAATGCGATGAATCAACTTGGTCAACAAATGGATGGTAATCAAAATCTTGGTAGCATGTTTGCAAGCATGGATGATGACCTTGATATGTCATTTATGGCTCAACACATGATGACCTTATTTTCTCAAGCTAGTCATCAACTGAGTTCAAGTTCAATGTTACATGAACATAATCCACCCACAAAACATGGCCTTCATCGTCGTTGTTATAGTGATAGTGCAAGCCTCGACGTTTTATCAACAGATTGTCAGGTTTGTATAATTAAGGGGTTAATTTACTTATAAACTTTTTCTTGCCTTTTTTCTATATTATTTAATTTACATCAAATTGTGTCACTGAACTTAAAGTGACTAGTTGAATAGGTCGTTCGGTACATCTAATGTTAGCAACAACTTCTCTTACCGACTAGTCACTTAATAACGTATTTAACTAGTTACCTTATGTTTAGAAGTTTAGTGACCACATATAGTCATATAGATTTGTAAAGAGCCAAAGCTGAAAGAAACAGTCTTTGTGAAAATACAGAATCATATCAGTCAATACAACTACGTGAAGATATGCCCAAATTAGTCTTTTAATTTTCTGTTTATAGAAAGTCCACGACTTTGGCACTCCTACAAATATTACATGAGAGTTTGCTGTCATTAATCATCTCATATTTTCTTTAAAATGTTGCTTCGGGTAATGAATATGTGCATATTTTCAGATGAATCTCAAAGAAGCAGCTCAAAAAATCGAGGACGAGTACCTCTCTGTAGAAATCTTTTCGTCTGTAGTTGAAAGTGCCGCTCTTCTGCATGACCATGTTTATGATATATATGGTCTAGCTGACTTATGTTCAGAAGAGGAACTCGCCGAGGTCTCGTCCTTATCTCTTTCCGTCTATTTAGGACTTATTCAAACCTTAGAGGCTATGTGGCTCATCGCCTCATCTTTGCGAGTGTGTACTATTATTTTTGGTTCCCTCATAAAAATATTATTTTGATTGATCATTACGATTCGTGTTTGCAGGAATTTATGGAGATGTTGAAGAGTGATGTATGTCGACGACTTGGAAAGAGATACGATCATTGTAGTTCGATCTGTTGACATTTTTGTCTTGCTTTTACTAGTTTGAGATGTGTATATTTCAGACTTCTTGGTAGTTTTGGTTTATCACATGAACATATGTGCAATTAATTTCTACTTTAGTCGCGACTGTGTTAATATCAATTAATTCATCGAGTGGCCACAACGGTATCATACTCTTATCATAAGAGGGGGGAAAAAAATCCTTTTGCCTATATCTACCTCATAATACATAATTCGTAATACTCAACAAAATCCTGTATGGTCACTGTGTTACTGAGTTGCATCTCAGCAAAACTTGTAATGTTTTATTTTATTTTTTTTTTTTTTTGAGCAAACTGTGATGGGAAGGGATCGTAAGAAGAAAAACTAAAATAGGAAGAATAAAAAGAATTTCTAGCGACACATTTCAAATAGGAGAGAGAATTTTAAAGGGAGATGTATCTATTTTTGTAGAAGCATCTGAAATGAGTGGTTGTGATATCTTCTTATCATTCTTATTTTAATTTTTCTTCTTATTTGATCCTAACTCAGTGCTATATATCAAAAGTCAAAGGACATAAGAGACTACATATAATAAATGTGACTCACTAGTTGACAATCATCTATATAGTGGCGTCTTGTTCAGGTCATCTAATATTCATGCCTATGAATACATATGAACTTTGGCCCTACCAAATAAATTATTTTTATACATAAATAAATACCAAAATTCATATTAGTCTTAAATCTTACTCTCTCCATCCCAAAATAAACGTCCAGTTTGACTTTTCAGAGTCAAACTGGTTCAACTTTGATCTTATCTATTTTTTCGGGCGTATATAATACTTGATGCAAAATATATGAATAATTGTGTTTTAAATGTAACTTTCAGTGGTATAATTTTTCACAAGTATTATATAATACAATATATATATATATATATATATATATATATATATATATATATATATATATATATATATATATATATATATATATATATATATATATAGTCAAAGTTGAACCAGTTTGACCCCTGATTTTGGGAGGGAGGGAGTAATTCATATGGAGTTTTGAACAATCGGTGCAAATATAAAACACAATAATGTAAATGAAATGCACACATAACCATTATATATTATTCATAAATAAAACTGCTTAATGTTCCAAATATCCAAATACAAAAATTAAACTTCTGATAATTCTTCTACATAACGAAGCCTAATGCCATTAGTATGTTGATCATGCTTATCACGTGGCAAAGCTTTCATTAACGAATCAACAAAGTTTTCATCACTATGGACCTTAATAACTTCAATATTATTGCTCGCTACTACTTCGTGAATGTAGTGGAATTTGCGAAGAATATGTCGACTGCTTTTTGTATTCTTCAATCATTCGCAAGTAGGATTGAGCTTGAATTATAGATAGGGTTTTCATTACTCGGAACAACACCAAGATCCCATATGAACTTCTTCATCCAGATAGCCAACTGAGGAGCTTCAGAGACATCGATGTATTCTTCTTCTGTAGACGACAATGCGATAGAGCTCTACTTTGAGCTCCTCTGCACAAGAGCTTCACCATTCATAATGAACACATAGCCAGATTACAATCAAGTATCATCTCGATCAGTTTGGAACCCAACGTCAGTGTAACATTTTACATCTAGCTTTCCATCTAACCCATCATAAACCTATTAGGTAATATTGTGTATTGGGCTGAGGTCCGATTTCTAGAATAATCTTGGTATCACTATATATGTACCCAATCTATATTATGAATGATATGAAACATTACCCTACTTACATGGTATCAGAGATACAATCCTAAAATCTATAACCCTAAACCTAAACTATTTAGTCGCCGCCTCCGGCCACCGACTACACACCGGAAGTTCGGAGGGCTCCCTTTAAACCTTAAGGTCTGTCATCCTTTATTAGTTTGATCGGACCTAATAAACCATCATAAGCCGCTGTCGCTAGCCACCTCGTCAAAGTTATCCCTCTCTATCTACCGATCCTAAACCCTAATCCCAATCAAATGACAAAGAACCAAAAACTCCAGTCGCATACAATCAAATCCTTACTGTTAGTTCTATTGATCATTGGTAGAAGTTGATTACCAGTCAACACACTATTTTTTCTTTGTTAAAGTCGACCATTTTCTTTGTCAGATAACCAGTCAACCTTGGGTGTTTTCAGTCGATCATTGGTTTCTTGTAATAACTAGTCGACGTTTGTTTGTTTGTTTGTTTTAGTTGTTTAGTCGTCTAGGGTCTGGTTGTAAATTAGTGGTTGTTTGATCAGGGGGAATTTGGATCCAGATGATGTTGTTGAGGAGAGGAAATGGGAGAATTAATGGTTGTTCTTATTTTGGAAGAAGTTTTGTTTTGGAAGTTACAGTGCCTTTTGATTTGCAATTAGGAAGGTAATAGGTATTGATGGGGAAGAGTGGAAGACAACTTGAGAAAAGAATCAAGTATTAAAGGTGACCACTTGACAAATAAAGGGGAATAGATGCTGAAAGTGATATTATTTTTTCTGTAGAGTATTAATTAGTAATGAAAAAAAGAAGTTGTTTTATTGTTTGTTAGTCTATTATTTATACGGCTTTGTTATCAATCGATTAAAGTTGACCTTTGGTACCAGTCCCTAATGTCGACCGTTGGTACGGTTTTATTACCAGTCGACTTAGCCGACCATTGATACCAATCGACTACAGTCGACCGTTGGTACAGTTTTGTTATGAGTCGACTAAAGTTATGCTTTTATTACATTAACGTTTTGTTTTCTTTTCTTTTCTAGTTTACTACTTCAGTCTGAGCTTTGCGATTTTGCCGCTCGGACTGCGGAGGAATGTTAGGTGATATTGTGTATTGGGCTCAGGCCCGGTTTCTAGAATAATCTTGGTATCACTATATATGTACCCAATCTCTATTATGAATGATATGAAACATTACCCCACTTACAAAACCAAGAACATATCATTAGTCCTTCTTAAGCAGTTTAATATATTTTTAATAGCACACCAGTGTTCCTCACCTGTATTCTGTTGGTATCTACTCATCATACTCATCGTGAAAGATACATCTGGTCTTGTTCAATAATAGCATACATTATGGATCCAATTGCCGAAACATATGGAATCCTACGCATCAGTTCTATCTCACTAGGTGTGATAAGATTTTGAAATTCACTCAAATGTGTGTTGTGAGCCATATGCAAACTTCGTTTCATAGACTCAAGCATTTTTTATCTTCTTAAAAATTTATCTACATAAGTACTTTGCCTTATACCTATAAGTCGATTAGATCTATCTCTATAAATATTGTATAAACTCCTAACTAAGATAAAGTTAAGGTATATCACCATTATAATAATTGTAGGATTTGGATCCTATAGAAAGTGGTGAAACTTTAAAAAGTATAAAAAGTTATGAAGAGATGACAAGTGTCTCTCATTTTCTTTCTTCCAACCCCCTTTATTTTATTTCACTTTCTTCTTGCCCCATTTCATTTGTTTCACTCATACTTTTCTTCTTCTTTCTTTTTCTTATATTTACCAATTTTTTTTCATTGCAATTTATCTCATAAAAGATTATTAAACTTTAATTTTTTACTTAATGTGCTCAAAGTAATTATGAACAAAACTTTTATTTGATAACCAATGTCTATTATGAACAACTCATTTTATTGATGAAGAACTAACTGATAAACATTGTGATGTTCATCATAGTAGAATTAAAGTTCACCCGAAAAAAATTTTGTTCATTAAAGAAAACTGGCGAACATTGTCATAAAAAAACAATTGATGAATAACATGATCTAACTGATGACCATTGTGATGTTGGTCATCAAAGAAAACTGATGAACATAGTAAAAAAAAAAAAAAACTGATAAACAACATGATCTCACTAATGAACATTGTGATAACAAAAAAAGTTATCAAAAAAGAAAACTGATGAATAGTATGATCTAACTGATGAACATTGTGATATTGTTCGTTAAAAAAAACTGATGAACATTGTGATAACAGAAAAAAGAAAAGTTCTTCAAAAAGAAAACTAATGAACAACGTGATCTAGCTGATGAATATTGTGATATTGTTCATCAATAACACCTTGGTTAATCAAATTTCAAAAATTATTTATCCTTGAGATTATATATCAAGAACTAATTTTGTTTCATAAAAAAAATAAGATTTACTTTTGATGATACACCTTAAAAGTCCTAAATTAAAGAAAAAGGTGATTGAGACATTTCATCAAACACCTTATAAGCATTTTCATAAACACTTCCTTTGTTTGAATTTTTTTAATGAAAAACTTGAGAGAACCACACAAGGTGAAGAATTGATGAGTTTAGATTTATTGATATTAATTTGAAAGAAAAAGTTGAAAAAAATTAAAGAACCATACCGTGAGATTGAAGATAAATCACTAGCTGAAAAAACTATCTCTTCAATTGATGTAATTAAATCACAAATTGGAGTATTAGATCATGATTAAGAAATTGATACGTGGTTTGTTAGGAAGATGGAAGGAAGTGTGAGGGAAAAAGGAAGGAAAATAAAGACAATCGCACGTGCAGGTCACATGAGGGCATTTTTGTCCGGACACTTTTTGGTACTTATTTTTCGAACCGCCTAGTTTTGTCATCTTAGTGTCACTTTGTACTACATAACACGTGTATATTGCTTTTACATATCCTGATATATTTTTTACATATCTCGATTGCATGCAAGCGTATTCCACAATCTTCCCACTTATTTCCATCACTCCCTCTCTCTATTCAGTTTTAGTTATTTCTTCCCCAAAAACTTAAGAAAAAAAAATGGTGGCGTGTTGTTGTGGAAAAACCGTAGTAATTCACACATAATGGACAGATCGAAATCCATGACGTAGGTTCTATGGTTATCCAGATTCGCGATCTGATTGTGACTATATTTTCTGGCACGATCCGCCAATGTGTGCAAGATCAGTTACTATCATCCTCGATCTATTAAGGTAAAGGAATGATATCGAAGCTACACTAGAGGAAACAAGACTTGAAGCTGCTAAAATTAAGAAATACTTAATCATAAGTTAGTAGTGTTTTTTTTTCAAGTGAAGCTTTATAAGTTAGCAGTGTGGATGAGATTAGGTGATGGGTTTTGATTTTTTTTTTGTTAATCTGATGTAGTTGATGACCGGTGTAATTATTTTCTGGTTATGAAATATTAGTTTAATACTAGCATTGCTTCAGTTGTGATTGTTATTGTTTTATGTGGTGATAAAACCTTATTTTAGTTGTTGACTTTGATTTGGGTAAACATAAGTAGTTGACCATTATCTCAGTGGGTTAAGTTTGCATACTAAAACGCAACATAATGGAATATATTTAGCTTGTTGACTTTGTATTGGTTAAAAAGTTGTAGTTGACCATTTCAGTGGGTTAAGTTTGATTTTGCTTCGCATACTAAACTAAAAAACATAGGTTTTTGCATACTAAAAGCCAACTTAATAGAACTTTTAAAGCTTGTTGACTTTGTTTTGGTTAAAATAATTGTACTTGGCAATTTGGTCACAGGGTTAAGTGTGAACTTTTTTGGAATACTAAGTTGATAAGAAGTTGCATTTTTGCATACACATAATGCAGATGCAAGTAATTGGCACAAAAAAATGACCTACACTTTTACTCATAAAAGCCTTCAATTGCATATAGTCAATGCAACAAGTTGCAATGTTGGGATCATACTTTTAGTATTTAGTCAAGTCTCGGTCATTACATTTTGTAATAGGTTGATTAAGTATTATTTCCTATTATTGATTAAGTTAATGGGCAACATGTAAAAGCCCAAGAGGCCTTAAAAGCCCACGTTAAAAGGATAAGGGAGGAAGGGTGTGTTGCCCTAGCTCCTCCCTTATAAATAGTAAGCTTATGTTACATTTTATGTTGTTGGTTAATTGATTATCTTAGTGAAACTCTTGCACTCTCACCTTTCATATTGTCTCTTAATCAACCACCTCTCATTCTCATCTCATTTCTCTTTATATCTTACTTGTGTTTACTAAATGGTGACCTAACAAATGGTATCATTCGCCTACTAGAAGTTTGAAGTGTATTTCTTTTGGTTACGTGGGGATTTGGTGCTTATTCTTCATCTTTTTGCATTTTTCTTTGTTTCTTTCACTAAAATCTTGAAGCTTGGACAAGTTTCAAGGTTGATATAGTGATTTGAAGCTTAGTTGTTGCATAAAGTTGTGATTTTTAAGGTTTTTTTAGGTTTTATAGCTTCTTTGATATTGGAAAACTAGTTTTTTTGGTAATAACATCTCATAAAGTTAAGGTTTTCTAAGTATTGGTGAAGTTATTTGATCAAAAGTACCTTATTTTTAAGCATTTTCTCTTCAAAAAGCCATTATTTAAGGTGAACAGTACGTTTTACGCGTAAAGTGGTCCGAAAAGTACTATTTCCAGCTGTCTACAGTGTTTTTTGGTCGGTTTACGCATAAAATAGGCATAAAACCCTTTTCTTACGCGCAAAATTGGCTAAAACCCTTTTCTTACGCGTAAAATAGGCCAAAACCCTTTTCTTACGCGTAATATTTGCCAAAACCCTGATCCTACGCGTAAAGTGCTCCTCTACGCCTTAAATCCTACGCATAAGTTGAATTCTACGCGTAAGTCAGAGTTACGCGTAACTTGCCAGAGTTTACGCGTAAGCTTCATCAACGATCTTCTTCTTGTACTACGGTGACTCAGTACTTCCCTAGCTTGGATAAGTTAGTGGAATACTTCGACTACAGATATCTTTCAAGCTTGGATAAGTTTGAAAGATTTGTTTGGTTGTTTCAACCTTACGCATAAGTCTAAACTTACGCATAAGCATAAGCTTACGCGTAAAGAGGAAACTTACGCATAAACTAGAAAGTTTACGCATAAACCTACTCTTTACGCATAACTTACAGTTTACGCGTAAGATTAAGTTACGCGTAAGACTTAAACTTACCCCAAGGATTTTGCTACTTTCACAAAGGAACGTGCATTTCAATCTTCTACAAAGATCCATTTCTACACAAGTGTTCTAAGATGTCTCAACCACCTAATCACTACTTCCCTCACTCTTATCCTCAGCAACAACAACCTCAGCAGTATCAGCAACAACAACCTCAGCAGTATCAGCAACAACAATACCTTCCGCACATAATGAATCAACAACCTCCTAAATACAATCCACAACAACATTACCTGATGATGCAGCAACAGCTCATTCCTCAACAACTACCATATCAAGTGCCACAACAAAACACTCAGTTTTCCTCTAAACAACCTCACTGGTTTGACAGAATGTGTGAAGTTATTACAACTCAACAATCCCGACATGAGGCAGGATCACTTGAAACACCTCCAATGCTAACACCTGGTAACTATGTGCAATGGTCAAGTCGATTCCTACGCTTTCTTGAACTAAAGAAACCTCATGGGCAATTCTTGAAGCAAGTGATACTTGAAGGACCATTTGAGTGGCCAACTAGATTTGAAGCTGGTGATCCAAATGCAGATCCTCCACGTCCTCCTGGTGATCGACCTCTTCCAGAATCTGCACTCACTGAAGAACAGAAACTACATCGTGAAGCTGATCAGTATGCAATGGCTTATATACTTCAAGGTATACCTAATCCGATCTATCGCAGTGTCGATGCTCAGAAAACAGCCAAAGCAATGTGGGAACACGTTCATCTCCTCATGGAAGGCACTCAATTGAATAAAGATGACATGGAATCCAAGCTTTACATGGAATACACTGACATCACAATTGAACCTGGAGAGTCACTTGAATCCTACTATCATCGTTTCACAAATGTGGTCAATGATCTGGAACGTCACAAAATCACTGTACCAAGGATCGCTGTGAACTCTAAATTTGTTGGTAGTCTTGGCCCTGATTGGCATAAATATGTGACATTTGTTCGTCAAACGAAGAATCTTCATGATGCTCCATATGGCTTGTTGTATGACTTTCTGAAACACCACGAACCTGAAGTGGAAAAAGATCGAGCTCTACGAGGAGGATACACACCAACTTCAACACCAAATTCTTTGGCTCTCGTAGCTCAATCTAACTATGCTCAACCACAAATGTCAAATCATGCATATGTTCAAGAGCAGAACTACTTCAGTTATCCACAATCTTCCACCTCGAACCTAATGGTCCCTTATGATTCATCTCCACAAGATTCTTCTACTCAACTTGTTCCGTCAAACAACAATGATGCTGTGTACTACTCCAACTGCAATGATGATGACGATGATGACTTTAATACGTTGAATCAGGGACTTGCTCTTATTGCTCGTGCTTTCAGCAAATTCTCCAACAAAACTAACAACCGTCAACGCTCATCTTCAAACACCAGGAATCAAGCTGTTGTCAATGATGGACGAGTGGAAATTCAGAATCGAAATTATGGCAGATCTGGTTCAGGAAGTTCCTCAGGAAGTTATGGGAATAGTCAGAGGTTTGGTAACAATGGAGGTTTCAGGAACAACTCAGCATCTTCTCAACAAAGGTCTGACTCAGTTGCTACAAGAAACTCCAACTCAGGGAATGCAGTTTGGTGCTACAATTGTAATGAACAAGGTCATATTGCTACAGCATGTCCTAAACCGAGAACTCGGGGTAGTAAGTTTCACAAGCAGGCATTACTCATGGCTCTTCAGGATGAAAAAGATGGACATTTCCCTGAACAGGACAACAACTTCATGGCAAATGTGAACAACGATGATGACATGGAAGATCTGGAAGCCAATGCTGCTGTGATGCTTATGGCCAACATGCAGGAACTTAAGCTCAATGATTCAGGTCCAGTGTATGACACTGACGGCTTGTCTCAGGTACATGACCTCAATGAATGCTTTATTAATGAAATAGTCTCACCTTCTGCTTATGAATCAGATATGGCGCAAGTTGTTCCATCTAAATCATCTTCATCATCTCATACAGATGAACAAATAAACACAGTTGTCATATTCGATGATGACACAGTTGTTTCATTTGATGATCCTATTGAGAATGATAAACATGATCATTTCGAACAACATGAACCATCATTTGATCCAGACCCTGATCTCATATTGTTATCTAAACAACTGGATGCTCAACAAGTGCAAATAGCAAAATGCAACGAGAAAAACAAAGTTTTGAAAGAACAAAATGCGTCACTTGCAAGAGATATTGAATGTTATAAAATTCAGCTTTCTAATCAGGAAGACAAGATTAAAAATGCAATAAGTTTTGAAAAAGCTTTTCACGATTCATACAACAAAGAACAAGATCTTCAACGCAAAATGCATGATTTAATCGAGTCAAACGGAAAGTTGATTTCAAAACTCGAAAGTGAAAAGAGTAAATTGAAAATGCAAGTCGAACGTCTTCATACTGAACTTTCAAAAACAAAAACAGAATTGTCAAGTTGTCAAAAAGACTTTTGTGAACATAAAATACGAAAAAGGAAGTATATCGATGACTTACTCGGTGATATTGTTGATCTTGAAAAACAATTGAAAGAATTTCGTAACATTGTTTACAAACACGGGAACTCTATCACAACAATTCAGAAATTTACTTTAAAACCGAGACCAGGTACTGGATTTGCACTTGGCGATTACAATTCAATGTTTCTTCACAATGCATTCAAAGATGTTCCAAAAATTTACAGTATGGACTATTTGCTTGATAATACGATTGTGCGTGCTGTTGTTTTTGATACTGAGGAAGAAGAAGAACTTGAAGAAGAGAGTCGGTCAAAAATGAGTAATGTTGAATATTGCACACCATATGACTATTCAAAAAATCCAGTCAAGTTCGTTACTCAAAAGGATTTACCTGAGAAATCATGGTTTATCGAAGAGTCGTATGTTTCATCTCACAATGAGGCCCCTGTCCAAACTGTAGCACAAGTAAATGGTCCTTTACCATCATCCGGTGAACTTTCACGTTTACCAAAATGTCGTGTCTTAAATTATTTCAAAACCTTTATGGAAGACATCGATATTTTGGAGGAAACAATTGAACGCAATTCTGAAATTAAAATTGAAACTTTTCAATCCGCTTACGAGCGAGAAAAGAGAGATATTTTTCAAAAACAAATGAAACCAATTGTTCAACACCTCCGTCTCTGTGCTACACGTTGGGATCAGGAACTTCAAAAGGAGGTCAAAAATATGATAAACGTTTTTGACACTGCTGAAAATGAGATTTTGGTTCAAAAGTTACAAACTAAAGTTTTCAAAAATGATGCTGATCGACTCTTGGAACAAGTTCTCTGTGCTGATATTTTGTCTGTTATCATGAATGATCTCTATAATTCTGGTACTTCTATGCTTAAGCATGATCATTGTGTTGATAATAACTTGTTGAATGAGGAAATTGAGACACTGAAACATGAGAATGATAATCTGAGGAAAAAGAATGATGATGTGACAAAACAGTTTTCAAAAGAAATTTGTCAACTCAAACAGAGGCTTGAATGGTGTCAATCTCAGAGTCTTAAAAAGGAATTAAAACTTCAAAGTCATACCATTTCAAACTCGTGTCAGCTTTGCAAAAACAATGAGTCTTTCAAAAGTTTGTGTCTCAAATACGAACAAGAAATTGCGGATTTAAAAATTGAAAACGCCGAATTTCTACAAAACCACATCGACAGTAAATATTGCAATGGCATACTTGAGTCAAACATTCAAGATAAGAATCACATCATCATTGAGTTAAAAGAGAAAATCAAGATACTTGAAAAAGGAAAGATGGTTGACACCACGGTGATCGCACCAGGAATGTATAAATTAGACAAAACTGATAAAGGAAAGGTTATTCAAAATACTAATGTTGATAACTCCACTTCTACAGGACTAGTCTCCCCTAATAGCGTTAGCAGACCCAAGCGACAAAGTAAAAAGAAGAATAGGCTCTGGCTACGTAAGAGAGGATCACTAGAAGCTCAAGGAGTAGAAGATCACCTTAGGAATTTGAATAATACTCATGTTGCATCGGATTTAGATTCTAATCTGGCAAATTCTAATCAAAATCTAAATGTAACGAATGATGTACCTTTAAATGTTTTGAATATTAATGCATCTTGTGTGTTTTGTCGTAAAAGCGTTTCATCTGGTGATCATACTAAATGTATAGCTAATTCTCTACTTCATCGTCATAAGAAACGTAGGACACGAATTTCTTCTAGGCCCACTACTGCCTCTAAGTCTATCTTAGGAAAGCCACCTTCTACGGTTTCTAATGAAGTTGATGTTACCCCCATAGGTGCAGAGAACAAGTCTAGGAATCAGCCAAACACTAGTGAATACACCATTAAGAAAGCTCGAACTAGTTGGAATTGGCAACGTTGGTTACAACACAAACCAGATTTTAAATGGATTCCTAAAATATTGAATACTTGTGCTTCTAACCAACTGGAACCCGCAGTTTCTTTGGGTTCCACCCTTACTTCTGTTCCATCCGTGTCCTCTTCTTGTGATGCAGGTGGTACAGATTGTTCTCTGGATTGTTGATAGCGGATGTACCCGACATATGACAGGCAATCTCAAACTGTTACACAACTTTGTTTCAAAGTTCATTGGTACTGTCAGATTCGGGAATGATCATTACGCTCTTATCATGGGATATGGTGACTTTATCAGTGGGAACATCGAAATAAGCCGTGTTTATTATGTGGAAGGCCTTGGACACAACCTTTTCTCTGTTGGTCAATTCTGTGATGGGGATCTAGAAGTTGCATTTCGTGAGAAAACTTGCTTTGTTCGTGACTTACAAGGAAACGATCTTATGTCCGGCTCCCGTGGCTCCAATCTTTATACAATCTCAATGTCAGATATGATTGCAACATCTCCGATATGTCTTCTCTCCAAAGCAGAATCAACTAAATCTTGGTTATGGCACAAACGTCTTTCACACTTGAATTTCAAAACTATGACTGACCTTGCTCGTTATAAACTTGTTGAGGGATTTCCAAGATTCCGTTTCACCAAAGATCACTTATGTCCTGCCTGTGAACAAGGAAAAAGTACTCGTGCTCATTTTCCTTCAAAACCTGAGCACAGTACAAATCATGTTCTACAACTGCTTCATATGGATTTGTGTGGACCGATGCGTGTTCAAAGTATCAACGGTAAACGCTACATACTAGTAATCGTCGATGATTTCTCCAGATGGACTTGGGTTTATTTTCTACGAAGTAAAGATCAGGCTCCTTCAATGATCATCACCTTTCTCACTAAAATTCAAGTTCAGTTACGTAACATGGTTCGAATAGTCAGAACTGACAATGGAACTGAATTCAAGAATCAGACACTTAGGTCTTATTATGAGAAAGTGGGAATTGAACATCAAACATCTATTCCTAGAAGCCCAGAACAGAATGGAGTTGTTGAAAGACGCAACAGGACGTTAGTGGAAGCTGCTAGAACTATGTTGATTAATGCTCAATTACCTGATTACTTGTGGGCAGAAGCTGTTTCAACCGCATGCTATACTCAAAACCGTTGTATGATCACAAAACGTCATCGCAAAACACCATATCAAATTGTTCACAAAAGGAAACCGAACATCGATTACTTTCATGTTTTTGGAGCACTCTGCTATCCGAAAAATGATCGTGATGATTTAGGTAAACTTAAAGCAAAGGCTGACATCGGAGTATTCATTGGATATTGTGAAAATTCTAAAGGTTTTCGGATTTGGAATCGTCGTACTCGTGAAATTCAAGAAACCATTCACGCTAATTTTGATGAGCTCACACATATGGCTTCTGAGCAACACAGCTTAGGACCCGAATTTAACCGTCTTAACTCTCCGGCATCTTCGGCTGAACCATTGCCACTCAACCGCAAAGAATTGGAAACCTTGTTTGCTCCACTGTTTGATGACACAATTGAATACCGTCCTACTGAGGTCCCACCTAATTCCGCTGCTCAACCTGACAATATTCATGTACCAGACTCACCTCTACAAACTTCAACAACTGTTGAAAGAGACGGTCCTCCAATTGCTTCACCATCTACAGTAGAACAAACTGTTTCTAACTCCCGCCACTCAGCTGAAGATCCAACACCACTTTCAGTTCCACAATCCGCAGAGCATGATCCTGATGCGTTCTTCAATCCGTTTGCACCAGCTGCTACAGTTCCTGATATAGCTGAGTCGTCAACACGCCACTTGGATCCTGCCAACATGCGAGATACATATCAACTACACCCTTCAACACACAAATGGACCCGAGACCATCCACTAGTTCATATAATTGGCCATCCAGATGCACCTGTTATGACAAGACAACGACTTCACACAGATGGAGAAACTTGCATCTACGCACTCACAGTTTGTCATGAAGAACCCAAGAACATTAAAGATGCAATGACTTATGACAACTGGATTGAATCTATGCAAGAGGAATTTCAGCAATTCATAAGATTAGAAGTCTGGGAATTAGTTGAAAGACCTGACGGAGTCTTTGTCATTGGGTTAAAATGGATATGGAAGAATAAGCTTGATGCTGAAGGCACTGTCATACGGAACAAATCACGTCTGGTAGCGAAAGGATACTCTCAACTGGAAGGTCTAGATTTTGCTGAATCCTTTGCTCCAGTGGCTCGACATGAAGCTGTTCGGATCTTTTTGGCCTATGCTGCACACCGGAACATGGTAGTCTTCCAAATGGATGTCAAAACAGCATTTCTTAATGGAGATCTCCGTGAAGAAGTTTATGTTAGCCAACCTGAAGGCTTCGTTGATCCTGAGCGTCCTAATCACGTTTACCGACTCAAAAAGGCACTCTACGGACTCAAGCAAGCCCCACGGGCGTGGTATGACAAACTGTCTACTTTCTTATTGGCCAATAAATTTTCTAAAGGATCGGTGGATCCCACACTATTTACAAAAACCTACGGGGAGGACTTACTTGTTGTTCAAATATATGTCGATGACATCATTTTTGCCTCAACAAAAAGAAGTTACTCTAATGATTTTGCAAAATTAATGAAAGATAATTTTGAAATGTCCATGATGGGTGAACTTTCGTTCTTTCTAGGACTTCAAGTTCATCAATCACCCCGTGGAATTTTTATAAATCAGTCTAAATATGCTCTTGAAATTTTGAAGAAACATGGAATGATGTCTTGTGATACTTATAATACACCAATGGGCTATACCACAAAGCTAGATGCTGATTTACATGGGACTCCAGTTGACCCTACCAAATACCGAAGTATGATTGGGTCCCTCATGTATCTCACAGCTAGTAGACCTGATATAGTATTTGCTGTCTACATGTGCTCCCGCTATCAGTCCAGACCAACTGAAAAACACCTCAGTGAGGTCAAGAGAATCCTTCGATACATAAAGGGAACCATCAACTTGGGGATCTGGTATC